>CM029599.1:71622376-72822376 GCA_017311375.1 Mytilus coruscus
TTTAAAGCCTAGATACTATATCTTAACACATGGGATCTAGCTTTTGAGAGATCCTCAACAAATAGTAAGGTCAAAGGTCAATGTCAACCTTCAAAAGCATTAAACACAATCAAACTCTTTAAATAGTGCCAAAACACATAATTTGCCTCTTTGTACATAACCTTGACCTTTGACCTTGACCCCAATTTCAAGGTCATGAAACAAGGCCTCAAATCAAAACACTCTAGGTCTCTACTATATATTGTTAATGAGTTATATTAACATTCAGCTAATATTAGATATTAAAGGGCGAAAACTCCCATTAAATGTTTACGTACCTTTCAACTAAAATTTATGTGTTACGACATGTCGCAACTAACAATTGTGTGAAAATATTTTGTCGATATCTTATATGATTTCTGAAAATAAGTGATAACAAGCCAAATTCAAAATTTTGAACATGACCTTGACCTTTGACCTTGACCTCATTTTCATTTTTTGGACCAAGGACCTCAAATCAAAAGACCCTAGGCCTCTATCACTTATGCTTTTCCAGTTACAAATACATTTCATTTATTTCAATACAAAAGGAAATAACTCTCTATGGAGTCTTCGTAAAGCTTCGGTCAAAATAAAACCTAACATCCTGAGGATATAACGAGCAATTTGGAAAATAAATTTGGCGCTTTTTTACGGTTGCGGAGGAGATCAGATAACAAGAAAAACAGTGTTTGGGAGATAACTCTTACAAAGAAAAGTGTTCGGTCAAACAGGGTCAGTTTCAAAGGCGTATAGACAGTATGATATCATATACAAAAAACTAAGCGACATCTTTTAAAACATTTTACACCGCAAGAAAAAATTAGGCGGAAGAAAAAAAAATAATAATCAGAACAAAATCAATAGGTCTTTCCACGGAAAAGTGGAAAGCCCTAATAATGGTATGTATACGGAGTCTTCCGAATGAGATTTTTTTGTTATCGGAATTCGGATGGATGTTGGAATGCGTGGATGTTAGGTGTCACTTTTATACAAAGCAAAAAATGTATATATATAATGTGAATTATAAATAAATAACAGTATGGTTTGTTTAACACTTCCAGATCTAAAGGAAGGGTAATATTATTTATTAAGGAATATGAATAAATATGTATATAAGTATTCCATACTAGTGCAAATGAGAGATATTTATATTTTCTACTAAAATAGATTCATTTCACGTTGCTAATCATCATATACGATGCCATTCTTATTATACTGAATTAAGTGTACGATCACTTTTTCATCAAATGTAATAACATTCAGTTAATGCTACATATGGATATAACTTATAGGTGTTTAGATGTTATCATGTTTTCAGATTCGATCATTATTATGAATACATCAATGCTACAGCTTCCCAAAAAAAAAAATCTTGATATCAACACATGATCTTCAACAAAAACAAAGTTTCTTAGAACAATCAATACCTAACGATACTTTTATGGTAAAGTTGATTTTTTAACCATCTACATTTATCCACCCTCGTCCCCTAAAGAAAACAAATAAAACAAACCATAAAACATACAAAGTAGAGTTGTGGTACAAATTGAAAATTGAAAGGAACACATTTTGGTTATTGTGTTATGTTGTAATTTGTCCAGAATGATATCATTTATAACTGAAGTTTTCGTTCAGTTTATGATTAACTTTTATTATTATATTGGATCAATAGTTCTGTTTAGATATTGAAAATCAGCCTACGGAGTCATAGGACTCACTTATTAAAAAAAGTGGATGATACCAATTGGAATTTAAAATCTTAGCCGCAAAAAAAAATTATCAAAAGAAAAAAAAAAGACAAAAAGACAAACACTATAGTGTATATGAACTACATACAAAAACTAACGATAACCTTATGTTAAGCTTTGTCATACGGCGTATACGGAGTTTATTGATAATGGCATTATGTCGCGTCAGAACAAAATCTATATTTTTGGGTTAAAAAAGCTATTTGTTGTCGATCTGTTATGCCAAATTAATTACACAAGTTCGTGTCTTCCTGTAATCTTTATGACGTTGTTCCCTTGCTGCATGCAATCTACTGTGCACTACACAGCCACCGATATTAGAGTGTATTGCGACATGATTGAATTTCAGCAGGTTAAGTACTTAAAACTTTTTTCAGTAATGCTGATACCGTATTACTAGTAGTGTATATTTGTTATTTATCATACCGTTATTACTGAGTTGTTGTTTTTTGTGTGTGTACCGATAAAGATAGAGAACAGGAGAGGGATGATATCTAAAACCACAAGTTCAACCATGCAACATTAATATGTCTGTCGGAAAGCTTGTCAGTGATTGAATTATGAATAACAAAAAACTCATATTTACAACTTAAATCCGTAATAACAGTTATTCAAATTCCTAGTTCAAATTCAACGTATAAATGTTGTGGTGAAACCTTGATTGAATAAAATATCATTGTCTGCAACCTGTACTTGATTAAGGTACTGATACTTCATAGCAACAAATAAAACATATTAATTTATCTGACAAGGTAATCAAACAAGCAGTGTAAATTATCATTGGCCGACGAGGATTTTTTTGTTGTTTAAAAGAAATAATTCATTTAATAAAATGGACAAGCTCCTCTAAGGTCACTCGATTACTCATCTTCTAATATAAAATCAGTGATTGGTCTCGGACCGAGTGAGCTGAGTGATAGGTCTGAGAAATGTTTGACGTCCTTTATCCCAAACATTCGGCAATTATGTTGTTTTCTTACATTGAAACCACATAAATGACTTTCTTATTCAATAAAAAGAATATAGAAGTTATAGATGATCATGGACATTTAGGTGTTACGTTTAACAAATATATTAAACGGAACATCCATGTTAAAGGTATCATTAACGAAGTATCAAAGAATGTATTTGAATGTACTTGGATTATGTTGAAAAAAAGGCTATATTTGACTTTAAGATCTTTATTTGAATATGCTTATGAGGTTTAGGACAATAAAGGTTATTGTTATAAATTAGAGCAATTGCATCTCGGGACTGCCAGAATCGTAACAGGTCTTCCAATTTTAAATAGCAATTGAATTACTTATGATAAAATCGGGTCGGACAAGTCTATTCTAACGAATATAAAGATGGAAGATATAATTTTTCTGTAATATTCAACATAATAATGCATCAGCTTATCTTTGAAACTGAATTCCACCAGCAATTCCAAGTACAACTGATTACCTCTAACGGAATGGGCTTTTCAACAAATAATCGGCATTACCATGGGAACCAACTGTTCTCTTGTCGACTTTTTCCTTTATTCATATAAGGCAGACTTCTTACATGAGCTTCTTGGGTGGAACGAAAAGAAGCTAGCATTATCCTTTAACTTCACGTTCTGTTATAAAAAGGATTACCTCTCACTAAATAATTTAAAGTCGTGTAGACTGTTGGTTGTCTTTTTGTCGTTTCTCGTTTTTTTCTATGGCGTTATCAGTTTGTTTCGACTTACGAGTATGAGTATCTCTTTAGAATTTTCCGCCTCTCTTTAACAAACGTGAGAAAACTTGATAAGTTAGTTTAACTTGTGTCTCATTACTGTACGTGAGAAAACTTGATAAGTTAGTTTAACTTGTGTCTCATTACTTTTGCATATTAAAGCAAATAAAATATGTTTGAACTAAGGACATGTACTATTTTTTTTGTCATATAACCAACGCGTCACGTGTCTGATGATTTCCAATTAGCAGCTTGGGTCTATATCAGTATAGCTTATATAAATATCTCATATTTATTTATATAGGTAGTCATTGTCGTAAAAAAACAGTGTTATCTTTCCATTGGTCCATACTTTTTTCCCTACAGGAGTTTCTTGAAATGTCAACTTGTATTAAAATGTCATCTTCTTATTTATTACATTAATGTTGTTATACTTTTTTTTTCTGTGTCATTAAATCAACCAATTATTTGTTTAGAATGTATGTGAGTTTCCGAGTGACCTTTAAGTAGCTTGTCCGTTTTGTTATCTAAATCTTATTGTTTAAACAACAACAACAAAAAAAAGCCTCATCAAACAATGATAATTTCTATTGCTTGTTTGACGAACTCGTCCGATTTATACAGATATTTTATATGTTGCTATAAGAACTAAGCATTTGTATTTTATTCAAGCAGGCTTTCACTACAACTATTATAGGTTTCATTCTGAACTTTAAGAATATTAATAATTGTTATTACGGATGATTTGTTACAATACTTTTTACACCTTTAAGATATGACATATATAGTCAACCATGCACTGACGAAGTTTCTTACTTAAGACACGCACATGAAATGATGCAGGGTTAAACTTGCTTTTTACTATCTCAAACCTCCACTATTCTTTATCTTTATCAGTACACTAACAAAAGGTACACAAAAGTGTATGCAGTTAATATGGACATAGAAAAGGCTCTTTAACTCAATAATAATGGTAAAAAAATAACAAATACACAAGGTACAAAAAAATATATCTATTTTAATACGGTATCCAATTACTTAAAAAAGCTCAAGGTACTCAACCTGCTGATATCCCATCATGCCGTCATACAATCTAATATCGGTGGCTGTAGTTAACAGTAGACTGAACCCAACAATGCAGCATCGTCGTAGAGAGTACAGGAAGACACGAACTTGTGCAACTCTTTTGGCACTACAGATGGACAGAAAACAAACTTCTTTAACTCAACATCTCTTTGTTGTTTTGGTTATTTTTTGTTTGTTTATTTTTTCTTTTGGTCAAATGTTGCCTGTTTTTCTGCGACTTACGGTATTTTACTCCCTACATAAGTGAGTTCTGAGACTCACGTGACTGAATGTTGATATTTGAAAAGATCAACTGATATGATAATTTGTTTTTGAATTATGGTTAATAATCAACTTGAAGAAAACTTAGACACCATTTTTGACAAATTGCAACAACATATCCGCTATAATCCATATGAATTTTTCACTGAAAGAACTAACTAGAAAATTTAACTTACGTATTACTTTTTGGTCCTTTTACAAATAATTAGTAACACGGATTGCTATCAATTTTCAATTTGTTATGCAACTCTTCATTGACATGTTATTTTGGTTTGGTATTTATTGATTTTTTCATTTAATGATTTATTTGGTTTTTAAGGGGGTTCATTAGGGTGCCGGGTCAATGTAGATGGTACAAAAGTCAACTATATTAAAGGAGAAAACTTACGTTATGTTATGGTCATTCTAAGAAAATTTCTGTTGTTGAAGATCGCATGATAACCAAGATTATTTTATTTGATTGATGTAGCATTGATGTATGCATAACAATGAATGACTCTGAAAACAAATAAAGTCACATAGAATATTTTCCAAATGTATAGCACGAAGAAAATGTTTTTACATTTAGATGAAAAAGTATTCCTTCACTTTTTCATTCAGTATATAAGAATTCGATCATTGTCGTATGTGATGATTAGCAGCTTGATCTATATTAGTAGAAAATATAAATATCTCATATGCGTACTTAAATGGAATACTTATAAACATGAGATTATATTCACTAATATAATCTCACCTTTTCTTTCTATTTGGAAGTGTTAAACAAAACATACTGCTATTAATGTCTCATTCACATTATATTGAGAGATTTATTGCTTTTATCCTGTCTGATCGTCCGTTCGTCAATTTATATGTCCTGTATTTTCTTAATTGAAATCTCTTACAGTTTACTTATAAAAAGTAAATTAACAAAATACCGAACTCCAAGGAAAATTCAAAACGGAAAAAAGTCCTTTATCAAATGGCAAAATCAAAAGCTCAAACACATCAAACGAATGAAAATACATTTAGGGGTTTTCGTTACCAAAATATGAACTTTGAAGATAAGAGGCGGAAGATACCATTGGGAGAATCAAAATTTGAAGAGAGACCGACAAAATCATGTCAAAGGACAAAAGACAAACTCTACACAAAAACTATAGATTGAGAAAAATGAATCCCTTAAAGAAACCGGGAATGACGTCAGGTGCTCTGAAAGGGTAAACAGATCCTGCTCCACATGTGGAACCCGTCGTGTTGATCATGTTTAACAAGATGTCAATGTGAATCTCCTAAAACATACATTTACATAGAGCGAAATCAAACAAAACTACACCATTATAAGTGTAATTGTAGGTACCCTATTTTATTTTTGCATCAGACCATTTCAGGGTATATCGTTGTATAAGTGATGATCTTTTCATTTTTAAATATATGAACGATTTTCAACGCAAAATCTTCGAGTCAGCCATCATAAAGCAAGAAATCCTGGTGAAATGTAAGCCTCGGATGAAGTACATACACATGTATGAAAATGGAAAGATCACAATTGAAAAATGTAAGGTCATTTTTTTTCGAAAGTTTACTTAGATTTTGTAGAAATATTTTTTTTTTCAAATGAGAATTACTTAGTTACCGAAAAAAAGAATGTTTTAAACTAGGCATATGATTAAGCGCTGACAACAAATAGTTTCATTTTACCCTGAAATCTTTTTTGGGTTGACGTGACATCAAGCAATAATTAATAAACTTGTCACAATCTACTCTCAAAAGAGCCAGACATTGACCTCTATCCCATTCTAGGGTCGATATTCTCTATACTGTCGATTGAAATCATCGCACTGATAAAAGTTGACGTCATAAGTTCTAGTAATCGGTTTTGTTGGTCTATTAGCACACTAACGAAAGAAGAGTAGTTCAATACAATTAACAGGCAAGTTATTTACTTTGGTAACATCTCACCACCTCTGTTCAGGAGTGCCAAAGCAGCTCAATTCGGTATATTAAAACTGTTAGCACCAAACCTACTGAGTCCATATATGGTAATTCATTTTTAACGATGTACATTACTGGAATAAAAGTTGATCAGAAGTGACCTCATGAACGAAGTGCAAACATATATCCGCTATAATCGTAATCACATTCACTCTGTTTATAAATTTCACAGTCAGTTAAATTATTATATTTACGAATTAAATATAGACTTCACGTGTAACATTTTTGGTTTACTCTCCGTTATTTCTAAAAGTTACGATAACGAATGGTCGACACGTGAATTTATTCCGGATGATATTGAGACAAACCATCGTCAAGCACGTTTTACATTTATTATATAGGTCAATATTCCTATTGCGTCTCTAATTGAGGAACTCAAAAGTAGTGGGTAAACAAAAAATCTCTGTGTAGTGATATCGGACATGTTTCAATTTCTATAGATACTTTTTTCACAGGTGAGTGAGCTTAACCATTTGTGCTGATTTGGAGTGCAGAGGACCATAGAATAAAGGTGTAGAATAGAATAGAATAGAATATTTTATTTACCAAATTAGGGCCCCAGGAGGCATATAGCATACAAACAATATTATTATAAACAATAATATGCAATACACAGACAATAGATATGTAACATGTGTAATAAAATAAAATAAAATAAAATAATATTCTATAGGAAATACACTGAACAAAATAGCAGCAATGTATTATCATTCAATGAATACTATGTTGACATTGACTCAAGTGCACCGGTAAGTGTATTTTCACTATGAAAAGACAAACAAGAGGCATTAGTAGTTTGTGCGGAAAATCTCAATATAAAAATACAAAAAAAAAAAAAAACTAAAAAAAAAAAAAAAAAGCAATTTAAGCACTCGCACATTTGACTATGAGGTATACTGCAAATAACAAGTATATTTAATAAAGGTGTAAGAACTATTGAATTATCAAACGTATGCAAAGAACTAAATTTTCAAAGAACTTATTGTAAGATAAAAGGGATTTTTTAACCTAGAGAAGCAGGGTGTGCATCACATGTAACCACATATGTGAAAATGTCTCGGCTTTGAAACGAGCTATCATACATATCCAAGTTTACGATATGGGCAGAGGAACTGAGGAAAAGGCTACCATTACCGCCTACTTGAAATAAATTACGCATCTTGACCCATATATACAATATTAGGTCAATGTCAACTTTTTTGTTTGAGGCTTTCAAACTGGGGAAGGGAGAGGTTTACCCAGCCATTCAACAGTTTTGTGTCGTATATAAAAAGTTGATATTTTTCTTACATTTATCTTATATTGTTTTTATAATGCAGCTAAAAGTGACTAAAACTATAGTTATTAAAATGTAAAAACAAAAATAAAACATAGCTTTGTATCCCTTAAAGAACCTCAGACTGTGAAAGGTGATTTGACATGATATGGACATTGTACGAAATATTACTTTGCTACTATATTTGGTAAATGGTATCACTTCTGGTGGAAGTATAATTACAATCTTCAATCACAAGTTGTTTATTTTGGGATCGCGATTCAGTCAATCGCGTATACTTTATTACTTACTGAGCTAAGCCAGCATAATAATCCAACTGACACTTGCCGTGGTAACTTGTACTTATAAGTATACTGTTTTGTCCTATCGAGGATTGTTAAGAACCTGGATTGCCAGCGAAATTTCTATTTTTACCGCAACTCCTGATTAAATTGTGTTTTTCTTCTCAAAATTAAATTGTGTATTTGAAAGACTATCTCGCCTGCTTATAAAGATACTTTTATTTTGCATGTCATTGATTTAAGGAAGATGTCGAGTAAAGGTCAATGTCACAGCAACCCAATGAAACAAACGAACATATAAAGGTCAACACACGGTCTTTTTATGGAATGGTTTAAAGACACAACAACTGATAAAATTAATGCCAATTCTGCGCGCTAAAATATAACTACAAAAACTGAAAAACGAGTTGCAATTATCTGAATGTTCATTCTATCGTCTTTTTGGCATTACATAAATTATCGCATTCATTTTCTTTATTAACATTAGTGTATTGCAGTTTTAAAAGAAAATGGAATCGGCTTATCAAAACCTAGAAAGCGTCATAATTTGCATAAATTACTAGGAAAAAACAGATATTTAAATTATTCAAAGATTATACACGACTGTCAATTCCTTATGATGTGATAAAATGTTAAATAAAATAAAACTCAATCATTTCCGAAACTTTGTAAAAGTTACATGTTTAAGGGCACCGGCTCACTTTCGTAAATAATCTGATCATATTTAAGAGAGTGAATTTTTGGTAGATCATTTCCATAGTAATAAATAGTACTAAATAAGCTTTATTTAGAGTCAGTATAATTTACAAGACAAAAAAAAAAAAAAACAACATCAGCTCTAATAAACTTTTAATCGACGTGCACTAAGTTTTATATTAAGATAAAATCACTTCAGACTTTTTCAAAATATTTTAATCTACATAAACATATCACATCTATAATGCAATAATTATTATTTTCAAAATTTTTTTCTCACTAATATCAAGTTCCTTCTATTCGTGTCTTTGGAACACAATTTCTTACTACGTCCAAATATCAATAGTTAGGCACGCATTACATTCACCATGTGCAGATTTGTCTTAACATTGGTAACTAAACGGTTTATTTGTTTGTATGCATACATTGCCGGAAGTGCTACCAAGCCGTAGGTACCCAATAATACCTTATTATCCCAGCATGCTTATCCTGACATCAGTATTGACCAGTGATGACACTAATCCTATTTAACGTAACCCACGTCGTGTAACAGCAGAGAAAATAATACACAACGACCCGACCTCACCGGGTATCTACAACAATATGAATTAAGTGACAATTGTAAACAAGCGAATTCTTTGTTGTTGTCAAGTAAGATAGTAACTCACTTTATTTAAAGAGGTTCTTAAATAACCATCATGTGGTTTGTTAGTTCTTACAGAAGATTATGAATTATTCAAATCCTATTGCTACAGATCTTTAAACAATACTTGATTTTCTTTGCTAATGTTCACATTCAGATTAGTCGTTCATAAAACAAAAAGAAACTTCACAATGACAGATCTTTGACATTTCTGTAAAGAATAGACATCAGAAAATAGATTGGTTGGTTGTATTCATGAAAATAAAATTTAAAAAATCTATAAAACAATATGGCAAATAGAATATATAACTGCTTCATGTAGAACGTTATGTATTCTTATTTTAGTGACTTTAAATGATTGATTAATATTTCTCAATTTACACTTTATTTCTTAAATTAATGTAATATTTCATTCCAAAATTTATAGATTGCGTGCAAACTGTATTATTTTTGTTCATGTGGAATTGGCTTAATTGAAAAAATATAGAATTTGATCATTAATTCATACAAGAACAAAAACAATTCAGGAAACACGTCCCGGAAAAACATTAGCGTGCGGAAAACCTTCCCGTTTTTAGCATGCTTTCCCTGTCATTCTTTGCTAAATTAACCTTAATTTTGAACGGATCTGTATTTTTACACAAACCTCTTTGAAAGACAACGTCCTCTTAATGAAATATCCATTAAACAATGCCATTGTTATTGTAGCAACGCTGATGCCACGCGTACGAGTATCTAGTTTTAACTTTTAGATAGAGTAATTGGGGACTTCGATAATGACAGTAAAATGACTTTCTTCGCTTAGTTTTCATTTTTATACAAAATTAGAAGTTTGTATTCAAGATAACCGCGTAGCGAACACGGTTTTAAAGTGTATATGACGAAAAGTTGAACAAAAAAAATAAATGTACACAAGCTTCATTTTAAAGATAAAAAAGAGGGATGAAAAGTGTAAAATTAAGATTAAGATAGATGTATACATCTTATTTTCTTAAATTAAGACAAAGGGATTACGTTGACAAGTATAACTTGCATTCTGTAATATTCTCTTTTATAAAAATATATTTTTTTCAAAATAGAATTTGAAAAACCTTTTAAAATGCTATTTCAAATATACCATGTAGGTAGTACATGTTTATTTATAAAACACAAGTAAGTAGCCTTTTCTACAATTCAGTAACTTGGAATTAGTCCTTGGTTTATCCCGAGCACAACCTTTTCACTCATCTAAATACAAGTGTGCGAAAGTATGGATAATGTCATTAAAACAATCAAACAATAAAATGAATGTAAAGCAGGAGTTGGAGGAATGAACTCGTTATTCATTGTGACTGAAATCTTTGGTAACAAATGTAGCATGTCCATTTTAAAATATCTTTTCAGTATTTTATTGTGTTATAAATTACCATTACTGCCTACTTGAAATAAATTACGCATCTTGACCCATATATACAATATTAGGTCAATGTCAACTTTTTGTTTGAGGCTTTCAAACTGGGGAAGGGAGAGGTTTACCCAGCCATTCAACAGTTTTGTGTCGTATATAAAAAGTTGATATTTTTCTTACATTTATCTTATATTGTTTTTATAATGCAGCTAAAAGTGACTAAAACTATAGTTATTAAAATGTAAAAACAAAAATAAAACATAGCTTTGTATCCCTTAAAGAACCTCAGACTGTGAAAGGTGATTTGACACGATATGGACATTGTACGAAATATTACTTTGCTACTATATTTGGTAAATGGTATCACTTCTGGTGGAAGTATAATTACAATCTTCAATCACAAGTTGTTTATTTTGGGATTGCGATTCAGTCAATCGCGTATACTTTATTACTTACTGAGCTAAGCCAGCATAATAATCCAACTGACACTTGCCGTGGTAACTTGTACTTATAAGTATACTTTTTTGTCGAGGATTGTTAAGAACCTGGATTGCCAGCGAAATTTCTATTTTTACCGCAACTCCTGATTAAATTGTGTTTTTCTTCTCAAAATTAAATTGTGTATTTGAAAGACTATCTCGCCTGCTTATAAAGATACTTTTATTTTGCATGTCATTGATTTAAGGAAGATGTCGAGTAAAGGTCAATGTCACAGCAACCCAATGAAACAAACGAACATATAAAGGTCAACACACGGTCTTTTTATGGAATGGTTTAAAGACACAACAACTGATAAAATTAATGCCAATTCTGCGCGCTAAAATATAACTACAAAAAACTGAAAAACGAGTTGCAATTATCTGAATGTTCATTCTATCGTCTTTTTTTGGCATTACATAAATTATCGCATTCATTTTCTTTATTAACATTAGTGTATTGCAGTTTTTAAAAGAAAAATGGAATCGGCTTATCAAAAACCTAGAAAGCGTCATAATTTGCATAAATTACTAGGGAAAAAACAGATATTTAAATTATTCAAAGATTATACACGACTGTCAATTCCTTATGATGTGATAAAATGTTAAATAAAATAAAACTCAATCATTTCCGAAACTTTGTAAAAGTTACATGTTTAAGGGCACCGGCTCACTTTCGTAAATAATCTGATCATATTTAAGAGAGTGAATTTTTTGGTAGATCATTTCCATAGTAATAAATAGTACTAAATAAGCTTTATTTAGAGTCAGTATAATTTACAAGACAAAAAAAAAAAAAAACAACATCAGCTCTAATAAACTTTTAATCGACGTGCACTAAGTTTTATATTAAGATAAAATCACTTCAGACTTTTTCAAAATATTTTAATCTACATAAACATATCACATCTATAATGCAATAATTATTATTTTCAAAATTTTTTTTTCTCACTAATATCAAGTTCCTTCTATTCGTGTCTTTGGAACACAATTTCTTACTACGTCCAAATATCAATAGTTAGGCACGCATTACATTCACCATGTGCAGATTTGTCTTAACATTGGTAACTAAACGGTTTATTTGTTTGTATGCATACATTGCCGGAAGTGCTACCAAGCCGTAGGTACCCAATAATACCTTATTATCCCAGCATGCTTATCCTGACATCAGTATTGACCAGTGATGACACTAATCCTATTTAACGTAACCCACGTCGTGTAACAGCAGAGAAAATAATACACAACGACCCGACCTCACCGGGTATCTACAACAATATGAATTAAGTGACAATTGTAAACAAGCGAATTCTTTGTTGTTGTCAAGTAAGATAGTAACTCACTTTATTTAAAGAGGTTCTTAAATAACCATCATGTGGTTTGTTAGTTCTTACAGAAGATTATGAATTATTCAAATCCTATTGCTACAGATCTTTAAACAATACTTGATTTTCTTTGCTAATGTTCACATTCAGATTAGTCGTTCATAAAACAAAAGAAACTTCACAATGACAGATCTTTGACATTTCTGTAAAGAATAGACATCAGAAAATAGATTGGTTGGTTGTATTCATGAAAATAAAATTTAAAAATCTATAAAACAATATGGCAAATAGAATATATAACTGCTTCATGTAGAACGTTATGTATTCTTATTTTAGTGACTTTAAATGATTGATTAATATTTCTCAATTTACACTTTATTTCTTAAATTAATGTAATATTTCATTCCAAAATTTATAGATTGCGTGCAAACTGTATTATTTTTGTTCATGTGGAATTGGCTTAATTGAAAAATATAGAATTTGATCATTAATTCATACAAGAACAAAAACAATTCAGGAAACACGTCCGGAAAAACATTAGCGTGCGGAAAACCTTCCCGTTTTAGCATGCTTTCCTGTCATTCTTTGCTAAATTAACCTTAATTTTGAACGGATCTGTATTTTACACAAACCTCTTTGAAAGACAACGTCCTCTTAATGAAATATCCATTAAACAATGCCATTATTATTGTAGCAACGCTGATGCCACGCGTACGAGTATCTAGTTTTAACTTTTAGATAGAGTAATTGGGGACTTCGATAATGACAGTAAAATGACTTTCTTCGCTTAGTTTTCATTTTATACAAAATTAGAAGTTTGTATTCAAGATAACCATGTAGCGAACACGGTTTTAAAGTGTATATGACGAAAAGTTGAACAAAAAAATAAATGTACACAAGCTTCATTTTAAAGATAAAAAAGAGGGATGAAAAGTGTAAAATTAAGATTAAGATAGATGTATACATCTTATTTTCTTAAATTAAGACAAAGGGATTACGTTGACAAGTATAACTTGCATTCTGTAATATTCTCTTTTATAAAATATATTTTTTCAAAATAGAATTTGAAAAACCTTTTAAAATGCTATTTCAAATATACCATGTAGGTAGTACATGTTTATTTATAAAACACAAGTAAGTAGCCTTTTCTACAATTCAGTAACTTGGAATTAGTCCTTGGTTTATCCCGAGCACAACCTTTTCACTCATCTAAATACAAGTGTGCGAAAGTATGGATAATGTCATTAAAACAATCAAACAATAAAATGAATGTAAAGCAGGAGTTGGAGGAATGAACTCGTTATTCATTGTGACTGAAATCTTTAGGTAACAAATGTAGCATGTCCATTTTAAAATATCTTTTCAGTATTTTATTGTGTTATAAATTAGATGATAATGTTCACTTCTAATGTTAAGTAATTCAACGCATTTATTTTTTAGTTCGTTTCAATTGTTGTACCATCAAACAAAGTTTAACTTAGTCGTGTTTCCAGCAGTGACGGATGACTTTTTGGTAGAGAACCACTATAACGGAAACGTATACACGCAGTTCAGATTCGGAATAAATATCTAAAATAATCCTCTGTATTATTTTGATTTGAGTGATAATAGCGTTGTCAACGATTTGATACATGATTATAACCGTATCGTTTTCAAATGCTGAGTATGAACAATAAGTACCGTGCTGTTGTAACGTTAGATGCGTCGAATCCTACTGAGGGAGGGACTCGCATCGTTGAGTTCGAAGATGAAGGGACACAAAATTGCATATGGATGTTGATGAATCAATTAAAAATATTTTAAAATTTATTTCAAATAGGGGACAGATGATAAATTGAGGATTAAATTTGACAGATTTTTTATCAGAGGTTCATGACTATACATATACGTTAATAAATACCACAGCGGGCCTGTATGTATAGAAGATGTCTTTACGCATCAACAACAAAGTAGTGCCAATCCGACTTACTTCAAAGAAAACCTGTCGCATGTATATATTTTAATAATATGACTGATGTGTTCAATTCAGATTTTAGACTTAATAATTAGTAAAAAAAAAAGGGAATATTTAATATTAGCAGTCAAACAAATTTCCACTGAAAAAAAACATAAAATAGTAATATATTTTGCAGATAACACAATAACACATAAAGAATACAACTCGGTATCAGAGTAAGCATGAAAGGCGTATACATGCACGCTTAATCCATAAAAGCAGAATATAAAATTTAGGACATGTTAAGATATACATCAGTTCCTTTCATTACTAACATAAACGTTACATTATGGCACTGTTGCTATTAAAAGCTATCAATTGATATGGAATTAAATAGAGTTAAATATGCATAGAATATATTCCTAACTTATGCAGCCATTGTAGACAACATGGCAATTCAATAACTATATTTATCAATGCAAGATTGCGTTCGACTATGTTTTTCATTTCAAACGTAAATTTTGTATTCTTATTGGTCATATTCATTCAAAAATCCATTTTATATGTTATGTTTAGAATCTTTTGATATAGGTAATTGAAACTTTAACATCTGTGCTACTACATTGACTTTCGCTATTCAGAGACTTTGCGTGGCGCCACCAAATACGCAAGTCGTGTAACTTAATAAAAAGAATGTGCTTGCTATAATACATAATTGAATTTGTAATATATAGTATTTGATATTTCTATTATTATTATCCAATTGGTTTTAATTAATGCTGTAGTAATATCAAGCGACAAGATATATAAATATTCTTGAAAGGGTGATTGATGTGTTTTGTACTTTTTATTTTATAAAATATGCTTATCAAAGTTTCGTGATCATGCGTGTTTACTTTTCGCTATACAAAAATTAGTCACAACTTTTGTTGTCATTTAGTTTTCGTTATAGAGCAAAGGTTTTATCAACCAAGGAAACATTGACGGTCATACTATACGCGTGCTGAAAACATATGGTAGAACATGTTAATCCTGAAAAGCGGAACGCTTTATATATATATATGTATATGCATAACTTGATATATACGTGTAAATGTCCTCCAGTTTTCTTGAGATATAACATATTTAGTGTGTACCTCCATCCGAAACTACATGTAGAATAAATCACTCCTATGACTGGATCCGAAATTTGTTATAATGTGTTCAAAATTTCAAACAAAAGTATTCAGAAATAGCTTTAATCAAAACTGATTTGAAATCAACATATCCAAACGAAAATGTTATCTTTCCATCAGCAAATGATAATACAAACGGATTCCTTCATATTTATAAGACATTCTCGTTTCGTTTTGGGCGGAAAAGCTTGTCTTGAGAAGTTAATGAATTCTTCTGGAATTTAAAATAAATTATAGGGCGGGTGGCAAACCGGAATAGAAATGCATGCTAAATGTCTCGGCTAATTGAGAAAGATATCCCATTCTCACAGGTGTGCTTGGTCCGTGTAAATTGTACAGACAAACTTCGCCTACAGCCATCCGCGATTCTTTTATTCCAAGACAAATTATCCTGAAAGACTTCCATTAAATAATGCAGCGTCTCTGACAGCCAGAACAACAGACGCATCACTTAATTGTAGCTTTTACAAATTAACAGGGTACACAATTGACAGATAAAGACGACACACAGTGAGGGAGGTTAATAGATATTACAAAGAATGGTACTGGAGAAGCGTAATCTCTAACTTGATCGTATTTGGAGAATAATTTACTTGGTAATTGCCACCAGAAAATTTGAGCTGGTCTTAAACTGACTGATGTCATCTTTGTGAGATATTTAGATACATCTTCTGGGACAGATATAGCTATTTATAGCTTGTGACACATAAGGGGCACACCATTACAAATGTAGATGGGAAAATAAAACAACATTACCGGGGTTCGTATATTTGATGATGTCTGAGATTTTTTTTATTCCTAATGGTAACGTGTTACTTTTTTTACCCTTTCATAGAATAATTTTAAAATAAAATTTTGACAACTTTTAAATCAAGATATCCATTCACTTTTTCTTAAAGGTCTGCTTGGTATAGTAGTGCGTCAATGTATGAATAACCTTTTAGTATAAATTGGGTCGATGTAGCTGGCGTCATAATTAACACGTGGAAAATAATGAATCAAACTTTTTTCGTTAGCACTTTTTTTTTCTTTTTCATACAATTCATTATTCAATAGGACACCGGGTATTCGAACTGATAAATATCATATATAATAGAAGGAATTACCATCTACGTAAATAGATCTCGTATTAAAGTAAATGTTTATTTTTTCTCGGAAAATTAACCTTATTGCCTATGCGAAATCTTAATCAACATTCATCCAATACAATAAAAAATGTAAGAGATACTTATTAAAATACATTCTTGATTGAAAAAGCCAATTGTTATTGAATTAAACCAATATAAAACTAATTATTAATTTATTGAAATTAAAGCATTGAAATTAAAGCATTGATATATTTAGTTTTTCGTCAATATGAAATAACTATATATGATTGCCGTCAAGGACGTGGATGTTCGCAACTATATACGACAACAATTATTCATGTCCATGAATTATCCACATGTCGATATCGATAATATCGATGATTAATTTATACACTTATAACATAAGCAGGTGTCGATATCGATGACGATAACCATGTCGAAACCAAATGTTTATATCGTCTATATGTGCAATGTCGTCTCGGTACCAAATCGATATCGATGATTTTTGTGACATATCAAGCTGATCAAGATTGGAATATAATAAGCTGAGATGAAGGTATATGATTTGCTCATGTTGGAAGTCCGATCGGTCACTTATATCTGCTTATCTTCACGTCATTTGAACTTTGGTGGAAAGTTATCTCATTGACAATCATACCACATCTTCTCATTTGTATATATGGTTTATTTATTGGTTGAAACTAGCTTTCTCAGATCGGTACTTTTGGTAGATCTTCTGTTATAAGTCGTGCCGGTCTGATGGGTCAAGCTCTTTCCAATTGAGTTTTATAGTTTCTCAGATTAGGAGAAAGGTTGGGCGATCACAAATTATTTTCTGTCTTTCTGTTTGTCATATTTATTTTCGTTTATTGTTTTATCATAAATTAGGAAATTTAGTTTCCCCTGTTAAATTATTGAACATTTTGTCATGCCGGTGCCTTTTATAGCGTATTAGATGGTATGAGTGTTGCTCATTGTTGATGGTCGTATGATGACCTCTGGTTGTTTTTACATTCTAGTCCCTCTGGTAGATAGTTGTCTCATTGGAAATTATACCACTTCTCCTTATTTTTTTTTTATTAAAGTACTGTAATTAAACTAAATTAAAAGAGAAACATATCACGATGAAAAATTTATTATATCGATACCAACATCATAAAAAGACTAACCAGGAACTAAAAATTATCAAAATCGACAACTTTATGGCAGATTAACATTTGAAATATAATTTGTCGACATCGAATCGACGTCGTCAAAATCGACAACTGCAACAGATGGATAAGAGTATAAACTCATTGAAAGAACAATTCGATTTTGAGTAACATTTAAAGTGTCGAAATCGACAACTAAAACAGATCTACAAGGAGAAACTCCAATTGTCGATATCGAATCGGCCTCCTTGAAATCTCCGATATCGACACCTGCAGCAGACGAATACAAAGTTAACTAATTTAGAAAATTAAACTTTGAGGTAAACACTAACTTAACTCTCTACTAATATGTGTATAATAACATAAACGGTACCAATTTTTCTGCACCAGATGCGCATTTCGACAATCAATGTCTCTTCAGTGATGCTCGAGGCCAAAATATTTGAAAATCTAAAGCTTATTAAAAATATGAAGAGCTATAAACCAGACATAAGGTGACAATCGATATCGATCGATTTCGTCGATAATGTTGATATCGTGACTATACATCGTGTCTTTGATACCCCTCTCGAAAATAAGCAAAAACCATACCACATATAACTTTTTTTTAACTAACACTGTATAAACTTTATATTTTTGAAATTATGCATGTTATTAGACATTTATGTCGAACCATCTAAACTGTAAATCATTTCACTTGCAACAGTAGTTCTTCCATGTATTAAAGAGTCTATTTATTATGTATATTACTGACAAGGTACTAATACCTGTATAATTATGAATGTCATTTACTTAAGTTATCGATGTTCGATGTTTTTAACTGTACAAATTTAAATAAAATATAAAGATTACAAACAAAATAAAAAATATCATACCCTACAGTAAGCTATAATATAAAAGACCTTCGCATGACAAAATGCGAAACAATTCAAACGACAAAATGCGAAACAATTCAAACGACAAAATGCGAAACAATTCAAATGACAAAACCAACGGCCTGATTTATGCTTCAACAATGAACGAAAAACAAAAAAAGCAGACAGTAACTAATGGCAACCACTGAATAAGAGGCTCATGACTCGTAGCATTACTGTATAGTTACATGAATTTCGGTTTTAATCATAAAATTGAGAATGGAAATGGGAAATATGTCAAAGAGACAACCCGACCAAAGAGCAGACAACAGCCGAAGTCCACCAATGGGTCTTCAATGCAGCGAGAAAATCCCGCACCCGGAGGTGGTCCTCAGCTGGCCCCTAACTAAAATTGTGTGCTAGTTCAGTGAAAACATATAAATGAACTAAAATTAAAAAACATACTAGACTAACAAAGGCTAGAGGCTCCTGGCTTGGGATAGGCGCTAAAATGCTGCGGGGTTAAACATGTTTTGAGAGATCTCAACCCTCCCTCTATACCTCTAGCCAATGTAGAATAAAGAAACACATAGCAATACGCACAGTCAAACTCAGTTTAAAAGAAGTCCGAGTCCGATGTCAGAATAGGTAATGTTTGTGAGAGCTCAAAACCATGGCGTAACAGCACGACATACTGTTAAAATCAATTGGAAAGGTCGTGGTATTAAACTGGTTTGCTTGACCACAACTCCGACATTAAAGCTGCGGCAATATAAACTTTCATTAAATCCAGACATGATATTGAGTGTTTCGGAAGAGTTAGAGTTCCACACCATGCACATCGTCCTGTCGTCATCTTTCCAGGAAGCAAGAATTGAATTTGTCACAAATCATCACATTTACATATTTCTCTAAAATCTTCGTTTACTTTATTGGTCACTGATCAATTCGACGGATGAAACATGGAGAGCAAGATTTACTTATCATTCCCACTTTTGATGGGAGTTTTTAAACTTTTATTTTTTGTTTACTGTTTGTATATGTTTAATTTTGTTGGTCCATGCATCTGTCCCGTTGTATCTGATATGTCTCTGTTCATGTCTTGTCATTTGAATTTCGATTATTTGGATAAAACATGGGTTCTCAATCTGTTATGTACACCAACAGAACTATTAGATATGTCAGTGTTTTTTAGTCGAATCCACAGCTGATTTTGTAAAAATATTGTTTTTGTTGGAACACTTTGGAGACGATAACGACCTAGCTGTGTTTATCAAATATTTAAATGCAAACAGATATATACATAATACACCTATTTCAAGCTATATTGAAAATTGCAAATGATTTAGTGTCACCCTATTTCATGCTCATTTTAAACGACTTTATACATACTCATTTTGAATTGCCTATTGTTAACCTTATAGTTTGATTGTTTTGTTTTTTTTTTTTTTTTTTTTTTTATCAAAAAACAGTTATTAAATTTGTCGAAAGAAATCACTTCTATATATTAAAAAAAAGGAGTATCAGCATCTTGTTCATCACAAGGTGTTGTACATGCAGATAAAGCTTCTTAAATATGCAAATGTACACGTTTGTGCTCAACACTTTTAAGTTTGGTGCGTCTGAAGCGCTTTTCTAAATAAACCTTTATCAGAAACGCACAAATAAAAAAAAAAAAAAAATAAAAAAGCCAAGGATGTATAAGTATATACATGAACACGTGAAGCCAAAAGGACATAAAAAGAATAGTCATCAATAATGTCAGGGAGTAGGAACCTTGGTCAATGATTTCTAAATTAATCAACAGAGAATTTAAAAAAAAGGATACTTCCAGTATGAATCATTTCAGTACCGAAGCTGATAATGACTCAGTAACTACTAAATAGTAACAGTCCACTAGCAGCGGCATCAACTCAGTGCTTAAAAATGAACACAACATTATATATACATGTATATATTTGGTGTGCCCGAAGCGACTTTCTGTATTTCCCTTAATTTATCAAGAACGCTAAACCCTAAAAATAAATGAAAGCCTATAAAATGTATATAACATACTGAACACGTGAAGAGATATATGAACAAAAAGGGACATTTAAAGAAAGCCAATTACATTTAACTTTGCTGAGGGAATTTGAACCTTAATTTTGACAGTTCCTAGATTTTATAAGCAGAGAATTATACATGACGTCAGTACAAAAGAAATGACTACTGAGCTGATGATATCCTCAACAGAACAATGATTAAACACTCATCTTTTTACTTTGTTCATTAGTTTAACAAATGACGAAAATAGACAGTTATGATAAGATCATAGAAAAGTTTTATTAACAGTTGAAGCAGATTCAACATTTATACGAGTTGGTTCACGATTTCTTTGACTGGAGTATTTACAGATGACGACGGATATGTTCCAATAATCGTAACAACAATTCCGTTCTCTTCTTCTTGAATGCGACATCACTGAAGTAGACTAATTTTCAATTAAAGAAGCAACACGACGGATGCCACATGTGAAGCATGATCTGCTTACCTTCTGAAGCACCTGAGATCACTGACGGTTTTTGGTGGGGTTCGTGTTGCTCAGTCTTTATAGTTTTCTATATATGTTGTGTTTTGTATACTGTTATTTGTCTTTTGTTGTTTTTTCGTTTTTTACCATGGCATTGTCAGTTTGTCATCAACCTATGAGTCATAATATTCATTTGGTACCCTCCGCCTCCTTTTATATATAGATATTATAAATAATTAAACATCAAATGACTAATCCATGTGCAAAACTTAAAGCCACAAATTCTTGTAAAAAAATCATAACATATATCTGTATATATATAAAACAAGCAAATGTTTGAATTCTCGTTATTACGGGTCTTCAAACGCTCAGCATATTAAAGCTGTCAGACAAGAAAATGATCCCCTATTTGTACACGAATGCTAAACTGCTTATATCATTCTCATCAACTCAACAGTAGGGGATCTCTTCTTGGTAATTTTTTTATAACTGGTCGATCAGCAAAAAATTGTTACATATTGTTTAAGGTGTCGATTTGTTTGAAATATTGTTTACCGTACGGTGGCTACTGTCAACTAAAAGCGATATTCAAATCGTGTAGATCGATTAAAAGATAAAACTCCAAGATATACGGGCGGGAGCAAGTCCGGGTGCATCGATGCAAAATAGTATAAATATGAGGGCGGTTAGACGATGTCAATTCCAACACTATAGTATATAAGGAAAAGTACAAACAGTCAAACATTGGACAGAAAACAGACGAAACGCCTTATGATCAAAACGAGTCAAGGTGCGTCGATAGGTTATGGGTCTACACATCTATATATGTGCCTCACAAGTCGTGTGGTTTCAAGATTATATCCAGTATTAAGTGTCATGTAGATCAAGACCAGTTCTGTGATATATTCAGATGGACGATATTTGACTGGGATCAATTAAAGTGTAAACAGGTTGAGACAGTTGTGCTCTGACGATCAACGGATTATAATGTATACTTCATAAATTACCTATATGTTATTTAAGGATGTTTGCTACTCTGTTTCGAAATAACAAGCTTTTTAAAAGACTGTTTTAAATTGATAGTATATGAATAAAGAAACTAAAAAAGCAGAAAAAATGAAGGGTCCGTGTGCTTGATTTTCAGATATAAGTCTTTGAAAATTTGGCGGGAAATGATTCTCTCTAGATTTTTCATAAAATTAACATTGGCATCTTTTTTCTTTCAAAAACTATGAAAAAATTACAAGGATTTTATAAGATTTTCAAATATATATTGGTTTTTAAACTATATGTAATAAAATTATGAGAAGAAAAGTAGGGTAAGCAGGCAATTTTTTAATGGTACTTCATATATACAACCAGACGATTCCGAATATCTGGCAAAAAACTCAAAATCAAGTGGAGCGAACATCTTAAAAAGATCGCCATAATGAGACCACGCATGTTGTAGCACATCGTATCCGAATTAAAAATTTTATGGAATCAATCAAACACCATGCAGAATAAGTTTAAACTCTCAGACAGTCAAGGGTATTAGATTTCAAGTATTCATATCGACAGGCTCATCAGATCATGCTGCCTATGAATCAACAGCCATTTCAAAGATACTGGTTTTGTGGTAAAAAACATATGACAAAACCGAAAATATTGCATGATGGACCATAGTGAATGTGTACCTTAGCCAAAACGGACAAATCTTTAGTACGCCGAGACTTAAAAAGTAAAATGATACCAAGGGAGTCAATAGAAACAAAACGTCAATGACAGACAGGCAACAATTTGACAAAAAACTAAAACAATGTATTGAGCTACCGTTTTATGTTTATAGTGTTGACCAATTATGTATTCCTTTTATGATATAAAATATTCAAACATCTTTATTTTCTTAACTCACTTGACAAGAAGACTAAAGATTACTTGCTATTCATAAGTATACCGGTGAAAATCTATCTTATTAATACAAACTTAACATATTTACCTTTCTAACATGAACATTGCATGCAGTAACACCTGAAAAAATGAAGTGCGATGAATGTAGTTAACTTTTCAACCCACCATCTGTCAAAAGAAAAAAAATCATTCAGTGTTCTCGAATCCAAACAAAAGAAACCGATTTTATTCATTGAAAGTTTCAATACTGTTGATTAAACATCTTTCCACGGATGGTCAACAAGGCGCAAAGCTATATCGGAATCTAAAACTGACACGAATGGTATGTTTTTGTTCGAATTCAGAGAAATTTACTTGGAAAATTGTTCAGATAATTAATATAAGTGTTTGCTTTCGACTATAATGTTCGAGTTCTTGTTGAAATGATTTCATTTTCAAATAAGTTCTATTGATGTGTTTTATCAACGCAACAAGCGAATAATCGTTCAAGATATGCCCGTCTCCAAATCGTGTCTGTAAGAAGACTGGCGAATAAAATTCTTTCTTAAATGAAAAATACCTTTATAATTGTCTTAGTTTTTGTATATTTTCAGTGCAGAAATGTCAAATTTGATTTTACTGTTACATTACGTCATAATCATACATTCATTGGACCAAAAATGTTAGTTTATGCATGGTCTTTGAAAGCGTTTTATACGACGATCATGTTATTTATCAAAGCACTTTTTTGGCAAATATCTTTCTGGGTTTCTCTGAAAATAAATAAGAAAATGTTTTAACGATACATTTTTTAACACTTCTTTACACATGCACATATATGCATTTAGTCTACAAGGAGATGTGAAGTAAAAGCCACAGAGACAGTACCATCAACAACACAATAAAACAAAAACCAGAAGGTCATTAAAACTAGACATGATTGCTTACTACCACTTCATTTTAACTGGGTAGATAGTTGTCTCATTGGCAATCATACCACATCTCAATTTTATATCGAGGTCACTATGGTTTTTCAACGATTCGCTGGATCATACAGCGATGGGGGGAGCTCTAAATTGGCCGAGTCTAGATAATTCGACCAAATCACTGATATAAACACGACATTGTAAACATACACCAACACGAAGAGATGAAGGCACTTATTCCACTGACATTTTTCTCTATTAATACTTATAATGATACTTGTTTTCTAGTTTTAAATGAAATAAACCTGCCTTTATAACATATATGGTCAAAATTTGGTTTTAGACGACGTTATCTTACGTCAATAATGAGCTTCTGGCCATGAAGAAGACGGATGAAAGATACTAAAGTGACATTCAAACTCATAAGTCGAAAATAAACTGACAACGCCATGGCTAAAAAAGAAAAAGAGAACTAGACACACAAAACACAACATAGAAAACTACAGACTGAGCAACACGAACCCCACCAAATACTGGGGTGATCTCAGGCGCTCCGGAAGGGTAAGCAGATCCTGCTCCACATGTGAATCTACATCCGTATGTTGAGCAAAGGTATGAGCATCTTAATTTGAAAAATTTACATATCGCGACTAAGTTAATATGATTTCATGTTTCCATAGGTAGTTTTGAATAATATATACATACGAATATACAAAGATGTTTGTACAATTTCAAGCGACCACAACGACATTATCAGTTAATAAATGCAGAGATCCAGTTTGCCCATAAAACGCGTAAATTATATAAGTCAAAAGTCAGCTTATAGTTAAAGAGTGTTCTGGTAATGGAAATTATATGAATAAAGCGTACTCTATATATATATATGTGGTGAAGTTAAACATATTTGTGAGCCCTCAACTCTCCTATTATCCTAGGACAGTGGTGTAACAGCACGCAACATAAGAACAAACGGTAAAAATCAGTTGCAAATGGCTAAACTCAATTTATCGGTACGAAGCACGTGCATGGATAACTGCCGAATCTTCACCCAGTCATGTTGAATTCTTATTGATTCAATTTTCAATGAATTTCAAAAAATATTACGCTAAATAGCATAATATACCACAGCGCTTGGTTACAGGATTTGGATATTGTTTGTTTGTTTTTTGTTTTGTTTTGTTTTTTGTTTTGTTTTTAGGAGGTATTTTCCTGTATGTACTGAATATTCAATGTTCTATTTGTATACCAAATACATAACACTTCTATGCTTTTCTTGTCTTGCTTTGTGTGAATTGATCAATTATGAAAAGCTATTATCAATGTCAATTTTCCTATTAATTTTGGTCAATTCATGGGTGGAATCTGATTACTTTTGCTTTTTTTTTTTTTCAAGCACTGAGTGAATTTGTGTATTTTGTACCATGATTGAATGCATTTTATCCTTTCCATGATTGAATGCATTTTATCCTTACCTTTTCAGAACACCATCAATGTGGTCAAAGTGCATCAAGTTGCAATAAGCATATAAATAACAATGGTTTAGCGATATTATCATAACGTTTATTTCTGATCAAAGTATTGGAATTTTTGTCAGAAAAGGTAAATTGTTTTGAAAGAGTTGAATATTACAACAAATCTGCCTTTTTAAAAATGCGTCAACACTTGTTTGTTGACAACAGTGTGAAGGTTTTTCTAACGTTCTGGTTCTAGTCTCTAAGGTAACCGATATATTTGAACCATGCGGAAATATAATCCAAGACACTTTTCAAGAACCTCCTTAACAATATCGAAGTCTTGCGGTGAAAAAATTTCATCAGTCTTAATTGTTTTATTATGAATTATATCAAAAGGCTTATAAAAGATCATAAGACTCATAACACCTGTGTTTTTTAGTATTTCCTACATTTAATCCACTTGAACTCTGCTCATTTTTGCAGCACTAAGTGTTACCGAGGATACTATGGTAGCTCATGAAGATGCACAGGTGCTACACTGATATCAATCTTACCTTAATTGTATATTTTACTTGTGTTGACTTCAGGTAGATATCTGAAGTGCCATGGGGTGCAAACTATTTTGACATTTAGATGATAATAAATCGTATACAAGTAGCCATTTGTCATTCCGAAGTGGGCTGTATTACGGTGTAATATCATCTATACAAATTGGTATATGTTTTTCGTTTTGATAACGCGCGAATTCCATTAGCCTTGGCTCATCGAAAAACAACCTATTCGTTCACGTGAATGGTACTTATGTGACAATTAATGACAAATTTCCGATAATATTTTCGTTCATGTGTGTTATCCGACCCTTTTGTCCAAACTTGAAATATCTATTCTTGATATTCAAATTAAGCAAACTAAGCCGATTTCATTCTGTTTAAATTTCACTCTTCAACAAAGCAGATATTATGTTACGAGATGTGATACAGAAAAGATAAATTGTTACAGATTAAAATCATTGTGAGTTAAGTGTTCTTAAATCGTTCATGTAAATAAAACTAAATTCCACAACTCAATACACGAAAAGTGCAAGAATCTTTCTGAAAGGTTACGCAAAGGTAAATTCATACACTAAATATATATAAGAAATCACCTATAAAACGTTCCCTTTCTGTCACATGTTGTTTTAATACCAGCTACTGAAGTGTTGAAAAGTAATACTTTGTATTTTCAATTGTTATTAAACTACATTTTACCGTGCTGGGGAAGAAAGGGAAAAATAGGAAGAAATCAAGAGAAAAATCAAGAAAGTCCAGAATAGCCCTGTTCATTTATAATTTTCCATGTTTTCTATGTATTGTGTGCGATTTTGTCCCATGTACATTTACTCCATATCCTTTCATTTTCTATTGTATATGTTCAGAAATTTGATCTGTCAAATGTAAAATATTATCATAGTGTTAGGTGTATAATCTGTATATCTTTAATTGATCCCGACTATCCATATTTGCAGAAGCATTGGCCTTATTGGATAAGCTGTTGTGTTAAATATCATGTTTCCCGAAATTTTAGTTTAAAGTTTCAATGTCCGTACAGTATATGGAGAGGTGGGGGTATGTAAACTTGTGTCTTTGCTTTTGTCTTATTTGTGTATTGACATCATGACTGTATTTTTGAACATCAGTGACTAGATTTCTGAGGTTTTTGATTTCCTGACTCAATCTTAATTGACTTTGTATAGGTCGGTGGTTTTATATAATACGAAATTGCTTAAAGTGGCGTTAAACACCAAAATCAAAATCAAAT
The DNA here is from genome assembly GCA_017311375.1 of Mytilus coruscus. Lineage (NCBI taxonomy): Eukaryota > Metazoa > Mollusca > Bivalvia > Mytilida > Mytilidae > Mytilus > Mytilus coruscus. The sequence goes on from CM029599.1 coordinate 71,650,011, forward strand.
CTATTTTGATTTCTGTTTTGTATATTAATGTAATAAGAATTCGCGGATAACACAGCTGTTTTTGTGAAGATTATGTGTATTTAGCGTCATAACTCTTCAAAAGATAGCAACATGTACGAACTATGTAAATATCATGATTCTACTCTTGCGCAATGACATCATAATCCTATATCAAAACTTTCGTCACTTTGTGTAGTGACATCACTGAAAATTCAGAGCCAGACAGATCTAAATGTTGCATTTAACATTATGGCTTTCAATTTTGTGTGTGCCTTTTCGCCTGCCGTGACTTTGGTGTTTATAAATCGAATGTTGAATGAGCATGTTTCGTTTTACTCACATTTCGTCAAAAGTACAAAGTGTTGTTTTTGGACTTTTACTAGTATGATTTTTAAAGTTATTTATTCTTTCAATTCTTGTCATCTTCTTATGTTCATTGAAATAAAATATAATAAAACCACACAACTGCACATTTTAACAAAATATTCTCGTTCAATAAAGTTGTTTACAAAATTTCAGTGAATGTAGAGTTGATTATGTCTTCTTAAAGCGACAAATAATTTAACCTCATTATAATCCTACCCGCTCCACGGGAATCCACACGGACCATTATCTCCTAACAATATAGGGCTGGACACAAAACTTTAAATATTGTTATGTAATAGATTTTTCAATGGAACTAAAGCAAACTCGCTATTATTGGCAGACCAATTATAACTACTGAAAGTCGAAAAACAGTTCATTTTAGGAACATTCCCATAACAATATAAAGAAAGGATTAAAAGATTTTCGCTAGGTCTCTATTTTGTTTGTGAAAAGACAGCCCAGCGGGTATGCGAGTCTGAATAAACTCTACAATTTTGGCTGAGTTTAAAGTTTTTTGTACGTCTCTCTAGGGGTCATTTTGAGATTGATAGTTAGTAACACTATCAAAAAACTATCTCAAGAAAGTTTTATCAGGTTTAATTGTATTTAATTTTGATGAAAATATCTCTTTATAACGAAGTTGTCACTTTTTATATTAATTCAAATTAATTCGTTATGCTTTATAGACTTACCACATGGAGTGCATATAGATATCATGTCACTTTTTGAAAATGAAATAAAGAGAATGTATTGATCATTTCTGATAGATGCAACAGGTGATATAAAAAAAGTCTAAGATAAACCGAGTCAAGGGAAATAACTGCTACTAAAGAGATCGAATTAATTATTGGAGTTTTAATTAATAATATATTTATTTCTTTTACAGCAAAATGTTTTGGTTGATCGTTTTGATTATGTGTTTCATTACTAGAATGCTATATTTTATAAGATCGACTAAACTCAAATTCCCGATCTAAATTAAATCAATAGTGAGCGAGGTATAAGCTTCAGGATTGTCACCCATCATGCCAGTAGTCCTTCCATGTTACGACCGGTCGGATCCAATGACCTGTGCTGGATGAGTGCCCTTGCGACAACTCCTTGAGAGGTTCATACGCGACCTGCTCTGGCCCTATCAAACATACCCTCGTTTTCCAGTGATAGTCCAAATTTCTCACACTTTCTTCCGGTCGACCTTCTTTGCAAAGACTGCCTAATATAATATACTGGTTGTTAATTTTTTTTATTAACATTTTAAAAAAGTTCGTCTGAAGTACGTTGGTTCCTGATATAAAAAGGTAGACAACTACAGTTAAAATATACCTGTCAATTCTTTATCTATGATAGCTAAATTTGTCGGAATATATTGAATTAGCAATGGACAATGAGATATTGTCTTGGTAGGAACTTAAATTTAATATTTTTCTACGGGCTCATCCGTCTTTGTGACAATGATCATTGAATGGTTTGATTTATGGTTTATAAATTGAGAAATAATGGATAATACGGCACCTCCTACAATTTAATCATTTTTAATACCGTTTTGTTCCAATGTTTAACAAGTGTGAGAAGTAAAATGTCTCTGCATGACACATGGGGTATTGTTCATTGATATACCATTTTACCCATTTTTAAAAGTAGAATAAACGTATTATTATAATGTTAGTTTCGAATAATTGTTCAATGAGTAGTTATGTTGACAGAATGTCTAAAAAAATTAGAGGGGAGGTTTTTCAAAAATATGTCTATTTAGTTTTTGTGATGGATGTATTCAAAAATGTAAATTGATACATAAAAGGTAATATTGGAATTGAGCTCAAATCCTTAACTTTAACGGAAATTTGTTCGTAATGTCAATATTATACTCGGCTTCTCAAGATTTTTCAATACCTCAAGGATCTGTTTAAAAGTTTAAACACATACAAAATAAAGAGATATAATATATGTTTTAAAAGTACTTGTATTTTAAATTGTATAATAATTCTAAGTCAACATTTTCTTGATAAAAGTGTCAGCTAATTAAAGTAAATTTTCTATCGATTAAAACAGCTTTCATTGTGTCGAAAGACTTTAAAATGAAACAAAATTTAATGCATTATTCCGTTTCAGTCATCTTAAATATACACACTCTCAGAGATGATGACATCTTATAATGGTGTTTTGTGTATGCCATTCTTAAATTGGCTTTATGATAACTGTTTGGCGACTTCTCCTAGGCACACTGACATATATGATAAATACAACTTTTAGTGCAAAAACAATATTTTTATGTGATATCAATGAAAAGTAAAAACTGCAAATCTTATATGTAGAGAAAATGATCACACTTGTACTGCATAATGACCTAATTAATTTTGCCTTTCACTTAATTTTCATTCGACTGTTTTCGTTTTTAGTTTGCTTGCGAATAACTTCAACAGTTAGGGCTACCTCCCGAAACGAAATAAGAGAATGTGGTGATTTTGTTGTTTTAGTCATCAGGGTAACATTATTGGCTATTTTGGTGTAAACTTTGGCTCTTTATTGTTTAATGTGAGCATACTGCTTCAGAAATAGGTCACCGAACGGCCTTCTACAATGAGTAAGACCAAAACACATTTTTTTCTAGCATTTTAGACCGGAATTTTAAAAAATAGATTATACACGATCAACAATAAAGGTGTGTGAATTGAAGGTATGAATGGATATATTATTTTTAGTCTTTGTAGCTTGCTGTGCGGTGTGGGTTTTGCTCATTGTTGAAGGCCGTACAATGACCTATATAGTTACTAACTTCTATGTCAGTTGGTCTCTGGTGGAGTGATGTCTCATTGGCAATCATACCACATCTTCTTATTTCTAGAATAATTAGGTTACCGTTAATTTATATATATATGTCAATAAAGGTCAGGTAAGAAAAGTCTAACATAGGAGTGAATCGCATATCAATCAGATTCAAATAACCTTCAAAAGGTGTCAAACCAGGTGCGTCGACAGGATATAAGGCATATATTATTGTATTTACAAAACCAATACTATCAACGGTTTTATATTGGTAGTGCAGAGTACCATTGACATTAACCAATGAGCTAGGAATAAAAATAAGAATATGTGGTACGATTGCCAATGGACAACTATCCACCCAAAATTCAAATGAAGTGGATGTATCCAAGTATAGGCAACCATAAGGCATTCAACAATGAGAAAATCGATACCGTATAGTCGGCTATACAAGGCCGCGACATGAAAAATATGAAACAATTCAATTGAGAAAACGGCCTAATTTATAACACAACAATTTACAACAAAAACAAATATGACAGACATGAACAAACGACAACCACTGAACTACAGGCTCCTGACTTAGGACAGACACATTTAGAATGTGACGGGGCTTCAGTGACTCATACCAAATTAAATTTTCTCGAAGTCAGCACGGATGAACAATTATGGACCTATCCTCAGAGGTGTTATTTCACTTAATTATTAGTTGATCGTTTTGTGTATGTATTGGTTGTCTCCCAGCTAACTGCAGATGAACCTCAATGGAGAGATTCAGGTGGATGAAGAGAATTTTTTCTTTGTACCTTCTATTGTATCACATTTTTAATAGAACTCGTGTAGCAATTGCATACAACAATACTAGTATACATATACATGACACCTAGCTGTCTTTGGAATGACCAGCATCGGGTATACTGGAGAACAAAAGTGTGGTAAGCCACAGACACAAAACTTTTGAGAGAATAAAAAAAAAAACGAAAAAGAAAGACCTGAACAGAACTGACAAAACCGTCCATATTCAACATTAAGAGTGAGACAAATAACATGGTACATACAGAATGCTACTCATGAAGGTATCTGTTTGCAGGAAAGTGTTGAAGAATGGTGTATGCTTAACTTTTTGTATATTGTATAAATTCCTGTGCAGTTTGAATTTTGTTAAATCACAATATGATTGGTTTTCCGAATCTATTAGGAATATTATACTCAGAATTTATCATTAAATCGGAGGAGAATAATTTTAAACCTCATTATCCTATTAGTTAGGATAGTTCAATTTTGAAAAATAATCAAGAAGGTATCGTGGTAGAAGTTGTATACACTTAAAAAATTGCTGTGCAATACTATTTGCAATGTATTTGTAATAGTAAATGCAATACAAATTATTTTTCTAAGAAAGTGCCATCCAATGGAAGTTATAACGGTATTTGATAAATAGGGGGCATTAATGAACATTGAACGTCTTAATAGATTTATCCCAATACTCATGTGCTTATGATAATTCCCTGCTATTAAAGGGAAAAAACACCCAAAACAATCAGCAGAATATTCTGAAAATTTAATCGATTTCTTGGCATTTGACTAATTAAATGTACAATATTTCAAAACATCAAAACAACCAGAATATAAAACTTGTATTCTTGACCCTTGTTAGCATGGATTTGAAATGAACAAGTTAGAAATAATCGAACTTTACAAACCATACCAAAAATATTATTGAAAAAGGTTGTTAATGTTACCATGAATTTTGAAGAAAAACCAAAATATTTTTTTCGATTCAAATATAAGACCAATAACAATTATAAATTTTAGACAACTCATGTAAACATAAATAATAAAATATAATCATTTATAAATTATTTTATTTTCTTCATACGTCAAATTATTGCACAAAATTGAGGTATATTAACCGTCATATACATCTTTAGCGTTCATAATACTATTTACACGGTGCCGTATTAGCACTAATGTTTTTAAAGTAAACACACTAATGAGATTCAATCAGAAATATCGTAAATATCACATTAACAATATTCAATAACATTATTAACAAAACAGTCATACACATGTATGTTCAAATAAAAATGCACTATATTATTCGATATCGGTTGATCAAGAGAACTGAAGCAGCGGCTGTTGATGCATGGCAAGACTACAAAAACCGTTCATAGGCAAATGTTCACTAGATTGAGACACGTTGGTGTTCTGACATACGTACCATTCGTTTAATTGCGACAAACTAGATTGTGGAAGTGTGGGCGTTGGATGAACCGGAAGTGCTGGACTAGTAGCAGAAGACATAGGTTGCTGGTCGTGGTGCTGACTTTCGGAATCACTGCTGCAAGGTGATGATGATAATGGCTGCATAGACTTTAGGGAATTTGGACTATGGGTAGAGTCACTGTTTTCACTATTTTCATCGTTAGTAGAGAATTCGTTGTCGGGAATAGGTGAAATATTACCGTGAATCTTCATGTGTTTTCTTAGTGAGCTAGGATGGGTGTATGTCTTCTCACAACCTCGAACGCGACAGCAGTATGGTTTATCGCTAGTGTGAACATGCGAGTGCTTCTTTCTATCCGAACTATTGGCAAATCTTCTGTCACATCCTGGAAACTCGCATGGAAATGGTTTCTCGCCTGAAAAAATAAAAAGAGCAAATGAAGATTTCATTCTACTTTTGGAAACAAGTCCTTATATGCATGCGCCCATTTTAGCTTTATTTTTCATATGGTTATCAGATGTACACTCAGGTGTCAAATAGATTTTATATGTCTTAACGCGATATGAAATATTAACATGACAAATGACGGAGTACAATTTTAAACATTTGTAGAAAGCTTTCACTAAAATTGGATGAAAAACTAGTATACCGTCTGTTGGTACGATTCATTTCTTTTTATTTTTGTACAGCAACAACATATTGCACTAGTGCAAGTAAAGCTTCAACTTAGTGACGTCGTCGATGACAAAAATGTGTTTTAAACAGTTTTATCAAGCTTTGCTATTAAAAAAATTTTTATTACATTAGTGAATATTATTCCTCGCAAGCTAGTGCGAAATATAAATATACTCATAACAAATTCACAAATCTTCATCCAATAACCCGATATTATTATTATCAAAATTATTTCATTTTTATTTTATGAATTTTTAGAGTTGCTGTCACACTGACGTATATCCAATATTTTTTTGTTTATTCCCAACTAGTCGACGAAATTTTTTGACTTGTTCTCTGATAAGAATGTGCTTTACCAGATTATTTACATAAGATTTTCTTTGAAGACTGTTCGTGTGTCCTGTAGACGGTAATAAATGTCCAACAAAACTATTTCCCATATAAATTACTGAGGGAACTAAGCATCTTAACAGAGTTTTAAAAACTAAATGACTTTTGCAACTTGTTGATACAGTTAAGAATTTCTGTTTTGCTAATTATGATATTTAGTTCCTGGTATCGGTGACTTTTATTACAGGAAAAATGTATAAATTGTTGAACCAGCGTGAGAAAAAAATTAATGATTTTTTCACTATTTTTCCAGATAAAAAAAACTTTCAAAAAAATTCATAACAAAGAGACGATCAAATACTAAAATTTATATTATCCTTAATAATGTCAATAGTTAAATCATCCGTTTAACACTTATGAAAAATGAAATGTTAAATGTAAAATATGCAGTTAGTTATGTTGATTTTTCTTTTGTCCGGTTTATTTAATTGTAAATACTGCATGTGTATGAATAAAATAAATATTTTTTTCCAGTTTGAAAAATATATTTTGAAATTTTCCAGTTGTGAATTGCAAAATTATAAATAAAAAATAAATTAGGTGTCCTATAAAATAAAAATTAAAAATCAAACGAAACCTACCTGTATGTGTTCTCTTGTGGATTTTTAAGTTTTCAGATCTGGCGAAGACTTTGCCACAGCCTGAAATGGACATGGAAATGGCTTTTCACCAGTATGGACACGGATGTGGTTTACCAACTTGTACTTTGCCTTAAATGGTTTTCCTTCTCTAGCACATTCATGCCAGTAACAAGCGTGGTCACTCTGCTCTGGACCTCCAACATGGTCAACAGTTATATGCGTTACAATCTCGTGCATGGTGTTGAATACCTTGTTGCATGGCTTCTTGGGCTCCTGTTGATCACTTTCGATCCATAAACATGTGTGTTCCTGTTTAATCTGGGGTCTCATATAACGGAAGAAAGCACCGGGACTGTGAGACGCAATGTTCATTGGATTCATAGTGTTCATATGCCCCATACCAAAGTGTTGCGAATGTCCAAATGGCTCAGGTCTCGCTAGCTGATTAAATTGATCGGCTCTAGAATAAATGTCTGATGCAAATCTCATCTGGTCATTGTAATGTCCTGAATAATGTGATGGCTCGTGATAGCTAGGAAACAAAACTCGATTTGTGCTGTCTGGATATGTAAAGCTGCCGCTGGACGGATATATTGCAGAATGTGTTGTACTGGTATCAGAAAAACTTAAGTCTGGACGACGGAACAGCAAGTCTCTTGATGTGTAATTACTGGCAACATGATGTGCCATTGGTACACCATATCCATTCGGTGGTGAGCTGTACGGTGAATTGGCTTGGCTGTGGATACTGCTTTCGATCACTGGGTCTGACGGACTTAGCTTTAAGGCGCCGGGTGGCAGGTGTGGATTGTGCGAGGTATCCACGTACGGGCTGATCATTTCGTTGCTTCCTCGGTTAATCATACGGAGATTAAAATCCTTTCGATTTCACAAATCGCAGTAGAGGTTATATTGTTGACTAATAAAGTCCTCAAAAGTTTATGTTTCGCTTCTTCTCACACAGTTGATTGCAGAAAAGCAGCTGCGCTGTGAATCTCTCCGAGAAGTTTTCGAGATAAAAACACAGTCGGATCCCAATAGCAGGCTTGGAATTCTTAATTGTAAAAAAATAACAGTTAAATGTAAGATACTCCTATGATCGTTTTCAAACTTAGTCATATGATGATGGTTTCATGTGGATAACAGTGGTATTTATTGATCCTTATTCAGATTAAGTTGTGAAAAAGGCGGGGCTTAATTATTGAGTTATTTGATTGGACAAAAAGTTAATACGGTATGTTTAATCAAACTCCTCCCACTTTTTGACACTTTATTGCTGATTATTAATAACATCTGTTTTTCATCACGTCAAATTCATGAAAAAAATTAACAACAAAAAATAATGAATTTATGCAAAAACTTCATTTCAATTTCAGCCTTATGCTATTTTCTGATATTTTTTCTAATAATTCTGAATTTTATATATTTTTATGATAAAATGTATCGTAAATGTTTATCATTATTTCATTTAAAATTGATTTTATACCTAATGTGCTTTTTTAAACATTATCTGTAACTATGGTAAAAAAAATATATACCGCTGTTGTCTGTTGCAACCACCATCATTCATATCTGTTGATACCTTGTGATAATTATGTATATTGCCTCTTGATACACATGCATATGATTTTGTGTATAAGTGTCTCTTAATAAAGTATTATTTTATCTTATGTTATGGTAATTTTTCTTTCATTATTTTTCTTGCTATTTTAATTAATATTAATTAACAATATTTTGTAAAAGATCTTAATAAATGTGTTTGGATATATTTTAAAATTATTCATATTTTTTATTTGCGATACATATCAAATTCACTTTCTGGCTCTACAAATTAATTGTATACATCCTCAAAATCACTAATTAAGTAAAAACTGGTTACAATTGAGACCCATATTTCCTTTAAAATAAGACATTTCCGATATATACACATTATCAGCACTTCTTCCACGCAAGATGCTTCTATCATGAATTAATGTATGTATGTCGTGACGCAGTCGTTAACAAAAATTACAAAGTTGAAAGGACAAAATTGTTTGCATATTTAAGAGAAAATTCTTGAAAACTTTTCTTTTCATACGATAAATTTATTTTACAGTTTAGGACTTAGTTTTGGATATTGTTCATTAGAACTGATCTATCAGATTTTAATCATACAAAGAACTCATTTTTTGGCACCATGAACCCAGTCAACTTTCAGTTTCCTTATAAAACAAATATTTTATCATATAGTTTGACAATAAATTGGACTTAAAGAGTTGTTAAATATATTACAGATCATGAAAAACACAAAAATGTATTTAAAAAAATCTTTTGTTTATCAAAGATAAAATTGATATCTCAAAACTAAATTGGACTTTTTATCCAAAGACCCCTAAATATGTTTCAGTTACAGGTAAAAAAAATCTTCATGGTGCATGATGAGCTTAATTGCAAAGAGACATTATTAAGGAGTCTGCATGAAATACTAAGAAGAGTTTACATCAAAGACATCATATAATAGACAATATATCGCTTTACTTTCGAAATAATGTGGTTGTGGTTTAAAATTATCATTGTTGTTGATTTTTGCCCAAATCTTTTAAAGTGTCAGTTATGACCTATCTTAAATCATGTATATTTAGGTTACATGTTAACCAACATACATACAATTTTGGTACAATTTTAACATGCATACAATGATGTGTGAAAATGTCAATTTAGTACAGATTGGACATTTTTGTGAAATGGAATTAGTGTGAAATAAATTCAGGGGAAATTGGGTCCTACCGTTAATAATAAGTACATGTAATTTTTTTTATATTTACTCTCTATATTTCAATTTAAGAGACTGCTCCAAAATATTTGTACAATAGTTTTTAACTTTGGTGAATTCCAGCTGGTTTTGGACATTATTGTAATACGTGTTCATCATAGGCATTAGCTAACTGCTCTTTAGTTGATTTATTTTTCTTAAACTCGTTAATGGCGATAAAGTTCAGAGAAGAATACATCCATTCATCTGTTTATATGATACTTAAAATGTTGACAAATTTAAAAAAACTTATATTTTGGTCTGGGAAAACGTGATTTATCTACTAGTTGAAATTGGCTTGTTCTTGCTGTCAGTATCTGCCCGTAGTCTTAGATCGGTTCGTTGTGGTTTTTTTTCTTTTGTCAGTGTATTTTGTATATTAGTGTCGATGTGAAGAATCAAGATTTCATAACAGATGTTATTTTGTCCTATTACACCACTGTCCCAGGTTAAGGGAGGGTTGAGGGCTCACGAAATGTTTATATGGTATGGAGGATTATTGTCTCCTTGGCGATCATACAATATTTCCTTATTTTTATATTGTATATATTAATATGCATGTCCCAAATCTGTAATTCGGTGGTTGTCGTTGTTTACTGCCTGCAATATTTTTCGTTTGTTTTTATTAGCATAATTAATGCCGTTGATTTTCTCTTCGCACTTGCTTAACATTTCGCCATGCCTTTTATAGCTTTCTATATGGTTAGATTGGTTGATTCATTGGGTGTTTCCTTAACGCCACATCAGCGAGGCCTTATTGCGGCGACCTATATATGGTATAGGTTTTGTCCATTTATGAAGACCGTATAAATTAATATCCTCTATATAGTTGTTACATCCTCGCCCTTTTGTTTCTTGAGGATAGGTGTCTCGCTGTCAATCATACGGCATTTCCTTATTTCTTTATTGTTTGGTTTAACATAGTTTTTGAGTTTTTATTTTGTTTTCTTGTATGTAGTGTACAGAATTTCAGATCGTTTAATGATGTTTTCACGTAGATTTTGCTTTTTTTCTGGCAAAACTTATTAATAAATTGCATTATTAATACACATAATTTAAAGAAGTTCATATTTTTCATATTTGTTAAAGAACTGAAAAGTTTGTATTCCTTTTATTACATTCCCATGTCAAATATTGTAACATAAAGATATACAGGAAGTGATTTTAGGGTGCGAGTCTGTGCTTCGTAAAACTATACCCCTAATCAGTGTCATTCCAACTACACAACATGTTCGTGTGCCAAAACTCTATCCTGTCTAAATATTATTTTGATCATAATCAGATTTTTATGACAATAATCATCAGCAAATATTAACTTTGCATTAAACCTAACTGTTGTTTTATCAATTCGAGTGTTAAGAGAAAGATTAATAACTGCGATAATCCATGAAAATCTTGTCTTTATCCTTCTTACCATTCCCACTTCGTTAATGTTTTACTGTGTCATAACGGTTTAAGCACATCTTGCTGTCATATTTTCGCGTGAAAAGTAAAAGCGGATTAAACAAGGATTGCCAGACCGTTATGAACTGATATCTTTCACATTGAATACTGATCAGCTCGTTAGTGTATCTGTCAGATCTGTGATCAAATCTTATCTGTCAAGTTATACAGATTAGTGTTATAAAAACAACCGATATTAATGACCAATCATTGAAATAAACAAACAATGTATTCATAAATATAATACCTTTTATTGAATAGTTTCAATATAAGTCCTCGTGATATTTTGTATCTGTATTTAATACATAAATAAATACCAAATGTTTCAGCAAATATATTTTTTTAAATGCAGAGATAAAAAAAAACAACAAACTTTTTTTCAAAAGTAATCTTGCATTTTCCTAAGAAGCGAATGCAGTAATGTTAACACATACTCCAGAAATTTTTCGTTTCATATTGAAACATGAATACAATTGTTCCTCATAAGACTGGATTTAACCTTATTGCATCTCTTGTATACTTAAAAGCGTCATTATAAAATTATCATACTTCATAAATTTGCATCGTATTTTAATGTCTAATAACATAAATTTAATATAGATATTGTTTTACAACGAGTACGTTAAAGAGACCGCAATTCAAAGACATAAATGAAAAAGAGGTGAGGTTGTCATGAAATAGAAGTTCCATGTTAATATGAGTTCCAAGTGGAAGAAATATTCTGTAATATTATTTCTGCAGGAACAAATATTACAGTATTTTTTCTAAACGAAAAACGGATATAGAATATTTGTTCCAATTGGAACAGATATTATGATATTGTTTATAACAAAGTTTCCAGGGGAACAACTGTGAGGCGAAACAAATGTACGTTGACAAGGTGTACACATTTATGTTAATTTTTGTTGGTTTCGTTTTTGCTAACGTGTTATTGTTGCTTATACATATTATTGTTTGACATAAAACTATTTCATTTTCTTTTTTGTGTAATCGTCAATCTTAAAACATCATCCTATTTTCATATTAATTGACGTGTGCTGCATAGGAATTTAATGTAACATTGTAATGATAAGAACTGTTAGTCAGGGCTGGATTATTTCCTTTAAGTATTACGAGTTCGTATTTGATGGGACCGTAATATCACGAAAAATAACGAAATCGAATTTTATTCTTTATTGTGACAGTTAAGGAAAGTTCATAAACAAACAATAATTTAGCGTTAACCTCAATTTGGCTCATAGAATAATCTAAAGCAGTCTCTTTGGTATTCTCCGCTATATCTGGGAGTAGTATACTGACTCAGTATATATTATGTCAAATGCTATTTGAATTTTTTCAATCATGACCAGGCAAAGCGTCACCTGCTGGTACTGTTTTTATTTATTTGAACAAGTTTTCCAACAAAACTGAACCTAGCTTCATTAATGTTTTTGGATTTAGAGTCGGATTATTATAGATTTATTTAATTTTAATTATTTTTATTTACTGTTTATTTTTCTTTAGACTTGATGGATGCCAAAAATATTATCTAATTATACAGAAGTTACACGCGTTCGAGTATACGCGTGCCTTCTAGAATACACGAGTCTTTGAAAGTTTTATTACCCATCCATCGATGTCGCGGGAAATTTAAAATCCGATTTAATTTTGACATATATACCAATGTTTTGCCACTGACACCGGATGTTGATTCAGTCATGATTTACTTTTCTGATTATTAAAGAAATACACGGATGAAAAATGCTACTGAATTCTTATTCTTTATATACACAAATTAACATATAAATCCGATAACAACAGAGACATATATACATATATGTATATATGTCTCTGATAACAACTATATATCTTAAACGCAAATACAACTGCATGAAAGCAGAGATCAATATATAGGTATATAGTTAAAAGTATGAAACTGCAGGTCGACCTCTTAATGTTTATGTATTAAGTATATCGCACATTTCCTTGTCTTCATTTTTTAAAGTTAATTACCGTCTGATTCTAAAAAGATAAACACACTAGTATTGTGTGTTGAATAAAACTATCCTAACCGTAAAATGTATCATCTAAAAAAGTGCAAGCCAGTCGACAGACTACATAACAATGCTTTACATTATCTGAAGTAATGGTGTTAATTACGTAAATCCGTCTTTAATTTATTGCAAGGGAATTTTTATTCTTTCTTGTAGATGAACACATAATTGCTAATTAAAACACACATGACTGTAGCAGCAGGTAGTAGGGTTTATGACTAGCTTCTGAAGTCCCGACGATAGCGGTTTTTACCTGGGTGTTAATTAAAAATTCATAAAATTATTGCCTCTTGTAAACCGCCACACCGTTCTGGTCAAACCAACAATTAACACTTCTGTACATACAATGTGTAAGTGTAATTTATGTAATCATGCATAATTATAATAAAAAATATATAACCTCTTGGAGTTAAGGCGTGACAAATATTAGAACAAGATGTGTTACATAATTATAAGCAGATACACAAGTTAAAGAAAAAAAAAAAAAAAAAAACAGCTAAATAGTTTTTTGTTCGTCCTCTCACGATGGTATTACCAGTCTAGTAACCAGTACTTCGGTACTGGCATGAAAATACGGATATTTTGTTATCAATATTTGGAAAATGATTTGAAATTATAGAAAATATATCTCCCTCATGCAAAGCCCGGCTTTGACCCTACCTTTTGTCCTGTTTGCATATATGAATTATAAGCTCTTCATTTTTTAACAAGTTTTGGATTTTCAAATATTTTGACCTCGAGCATCACTGAAGAGACATTTATTGGTGTATCTAGTGCAGAAAAAATGGTACCGTAATGTTATATCTAACAATTCTCCGAATTTATAAACGAACCACAAACCCTGTTTTTTCTTTTATTTATTAAAACTTGATCTGACTAAAAAAAAAAACAACATGATATGCAAAGCCCTTTGTAATTCACATTTGATACATAAATAAAACCCGAAGAAAATCATATATATACATAAGTACGTCTAAACAAGTGACAACTCATCCATCAGATCACCAGTGAAGTTGATACACGGCTGAAAAAACATATTATATTCATAATTACTCTAAATATCAGCACAACAATGTTAAATCTGCAAATTTGCGGAATCAAATTTTTGTTCTTCCCTCGCCGGGATTCGAACTCATGCTATTGGGATATCGAGACAACACCGCCTGCACTATGTCCAGCGCTGTAGACCACTCGGCCACCTAGACTGAACTAAAAATTCAGCCTTCGGTGGCCTAGTGTTACCTTTCCTCGTCAGTAGAGTCTAGAGTTGTAACACAGTACATGATATATTAAGCATGAAGATGGAATTGATTGCAGATTAGCTAAATTATCTATCGTAGAGGATCGTAAGATGCAGTCACATAAATAATTATATGATAAGTACGTTTAAACATGCAAGTGACAACTCTACGACAGATCCATCCATTGGATCACCAGTGAAGGTGATACACGGCTGAAAACACATATCATATTCATAATTACTCTAAATATCAGCACAACAATGTTAAATCTGCAAATTTCGGAATCAAATTTTTGTTCTTCCCTCGCCGGGATTCGAACTCATGCTATTGGGATATCGAGACAACACCGCCTGCACTGTGTCCAGCGCTCTAGATATATATTTTACTTCGTTTGAAATTGGGTATTTCCCGTTTGCTATTTGTAGTAATTATTTATAGATTGGAACTAGTATAACTAGTTCTGATACTGGTTCTGCAACAGTATGTACTATTTATAGAGTTTGATGTTAGGTGCATAAGGCACGAGGAAAGTTTTGGCGGTTTCTACGGGTGAGGTTTAAAGGTACTATATAAAGTTTGTCATGTAAATGTAATAGTATCGAAGGTGCTCGCAGTTGCGTCGAATTGAAGTTGGTCACATTGGTGTGTTTACAGTTGCTGCTATGTTTATTGTACGTACAGGCGTTGAAGGTATTAGTCGAGGAAAAAGAAACGATGCAAAAGAGGAACAATGTTATATGTCATGTATTTATATGTGGTTTGAATCGAAGAAATCTGTACAATAAATTAAAATAAAATATTGTATCGCAAGTGAAAATAATATGTTACTGCGAGCAACTAATCCTATATCTGTGTTTGTCTTGTTTATAGCCTATTGAATTTAGAGATTAAATACTTTAAATTCGGACGAGCAGGGCGAGGAAGAATTTAAATATATATCTTGAAATTTTAGTTGATAAAATTCCTATACTTCCGCCCAAATTAAGAACCATAATCCAGTAGTTTCCCTTTCAGTTCTCCGACTAAAATCACCAAGCACATCACTTGAAAAACAGGACACATAAAAGCAAGCAGGACAAAATGTAGGGTCAAAGATGTATATATTTTTGTTAAAGGTAATATAAAATACTTCAAAAACGCAAAAAATACCGCACAAAACAACAGAGTATAACAATCACTAACGACGTATTCATCCGAATAAACCAGATATATATATACAGAAGAACAACCCACTATAATATATACACAAGGTCTAGAAAGCATGACTTGACACATGCACAAAATGTGGTCGAAGTAAACCTGTTTATTGTAAGCACAATCCTCCGCCTTTGCCTATATATCTAGACCATATGTTGTTAAACTAAAAAACACAAAAGCTTGCACAGTGCTACCAATTACAACCTCTTAGTCGTACAAAGAAATGAATAAAACGGTACATAAATTGAAAAGCAGGGTCAAAATGTGCTCGCTACTATAGAAGCAAGCTAGGTTGCTACAGCTGCCGCTCCTTAAAAAAAAAGGGATATGGTGTATTAATTCATGACACACAATCTCTACACTCACTGCAGGTTTACGATGGTCTCTAGCACCGGTTTAGTGGAATTCTTTGCTATAAATATCAATACGCTATACACTTGTGCATTGAAGAACAAGGATATCTATATAAATTTTGAAAATAGAATGAATAAATCTATAAAGACAAAACTGAATAAAAATTATGTAAATTCAGAAAGTGCAACCAAACTTATTTTTATTTTTATATCTTGGCAATGGTAATAAAGACTGCTTTACACTTGTCTTAGTTAGGGCCGAACTTACTTTAGTCGTCGCACTAACTAGAGTAATGTGATACAGGTTGTGATTGTAAAATACCTTTTAACAGCAAGCTTCTTTTTAAATTGGGTATATTGCAAACATTGTATAAAGATAACTCATTAAGCGTATACATTAATCGCCAGAACTGCATGAGCATGTATAATGAAACGATTTTATAATTATATAATTATAAGGATGGTTCTTACCACAGTAACAGGCTATAAATAAAGGTGATAACGAAATTAGATGTTTCCTGAAGATTTCTGGGGGTGGTGTTCTCGAAAGATTCGTCCTAAGTCATAGATAAGACCAATTTTAGGATGGACTTAGGATCATCTTAGGACACTCTTAAGTTGTGTCTCGAAGCTATCTCAGATGCATATTATGTTACGACGTCCTAAACATATCCTATGTGCGAAATTTTAAATAGTTAAAGTAATTGTTTGATAACACATTTATTTAAGACGCAACCAATTAACAAAATTGTTTACGAAATTTTATAATTACATGTATTTAATTAAATGCAAGATTTCAAATGTTATTATAAAATAATATCAAAAAGATTGTGATTTAAACTGGAAAACAATTTGTTTTGAAATGAGAATATTGAATTTCGTAGTGTCATCGTATCGTAAAAAGACGAAGTTCAAAGTTTAAAATCATGCACAATTTCTTTATACGAGTTAATAACCGATGGTGCATTTCATTTCATGTTCATCTTCACGTAAGAAATTGAGAAAAAAGCATGCACAAAGTTAGGATGATGATATGATGATCTTAAGACACACAACTAGGTGTTCTAAAGTTAGGACGAAAATGTGATATATCCTAAGTTAAGAGAGCTTCGAGAACACGACTTAGGACAAAGACTTGTCATAAGATGGTCTTAGGACACGTCCTAATCCTAAGATAGCTTCGAGAACACCACCCTTGGTCCACAGTAGTTAACATAATTTATATCTGTATACATAATTTCTTTCTTTGTCTAAACATGGAGGTATTATAATAGAAAACAACTGAATTAGAAATAAAAAAAATGCATTCTTTATTCTAATGCACATGAGATTACTTGTAATTGAACTCTTGACCACTTCGGACCCAGCACCTAAATATTACATAATAACAACAAGTTTAATCTGGAGAAGACATTACTAAGTTGTAAAACTGTGTCATTCATTTGTCTAGTTTCTGAACAATAAAATATGTTTAAACTAATAAGTTTAATATTTTCAAAAAATGATTATTACCATTTTGTGTTTTGAATTGGTATTAATCTATCATTCGTCAGGATGATTTTTAAGACAAATTTAACGTTGTTTTTATGTTTAGGACAAGGTTTGGGTTATGACGCAACAAAGGGTCTGTTTACTAGCTCGACTTAGGCCGCACGTGCATTCTGTTAACTAATGGTAATTAACCTTTCCCTTGTATCGAAAGATCAAAGATTAATATCCTATACTTTTGAAAATTAACACTAGACCACTGTTAATCTTTATCATGTATGTGTTACCAAAATCCCTGCGAAGATATGACCATCACTTGACATGAAAGTTTATTTCCATGGTGTATGGGGCCTAGTTTTCGAAGGTCTTTGGGGAATGATTGAACACTCACACACATGCAAGTGTAACCCCACCACCTTCTTCAAGTCACTATTCCAAGAGCTTGTTTTTCAGTGGTTGTCGTTTGTTGCAGCCTGTCTTTTTTTTCACGATTATTGTTTTGAGCATAAATCATGAATGCGCTTGGTTTTTTATTTTGAATTGTTTCACATTTTTTCATGCCGTGGTATTTTATCACTTTCTATACGATAAGGGCTTTTGCTCATTGCTTTGAATGAGTATATATATTCTGTAAAATATAGTATCTGTAAAATAATGAAACATTTTATTGTGCGCTGAATCAAGAGTATCAGTTTCTTACATTACCGAGTACAAAGGAAATTCTAGTGCATCTTTTATACAAATACGGAGAAGTTAAACTATTTTATTACTTCAAAAAATGTACGAGTGAATATGAGTAAAAGAATAAATCCTACTTAACAGATGCCAAACTACAGACTCTTCTGGATGAAGTGGAAATGCATATATCTTTACATTTCATAAATTTTCCTAAGTTGCAACCAATATATATATATATATTGGTAAAAGAGGGCTTAAGATACAAATGAAGCATCATCAAATATATTCTAAAGTTAGGACAATCGCAAGACCATCAAAAGACACCTAAAATGTTTCCAAAATTAGGGCAATTCCAAGGATATATGCTAATTTGCGACATGTTTGATAAACCTACTTATATGTCATAAGGCGGTCTCAGGACATTTCTTAGTCTTGAAGCTGCTTCGATAAACAGGCGACTAGTTTTCAAAAGCATCATTAGACATGTCCTATATATTTATATGAGATGCATGAGATTATATTTATAAATATCAACTCTATTGTATCGTTCAATGTGTCTCGGGAGAGCGAATAAGAAAGTGAGATCTTGGAACTTTCTTTAACCCTATGATACTAAGTATACATCACTACAGATATATAGATAAATGAAACTTATGGTTTACAGAAATGTATTTGACCCTGCCAGATTCTTTATATGTCTGTTCCGAACAAGGAGACTGAAGTCCAGTGGTTTCCGTTACTTGCTGTTTGCCATAATTTATTTCGTTAAATGTTGTTTGTTTTGTTTTATAAAAACAGGCCGTCACTTTTCTCGTTTGAATTGGTTCACATTTTGTTACTAGTATCTCATTGCCATTTATTATATATATTCATCCAAGTCTCTTTATTTTGATATACTGGCTATTTTCTTGAATAAATTTAAATACTAGTATACTAAAACAATTCAATGAAGAAATTAAAAAAAAAAAAGAAACCTATATGGACAATGACACGACATTATAATGAATATCAAATAATAATGATTTAGATATCTGTTTGAAATTCAACTCCTGCTGATGGACACTCCTGTCATAAATTTAAATACATTTCCATATATTAATATTCTCTTTAGGAAATGGAACGTCTTGCTCTGTTGGATCTTGATTGATTTTATCGAAGAAGATAATACAATTCATAAGGTTCGTTAATATTTTTATGCCATATTCTATATATTTATTGTAAGATGAAAGAGCAAAATCAGCAGCAAACTGAATATAAATTTCTTCTTATCAACAGATATACCGTATTGCATGTCATAAGGAATAGAACTGGACTTGTGCATGAATTTCATTACTGAACTATGCAATTTTATAATGTATGGTCATTAACTTTACATATTGATTCAAAATATGTTTCTTTCTAATTTTGTGCAAGTCGTTCTCCACTATAGAAGCTCCCTCACATTTTTTAAGCTGGTCAACTATATGTTTCAATCTATCTACCCTTTAGTCAACTTTTTCACATTTAGAATGATATGATTCAGTGTATATAAAGTGCGAATCCAGTTAGATGCGAGTATGTCTATTGTAGAATAAAGGATGATGGGAAAAACTGTGTTTGTTTACCTTTTAAAAATACAAAATAATTGATTTGAATGTATGTTTTAACACAATTTCATTAGAATATAACTTTAATGTATAATAACAGGATTAAAGTCCAAAAAAGTGTAATTAAAGCAGCAGAATCCATAATATGAATTTTTGTATGCGATTCATTTTAACTATAGATGCGATGAATTATCACTGTAAGTGCAATCATTTCTGATGTAGAATTTTTTAAGGTGCGATGAATTTTCATTGTTGTTTTATATGTTAATTCGACATACAACAACTGAAAATAATGTTTCATTGCCTTTAATATTGATGATATTTACAATTTGAAATGCAAGCTAGCCGTAGATGCCTACTTGAATATACACGGGTATAACCACGTTCATATCATGCATATTCAAATATTGTTGGTGAGTTTGCTATTAGCTTGTCATGGATCCAACCAACTATGCTCTATTTGTAGTTTAATCAAGTTTGAGTTACACAGAGTGTTTGTTTCGCGATATTTACAAATAATTCACAGACCTGTCTATTTAAAATAGTCACATGGTGTTCATGTAATATAAATAATATATATACAATGCTGCCAGGAGCAGTAAACTTTGTTTTAGTAAACATTGAATACTAATCTGAACATTGCGTCAATTAGTCTTTGGTGAAAATATAAGAACGGTCTATCTACCTACATCGCGAAAAGTAGCGATTAACGTCTAGAATCAACTGTACGGCGGTTATACCCCGTGGTATAGATATAAGAAGATGTGGTATGAGTGGCAATGAGACAACTCCCCAACCAAGTCACAATTTGTAGAAGTAAAACATTAGAACCATATAAACATGTAACAAATAAACTGTTTGCAATATTTCCTTGTATTACTTACAATTGGGTATTTGCTTATTTGCAACACGGACTTAAAAAGAAATTAAAACATAAATTAAGGTGACTCGACTGTTGCTTGAACTTTCTTTACTATATTAGACGTATACACAATGTCATGATACATATCAATTATCCAGTCATCCCAGCGACAATTGTTTGTGCAAGATGAAAACGTTTCCACTCATTCAATCGTGAAATGAAGATCGTTTTGTGAATGCTCTTTGTTATCTTAAATGCATCAATTAGAGCTATTTTCCTAATGCTTGTAGTTTAAAGGTTTGGTTGGCTTGCTCTTTTTTTGTATAAATGTTTGCTCAATCTTTAATACAATGCTTAAGCAAACATTTATACAAACAAAGCAAGCAAGCCAACCACACCTTTAAACTGCATGCATTAGGATAAATAGCTCTAATAACGTTTAATTTATCAGTATGCGATGTAGATTTAGACGAAACAGAAACTTTGCTTTTTCGGTGACGTGGATTGGCCTAACTGTCCAAGATATATGTATTCAATGATGGCGTGTCATTTGAATGGATAAATTTTATCCTACATATAAGTCAGGAATCTGATGTTCAGTAGTTGTCGTTTGTTGATGTGGTTCATAAGTGTTTCTCGTTTCTCGTTTTTATATAGATTAGACCGTTGGTTTTCCCGTTTGAATGGTTTTACACTAGTAATTTTTGGGGCCCTTTATAGCTTACTGTTCGGTGTGAGCCTAGGCTCCGTGTTGAAGACCGTACTTTGACCTATAATGGTTTACATTTATAAATTTTGACTTGGATGGAGAGTTGTCTCATTGGCACTCATACCACATCTTCTTATATCTATATAGATCTGGATCTGGACAAATTATTAGAGAAAATAGGATTGACTATATTAGCAATAAATGCCATTTTTAAGGAATTTATTGATATATTACCTCAGATTTTCACTCACTAAATAGATATAAGAAGATGTGGTATGAGTGTATATATATATTATCAATCCTTCTGACTTCATAAATTTTGTTAGAGATTCGGCTGAATTAAGACTTTATATAATGAAAATTAATTAATTTCCGTCTGTGAAAATGCATCGCGTGTACAATAGAAATGAATCGCCCTACAGTGAAAATGAAAGTCCAGTATCATTATTCGACAGTAAACATGAATCGCATAACGAAAACAACATAGTGAAATTTGATTCAATATCAACAAGCTGAATAACAAAACCTGTTTTACGTTATACAATATTGATAATTATGTTAAAAGGTACATTTTTCTGCAAATGAAACTTAACTGCTACTTTTAAATCTGTTGCAAGCTCTGTTCGTGAACTATTCTTAATATTTAAAATTGAGAATGGAAATGGGGAATGTGTCAAAGAGACAACAACCCGACCACAGAACAGACAACAACAGAAGGTCACCAATAGGTCTTCAATGCAGCGAGAAATTCCCGCACCCGGAGGCGTCCTTAAGCTGGCCCCTAAACAAATATATATACTAGTTCAGTGATAATGGACGTCATACTAAACTCCAAATTATACACAAGAAACTAAAAGTAAAAATAATACAAGACTAACAAAGGCCAGAGGCTCCTGACTTGGGACAGGCGCAAAAATGCGGCGGGGTTAAACATGTTTATGAGATCCCAACCCTCCCCCTATACCTCTAGCCAATGTAGAAAACTATTTGTGTATCAATTTTGTACATGGATGGCTGTAGGCGCGATGAAAATCCATCCGCATCTCATACCTATATCTTTAATTTATAAAAACAGTTTAAATTATATATTATTTCTTATTTTATTCAAAAATCATGAATTTGTCGTCTGTTTATTTATCATTCTACATCAGAAATTCATCACGGATACAGTGAAAATGACATTTCAGGATTCGCACATTACATACACTGTTAATTCTAAAATAAAAACCTCGCCGATTTAAATGTGTATAAACTCTTAAGTAAATAATCTAAGGCAGTGCATTATATCTCCCGATATTCTCGTTATTCCCATTAAATTAGTTAATAAATATATTGTATTCTGCATGCATTTGTTGTCTCTTTCAAATATTTTCAAGAAAAAAACAGTAAAAAATCATAGTTTTACCTAGACAAACTTGGAGTCCAATGACTGAACAAATATTTCAAGGACTATCTTTATGAATCTTTTTAATTGAGTCATTCAAAATATTACTTTTTTGTTGTTAAAAATTGCACTGTATGTATGTTGCATATAATGACCTTTTAAAAAAGGTATATATAAAGGACAATACCGAGATAGGTAAAGGTGGCTGTTTCGTTATAGATCGGGAGATGATACATGCATAGATCAATATTAGTATATGAACTGCATTCCTATTCTAAAATTATTATTGCATACCATCGTTGTTGATTTTCGCCATTTCGTACGAATATTTTCACTTTGTCATTTCACAGTTACGATTTTTTTTTGTTTTCGTCAAGTTGTGAAATGACATGATTTTTTAACAGATTATTATAGGACAGATCAATAAAGTACAATATATAGTACATCCAATGACAGACAAAAAAAAAAAAGCCTTTTCGATTTTAACAATTTTATTATTTTTTTCATTCAGGAGTAATATTTCCTCTCAAAATGGATATTTTGTAATATTTGTAATTTCTCAAATGAGTTCGTCTACTCATTTCAGATTCCCTTTCGTGCTGTAGATTCCAGTGTATTTACATGTAATTGATTTTTTAAAGATTACATGCAAGTAACAATAACTTGTTTGATCAATGACATAAAATAAATAAAAAGGTTAATAAAAGGAAAGTTTTTTTAGTTGGATTTGAACCCGGTCATATCTGACGCCTGTGTCTTCGTTGTTTTCTTGTTGTCTTTCCGAGTATTCCAAAACCCGTGACTGTCCCAAGTCAAATTCGTCACTGTTGGTCTAATGCCACACATGATTTGTTTTTTGGCGGTTATTTGAAGTTGATGACACATCTTTGATATCTTCTGTTTGACTTTATTTACATCGTTTATAGACTCTGGGCGATTTAGAGCTTGACACGTTGCATAGACGTCTCTTTCTATTGCCGAGGACTAAATGTTCTAGATGTCATTTGGTTTATTTTTGTCGTTGGGTTGTCTCATTGCTGCATATCCTAAGTCTCCTTTTATCAACAATTAATGATGAAATTCATGTCTTCGATGTATAGTGATAACCAGACACGATGTATTTTTAGTCAAGTAACGTTATACCAATTAAGGAATCGCCTGACGATAAGCATACGAGACTTCTCTGTTGTGACATCGCTGAAAATAATACTACTAACTCTGACAATCTCTGCTAAATTGGAGCAAGTTTCAATGTGAATTTTTAGGTATAAGTAAAGTTTTTAAGCATAGTGTCTAAGCACTTTTTAATTCGCGGTAGGGGACATTGACAACCAAAAGAGTGTGAAAATCATACAAATGTAATCTTTTTATTCCTTTTAATGTGTGATAAGATAGCTATCGCTTCTCCATAAATGTGTAACACGTGGAGCTACAGCTTAAAAAGTTGGAATTTTATGACAATCGAGAATAATTTTTCATACGTTATTTATCTAAAGTCAATCTTCTGTGTAAACAAAGAACAAGCTGGTATCCCGTCTCCGTGACTAAAACCTAGTGAAGAGTATTTGTTAAAATTCTTACGAATTAAAACTACCATCTTGGTTAAATAAGCAACAGAGGAATTGCAAACATATTTTGAGAGGTTCAATTGTTTTTTTCCCAAGCAGACTCATTATGCTTAATTATCTTCTTTATTTGATTTTTTGAATATTTTTATTATCGTTATAGTTTTTTTTAAACATTTGTTTTATTATTGAATTAACTTGAGGTAGAGAGATCACCATTACGGGTACTAACTAACAAGTTGACCATTGTTCTGATTTAAAATTAACGCAAAAAGCGAGATAACTCCGGTTTTCAACATAAAAGTTTTTATCAAAATTGTTTAATCTCGGATGCCGTCTACACCACACCAACTTCACTGTATTATGATGTCGTGGAAGCAGTATTTAACGCATCGCTGAACGTCTCGGTCGTTCTGTGAACACTTAATCTGTTGTAAACTGGTCGGAAACTAAATAATCGCCAATAATATAGGGATGCTTCTTACTTAAAGTTCTAAACATGTAAATGGGGAATTCGAATATGTTTATTATTTCGACCGGACGTCACACGTATGCACCTGAGTATTACCAGATCGTTGATATTTGATCCATACACATGTATGTTGTATTTCGATGAACACGAAAATGTCTTTCAACAAAGTTTTGGATCAACTCAGCTTGCAACATCCCTATAACATTGCACCAAGGCATTCATTTTCCTTCGACCGGGGCATTTTACTGTTCTAGCACTTTTAATGTTAAAAAAAACCTTCAATAGTCCGTTAAACGTACAAGGTCCTTAAACAGAATGGACATCAACTGAAGGACGATATTGGAACGCTTGCAGACTGCATGGTGATCTCGTGCATTTGACGTTGGAACGACTCGATTTCTTAAAAACCAAAACGACAACATTTGAAAACCAATTAAAGTCTATGATGCTTGTTAGTTTTTTTAACAATTTATTAATAGGGCATAGTTTTTTTCTATCAATATGTATAAAATCGATTTCATAATTAATGTGACTTGGATCAGGTGTTTGTTTTTCCACATGCACTACAGTTCGGAAGATAGGCATACTCGACTTGTTGCTAGTTTCCTAAAGATTCCCATTTTTGATGAGCTGTTTAACTTTATTGGTTCGTTATCTTTCATATTATTTAACTAGTTCTTAACGAGACACAAATTCAACGTTCAAATTTCGATCGGACGTGACTGCATGTTTGTACATACCGCAATGATAAACAGACAACCCTCTTCAGTATATGGGCTTTACATCCGAATGAGACTAATCCGGGTGACCATTTTTAAATACCTCAGTCATTCCTTGGGTTCGAATGGGACAAATCCGGGTGACCATTTTTAAATACCTAATTCGTTCCTTGGGTTGACAATAACTTTGAAAAAGATGCAGTTATTCTTTTTAAATTTTCTTAGATTTTTTGTTATGGTTTAACCCAATTTTTATGATAACATAAACGGTGCAAATTTTACTGCACCAGTTGTGCATTTTGACAATATTTTCCTTATACTAGTAACTGACCTGAACCAGTCTACCTATTCGTAGTATTATATTCGTTGATGATACAATTATTTTAAAGGGGTAGGACTAATAAGATCAATATCTGGCCCCAAAATTGTTGTAAAATTTATTTATGTAAAAAAAGGAAAAACTACGTTCACATAAAACAACAGTTCGTTACGGTATGTGTTTACCAAATGGCCAAACTACTGTGGGCCGAAATCATTAAACTAGAAACACAACTTTAAAATATAAATGTATTTAGTCGAGGATTATGCCAGACAATGATAAAAACGTGAAAAAGAGACGTAGATATTCTTTCCGAATGGGCTAAGACTGAATTCGTTGATACAAATCTGAATTCCTAAACTTAATGGGTCTATTGACACTCTAGCTTTATTTATTTTCAAAGACTCAAACGTTGCTAAGCACATGCCCTACCTCCATTACACATATGTTGGTCTCCGCACACAAAGTTCCGAAAAGTATGGTTTTGTATGTAATTGCATTACATAAACTGCTGTATAACGGAATTAGGTATTGACAATTCACTTGGAAACCTAACATAGTACTCCAACGACACTTACCAAAGAAAAATCCTGAACAATATTTATATAGAATAAGGAAATGTGGTCTGATTGTCAAAGAGACAATTCTCCACAAAAGTTAAATTCAAAACCCCTACCTTAAAGTCAGATATAAAATAGATATAGGAAGATGTGGTATGAGTGCCAATGAGACAACTCTTCATCCAAGTAACAATTTATAAAAGTAAACCATTATAGATCAAGGTACGGCCTTCAACACGGAGCATTGGCTCACACCAAACAGCAAGCTATAAAGGGCCCAAAAATTACTAGTGTAAAACCATTCAAACGGGAAAACCAACGATCTAATCTATATAAAAACGAGAAACGAGAAACACGTATGAACTACATAAACAGACGACAACTACTGTACATCAGATTCCTGACTTAGGACAGGTGCAAACATTTGCAGCGGGATTAAACGTTTTAAATGGTAATAAAAGGCCATTTATATGACAAAATATGTAACGTAAAAAAACAACGGCCGGATTTATGACAAAACAATAACGAAAAACAAATATAATAAACATCTACCAACAACAACCACTGATCTATAGGCTCCTGATTTGGGACACTAAGGCACATTTTGAATTGTATGAAAACATTTGATTACTCTCACTCAATAATTCAAAGTCTGGTGACTATGTTGACTCTTCCATGGAACTAGACTAAAGGATACCTCAGATAAATGCTTCATATCTTGACTTACAACAGAGGGGATTTCAGTTTTCCATTTCTATAAAATAGCAGAATTCACACAGCTATAGAGTATATATCTCACAGTTAATATGATTTCCACGGCATGCATTTT
This sequence comes from Mytilus coruscus, assembly GCA_017311375.1. NCBI lineage: Eukaryota > Metazoa > Mollusca > Bivalvia > Mytilida > Mytilidae > Mytilus > Mytilus coruscus. The sequence continues at coordinate 71,677,239 of CM029599.1, forward strand.
TTATCATCATTTTAAAGAAAATTCGTGTTTACAGAATCAAGGTGATACTAGTATCGAATTTGTTCAATGCGAGAAAAAATCAACGATACGAATTTCCGGAGGTATAAGTAACAAACTGAAATTAGCTATCAGTAAACTTGTTAATCATATTGTAGCTATATGTACAAAATATATTCGTTGTCCTATCAAAAGATCATTAAACAATTCTGAATGTCGTAATATCGAATTATAAAAATTACAAAATGTCTTTCATGCATGAAAAATTGAATACAATTAAATATTCTATTACCTTTTTATCCCTGTTAAACCTATTTGTCAGTAGAAGTATTTAAAGACGTATATATATTACCAGAAACAATATGAATTATTCAAAATCGACCGATGTTCCACAATCATTTACATACAATGATCCAAACACAGGCGCAGCACAAGGACCACCACCAGGTAAGGGCATTATTTGTTTTATCATTTATTTTGTTAATTGATATTTTTGATTTGTATTTATTCCGCAATGGAACAAAAAGGTCCTTTTGCCATTAAAATTGTATATAAACATTTGTAGAACATTTAACATCATCATTGTCACGGCACTTCATACTGTACCTTGACTTTAATCAGTACTTGGAAAAAAATACACATAATATGCAATTTATTTGTATAAATGTCCGATCTATCATGCGACAAAATGACCATGATAGGGTAAATTATTGATTTTGAACTTAAATCTATATATATATATACGTGTTCTACTTTTTGGTTTGTTCAGTTCACATTATTTACTATGTGACATTTTATGGCAAACATAAACCGTTTTATTTTAAATATTTTTATGAATTTAATTTATGTGATGCTTTCTTTTTTACAAAGGAAGAGGTGTGATATTTGACCCCTAATATATAGAAAAAGAGATGGGGCCAACTTCACCTGTATTCATTTGACACTAGGGCCATTTGCTATAAAAATCTCTCAATCTTTACTAAAATCCACACTATCACACGTGTACTTTGAATTTCCTAACAACATTATGCCAGTTTTCGCAACAGTTAACAAAACAAATGACGTCTAAAGGAGGAAAGCACATTTAATTTTTAGAAGGAGGGCTTTAGAAGAAATTTGAAATAAAAAGAATGAACCAAAATTTTGCGAAATAAAATTCCAAGATGACTGAAGCCCTCCTCCCGTCTTTTCCAAAGTGGAGGTTGAATATATCAAAGCAGCTGATCCTGAATTAAGGCGACAGTAGTTTATTGATGTTCAATTCTCGTAAACGATCATGAAGAATAATACCTCAAAATGTTGATAAACAAAACCGAATAACAAGTATAAACAAATTATATGACAAATAAAGTTTAGATAGATTGTTCCATACAGCACAAGATAATCTTATGTTTTAATCAATACAAACACAATAAGGGGTTGGCAGTCGGTATAAGTATCACCTCTCTTTTTTATGTTTCATACGAGGCACACACTGTTTCCAGGCAGAAATGAATCTCAATGAATCAGTACACCATATCGAGAAGATCACGTGCAAGGAACAAAATAAAAAATAGTTTTCATTGAATATTGGACAACATTTTGGTTTTGGTTTTTATGTTTTCTTGAGTTATTGTCAGAGTTATAGTTTGTTACCAAGGTCAGATCTGACTAGATATTTAAAAAGGTTTTTTACAGTCTAATCCAGTGGTTGTCGTCTGTTGCTGTATATCATATTTGTATTTCGTTCATTGTTTTTTTTACATATATCAGGCCGTTAGTTTTCTCGTTTGAATTGTTTTACATTTGTCATTTCGGGGCCTTTTATAGCTGCCGGACTATTCGGTATGTGTTTTGCTCATTGTTGAAGGCCGTACGGTGACCTATAGTTGTTAACTTCTATGTTATTTGGTCTCTGGTGGAGAGTTGTCTCATTGGCAATTATACCACAAATTCTTATTTTTATATTTATAGGAAATATTATAATGAGTAGTTTTTTTTATTTCGGTGTTAATTCGAAACGCTTAGTCCTTAAACACTACCAATTGCCCATAATGTTTTCCAAATTGCAGATGATTAGAATTCATCTTTTCACACTAATCAACTACAGTGGAAAGTTTGTCCACTTGCTAGTAAATTAAGGTAGTTTGAAGCAAGTCCAGTGTTGAAAATATTCTTCCCAATGTCAGGGAATGTAGTGTGGCTGATTACAAGGTGTTCAATCCACTTTACCTTCTTCAGACAACGGAAAGTCAATCACTAGAATTGGATGATAAGACTAGTTTGTATTACACCGCACTTGCTTCACCTTGACAATTTGTCACTAGCAATGGGCTAAATAGTAAATGGTCATTTACCACATAGCTTTTGGTACTATTGAATTTCAGCAACGGGCTTACCTAAAAAATAAGTTTCTTACATCAAAATCTTCCAATAAGAAATATCATAGCAAACTGCTTTTTTGTGCAAGTGATGCTGTTGCACATATCTAAACATTAATGACATGATCTCAAATTTAGGTACTTTTGGCAAGTGTTTTTTTATTATCTTATTTTTCAGAATTTCAGGCACAAAGATAAATATGTAAGCGGAAATACAAAACTACCGATTCTTATTTCTGAAAGATTAATGTCATCTGAATGTCTGAAGGATTAAATCTAAATGATGTATAATACTTGTTTAGTACTAAAATAAGGCCTATCATGTTTTCTTTAATTGGGTACGGGGTGTTAAATTCAAAATTCGGTTTCTATCTAATATACCCTCAGTTTTCAGTGGTAGTCCTAATTTCCTGCCCTTATCCCGGCCTACCCCTATTACAGGCCTTACCTATTGTGTATACATCTTTTATACCAATGTTATCTTAAATTGCCGGGGTACAGTTACCAGGAAAGGACTAACTTATAGTTTTTTCTTACATTCCTCATAAGTCTTGATGTTGTTGCATGCATACTACACTTGTTTCAGCATATAACACAGCCACTCAGTCAACAGTTATCATACAGAGTCAGCCAAATGTTTTATATCAGACCCTAATCTTCGGCGAGACTCCAGTTCGAATGAAATGTACATCTTGTGGAGCCGATATTTTGACTAATACTCACTATGAGATTGGAACATTTGCCTGGGTTGCCTGTATTTTCCTGGTATTTATTGGGTATGTAACTAAGATATTTTAGTTATTGTCTTAGCTTTAAATTTGTTTTTTTTTCTTTCAATCTATTTCTATTTTTTCTAAAGCGATCCGTAGCAAAAGTGTTACTGTATCACTATACACACTCGTTAAATATAATTAGATGTGGTATGATTGCCAATGAGAAAACTATCCAACAGAGTTCAAATGAAGCAGAAACTAGAGGTTACCTTACGGCCATACGTATAGTTAGCTAAAAAAGGGGACTGAAAATAATGACAAAATGTGAAACAATTCAAAAAAAAAAAAAAAAAACAACAGCCTGATTTATTTCATGAGACTAGGACGTGTCTTAGGATGGTCTTAGGACACGTCTTAGTCCTAAGTCAGGTTAACAAAAGTCTACTAAGAAAAGATATGTCCCAAATTTGGTCCTAAAGTTAGGATATATTCATAGGTGTCTTAGGATAGTCCTAAAAGTTATGATGTCTTAAATCGAAATAAAAACAACAAATATGGCCTTCAGTCAGTATTTGGAGAATTTATCTCTGTGTAGTAACTATACCGTGTCTTCTCCTTAATATTATTCATCGCCACATTTGATAGCTTGCTGAATAAAATTCCCCTATGCTTGTTTACTTCGGCAAGCAGAATTTAATAATAATTTTTTTTAATTCAACAGGATAACATATTTAGTCCAAAGACAAGTTTACAATAAGGTCCTGCGTTATATACATGTACATATATTACAACATAAAGTATAAAATTCAATAACACTAATACAAATAATACTGCCCTTTTTAAAGCTTAAAAATTCTATCAATATTAGAATAGGACATTATTTAGGATGGCCTTAGGACGTCCCAACTACGATTGTCCTACGACCATCCTAACACATTTATTTAATTAATAAAAATATGTAGAGAATTAAATGAAATATATTTTAATGTATGTCAGTATACAGTATGTATATGTAAAAGGCGGGAGGTTGCATCTTTTATTAAGAAAAACAATTTAATGCAAAGTAAAGTTTTAAAGCAATGCTGATAGATACATTATCATATACTATCAAAAATGATTAATCAATTTCATACAACAACTAAACAAAATTGACACAAAACTTTGTTAGAGGCTATTATCGTGCTGCAATTTAAGCTATATACAATAGTTTTGTCCTTAGGTCCACTCGATTGTATTACATGTATTGAATCAGCCTTAGTAAGAAAAGAAGTCCAAATTTTTCTGAAACCGAAATTTGAATGTTTTCCACATTTCAATCATTATTGTACCATTTGGGCAGGTGCAAAACATGTTGTTGATATTGATAGAATTTTTAAGCTTCAAAAAAGGGCAGCACGAATTATTGAAATGAGCGTAATAATATGACGTCATCAAACATACTTTTTGGAGAGCTGCGATGGATGCCCATTTCAGATGATTTTGATGATGATATAGAAAAGCAATTTTAGTTCTTAAAGTACTTTACCAAATGACTCCTGAATATCTCAGTGTATTTAGATATGTGCATCAGGTTAGATCTAGAACAACCAGACAAAAAGTACGTGTAATATGCTTATTAATCCAAAAACTAAAACTGAATACTATAAACGCTCTTTGTTGATATCTGGAAGTATTTTATGGATCAAATTGGTCTACAAATTTAAAATAATGTAACACAATTGAATCTTAAAAACAACATATATTGAAGAATATTTTGTTTAATAAGTTTAGTTCTAATAATATTAGTATAATAGTTTAATATTTGTATTATAATTAGTATTTATATTATTGAATTTAGGCCATATTTGTTAATTTTATTTCGACTTAGGACATCGTAACTTTTAGGACTATCATAAGACCATCTTAAGACACCAATGTATATAACCCAACTTTAGGACCAAATTTAGGACATATCTTATCTAAGGAGAATTTTGTTAACCTGACTTAGGACTAAGACATGTCCGAAGATCACCCTAAGACACGTCCTAGTCCTAGACAGCTTCGTTGACACGACCTCTGAAGACAACGAACATCTTGAATATATAGATAAGATTTTTGCACTAATCACAAACGGAATATAGATTTAAACAAAACGAACCTAGACAATTGATAAATAAAGGCGCCATTCTAACGTGCGGATGTTTGTAACGTTTTGTTCAAATTAATATTTGACTTGTTTCTGAACCATTCTGAACGATGTACTGTTCTATAAATATATATATATCGGTATAAGTCTTGTTAAATAAAATATTGTTTCAAAAAGAGAGGCGGAAGATACCAAAGGGATGATAAAACTCAAAAGTCGAATACGAACTGACAATGTCATAGCAAAAAAAAACAAACGAAAAACGACCAAAAGACAAACAACAGTCTACAAAACACAACATGGAAAACTGAAGACTGAGAAACACGAACCCTACTAAAAACTTTGAGTGATCGCAGGTGTTCCGAAAGGGTAACCAGATCCTGCTCAACATGTGATACGTCATGTTGCTCATGTAAGTACAAACCCGGTGAAAAATAATTCGATAGGTCACCTTCGAGGAAAAGAGGATGTAATGGTGGTAACGATAATTGGAACATATCCGTTGTCATCTGTGAAACAGGTATTCGAATACGGTCAACTAACTACTGATAGTGTCCGTAAAATTTTCGAAGGAACGATATATGAATAAAGGAACAAGTCAACAAAAAGAGGAGCACAGTTGGTTCCCATGGGAATGCCGATTATTTGCTCCAAACGTAACAAATATGTTGTTAATCAAGAAATTAAGCATCGTGATAATGTCAGTTTTAGATATTTGTTTGTTTAAATCCGGGAGGTTTTTTACAAAGTACAATTTGTCCCTTCCTAAAACAAGATATTTGTATATACGTTGGCCCTTCTTTTTGTATGAAACAAAGCAGTAGCAATTTTTATTCAATTTGTCTTTTAGTTTGGAATGGGGAATACGAATGTATAGGGTAAAAAAATCCAAAAGTTTTAATACTGTTGCAAGAGGAAAGAGACTTAGATTGTATATACTCTGACAAATCTTTTGAATTTTCTAGTATCCACATCTGATTCAAACCGCCCATAAAGTAGGTAGTTTCACAATTACTATGAAATCCGGCTTTGATTGTGGACAGTTTTGATATTGATAATTTAGAAAAGGAAGTTCAAATTCTTCATCTCTGGTTGAAATTCCAAAGGCACACATAGAACAGATCTACTAGTATGATAATTCAGGATATCCTCTTTTTGAAGTGTCATTGTGGTATATGTTGAGTTTCCAAGAGAATTTGTCAATGCCTAATTTTGTTATCAAGCAGTTTATGTAGTGTGATTTACACACAAAACCGATGTTGTTTGGGGCTTTATCTGCGGGGACAACAACATATTTGTCGACTGAAACCATCAGTATTTTGAAGCTGTGGTTACAGTTAATGGATATAGGTTCGCGATATTTCGGGCCTTTAGATAACACATTTCGCAGAGATCTGTTATTGACAATGTTCAGGTCACCAGTTATAATGTTCTAACGTGTTACTTCTTTCTGTTGCAGTTTGTCTCTGTTTTGCTGCTTGATTCCGTTTTGCCTCAATTCCTGTAAAGATGTAGTACATACATGTCCTAATTGTCGAGTAACCGTAGGACGGTATAACAGGATACAGTGAACTTTCAGACATTCAGCCAATTTAAGATTAGCTACTTCCACAGCTTAGGTCAAGACCACATTGAAACAACACAGAGCCGACTTATGAAGTTAAATTTCAATGCTTTATTTATTAACTATAATTTAGATATATTTGTTTGGACTGTGCATTTAACTTTAATATATACTGGCACTGTCGTGTTGAGTTTGATATTGACCATGTTTTTTTTACTTGAAGCCTAAACTGTTCAACAATAGACAATAGACAATACTTTATTATTAAACCTCAGACACATAGGTGTACAAGAGGACATAATATATACACGTATACACATTTTTATACTCAATACATTTACACTCACATAATAATGCATGCATGCATGGTAAAATACAACAAAATGTCAATTTACAAATTACCATAAAATCCAACTCAAAAAGACAAATATAAATCATAAGTATCGTGTAAGTATTTTTAAAAATATTGCTAAGTTCTTGTAAAGTTCTACATGACAAAATGTTAGAAGCTGTTTTAATTTGTACGCCGCTGGATTTGCAGTATAAAATTCTGGTATATATTTATTTCTAAGCAGTTTTATTTCCTGTTTTTGACATTTGAATAGATAATGAAATTCATCTCCTATCCCGTTTCCACAGAGATGACAAATTCGCTCATTTTTTGGTATTCTAGACCATCTTCCCGTTTCTACAGGAAATTTTAAATTTGAGCATCTGAATTTTGCTATATAAATCCTGTCACACAGCTTCAACTTTATTAAATAGGTTTCCAAACGAAATTCCTGTTTGTAATGTGAATAAAATGCACCTCTTGACGAGTTATTCATTTGGGAAAACCAATGTTGGATAAATTGGTCATTCAGTTTTTGTAAAATAATGTTCTTTAAACCCAGTTTATCCAATGGAATTTGATTTTGCCAAATAAAACTAATTCCATTTTCGTCAAATATGGATTTAACGTACGTAATCCATTTAAATTTTGTGGGGTATTGAAAATGTAATTTGAGCATTAATTTATACATAATGGAAGATAACTTGTTGTTCTCCAATAATAAACTATTCCAAAACATCACCATGTTAAGTTTAACAATAGTTTCCAAAGGAATCTTCCGAGTTCCCATACACCATATAATTTGGTGTACTGTTTAATTTCAAAATATTTTTGCAAAATTGAAGGTGTATTTTCTCAATGCTATCTTTACTTTCAAATCCCCATACCTCTGAAGCATATAATAAAACAGGACTAACCAATGAGTCAAAAGTTTAAGCTGCAAATCGACGGAATACATATATTTTTATTTTTCGGTATAGAGCATACAAAGACTTCTGTGCCTGATCAAGAAGTTTTTTCGTGCAATACAAAAGCTACAATTGTAATTGAAAAGTATACCAAGGTAGCAGTATGAATCAACTATTTCAATGTTTTCTCCATATATCATAAAATTCTGATTTCTTTTACTTTCTTTTACTAAAAATCACTGCTTTAGTTTTGCTTGTGTTAATCTTTAGTTTCCTTTTTAGAATATTCTTCAAAACATACAAGGGTTTTTGTAATCCTTCTGCACTTTCAGACAATAGCGCAGTATCATCTGCGTACAGTATAATAAACAATTTAACATACATTTGTAATGATTCCAAGCACAGATTTGAAATATTATCTAGACTTTCTATATTATTTTCCACAAAATAACTTTCTAAATCATTTAGGAACAAAGAAAATAAAAAGGTGATAAATTTTCACCTTGTTTTACTCCTGTGTGAGATATAAAAATCGGAAAATTCATTTCCTTTCTTGACACATGTTTTATATTTTGATACATATTATAGATCACATTAAATAGTTTACCTTTAATGTTTGATTTTGCATTTTTGCCACAATCCCGATCTCCATACAGTGTCAAAAGCGCTTTTAAAGTCTATAAAAGTGCAAAATAGCTTCTTACCAAATGAAAATATATAGTAATTAAAGAATACAATACAAATATATTATCAACAGTAGAGAACCCTGTACGAAAACCTGCTTGTGATTTTGAAATCAGGTCTACGTGATCTGCATAATTATTTAACCTGTAATTCAACATAGCAGAAAAGGTTTTACTAAAGCATGAATTTAATGTGATTCCTCTGTACATTTCGGGATCGGATCTTGATCCTTTATTTTTAAATATAGTTATCATGATTCCATTAGACCAACTGTCTGGGACAATTCCAGTATCTAACATTAAATTGAATAGCTTAACGTAAATTGGCATTAAATCGTCAATTGTATTCTTTATATATTCATTTAAAATTTCATCACTACCTGAAGCTTTGCCATTTTTAAATTCGAAACGACCTTTTTAATTTCATCTTCGGTTACTGGACTATTTAGAAATAACTCAACATCGTCTGATAAAGTTTCAAAGTCAAAATCTTGTTCGAAGTCATTTTCTGGCTCGACATTTTCATTTAGGATTTTAAAATGATCATACAATGCTTTAAGAGATATATCGTCTTTGTTATCTTTTTCTTACTATCATTTAGATTATTAAGGATTTTCCATAGAGCTTTTGTATCCTTTTTAGAAATGTTACGCAGCTCATCAGCAGCCTTCTGTTGATAGTTTGCAAAAGCCTTATTTAATGTTATTTTATGTTCTTTACTAGCTTGTCTCATTTTACTTCTGTTTTCAGCATTTTTCAAAACACTATATCTCTTTCGAGCTTTATGAAAATTTTTTCTACTCATCGAGCATTTTCTATTAAACCAAGGTTTTGAATTTTCATGTTTGTAAAAATGTTTATGTTTTTTTATTTTCCCAAACGTTTATGCCGCCGCATCTTTAAAATTTTTGCTGATATCTAAAACTATATTGTTTATATCATTTTGAGTTGCATCATTATTTACGGACAATTCGTCCAGTTTATTCATAACAGTGGCTAAAATACCTTCGGGATCATTGTGAATTCGATCAGCGTATTCAGATTTCTGTTCACTTTTCCACCTGACAAAAGTTTTATCATTTCTATTGTCGGTAACAATTGAATCTGATTTACTAAATGTGGCCTGAAGTCTAAAATGTATAAATGAATGACAATCAGAATATAACGGTATAAAGTCAGCAATTTCAAAATAAAAAATCATAGGGAAGAGCATTGATGAAATAATTAGATAATCAACAACACTCGAATCGTTACATGTTTTCTCCCCAATATCTTTATCTGATCCAACTCTTGAATTAGCAATATATAAATTATTTTTTCTGCACAACTCTAACAGTCTATGACCATACTTATTAGGTCTACATGTACACTGAGACACTCTTTGCAAGGTGATTTTGTTTTGAGTCAGATTCTCAAAATCATATAAATACTGTAATATATCAGCATCACAATCTAAATCAAACATACTAACAACTGACTCATCAGGTATAACATAATCGGGTAAAGACCCAGTTTTTGAGTTAAAATCGCCAACTAGGGCAACATAACAATTTTTAGTGTTTGTTAGGATATTCAATTCATTTTCCAGTTCTTCAAAAGCTTCTATAGTAGAATACTTAGAATTTTCAGGTGGTACATAAACACAGCCAAAAATTACATCTGAATTAAGTGACAAAATTGATTTCGAAATTTGAAACCATAAAACAAATTGACTCTCAGTATTATGGAATTTCAACTCTTTTCTAAACTCTTTCTATAAATAACTGTGGCACCGTTAAAGTCCACAATTCCTCTAAAGTCCACAACACCGCTAAAGTCCACAACAAATTTCCGCTAAAGTCCATAACGCTGCTAAAGTCCACAAACTTTCCGCTAAAGTCCACAAAATGACCTCCGCTAAAGTCCACAAAAACGCCGTTAAAGTCCACAAGAACAAGTTCCGCTAAAGTCCACAAAAACACCGTTAAAGTCCACACATTTTTTGATGTTGCTGTTGAAAGACATGCCAATACAACAAATTCGACAAAGAATGTATGAAGAAGATTTTTAGATTTAATTAAATTGTTACTTAAAATAAGCATAGGAAGATTGGGTCATGGTGATGTATCATGCCCTCCCTCCAGCTATTTTTTTTTCGACTTAATATAGTTTGCCAACATAACAAAAAAAAGCTAAAATTTTGACTTAAGATGGTACGGAATAGATAGTTAGAAGTTATCTATATAAAAATAACTTCCAATTAGAATTTTGTAAACAGTATTGCCTCGGAAAAATTAAAAGGGTGAATAGTAACATCATCTTGACCCAATGTACCTGCAACAGGTGTAAATCAGAGATGTAGACTGAGTGTGAATGGGACAATTCTAGATCAAATACTTTTGTATTGATTATTGCTATCGGAATAACGTCCTGAGGAATCTGTATATTGAACGTATTATAACAAGACTTAACACACTTAATGTTTTGCATGTGTTAGACTTAGTGTTTATTATTGAATTTCAAACAGAGAGATTTTACTTCAAGCATTTCAACAAATTAACATTTCAATTATCAATTTGCATGAAGTCAAGGTTAGATAAATCTTTTCAGACAGATATGGAGGCCGCACAAAATTAATTCCATACATCAAATTAAGTAAACTTCTTGTTTAAAGTATCTCAGAAGCAAGCACCATCACGAAAAAACCTGTGACAAATTAAAAGGTCAAGGAAAGATGACACTGTCCAGGCAGACAGTCATGCATACCATGTATACATGACTTTACTACCACTTATATACATCTTCGGATTTCAAATGTTTGGCTTTGAGCGTTCCTGATGAAGGTAAATCCAGAAAAGCGCTTCGGACGCAAGAAATTATTAAACGTGTTGTTTTCAATTTTTTTATAGTATCTGAGAAATTCTCCAAACTATATATTAAAAAAATAATTTTATGAACAACTGACACACGACAAACGGACAAATAAGCATTACAAATACTTTGTCTTGACTGACTATGACGTATTTACACTAAATCCATTGGATGTTGGATGTTTACGGATTGATAATTTAATCTCAAATGCATGTTTTTTTTTATTAGTTGGTAGTTGTTAGTGGCTTTGGACTAGCTGTCAGTTAACTGCGAGTTCGAATCTCTGATCTGTACCCAACGTCCTTTTGTTGTTGGGATGTACAAATACCCGGCCACGTCCACTTGCAATGTATTTTCGTCCATCTGATGAGTTAAGCGTTTTCAACTGATTTTTATAGTTCGTTCTCATGTTGTTCTGTTATACCACTGTCCCAGATTGGTGTAGGTTAGGATCCCGCCAACATCTTTAACCCCGCCACATTCTGTATGTATGTGCCTGTCCCAAGCCTGTAATTCAGTGGTTGTCGTTTGTTTACGTGTTTCATATTTGTTTTTCGTCCATTTTTGTACTATAGTCAACTATAAAAGGCCCCGAATGACAAATGTAAAACAATTCAAACGAGAAAACTAACGGCCTGATTTATGTACAAAAATGAACGAAAACAAATATGTTACACATAACACACGACACCACTGAATTCCTGACTTGGGACAGGTTCAATTCCTGTGTAAAGGACTCTATAAAATGATTGGTATTATAGTCTGATGAATTTCACATCTAAATCTTAAATCTAGTTTATGCAAGTTTAACTGATTTCCATTAGGGCTGTGTTTTAATCAAACTAACAACTTTAAATTGTTTTCACAGTACCCTACAACATATACATATATCATGGTTGAAATAAAACCTTTAATTCTATTACTCGTCATTGGTAAAACACAATGAAGAGCATCCACATTTTTTTCAAATCGTCTTCAACACATTCTCAAACAAATATCTATTTCTTGTAGCAAACCAAACAAACATACAAACCAATCAGTGAACGAAATCTGCTTAGCACCACAAAATATTCTGCAATTGTGGAATTTTAAAATTTATTATCATTGTGATTTCAAACGTGAACATTATGGTTTGAAGTCTATCTTTGAGGCTTATGGACCGTTTTGCTGCTGGGAAGCATGACAGAAACTGAATGGGTTTCGATCTTATGTTTATAGATAGAACCAGATAACTTTTCATAAATGGTAGTTTATACAAATTTATTCATAGTGGATTGAAAAACAAGTTTGCTACTTATATTAATTCCTTTCCACTTTGCGGGTGCGAGTGCTGCCTTGTAGCGACATTAGACTGCTCTTTTCAAATTCATAAATGTTGATTCACAAAAATTCACAATACATGATAGATCAAATTATGAGGATCAAAATCTTCTGCAGATACATGTAATCTTCATTTATTAAATATATAAATCAGATCGATAAGAAAAACTGCCAAGAACAAAAGTCCATGCTTTTACTATAATACCGGGATAAAAAAAAAATTATTTTTCAATAACAAAGAAAAGAGCTGTGTGGACTTTAACGGCGTTTTTGTGGACTTTAGCGGAACTTGTTCTTGTGGACTTTAACGGCGTTTTTGTGGACTTTAGCGGAGGTCATTTTGTGGACTTTAGCGCAAAGTTTGTGGACTTTAGCGGCGTTATGGACTTTAGCGGAAATTTGTTGTGGACTTTAGCGGTGTTGTGGACTTTAGAGGAATTGTGGACTTTAACGGTGCCACAATAACAACTATTCCACCTGATGCTTTTTAAATTTTTTCTATTTTTGTGACATAAATATAATCGTCTGGTAAGTTTAAATTATCTAGGTCAGTTAACATCGTTTCAACAAAAATACAGATATCATGTTCAATCAAAATGTCAATGAAATCAGGAGACAATAGTCTTTTCTTAAGTCCACAAACATTTAAGAAACAAATATTTAAACTACCATTGTTAATTGTATATTTCTTATTCAAAGTTTCATTACTGTTCGATTTCTTTTGAGGTTGTCCTCTTGCACCATTCCTCTATCTGCCAGATTTCGGTGGAGCATTTGCGTGCAGTGGACGAGGAGACGGTCCCTGTCGCTGTCTTTTGCTAGGAGGGGTATCACTAGAATAAGACCCTTTTGGGCTCGTGTCATGGTTGTCGAAGAGCCGGTATGCTCTTTTCTAGAGTCCTCTAATACCGTGTCAGGAATGTAGAGCTGATTGTCTATATATAGCCTATCACGCACAAGAGAGGCTTGTCAATTTTGCTGTTTGGCCTGTTTTAACACAGGATAAAGTTCCTTCCGCTTTTGTTCAATTTCATGAGGAAATTGTTCCCGTATTCCATACAGTCTACCTTTAAGTCTGGTAGCATTTGCTAATACATATTCCAGATCGCGGTGATATAGGAATCTTGCAACTATTGGTGCTCTTCTGTTGTCTCCCTTTGTTCTGAATCGATGGACATTGCCGAATTCGATCTTGTAGTCGATCCCCAGCTCATTGTTTAAAAAACATCGCAAAAGCTCTTCCGTATCTTCACCCGGAACTCTATGCAATCCCGTGAAGATCAGATTGTTTTTCATTGACCTGCATTGCAAATCAAGAATGGCTGCCTTTAGTGACTCAATTTCCTTTGATTCGATGACTGTTGGAACACTCGGTTCGACGATAGTGTTCTCTTCGGGTTTCTTAATTCTCGTATCATGATTGTTAATATTACGTCTGTTAGTTTTTACTTGTCCAGTTACTTGATCAAAAAGATTACTAACACCTTGGCAGCTAGTCTCGCAGTCTGACAGCTTTTTGATGAAATCGCTCGCCTGGTTTTCTAATGTTCTAACCCTAGCTGACACCGTTAAGAAATCTTGTTTCAAATCATCAAGGCGCTTCTCCATATTTGTTTCCATTCGTCTCATTGTAGAGTCGATACCCGTAACTATTTCCAAAATCATGTTTAGCAATGTGCCTGAGTTCAGATTTACATCATTGGAAGCGTCAACGATTCTTCGGCTCTCCTTAATTAGCCTCGACGTATCACTCATCGACATTCTTTTGATATGATTGGTTGTTCTTATAAGTGAATAGGTCAAATTTACTATAAAACAGCTGATTTTACTATAGTCCAAAGTCCACTTTCATTCAATGTCTAATGAACAGTTTTCAATATATACACTGTTTATCCCCCAGGGTATGCAGGACAGGTCTCAGTGAAAATAATAGTTTCTTTGTTATCAAAAAACTTCTAATATGGGTTCTAGATCTCCAAAATTCAGACAATAAGCTCAAAAAGTATAATATTTACAATTGTCGAAATCTTACTCCAGAATCTCCAGTATAACTATCCAAAATCCATATTTTTGTTGAGAGAGTAACAACACTTCATTTTCTTTCTAATCACGTGACAACGAAACCAAAGGTAATAACTCACTTTGAGGGTCAATCAAAACAGTTGTTGCCCAAGCCCAAAATCTATTTTGTTTACCTTTTGTTTCAAAAACCAACAACTGTCTTATACATTATAAGCCAACCATATATTAATAAAGTGAAGGTCAACAGTTCGATAGAGGCCCAACGGTCAACAATAACATTCTATTGTTGCAAGACCGATTTAACGAATACTTTAATTTAGAAAATTATACTACCGTATGGTTAACAATGGTAATTATGGCGAACAAATTAAATTATATGATAAATGTACATATCTTGACATACTTTTTAAATACAATAGTAATTTTGTAAATACACAAAAAATGTATGCAAACCAAGGTAGAAAAGTATTATTTTGATTATAAAGTAAATTGTGTTTTAAGGTAGCACAATACAAAAAGCAACTAAATTTTATCAAAATTTCATTTTCAGCTGTTTTTGTTACTTCTTAATATTCAAAACCACGGAAGGAATAATTATTTACATATCTTGCACTGTTAACGAGTTTTGATGTTAATTAGTTTTATAAACAAATGCACGTGTCTGACTGATACAAGATAAGATCATGTGGGCAGTACATTGTGGTTAATCAATAGAATCATTTGATAGCTTAACAACCACAGACCAGCAATAAAAATAACAGTAATGAAAACGAGGTGGATTAGAGATTTATGGGATAATGAAGATAATGAATTCCAAATAAAAATACATTTCTGTATTGAGCTGCCAGGAGAAAAACAAAACAACTATTTGGAGCTATAGAGGAATCAAAATGTAAAATGTACAGATATTAAACAAATATAATTGTACAACAATTAATGTTGCTGATGTTTATACAAGAATTTCTTGAGGAGAATGTTGAAATATGAATTCTTTTTAAAAGAAAATACAAATTAAATATTTTATTTTCAAACTGCAAAATATTAAAAATACTTTGTGTAAAACACCATATTGTCATTGTATACAATTATAATTCTAGAAATCCCCATAAGGATCCTCTAGACTGACCAACTGATCATTTTGTGTACATGCATAACTTACATTTTGTAACAATGCAAAAACAAAATATATCATTTAATGTACTAAAAGAATAAAATCCTATTGAAAAAGTAAATGCAATGTGTAATTAAACTTCTGAGATCATTAATAGTAAAGGTTTATCATGGTGGGCGGAGTTTTGACCATATCAGTAGCAACTGACTTACAGCAAGGTCAATAATGATATAACAACTCCCGCCAGATCTGTTTTTGATGCATAGGGTGTGCATTTTCTTTATATATTTAGAATTGCTGAATTGGAATGCTTTCTTACTGGTCAAAACCTAATTGATTTATGATTAAAGGCCAATCCTGAAGTATCCCCTACTACTAATACTACTGGGGTGTTTAACGACCTTGACTGGCTGTTAAGCCCTCGCACGGTCGGCTCGGTGCCCGAAGGCGTTTGATGAGCGTTTGAATAATTTGTGCCATCGGTCAGGAACAGGTGGAGGACGCCATTTTGGTAGGCCGCCATCTTGGTTTTGTGAGTTGTTTTGGTTTTCTTTTGTTTACTATTTTGGTGTTATTTCTTCACAACGGCTGCTTTCAGGGCCAGATTGGTCAGCTTGGCAGCCCGCTAACCTCGATGATGGAGTACTGGTAGATGAGTCTCGGACGTAGTATTAAAGATGACAGGAAGCATTATCAGGACCAAAGTCGTGAGACAGTGAAATGAAGGTCCATCATCTAACACCTCGGATACAGCCCTCGGACGTCAGTCGGCATAACACTCCCCCATCCACAATGGGTTTTGGAGTGCATGTTGACGCGGGAATTTACGCACAAAACAAACGTTTACTGTACAGCGTTGGATTGGTTTCTGTCATCTAAAGTAGTAAGTCGTTGATCCATCTAAAAGTAAACCCTCATCGAAGATAGCGGGTAAAAGAGAGCTGACCCAGCACGTCCGTTCAGCTGTAATGACTGAGACGTGACTCGAGATGTATCCCCATGATACATGTGTGAATTATATTGAAGTTAATGGGGTACAAGTAGGAAAATCCTTATTTATTCAATTGTGACACATTCATTTTTGTCATGAAAATGTAGTTTTAAATGAAATTAGCTCCTAGATGGGTGCCCCTATATGTCTGATTTTCACACATGTTGTTCCTTGACCAGTTATCTTCAAAAGGGTGTCTCAGATTTCCAAAAACATCAATAGAACAAATTTTATACCCAATTTAATTTAGTGATCTCTTATGAATTGAGGTTGCAAACTTCATAGAAGGTTTATGAGAGAATGAAATACAATAAGAAAAATCTGAGACACCCTTTTGGAGGTCAAACTGTGTTGCACAAGAATCTATAAAATATTTTGGGATGGTATGAATAACAAAGAAGCTAATTTCATTCAAGCGTGGACATCACAATATAGCAACTAATTACATAATAATTAATTATGTAATAATCATGTCATAATGAAATAATCACCATTTGAAAGATTAATCTTTCTTCTTTCATTTGGTACCTTATTTATAAAATTTAAAGCCGGATGAAAGAAATTACGTCAGTTTAAAGTTGTCTCATTGGGGGTGAAAAAATCTTTGTATTGTGCTACCTTAACGATGAAACTACGTAATCTCTGTTTGACAAATATGTATCAAGGGACATCACAAGGCTGAAAATGTTGATTGATTGATTGTTGGTTGATTAACGTCCAGTGTCAAATATTTCATGCATGTTTAGGACGAGAACAAATTAGTAATAAATACAATAGGTTGGTCCTGTAATAGAGGTCGTTCGAAATGAAGTCCAGGGAAATTTGGGCTGCCCCTGGAAAATGAGGTAAATTGGATCGGGACAGACCACCTACGGATCTCTCAAAGAGTTGTGGAAAGGATTTTTAACAAGCAGAAAGCGTGGCACTCTCTCTACGCGAGACATCGAATTTAACGTCCATATTCTGACCGGACGTGACTGCGTACTTTTATATCCCGCACAGCCAAACGGACACCCCACTTTGACAAGGGTTTTACTGCCGGTCGGAAGAAGATCAATGTGACAATATTTCTTTTCTCCAGTCAACACTTAAACTTTTTTTTAAAACGTATATTAAAAGTTAAAACATCTACTGTTAAATACATGGTATAAAGTGAGTTGGGTAAGATACCCTTTGTAATATTAGAATGCTTAATAAATATTGGTGTACAGTATTTAACTCAGATAACTGTATTTTATATTCCTGCTACCAAGAAATGCCAGGAAGGTCATTTTCTAAAACCTACAAAACTGGGCATGTGAAATAAAAAACTATTTTTTTCGTTATTGTCAAAAGTATGGTTACACCAAAATGTTACTAATATTGATTTGTTTTTGCAAGAAATTGAAAATAAAACGAAAGTTAGATTTGTGAGTGAATTGAATGACTTTTTTGAATGCGGCCCCAAAGTGTATATATGTTACAGTTAAAAGGTAAAATTAGGAATTACATGTAATTCCTGTTGCACTTAGTTAATACAAGTAATTCCCGAAACTGCCCAGTTATTACCATTAATTACTAATTTTGAAATGAATTTTTATACCTATTTACTAACTGTTCTTATATATCTTTATTCTAATAAACCTTTGTCAATACAATGGTATACATTAGTTACATGTAATAAATAGCACAGATATAAATTAAAAGAAATCATAATATGTACACTATATACAAATCTAAATTGAATTTAGCCAGGAGAACACACACATGTATTAAAATTGAGAATGGAAATGGGGAATGTGTCAAAGAGACAACAACCCGGCCAAAGAGCAGAAAACAGCCGAAGGCCACCAATGGGTCATCAACACAGCGAGAAAATCCCGCACCCGGGTAGTATGCCTTATAAATGTACATAGCGTTTTTAAGTATGATTTTTTGTCATATTCATAACTTCCTTAAATTTAATGATATTTGGATAATCTAGTATATACTTTTTTCTTTCTATATCCATAAATTTACATTCCATAACTAGAACATAATGCAATTCATCTCCAAGATCTTTTAAGTCACATTGTTCTCATATTCTTTTATCTCTCTGAATTTTTTTCCATCTACCACTTTCTATTGGTAATATATTGTTAGTTAGTCTAAATTGACAGCGAGTGTAGATATCACGGGGTTCCAAAACATCTAAATACTTCTTGAATCCAAAAAATCCGTAAAAAGACGGTAAGTTAATGTTTTCAAGTTCGTTTGAATATCTGAATACCATGTTTGTTTAAACTGATCTTGGAGACATGTTCAAACAGCAGTCTTCAACCAAATTTCATTAATACAAGTTTGAATTAACCATACATAAGATAAACTAGTTTCATTAAGAATAGATTCTTTACATTTCATCCAATAAAAGTTAACATTAGTTCCATGAGATAAACTTTAAACATTAATTTTTATGTTATTGCTGATAATTTACTGGGTTTGCTAAAAACAACTTTGCCCAGTAAGAAATCATGCGAACCTTGATATCTAAGCTAATAGGACAACGTCCTTATTCTCCATATATAACACAATTAAGGGGGTAGATGGAGAAGAAGACTACAAAATTTAAAATGAACTCTTTCTAGTATTTTATTATTTCCAAATCCCCAAATCTAATTGACAGCTTATTGATAAACCATGTTTCCTCCCTTTTTGATAGCTTTTTCTGCTAGATGCTTCTTATTTGCTTGAAAGGAGCTATTTTTAGGCAAATAAATTCCAAGATAATTAAACTCATTAACAATTTCTAAGTCAGAGTTGACAAAATTTAATTTAAGATTAACAGGTTGTCTACCACTACAAAAAAATCATGATTTTGGTCTTGTCTACATTGACTTTCATTTTCCAAGCATTACAATATGATTTGAATTGTTCTAGTAGCAATTGAAGTTCTGGGGCTGAATCAGCCATTGATTCAGTGTCGTCTTGGTGTTTTGAGATCTAAGATTTTTTAAATTCCGAGTCACTTCTTTTTTATATTTTTTATGGCCTTGTCCATGACCTTTTTATATCTTTCCTCAGATTCTTTAACTTTATTTAATAATACAGGCGACGGCCTCGCTTTAATTTTTGACATTTTTACCTATTAAGTCTGTTTGTTTTGCTCACACATTGTTGTCAATATTATGGAATTCTATGCGACTGTCATACAAGTGAGAGATTTAGCAAGCTATAAAACCAGGTTTAATCCCCCATTTTCTACATAAGGAAATGCCTGCACCAAGTCAGGAATATGACAGTTGTTTGCCATTCGTTTGATGTGTTTGAGCTTTTGATTTTGCTATTTTATTAAAGACTTTCCTTTTTGAATTTTCCTTGGAGTTCGATATTTTTGTTATTTTACTTTTTTTCAGTTTGCGCTTAAATTTAAATTGAATTAACACTGTAAAAACAATGTTGTAAAGTGTTCAGCTGAAAATCAGTGAGTACTATTAAAAAGTGATCATCCTAAAATATACATTGATGTTAAACTGTCTTTAACATATTTGATGAGAATGAACAAATATTTACGGAGGAGTTATGAAAAATGTCAAAGTAGAGGATGAACTATATAATCAGGAGATTGAACATTTTGTTAGAAAATGAAACATCAAAAAAGACTAAATGATTACAATCTTCTCTCAAGGTAAGTAATGTTTTCATGACATTTCTGTTGTATTTAAAATAATTCAACCTATACGAGCTATTTAACAGTCCTGTTAAAGGCTGCAGTAAGGGGGTTTAATGGGTGCATGTACAACCCTTGCTTTGCTAACCTTAAATTCCGACCTGGTCCCTTTCCTGGACCCGTTTGGGGCCTCAAATCCAGACCTGGAACAACCCCATGCAATATGCAGCGGGGTTAAACTAGTTTTGTCGTATCCATACCCTCCCCCATTTATTTATGTGGTTAATGATGTAAATAAATACAGTCGTAGACACATCGTAATAATCATAGCAGAAAGCACAAAACCTACACAGAAATGATAATGTCCGTCTGCGTCTGTCTGTCCGCAAATCAGGACCAGGTGCTTCGTAAGGATAAGAGTCCTCGGCTTCTTATGCGACACTCTCAATATTTCAATAGCAACTAAACATCTAATAAACATATACATGTATTTTAATCCTGAACAGGTATTCATATTTGCTACAGAAAAGGTGGGGTAACTGCAATATGATCTGTAAAATACAATTTTGTTGCAGGTATAAAGTACTTAAGTTGGGAGGTCTTGAAAAACTCATAAAAAAGAGAAATAAAGAAGATGATCCTATTTTGTACTTTGTCTCTCTTGAATAAACATTTGATGTGATCGAGAAGTCCCACAGTGCATTCAACCGCGCTAGGAGGGATAAGATGCAGAAGGAACTAAACAAAAAATATGCAAATGTGACTCTTAACGCCATCAATGTGTATAAGTCTATGTGTGAAAAATGTCAGCTTCAACGCAAACATCCGACAAAAGGAGTCGTAGTAAAAGCTATTTTGTCAAGGGAAATTTAACACACGAGGGCAAGTTGATCTGATTGATATACAAAGTATGCCTGATAGAGATTTTAATTTTATTATGAATTATCAAGACCATTTAACATAATTTTGCATAATCGAATGCCTATCATCAAAAACAGCTGCTGAAGTTGCCTATAAACTTCTCACAAATGTATTTCTCATATTAGGAGCGCCTCGCATTTTGCAGTGCGACAATGAATAGAATTTACAGCAAACATAATTCTCGAACTGAAGCAGTTATGGCCTGAATTGGTACAGTACATTGAAAACCACTTCATCCTCAATCCCAAAGGCAGCGTGGAGAGTTCCAACGTTGACGTTCATGACATGCTAGTGAGTTGGATGAAAGACAACAAAACTACAAAATGGGCAACTGGAATTAAATTTGTGCAGTTTCAGAAAAATCGCTGTAATCACTCTGGAATCAGACGTTCACCCTACGAGGCAATGTTTGGTTGCCCACCAACGGTCGGCCTAGCTACTCTGCAGCAGGACGAAGATCTGAATTCGGAGATGACCAACAGACAACACGGATCAGTTTCTCAAAGTAGTAACGATGATTTGGTTGCTCTACTTTCTCAGTTTCTAACACCAGTTAACCAAAACAGTGCTATAAGCGTGAAGAATAGTTCATTACCTGATATTCATCCAGCTTGTGAAACACCAGATAGTCAACCAACCTCTGAAATATCTTATAGGCAACCAACCTCGGAAACACAGGATAGTCAACAGTCCTCTGATGTAGAAGCCTCATTACTTGACATCTTGATACCAAAATCTCAAAGTGTCTCCGTAGAAGAACACACTCCGAATGAGGTGCATAGCTTACAATATGAACGCGAATTCAAAAAATGTTCTGTATATTTCCAGACGAATTCAACATTACAGGCCTGTTTTGACATTTGTATCCGTTCAGAATGCATTCAACGGAACATCATGCAAGTGGCTCAAACTTAGTAAAAGCAAGCCCAAATCATGGTTGCCCGAAGCAACCAAATTTTGCGACCTGTTCAAGTCGGTGATAACGTTACTGTTCCCATTCCTAGTGTCAATAGAGAACGTGGGGATCCAAGAAATCTTTTGTGTCTAGCTTTGGAACATGATCAGACAAAGACCAATTTAAACTCTGCTCAAAGGATGGAATTTTAAATGGATCTTTCTCTAGTAATCAGTTCACTTTCTCAGCAATCCATTCATTGGCTTTGCAAGATGCAAATACCCAGGTCGAGTTAAGTGTTAGGGAAGCAGCGCCCCTACAGTCAGTCGGAGATGGGCAGGGATTCGTGAAGTGTGCATGCAAAACAGTTTGTGTACGAAAGACATGCAAATGTGTCGAGTCTAAAGTAAACTCAAGATGTCACACAGTTTGTCATGTCATAATAAGTAATTTGCAGTCATTGTGTAAATAGGCATGTATTCTATGTTTATTGGTGACAATATGCATTTATTCTATGTTAATTGGCGACAATATGCATTTATTCATGTTAATTGGTGACAATATGCATGTTGCGTTGAGATAATTTGTGAATTAAACATTGTCGTAGCATGGATTTATATCATTGTCTTGCATGTTGCAAATGATTTTCAGCGAGTTTCAAAAATTAAAAAAAACAACCATTTTCCAGTTTCAATACACAAACCGTAAATAAGGAGCATGCAGTCTTGAAGAAGGACCTTTGATTCCTTAACCCTAAAGTAAGCCCTACCATCCTTCCCTTTACTTTCTTATTTAGTTTCTTGAATTATGTATAAAATTTTGAAACAAAATATCAAAAAATATGTAAAAATGACATAAAAAATCAGTGACTACCTGTAATCACTTAAACAATCAGTGAATACATGTAATTACTAAATTGATAAGTAATTACAGGTATTTACTGAATTGTTTAGTAATTACATGTAATTCCTAATTTCACCTCTTTACTCTAACATATACACGATCCAGATACACTAAAGTGGTATGTTCTATCAGGAATACATGTCGTATTGCACTCAGTGCCAAACGTTATTGTATTTAATACAACGTCAATTCTTTGTGTTTTCGAAGGTGGCTGTGTAACAAGGTTAAAAGGAAAAACAAAGGTCGAATTAGACAATTATGGACCACGCAAAACCAAGTTAAACCAAACGAAAGCAAACAATTAATCATTACAAAAACATGAAAAGATGACAGGACATACTAAAATCAAAAGCCTTGATTAACTGAAAAACCGAGGATAGTATCAATTGTGCGAAATGTTCAGAATTGAATTTTTCCAAGCTAAAACAAATAAAAGAAGTACGCCAACACAAATCATTAGTTATAGAACAAACATAGAAATCTGTCATTTCATATAGCAGTGATATTTAACCTTTTAAGATGGTTCTTTCCTTGCCAAAAGGAGGCCAGTAAGGAGTTAAAAGTCCATCTATCAACGTGTCATCTGACCTGAAAACTGTCAGGACCACTCTACCTAGACCTTTACACTAGGCACAGTTGATAAAAGTGAAACTCAAGAGGAAACTTAAATACAAAGGTTACTATAAATCTGGATGGATTATTCCACAAAATGTTCAATAAGCAGTTCCAAACTATACTGAGAAATAATGGATGTAATTGATGCGACTGTCATACAAGTGAGAGATTTAGCGCTATAAAACCAGGTTCAATCCACCATTTTCTACAAAAGAAAATGCCTGTACCAAGTCAGGAATACGGATCTGGTACTTTGTAGTATAAGATATCAAGGCCTTGTTGATAAATATTCCGTATCAACTTCACAAATAATACATGATGGTCTTGAAGTATAGATTCTAAGTACTGACGTTGTTTATCATCCTCATTACGTGTTATAGTGTTCTTTTATTTGTCTTTGTAAATTATTCCCTTTACTGTTTTGTCCATTTTTGGTAATATCCCTTTGGCGTGGCTCGGTACTTTTACATCCCGTCATTGTGATATTGTGCTATGGTAAATTTTTGCATTTTTGTCATTCATTTTTGCTTATGTGCTTGTCTTTATGCCATTTTGTTTTTCTTTGTTGACATATTTGTTTGTTTTTATAGTGATTAATATTATAACACAATGTTGACTGCTGTACCCCTATTTTTGACAATTTTACCTATTATACCTGTTTGTTTTGCTCACACATTGTTGTCAATATAATGGAATTTTATGCGACTGTCATACAAGTGAGAGGTTTAGCTAGCTATAAAACCAAGTTTAATCCACAATTTTCTACATAAGGAAATGCCTGTACCAAGTCAGGAATATGACAGTTGTTTTCCATTCGTTTGATGTGTTTGAGCTTTTGATTTTGCCATTTGATTAGAGACTTTCCGTTTAGAAATTTCCTTGGAGTTCGGTATTTTTGTTATTTTACTTTTTACAATACTGACAATGAACATCAGTCAATGAACACGAAAGAAGATCAAGAAAAATAAGACCAACTCATTAAATATTGATCAAGACAAAACAGTAATGGAATGGCCACTGATCACGCTGACGAAAAGAATGATGACAAAAGTCAAAACGATAATGAGGACATACCAGCTTATCCCATTGAATATAAAAAAGATGTGGTATGATTGCCAATGAGACAACTCTCCACAAGAGACCAAATGACACAGAAATTAACAAATATAGGTAACCGTACGGCCTTCAACAATGAGCAAAGCCCATACCGCATAGTCAGCTATAAAAGGCCCCGACACTGTTTGCAAACAATCGACTTTGGTCAGAAGGTTCTTGATACAGAAGGGAAAATATTTTGCTTGGCTTCTGTTGAAAATTAGACTCAGAAAAGTGTATTCAAAGAAAAAGGTAATGCAATAGCATTCCCACATTTAAACCCTAGTAGACAATTTGGATTTTCAATGGATCGTCAACTGAAACTTACTCCAACAAAATACTTTAATGCAAGACTCTTGTCTGCCGATCCAAGATTTGCTACAGATAGCCAATATATTTTGTTGCTCAATATGTCACTGAGATAACAACAATAACACCGAATATGTCCATTGCCTTACATAAGGGCTAACAAACAACTGCAGATGGGGAAAACCGGAATGCCTCAATGTTATCAAATTCGGACTGCTTGAAGCAGATATTAAGATATGATATTGGCTATCTTTTCCTTCAACCATTCCGTGGGACTTTTCCATAATGGGAACTGACAATGAAAGACTTGTGAACTTTCCATTTCTATGCAGCAACATTCCAGCAGCGCTTGCATACGGAGTATATATCTCCCAGTTGATACGATATTCCAGGACTTGTATTTCCTATCATGATTTCCTTGATAGAGGGTTGCTGCTTACAAGGAAGCTATTAAACCAAGAGTTCCAAGTGGTGAAGTTGAAATCATCCCTTCATAAATTCTACGGACGCAATCACGAATTGGTTGACCGTAATGGAATATCCGTTTCACAGATGATAGCGGATACCCGGTATGTTCCAATTGTCGTAACTACAATCCAGTCCCCCCTTTTTCCCCGAATGTGACCTACCGATTAAGACTTATGACCGGGTTTGTACTAGTATGAGCAACACGACGGGTGCCACATGTGGAGCAGGATCTGTTTACCCTTCCGGAGCATCTGAGATCACCCCAAGTTTTTGGTGTGGTTCGTGTTGCTCAGTCTTTAGTTTTCTATGTTGTGTTTTGTGTACTGTTGTATGTCTGTTTGTCTGTTGATCTTTTTCTTTTTTTAACCATGGCGTTGTCACTTTATTTTCGACTTGTGAGTTTGAATGCCCCTTTGGTATTTTTCGTGTCTCTGTTATACACCATGATAAGACAATTTGGTATACCCACATTTTTTTTGACATTCTCATCTGGAGAAACAAGATGAAAGGAAGTTATAATTACACTATTGCAAGTAAGTCAGGATAAAAGATCAATTTCTGAGCTAAAATGGACAGACAAATGCGCACTTATAAAAGAAAATCCAGTGATTTGTACGAGATCATTTAACCACAAATCTCCTGTTGTCTCCAGCCTAGCCTAATGGTAGAGTTGTTGATTTCTTCTTAAGGACGGAATTCCATCAACGGGGTTCCCCCATATTCATTGTTTAGTATGGATTGAAGGTGTGCCACGACTAAATAAGGACAGTGATGATGACATTTGCAGACTTTTAGATCAACATATCACTACTGAGTAACTAAGAAGCCAACACTGAACTATATGAAATACTAGTAGTTACATCTGTACAGACATACAGCCGAAATCATTCAAAATTCTGTAAAAAGCACTCAACATCCTGTAGGTTTAACTTTTCCAAACCTCCAATACGAAAAACTTTCATTCCAAGACTTGATGTCCAGAAAGATGACACTTCCAAGGGGAAGGCACCTTCATCAATTGAAGAAATAGAGAAAACCTGTAAGACTATAAGATCAGCTAAACATGTTCTAAAGGACATTTAGATAATCATCGCAGCTTATGATTCCTTACCATAGTTGACATTGGATAGCATACTTAAGCTGGCAAACACGACATATCCAGACTATTAACAATGTCTGAAAAGTGTCACAACCAAGAATGTTATACACCACAAGAGAAATCTTTCAAATCTACTGGTCAATAATTTCAACAGTATTTTATTATGTGCTTGTATTGCCAACATTGATATACAATATGTGACAGATGTTTACTCCTCTGTGTGTTGTGTATATTTTACCTTTTATCAATAAGGCTGAAGGTGAAATAAGTGAACTGCTAAAAAGTGCTGAGAAAGAAGCAATAGAAGGCAACAAAGATGTTTCAGGAACAAAGAACAAAATAGGCCAGGTGTATATGAACATCAAAGAGGTTTCTTCTCAGGAAGTAGTGTACAAAGTTTGCAGCTTTTCCCGAATGTCACCTACCGAATTAGACTTATTACCGGGTTTGTACTAACATGAGCAACACGACGGGTGCCACATGTGGAGCAGGATCTGCTTACCCTTCCGGAGCACCTGAGATCACCCCCAGTTTTTGGTGGGGTTCGTGTTGCTCAGTCTTTAGTTTTCTATGTTGTGTTTTGTGTACTATTGTTTGTCTGTTTGTCTTTTTCTTTTTAGCCATGGCGTTGTCAGTTTATTTTCGACTTATGAGTTTGAATGTCCCTTTGGTATCTTTCGCCTCTCTATCAAGTTGAAGAACTGCTCTCGAAATATTGTATTTATACCCACAGGTAGTAAACCCATGAAAATGACCTTGCCTATCAACGTAATCAGATCTAGACGTGATGACGATGAGAATATTTGATAGACTACAATTTTCGAAAAGTATTCTGATCGTCCAAAGGATGAAGACTTCAATGATATGTATTTGGCTGATTTCTTTTCTTTAAACAACATTCATCCCATTTAACAAAAACCAAATTTACAGAAAAATCACCAGTATTTGAACTACAAAATCACCAAGGATATGTGAAACAAAAAGTAAAGGAAATGAAAATATCAACAGGTATTTAAGGTTCAATATGAAAAAGCATCAGAGGGTTTAGATGGTCTTTACTTCAATTATACTTGCCACGCTGAAATTCTGACTTAAAACCAGCAGAGTTTCTGAAATATGAAGATTTTGATGGTTCAATGGATGTAGATATTATCTCTGCAATTAGGAAAAGTATGAGCATGACCGTGATGAATTAGAAAGTGCTTGGGAAGACCTGCAGCAGAGATAGAAATGGATAAATCTGTGAAAATTCCAGAGAAACTGAAAGATCTACTTGAGTTTTAGTGTTTCAAGACAAGCTCTCCTCCTATCATGTCTCTCATTCAACTGAATTTCAAAGACCAAAGTTATCAGAAAACCAAGTCAAAAGTCGATGAGATAATTGAACAAGAAACAACAAGAAATGTTTTATGAAATCAGAAAATGGTGCAAAGATACATCATTAAAAAACACCCAGAACCATTTCATCTCTTCTTATTTGAGGGTCCAGTACCGGAAAGACCCATGTAGTGCCATGCATATCACATGAGGCAAATAGAATTCTATCAAAATGTGCACATACTCCAGATGCAATGTCTGTCTTTCTTACAGCGCTCAATGGAACAGCGGCATTTCAGATTGAAAGAATCACAATCCACACAGCTTTTGTTATCAACAAAGCTATTAAGTTGCCCTAAAAACCTTTAGGACAGAATCTACTGAAAAGCCTTCGCTCAAAATATGAGTCCTTGTGTGCATTCTGGTGATAAATAAAATTAATATGATTGACCATAAGTTACTAACATATATCAGTGGCAGATTATCCCATATAAAACAAACAAAGAAGTATAGCTGTTCTTGCAGTCGGTGGCTTCTGTCAGCTTCCTCCTGTCCGAGCATCGCCACTTTATAGAGATATCAACACTCTTTTTCTTGACCTCTGGAATCCAGTCTTCAAAACTGCAATAACACCAGAAATCATGCGTCAAAAGCATGACCAGGACTTTGCAGTATTGCTCAACAGAATGAGAACACATCTGAAAGGACAGCCCTTTTTTAAGGAAGATTTATCCATTTTGTCATCTGTATCAGTTTCTGAGTTTCAAAAGCATCAATGAAAGCTTTACACATATTTCCGACAAACAAAGAGATACATGCACACAATGAAAAGATGCTCAAAGTTGTTTGTTCCCAGACTGCGATATTAGTAGCCAAAGATTTCTTTAAAAATTTTACAATAGGACAGCATACCCAGAAAGAGGAACCATATTCAAATTTTGCATCTGAAACTTACATGACATCATAGAACTAGGACTGGGTGCTATGTTAATGTTGGTCCGTAACGTAGATACTAATTACGGATAAGTCAATGTTTCGTTTGGAAGTATTACTGGCAATGAAAAAAGTCAATGTGATTAAGTCGGTTCAGTTTATATTAAGTTTGACAACCCTCTATGTGGAAAGAAAACCATCTTCAAGTTACCAGTATCAAGATCTATTCCAAAGGATTCTGTCAGGATTTCACCAATTGAAGATGTTTTACATGGTCGAAATGTCACCAGAAAACTACTTCCACTACGACTTGGATGGACCGCTACTATTCATAAAGTCCAGGGATGACTGTAAGAGAAATTGTTGTGTCTCTTAAAAACTTTTGCACCAGGAATGGCATATGATGCCCTCAGTAGGGTGTCATCACTGCAGGGTTTACGCATTATTGATTTGATGATAAAGCAAGTTATGCTTCAGAGCACATAATAATAGCTCTGGATTCTATGGAACCATTCTTCCTCCTTGGCTAACGCCATCTGCTAAACCTATATGTATGATTATTTTCTATAATACTGAGGGACTTTTACCTCACAAAGATGACATAAAACAATCACAGTTGTTTACAAACTCTGACATAATCTGTTTCAATGAAACAAAAGAAAAACACTAATGTGCCACAATCACTGTTCACTGACTTCATTCCAGTGTGTAAATGAAGGTCAGATTCATACAGTTCCACAGTTCAACCATATAGTGTAATGGCTTCAACAAGAAGAGGAGGAGTTACCACCTGCATACATAGGGATCTGCATTTTCACCACGAAAAAGTAGTTTCGGAAACATGGAATGTGTACGTACCCTTATAGAAAGACCATTCAGATTCCTTCTTGCCAACATTAACTGACCACCTATGTATCCGATACAATTATTCAGTAGTAACTTGGCACAATTACTCGCGGTGATATAGATAACAAAGAGAATGTGACAGTACTCATTATTGGAGATTTCAATGATAATATTTTCCAAGAACCATCTAGAATTCTTCAAGAGAACCTACAGATAGTGCGTGAAATGACAACGGAAGGTGGTACTTGTGAAGAACTTTAAAAATGTTCCCGCAAGCCGTGTTATACCTGTGTAGTATAGCTATCATGATTTTGAACAGATCCCCCCATAATATGTTCTTGTATATCAAAGTATTCTATCGGTTTTATAAATACCTAGAAACGGAAAGTGGACAGACTTGTGATATCTATAATACAAAAATAACGAGGTCCAATTTGTTAGCCGGCATGACGTAAAAACGACGATTCAAAGAATTCAACCTTATATATAACTAATATAGGACAATGGTGTTGATTAAAATTTACACCATTACAGGACCTTTTGTTTTCCACATAATTAATATTAGCAATAATTAACAAGTTCCGGATTGAATCCGATACCGATACCAATTGTATATGTCACCTGTTACCTAATCTGTACGTTCCGCCTCTTTCAGGTACACCACCAGATGGTGTATTTGGGGTTTGCTATATACACGAGTCATAATCACACCCCTTTGTCATTATATAGGGATTGACACTACTAAATACTAAATTCAATCATTGCCACATGTACTTAGTAGTTTCCGGTTGTAGTAAAAAATAAATAGGACGGGTTCAAACAGAAAGAATTTGAAAGCAGGGGAAACTATGTACCGTATAATAAGAATGACTTTATCAGATGACAATACGAATACTGAAAATCCAGGCTTAAACTAAGGCGTGAGCACTTTCCAATTTGTAAGCCAGCATGACTTTAACACGACGATCCAAAGAATTCAACCTTATATATAACTAATATAGGACAATGGTGTTGATTAAAAATTACACCATTCCAGGCCCTTTTGTTTTCTACATAATTAATATTACCAATAATTAACAAGTTCCGGGTCGACGGCTTCAAATAAAAAGATTTTGAAAGCAGAGAAAACTGTGCACCTTATAATCAGCATGACATTATTAGATGACAATACGAAAACTTAAAATCCAAGCAAAAAATAAGGCGTAGGTACTTTGATTCTGTCACGACCCCGCGATGTCGCTGGTGTGTTCTAGTTGATACCTATGTAGATGGCTCCACTCTCTGACCAATAACAATCTGTTTTTGATAATTTACACATGGAAATCTAGCAAGAGGTGGATCAAATTCAGGATAAATAGAAGTTGTGTCAATATTTTCTTCTGAAAATCAATATTGTGTCGTAAATATTTGTTTACATTTTAAAGGGCTAACAAACAACTGCAGATGGGAAAACCGGAATGCCTCAATGTTATCAAATTCGGACTGCTTGAAGCAGATATTAAGATATGATATTGGCTATCTTTTCCTTCAACCATTCCGTGGGACTTTTCCATAATGGGAACTGACAATGAAAGACTTGTGAACTTTCCATTTCTATGCAGCAACATTCCAGCAGCGCTTGCATACGGAGTATATATCTCCCAGTTGATACGATATTCCAGGACTTGTATTTCCTATCATGATTTCCTTGATAGAGGGTTGCTGCTTACAAGGAAGCTATTAAACCAAGAGTTCCAAGTGGTGAAGTTGAAATCATCCCTTCATAAATTCTACGGACGCAATCACGAATTGGTTGACCGTAATGGAATATCCGTTTCACAGATGATAGCGGATACCCGGTATGTTCCAATTGTCGTAACTACAATCCAGTCCCCTTTTCCCCGAATGTGACCTACCGATTAAGACTTATGACCGGGTTTGTACTAGTATGAGCAACACGACGGGTGCCACATGTGGAGCAGGATCTGTTTACCCTTCCGGAGCATCTGAGATCACCCCAAGTTTTTGGTGTGGTTCGTGTTGCTCAGTCTTTAGTTTTCTATATTGTGTTTTGTGTACTGTTGTATGTCTGTTTGTCTGTTGATCTTTTCTTTTTTAACCATGGCGTTGTCACTTTATTTTCGACTTGTGAGTTTGAATGCCCTTTGGTATTTTTCGTGTCTCTGTTATACACCATGATAAGACAATTTGGTATACCCACATTTTTTTGACATTCTCATCTGGAGAAACAAGATGAAAGGAAGTTATAATTACACTATTGCAAGTAAGTCAGGATAAAAGATCAATTTCTGAGCTAAAATGGACAGACAAATGCGCACTTATAAAAGAAAATCCAGTGATTTGTAAGAGATCATTTAACCACAAATCTCCTGTTGTCTCCAGCCTAGCCTAATGGTAGAGTTGTTGATTTCTTCTTAAGGACGGAATTCCATCAACGGGGTTCCCCCATATTCATTGTTTAGTATGGATTGAAGGTGTGCCACGACTAAATAAGGACAGTGATGATGACATTTGCAGACTTTTAGATCAACATATCACTACTGAGTAACTAAGAAGCCAACACTGAACTATATGAAATACTAGTAGTTACATCTGTACAGACATACAGCCGAAATCATTCAAAATTCTGTAAAAAGCACTCAACATCCTGTAGGTTTAACTTTTCCAAACCTCCAATACGAAAAACTTTCATTCCAAGACTTGATGTCCAGAAAGATGACACTTCCAAGGGAAGGCACCTTCATCAATTGAAGAAATAGAAAACCTGTAAGACTATAAGATCAGCTAAACATGTTCTAAAGGACATTTAGATAATCATCGCAGCTTATGATTCCTTACCATAGTTGACATTGGATAGCATACTTAAGCTGGCAAACACGACATATCCAGACTATTAACAATGTCTGAAAAGTGTCACAACCAAGAATGTTATACACCACAAGAGAAATCTTTCAAATCTACTGGTCAATAATTTCAACAGTATTTTATTATGTGCTTGTATTGCCAACATTGATATACAATATGTGACAGATGTTTACTCCTCTGTGTGTTGTGTATATTTTACCTTTTATCAATAAGGCTGAAGGTGAAATAAGTGAACTGCTAAAAAGTGCTGAGAAAGAAGCAATAGAAGGCAACAAAGATGTTTCAGGAACAAAGAACAAAATAGGCCAGGTGTATATGAACATCAAAGAGGTTTCTTCTCAGGAAGTAGTGTACAAAGTTTGCAGCTTTTCCCGAATGTGACCTACCGAATTAGACTTATTACCGGGTTTGTACTAACATGAGCAACACGACGGGTGCCACATGTGGAGCAGGATCTGCTTACCCTTCCGGAGCACCTGAGATCACCCCCAGTTTTTGGTGGGGTTCGTGTTGCTCAGTCTTTAGTTTTCTATGTTGTGTTTTGTGTACTATTGTTTGTCTGTTTGTCTTTTCTTTTTAGCCATGGCGTTGTCAGTTTATTTTCGACTTATGAGTTTGAATGTCCCTTTGGTATCTTTCGCCTCTCTATCAAGTTGAAGAACTGCTCTCGAAATATTGTATTTATACCCACAGGTAGTAAACCCATGAAAATGACCTTGCCTATCAACGTAATCAGATCTAGACGTGATGACGATGAGAATATTTGATAGACTACAATTTTCGAAAAGTATTCTGATCGTCCAAAGGATGAAGACTTCAATGATATGTATTTGGCTGATTTCTTTTCTTTAAACAACATTCATCCCATTTAACAAAAACCAAATTTACAGAAAAATCACCAGTATTTGAACTACAAAATCACCAAGGATATGTGAAACAAAACAGTAAAGGAAATGAAAATATCAACAGGTATTTAAGGTTCAATATGAAAAAGCATCAGAGGGTTTAGATGGTCTTTACTTCAATTATACTTGCCACGCTGAAATTCTGACTTAAAACCAGCAGAGTTTCTGAAATATGAAGATTTTGATGGTTCAATGGATGTAGATATTATCTCTGCAATTAGGAAAAAGTATGAGCATGACCGTGATGAATTAGAAAGTGCTTGGGAAGACCTGCAGCAGAGATAGAAATGGATAAATCTGTGAAAATTCCAGAGAAACTGAAAGATCTACTTGAGTTTTTAGTGTTTCAAGACAAGCTCTCCTCCTATCATGTCTCTCATTCAACTGAATTTCAAAGACCAAAGTTATCAGAAAACCAAGTCAAAAAGTCGATGAGATAATTGAACAAGAAACAACAAGAAATGTTTTATGAAATCAGAAAATGGTGCAAAGATACATCATTAAAAAAACACCCAGAACCATTTCATCTCTTCTTATTTGGAGGGTCCGGTACCGGAAAGACCCATGTAGTGCCATGCATATCACATGAGGCAAATAGAATTCTATCAAAATGTGCACATACTCCAGATGCAATGTCTGTCTTTCTTACAGCGCTCAATGGAACAGCGGCATTTCAGATTGAAAGAATCACAATCCACACAGCTTTTGTTATCAACAAAGCTATTAAGTTGCCCTAAAAACCTTTAGGACAGAATCTACTGAAAAGCCTTCGCTCAAAATATGAGTCCTTGTGTGCATTCTGGTGATAAATAAAATTAATATGATTGACCATAAGTTACTAACATATATCAGTGGCAGATTATCCCATATAAAACAAACAAAGAAGTATAGCTGTTCTTGCAGTCGGTGGCTTCTGTCAGCTTCCTCCTGTCCGAGCATCGCCACTTTATAGAGATATCAACACTCTTTTTCTTGACCTCTGGAATCCAGTCTTCAAAACTGCAATAACACCAGAAATCATGCGTCAAAAGCATGACCAGGACTTTGCAGTATTGCTCAACAGAATGAGAACACATCTGAAAGGACAGCCCTTTTTTAAGGAAGATTTATCCATTTTGTCATCTGTATCAGTTTCTGAGTTTCAAAAGCATCAATGAAAGCTTTACACATATTTCCGACAAACAAAGAGATACATGCACACAATGAAAAGATGCTCAAAGTTGTTTGTTCCCAGACTGCGATATTAGTAGCCAAAGATTTCTTTAAAATTTTACAATAGGACAGCATACCCAGAAAGAGGAACCATATTCAAATTTTGCATCTGAAACTTACATGACATCATAGAACTAGGACTGGGTGCTATGTTAATGTTGGTCCGTAACGTAGATACTAATTACGTCGGTTCAGTTTATATTAAGTTTGACAACCCTCTATGTGGAAAGAAAACCATCTTCAAGTTACCAGTATCAAGATCTATTCCAAAGGATTCTGTCAGGATGTCACCAATTGAAGATGTTTTACATGGTCGAAATGTCACCAGAAAACTACTTCCACTACGACTTGGATGGACCGCTACTATTCATAAAGTCCAGGGGATGACTGTAAGAGAAATTGTTGTGTCTCTTAAAAAAACTTTTGCACCAGGAATGGCATATGATGCCCTCAGTAGGGTGTCATCACTGCAGGGTTTACGCATTATTGATTTGATGATAAAGCAAGTTATGCTTCAGAGCACATAATAATAGCTCTGGATTCTATGGAACCATTCTTCCCTCCTTGGCTAACGCCATCTGCTAAACCTATATGTATGATTATTTTCTATAATACTGAGGGACTTTTACCTCACAAAGATGACATAAAACAATCACAGTTGTTTACAAACTCTGACATAATCTGTTTCAATGAAACAAAAGAAAAACACTAATGTGCCACAATCACTGTTGACTGACTTCATTCCAGTGTGTAAATGAAGGTCAGATTCATACAGTTCCACAGTTCAACCATATAGTGTAATGGCTTCAACAAGAAGAGGAGGAGTTACCACCTGCATACATAGGGATCTGCATTTTCACCACGAAAAGTAGTTTCGGAAACATGGAATGTGTACGTACCCTTATAGAAAGACCATTCAGATTCCTTCTTGCCAACATTAACTGACCACCTATGTATCCGATACAATTATTCAGTAGTAACTTGGCACAATTACTCGCGGTGATATAGATAACAAAGAGAATGTGACAGTACTCATTATTGGAGATTTCAATGATAATATTTTCCAAGAACCATCTAGAATTCTTCAAGAGAACCTACAGATAGTGCGTGAAATGACAACGGAAGGTGGTACTTGTGAAGAACTTTAAAAATGTTCCCGCAAGCCGTGTTATACCTGTGTAGTATAGCTATCATGATTTTGAACAGATCCCCCCATAATATGTTCTTGTATATCATAGTATTCTATCGGTTTTATAAATACCTAGAAACGGAAAGTGGACAGACTTGTGATATCTATAATACAAAATAACGAGGTCCAATTTGTTAGCCGGCATGACGTAAAACGACGATTCAAAGAATTCAACCTTATATATAACTAATATAGGACAATGGTGTTGATTAAAATTTACACCATTACAGGACCTTTTGTTTTCCACATAATTAATATTAGCAATAATTAACAAGTTCCGGATTGAATCCGATACCGATACCAATTGTATATGTCACCTGTTACCTAATCTGTAAGTTCCGCCTCTTTCAGGTACACCACCAGATGGTGTATTTGGGGTTTGCTATATACACGAGTCATAATCACACCCCTTTGTCATTATATAGGATTGACACTACTAAATACTAAATTCAATCATTGCCACATGTACTTAGTAGTTTCCGGTTGTAGTAAAAAATAAACAGGACGAGTTCAAACAGAAAAAATTTGAAAGCAGGAAACTATGTACCGTATAATAAGAATGACTTTATCAGATGACAATACGAATACTGAAAATCCAGGCTTAAACTAAGGCGTGAGCACTTTCCAATTTGTAAGCCAGCATGACTTTAACACGACGATCCAAAGAATTCAACCTTATATATAACTAATATAGGACAATGGTGTTGATTAAAAATTACACCATTCCAGGCCCTTTGTTTTCTACATAATTAATATTACCAATAATTAACAAGTTCCGGGTCGACGGCTTCAAACAAAAAGATTTTGAAAGCAGAAAACTGTGCACCTTATAATCAGCATGACATTATTAGATGACAATACGAAAACTTAAAATCCAAGCAAAAAATAAGGCGTAGGTACTTTGATTCTGTCACGACCCCGCGATGTCGCTGGTGTGTTCTAGTTGATACCTATGTAGATGGCTCCACTCTCTGACCAATAACAATCTGTTTTTGATAATTTACACATGGAAATCTAGCAAGAGGTGGATCAAATTCAGGATAAATAGAAGTTGTGTCAATATTTTTCTTCTGAAAATCAATATTGTGTCGTAAATATTTGTTTACATTTTAAATGGCTTAGTGTAAATATATGTACATCTTAATGACTGCACATACAATACAACGTGATATCACTGACGGTGAATGAGGATAGTCTCGCTTGCTGAATGATGTGATTATAACGTATTCCACTATTAATTTTTGGGAGGATGAGCATAGTTGTAGGGAGGTGGAGGCCATTGCAACACCACTTTAATCAACTTCAACAATTTTTAATGCAATCAAAGTGACATGAAATTATATATGTTTCATTTAGGTAGTTGTTCAAATTTTTTGAAGCTTTGAAGTGGAAGCAATTTTCAAAATTTGTGTCTGAAAATCCATTCAGAGATCTGTTGTAATTTCCAAATGTTCTGATAATTATGTTATTATCATTTATTTTTGTCTAATAGGATTAATTTGACTGACTTTTCACATCTCAGCACACTTAGTACTTGTATGTTCTTCAATAAGTTTTTATTTTAAACATAACATATTGGGTTAAATTTCATTTTGAGGCGTCTGCTGGGAACTTAGAAAGTTTTGCAAGAGAATTAGGCTTTCTATAGAAACCTTTTAGAATGGTTTAAAATCATTTTTGAAGACAACAGCTTGAAAACTAAAGAAGTGCAAATCTTTAGATCTGCAGTGGGGAGGGGGGTACTAGAGAAATCAATGGGGAAAAACACAATTTCAAATGGTAATCGGAGGGTGGTTGCGAGTAATTTTTTCTTGATATGTTTCATTTCCAGCATTACTCAATGTTACTTATTCTATTAATCTTCATTATAACTTCTCTTTCATTACATCATACTTATATCGAGCGCACCCCCCCCCCCCGAGTTGACTGGTTAGCCGGTGTCTAGGGGATGCCCTGCCCAATCTATTTTTGGAAGGTGTTTCTAAAAAAATTCAAAGGCATTTCCAGCATTATACAGGTCCTGGGAGTACAATTTCTAGAGGGAAGGGAATTCAATTTCTGTTCGTTTGTGAGACTTTCATAACAACTCCTGTTATCGTGATATCTTGTTTGTTGACAGATTGTGTTTTCTTTTGACTAAATATTTTGTCTTATGCCTCAAGTTCTAATTTCAACTTAGCAATTACAGCTTGAAACAGAGCATTGCATGTGGTGGAGATTGCTGCATGTTAAATTTGTTGTGATGGCTATTATTAACCTTCCTTAGATGTTGTCCATCGGAGTTGTTTGTGTGTTGTTTATAATGTAGTAACTTTGTTATGCGTGAGTTACGGTTCGATCCTGAAGTATTTTATTTTCAGAAATATTGTTAGTTAATAGTATCGTGTGAGTTCTGTTCGGCGTTTTAATGCAGTAACAGCGTGGCTTGAACCTTCCATGCCTTCAGTATACATACACAAAAATAAAGTTAATAATGTAAGTTTTGAACTCAGGTATCATTCATTTTGCAAGCATTTTGCAAAAAGTTAATAATGTAAGTTTTGAATTCAACCGATTAAGCACGATTTTGCAAAGTTTTTTTTTTAATGCAGCAACAGTGTTGCTTGGACCTTCTGTGCCTTCTATATACATAACAAAAATAAAGTTAATAATGTAAGTCTTGAATTCAGGTGTCAACCGATTAAGCACGATTTTGTGAAGTTTTTTTAATGCAACAACAGTGTGGCTTGGACCTTCTGTGCCTTCTGTATACATACACAAAAATAAAGTTAATAATACAAGTTTTGAATTCAGGAATCAACCGAATAAGCACGATTTTGCGGAGTTTTTTTAATGCAGCAACAGTGTGGCTTGGACCTTCTGTGCCTTCTGTATGCATTCACAAAAACAGTAAATCAATAGTTTCAGAACCAGCATTCCTTTTGTATAAACTCTCCTATTTCAATCAGCCACACTTTTGCAAGGCGTGGTTTTGGATGTACCCCGTCAGCATATAATTTAAAATAGAAGAATTTCTTTACAGGGTACCCCCTCTCTTTCTTGACTTTTTCCTTGTATATAAATGAAGACTAAAATGAGGGGAGTGGCTATCCAAATTGTTATATACGTAATACTTTCAATAAGTTGTTCTATTTGTCTCTGTAGCTGATTGTCCTGCTCTGTAATTTTTTAGTGTTTTGATGTTTAGCTGCCTTGTACTCGTAAATTGAGTAAATCTTAATTTCTAATAATGTTAATTTGCATTTTGAGTGATTTTCAGTATGGTGCAGAAATTTTGTAATACGGCTATAATGTTTTGAGCTGCATCTACTTCTTTGGGACCTCAATGATATGTAACTGCTTTCATCACTTATGTTACATGTGCCCAACCAGACGTCAATGTGCAGATTTCCATACCGATTGATTTTATCGGTGATGTTTTTTGTAGACAATTATATCTTTTTGGATAGTTCTCCCTTAAGCATACCACCATAAAATATTTCTGTCAAACGGATGGATGACTTGATTTGCCAGACGTAAACCATTACTGTCTGATAACACAACGGGCATAAAGAGATTTGTCCCTACCGGTGGTCGCCTCGGTTTTTGTAAAAAGTCTAATTGTTTTTTTTCTAGGACATAGATTTGGAAAGTTCAATGGACACTCCAGCAAATATAAGTCTCTATTTACTTCTAAAACCGCTATTTGGTTAAAATATTTGGTGAAAGTCGCATACACCACCATGAGAATATTTACATGTCAGCAGCCACAAAATTGAAAGATGGCCGACTTGGGCGGGTAGGCAAATTTAAAAAAATTATGTACACACTGCTGATTGCACTGGGTTTCTTTTTTGTAATAAATCAATATCACATTGTTAAAAGACTCCAAACAACGAACATGTATTTACAGATGATGATAACTTAATAAAACAAGTTGTAAAACTCCCTATTAATCAGGAGCTCTTTTCAGTGCATCGTCTTCTTCCAAGCCTCGTTTATAGTATCTCTGTCTCAGAAGCCCATGGATATATGCATTTGTCCAAGCAACAATACCGTCCCTTCTTCGTTTATGACACAATCATCGAATGTGACCTATCACCG
The DNA here is from genome assembly GCA_017311375.1 of Mytilus coruscus. Lineage (NCBI taxonomy): Eukaryota > Metazoa > Mollusca > Bivalvia > Mytilida > Mytilidae > Mytilus > Mytilus coruscus. The sequence continues at coordinate 71,717,494 of CM029599.1, forward strand.
AATTCGACAAGTATCATAAGTAGAACAGAAACTGATTATTCATCCGGTTTATACGAGTTGACGCACGGTTTCTTGGTGAGGTTCGTGTTGATCTCTATATTTTTCTGCGTAGTGTGTTGTGGACTGATTTTGACTTTGCACCGTTTTCTTTTGGCATCCGCCCTTCTTCTACATGTGTTTTTGATTGCTTTCCTGCTGTCTTTTAACATCTTTGAAAGTTTTCTTTGTGTGATTTCATTTAGTGTGATGTCACGGATTTTAGGGTAAATGTATTTTTTTCTGAATGTAACAAGTTCAGGCATACTAATCAGATCATTGTCAAACAGGTAGAAAAAAAAACCCTATGATTGATACTAAAAATTAAACGTTGATAATTACTAGTACTTGACATTTGTGATCTCGACTGCCTTTTTGGATTCTTAATCATAAGATATATTACCCATAAACAACAAAGTAGCAATGATGCATTTTTTTTATTGAAACTTCATTAACAACATTTTATTACAATTTGAACAATAAAACACTAAAAAGAATATGAATAATTATGGTCCCAAAATTGTGACGAATATTAACCACCATTTGGTGCAGTGGTTATGATTATGATAAGAACTACAATGGTGGTTAAATTTTCTTCACACCTGATATTTATTGTTAAAAGGTCCAAGTTAAGGGACAATAGACATATTTTGGCAAAATTGGTAAACTCCTTAACCTTCTAGCGCAAATTTTTAAATTATCTATAAGCATGACAATAATTTTGGTGGTAAAATTACTAAACAGCTTTACAGTTAAATTTGAAAATTGGAAATTCACATCTGAACAGCGTGAAATGTTATCCAAAAGACTTTTTACGATGCATACAAAATACATTTATCTCATTGATTTATGTGCAAATACTTTTATTTGGACGGTTAAATGCTTATAGTGACCCTCCAGGTCCTTTTTCAATTAATTTAAAACATGCGTATTATACAAAGCTTTGATTGTCTATTAGAACCAATTAGAATTAATATTATAATGAGACATACTGCAAAATATTTCTTGGGGATATTAGATAAGCTAGACACTCTGTTTAGCAATCTCGATTGATAAGAAAACAAAACAAAAGTAAAATATATGCAAGTAAGATAAATTAAATGTCACAGAAACAGTAATTTAAAACATAATATAAATAAAAGCGCAAATCCTCTCGCGGAACTGCATTTATTATGCCATTCTTCTTCAAAGAATTATTATTGTGACTGCAGACTAAGCTTTCTTGTAAATCAAGCTCTGCTAAACCGTCCAACTGTGTGTCTACAACTAGGACAAGTATGTACTACATCCTTGCATGCATTCATACAAAACGGTATCAAACAGCAAAATAGCCATAACCTACAATAGATAATTTGAAATACATTTTCTTCTGTACAATGTTTACGTCAGAGCAAGATCGAATTACATTTTGGTAAATTAATGAAAAAGTTGAGTAGTTCTGTCTTTATATTGCAAAATGTTCATGCATTGATCAAGCATACAAGGTGGTGATACGCTTTGATAAATTAAAGTGTATATCAACGAAAACTGTTTTTATGCCCCATTTATGGGCATTATGTTTTCTGGTCTGTCCGTCCGTCCATCCGTCCGTCCGTTCGTCCCGCTTCAGGTTAAAGTTTTTGGTCGAGGTAGTTTTTGATGAAGTTGAAGTCCAATCAACTTGAAACTTAGAATACATGTTCCCTATGATATGATCTTTCTAATTTTAATGCCAAATTAGAGATTTTCCCCCATTTTCACGGTCCACTGAACATAGAAAATGATAGTGCGGATGGGGCCACATTCTTGTTACTCAATGTATTACACCCAAGAGTCTAGACATATGGTAACCTGGTCATCTCTTGCAGTGAGGCCTATCGTTTAGAGTAGCGTACGTTTGACTGAGTGGGATGAATCAATACGCAGCCACGTTTGCTCAGAAGGAAAGCGTTTGATAAAAAAGAAGCAGAAAATACCAAGGCGACATTCAAAACTTATGAACCCGAAATAAGATGTCTGCCGTAGCGAGAGTGCCAGGCTCTCTGCATGTAAAAGAATTTGAGCGGCCGTATGTAACCTGTTACAAGGCAAAATTCCTGCCCCTTTTTGCATTTGCAGTTAAAAATTTTTGCCTTTCATCCCGGTCCACCTTCTTTGTCGAATCTACCTGTTGGATTTATTGTAAATTTGTTCTCGTCCTGAATATGTATGAGATATTTGCTACTGAACATTAAATTAACAATCTTGGCGATGCTTAAATTTTGCCGGCCTGTAAAGTAGCACTATAATTTGATTTTATTTAAAGTGTCCCCATGGAATTTAAAACAGTGTTAACCTACATGTTCCTGAAGTGTATTACATGTAAAGGACAACATTTGTCATTAACATTTGAGTACATTTGTTGTTGGTTTTCTCGTTAGAATAGTTTTACATTTTGTAATTTTGTGGCCTATTATAGCTTTACGTTACGGTTTTCTTCATTATTGAATGAATGATCTGTAGTTGCTTTTTTAAGGGCATACGATACAGTTACAGGGGAGGTAATGACGTTGCTAACGTAAAATGTTATTTTCGCGACGTCAAACTGTGACATTTCGGGGAAAAGATGCATTTTTCGACTGATTTTTATCATTCAAACTGATTTAACTTGAAAACAAGTTCATGGGCCCTCTTTTTTAAAATGACATTTGGTTTGATTATGTATGAAGATTATTTGTACCAATTTTCATGAAAAAGTCAATAATGCAATTTTTTTAAATTTGATAAATATACAGCAAAAAATGACGTTTTTTTTTCTAAATTCATGAACATTTGATAAATATGAGTTATTTTTTTTTTAAATGCATAAATTTATATGATACTTATATGGAAAAGAAATGACAAAAAAATTAACAAAAAACAGCTTGTGTTTATCTTTTAAAACAAAAAAGTTATGTATTTCTGTCGAAAGGAAAAATACGTACACAAATCTAAATTTTGAGCAAATATCTGAAATTTCGACTTCATTTTTCACAAAAAGTAGCACATGAAGGTATATTTTTAATTACATATTTGATTTAATCAGGTCAAAAATAGCCTGCATGCAAATTTTCATCAAAATTTCATTATGGGATCAAAACTATATCGTATGCCCTTAAATCTACGCCAGTTGGTCTCTGGTGGATAGGTGTCTCATTTGTAATCATAACACATCTTCTCATTTTTATATTGTGTAGAATTTCATAGACTTATATTTTTTTATTGAATGGGAATGTTTATAGGCAAATTGTTTGGCTTATCTAATATGTTTGTTGTAACATAGTTAGATTTGCCTCAAACTTTTCTGTTAACCCCGAAATGTTCATAGAAAGTATATGTAAAAGTTGGAAGTGTGTAGACCAGCAAATCCTAAATGTTGACAGAAATGTGAATTGATAATTGATCTACCATGTCAAATAGATGATGTTTTCAAGTGCTTTTGATAATTTTGGCATATTATCAGAAAACTTCCGTATAAAATACATTTATACAAAGGAAATACTAAGGATTTTCTACCCCGGGAATAGTTACCTTAGTTGTATTTGGCAAAACCTTTCGGAATTGTAGGTCCTCAATGTTCTTCAACTTTGTAATTTTATTTGGCCTTTTAACTTTTTTATTTTACTGTCACTGATGAGTCTTTAATTGACGAAACGCGAGTCTGGCGTACAAAATTATAAGCCTGGTATTTTTTATGAGATTTTATGAAAGGCGTAATATGTGAAACGTTTAATATATTGATTTGTTATTGCTTAGTTTACGTCCATTGGCAAATATTTCATGCATATTCAGGACGAGAACAATTTACAATTAATACAATAGGTAGGTTCTGCAAAGTAGGTAGTTGCTACTTGTTCAAACACATGTACTTTTGGTATTGGTCTTTTTATTAAACCACTGATTTAAAACGGAAATTGCTTCCCTGAATTTATGTATTTATTTAATTGTAATAAAATTATTTCATTTGAATAACTCATCATACCTAACAAATAAAAGAACACACTTATACTCATCATACCTAACAAATAAAATAATACACTTAAACTCATCATTCCTAACAAATAAAAGAACACACTTAAACGCATCATACCTAACAAATAAAAATAAAAGAACACACTTAAACTCATCATACCTAACAAATAAAAGAACACACTTAAACTCATCATATCTAACAAATAAAAGAACACACTTAAACTCATCATATCTAACAAATAAAAGAACACGTAATGAAAAAATAGCAAAGGTGATTACTTTTGTTAGACTGCATAAATAGATTTAAACGTACCCAACAAATGCAATAACTAAACATGCAACCCATGTAAAAGTACCAGTTTCATAATGTGTAGATGTAAGAATATCAGCTCGACACGATGGACATGTTGTCCGAACAGGTGTTTCAAGGAATGTTTGGCATCTCATCATACCAGGCTGATTGACCACCACAAAGTTTTGTGAGTAATGTGAAGTTTGTGAATATCCTAAAATATACAAAAAGCGACTTAAAATCAATAGAATGTTCATTTTCGTCTCCCTTATATTTTTAATACTTATGTTCCTATATATGCATGTATGACATCTATCATTATTATAAAATCAGATAGTAACTTCACAAAAGTCAATGTATTCCGATAATTCTGGCAGATTTCGAGTTAGAAAGCTTTCAAAGAGTAACGAATTTGCTTATAAATGATGGATGTAATGAAACAAAAAAATGAATAAAAAGAAAATAAATATACAAAAAAAAACCTTATCAAACCCCTGATAAAAAATCCAAACTGATATGAAATATATTTATAGATAACATACAGGAAGTTTATCTCACATTTACTTGGAATCAACGGTTCAGTTCTTCGAAATAAAAAGTTCTACAAAAGGAAGAATTTCATTCTCACGCTTATTTTGAAAAATATCTCATATTTAAATAGGGGTATACATAAAAAGTTCATCGATAAACTTTTGGATTTCAAAAGGTATAAAGATATTCAGAATAAACAGACCTGGTGGGGCTTCATTTGGTCCTGGTGGTGCTGGAAATACTGGTAATGGTCCACTTCCTTTCTCGGTATATGTTGGTGGTGGTCCTGTAGACATTTTCCTTTACGAAAAAAGACTTTTATCTAAATGGCGGCTATATCTGTGATCACACGTATTTCCCAACTGTATTGCTTTATATTGATTTTACTACCTGAATTACATGTATACAGGTATATTTTTTAACCCAGTTCGTCAACCTTATTTATTTATACGTCATTGGATCAACAAAGGACTATTTTAGAAAATCGATTAATTCTTTAAGTGGCAAATATAACATGTATAATTAGGAAGAGCAATTTAAAAATATGGAAAGGTATAGTTTGACGGGTGATTGGAACGGGAGGTCAGATATGTGTAGCGGTTCGTTTATCTATAGTATAAAAACAGTTTACAGTTAGTGTGCTTCTTTATATTATTACTGTAATAATATTTCACACGAATTGTGTCCCCGGCCGAACTCCAGGGCCTTCATCCGATTATCAAAAACATGATCGTGAAAGAATAAGTAACAGTGGCAAAGTATTGCGATCCGACACTGAAAGATCTGGTATCGGTTTGATAATCCAATTAAATTCAATCAAATTTCAAAATATGTGGGAAAAAAAATTTAAAAAATGCCGCATCCCCAATCCTTTTCACAATCATCCAAAAAGCGGTACCCGACCAGAAATATCAAATTAATATAAATATTCCAATGTTTACAAATTTTGTTATTCAGCTACTACAATATAATTCTAACAGTCAACATTTGAAACTGTAAAATAGAACGAAAATGTTCAGATAATAGTTATTAAGTCATTCATACTATGAAACAACATTTTTTAAAAACATTTTTATGTGAATTGAGAATAGTCTGTCTTTTATGTAGTTTGTAAAAACGGTGAACTTTTAAACATTGATTTTTCGATATTGATCATATTGTTAACCATATTGACAGACAGTCTTAATTATTTTTCAGGTATTTGTCCTTGTATCCTTATAATTCAATAAATAAGATTAAATTATGACCTTGCATGTGTCTTCTCGATGAGATTGTATTCACGATCTGATACCAGATCTCACATGATCGTATTGTATTATCTGACCACTGTTACTTTTTCTTTCAACATATTTTTCTCGATATACCGAATGACAGTCGTAGAATTCGTATATTTCACAGTACACAACCATTGACACCTTTTATTAGCTCTATTGGGACAGTAAAGTACAGTCATACTTTTACTCTCGTCATAAAAATAGAAATAGTAGACTGTTAGAAATATTGCGGCTCTGCTTATTCAAAACACCACTGGTTCAAAAAGAACTTTTCAACCGGTCACTCTTTTCCTTTTTATTTCATGTGTTTTATTACCCAGAATAATTCAGTCCCTCCCCGTGATCGACTCTCCCACTCGCGAGGGCCTGAACTCTATAAGATATAAACGCATCACGAATCCAGGATTTTGATTGCTGCTCTCTATGAGAGATAGCCAATCCAATCAGCTAATAGCTTAATGTTAACGAGATAGGTAAATCCCGAGCTAATTCCGAATTATTATTTGACGATTTATTATTGACTAGGCCTTCAGGCGTTAATATAGCCATCATAGAGCAGTGGAATATAACGACTGAATTATTCGGGTTAGTTTTTATGAGTTTTTCATGATGACCCCGCCTGCATATAACGTTATAAAGGGGCATAACCCGAGAACGGTAAAAGTGACTCCACCAAAATTCGAACTTGATCTGTGTTCATTTTTTGTAATAAGCATTGTGTATAAGTTTCATAACATTAAGTTGAGGCAAACTAAAGTTAGAGGACGGAAACCAATTTCGGCACGTACGTACGTACGGACGGACGTACGAACAAGGGTAACACAAACAAACTGGAGATGATGTCAGGTTCTCCGAAGGGTAGGCATATCCTGCTCCTCTAGTGGCAGCCATTGTATTGCTCATGTTAAATACACATTAGATCTCATTCGAAGGAAGTTAGGAATGGAATGTGTTGACGACAATTGGAACAGGTTAAAATCAAATTTAACAATTAACCAATGAGTTAGGTACTGCAAATTATAGATCGATTGGGATTAAGAGCGGAGAATTTAAACCGTCACAGGAAATAGAGGTCGTTAGATAGAGGCAGAAGTTTTACCAGAACGATGGGTCACCGATTTATGAGTTTTCAATGTCCATTTGATATCTTTCGCTTCTTTTCTACAGACCCTTAAACAAATTATTGCTTGTTTAAGTGAAAAAGGACAAAAAGATACCAAGGGTCAATCGTAAGTAAAAAAAGGACAGGTAAACTAATGACCAACACGAATAAAAACACAATGAAACAATCAACTGTCCAGAAAATACTACAAAAGAAAGAATGCCCGAATTGAAACCCACCAAAAAAAAGCAAGATTAAACTCAGGTGCTCCGAAATGGTAGGCGTTTCCTACTCCATTGGTGGCACCTGTCGTATGTCTCATGACAATCCAATGGTAAGTCTCATTTAGTGATGGTTACAAACAAGGAAAGAAAGACGGGATTGTGAAATAGAGTAACGTGACACTCTCCCAATGAAAAGCGTAGGATTTTTTTACTATCGGATGGAAGGAGATGGAGTGATCATATTTCTATACCCTTCTGCCCTTTGAGTTATTTATTGTATGAAAAATTTGAGATTTTTTATGTTTTTGTTGAAAATAATAGGAACTATTGACTATACATGTTGGTATAAATTACTAGTAGGGAGACGTGGTATGACTTTCAATGAAACAACTCTTCACCAAAGACCAAAGAAACTTACTTTTAATAAATCTAGGATTAACAGCAATAACTGTCCTTTCCTAGATTTAGATATTTCAGTTTTACAGAAACAACACAAAAAATTTACGACAAAAGGGATGATTTTACCTTCCCTACTGTAAATTTTCCTTTTTTGGACGGTGATGTTCCTCTGGCACCGTCTTACGGTGTTTGAATATCCCAACTCGTTCGCTATGCCCGTGTCTGTAGTTTTGGCCATAAACTGTGATTCCATAAAAGAGTACATGAACAAGTCTGCTATTAAAGGGACACAATTGATGCCCATAGGAATACCTACAATCTGTCCATAAACTTTATTGCCGAAACGTACATAAATGTTGTCAAGGTGGACATTTATGGCTTTAATCATCTAATTACACCTTCAGTAAGTATATCTAGCATATTTACCTTTCTCGTTTGAGAAAAAGGCTTTATATGAGTTGCAGAAAATAAATTTGCAATCAGATTTATCTAACGACCATTTAATTAAATAGGAAAACTTTTTTTTTAATAATATGAATGTTTATGCTGTCAATACACACTAAGCTTCAGTTTTAGAAGATTTACTATTGCTCATTCGATATAATATTGTATGTACTCGATATTGTTGGATACTTTATATTTGTAACATTACACAGAACATCATTCGTCTAATATGGACGATTTACTTCCAAAACACAGTGTACATTGTAATTATTAATATGAATTGTCAAAACATTTTAAATTGTTCATATTTTCATTTGTGGTAATATTCGTTTTATACAAAATGATATTCTGTTACCTTATTCGGCACCAAATGGTATGGCAAAAAACGAAAAGATCAAAAGACAAACTACAGTATACAAAACACAACATAGAAAACTAAAGAATGAGCAACTAAATTCAACACGAACCCCACCAAAAACCGGGGGTGCTCCGACGGGTTAGCAGACCCTGCTCCACATGTGGAACCCGTCGATTTGCTCATGCAAGTTCAAACCCTGTGATAAGTCTTATTCGGTGGGTCACATTCCGGGAAAAGAGGACGGGATTGTGGTACCGACAAGTTGAACATATCCGTCGTCATCTGTTAAACAGATATTACATCACGGTCAACCAACTCGTGAGACGTCTGTAAAATTTTCGAAAGGACGCAATTGGACGGCAAACGATTTAATGGCTTCTAAGGTCAAGACATTGGTCACGTGACAAAAGGTCAGAGTTTACGGTTTTTTGGTAAACGTTCATGCCTCGTATTTTTTTGACTCGTATCGTCTTATTTGTACTCGTACATTAATAAAAATCAAAGTGTTCAATTCTTGAGTGCATAAGCTTCATTATTCTTTATAATTATTATTAAAAAGTGTTGTTAAAGTATTCTAAATTCACGAGTGAAGTGAAACTTTTTTTCTGAAAATTTGCGTAGGTCCACGGAAAATCCCTAATTATTCCTTAAATAGGTATGGTAACGTGTCGAGGGGTATAAAATATGAAGCAAAACTAGTTTTTACATGAAATTTTCATGATAATCGATCGTAAATTCACTGGACACGAATTTGTGTCAGCTTATTCGTGGCGAAGTGGAGATCAAAGGGAGATAACTCCGTACACGCATCGTAGGAAATTGCAAGTTCACAACAGTAAATTCGAGTAAAATTAATGATTGTAGTTATATTTCGACACTTTCTTAAATAACTATTCAATATTTCATGTTCCTCTACTATTGTAACATTAAAATAGTCATGGAATGGTTGAATATGGCATTTTTCAAGTACTTAAAGGTTTTTGAAAACTTGCAAAGGAGAAAATTATACACGAAAATTAACTGACTTTTCTCTGAAACTTGGACTTATTGTATATTCTCAAACACCCTTTTGGTAAATGGAATGATAAAAGTCTTTGTTTTATTTTCTTTGTATCAATATTTTTAGAAAGGATATGAAAATAAACTCAGTGTTTGTACATGTTGGTTGTTAATAGAACAGTTTTTTCAAATATAAATTTCACTCTAAAATTAAGACTTCAATTAATTAAATTTTTATATATAAATAAGTATCTAAAATAGAAAGTTTTTAATCTGGTTCAATGAAAATGTTGCATCAGAAATGAGATTTAACAAAGTTATTTAGACTGAAGAACTTATAGATTAATTGTCACTTTGTATGCTAATCATGATATGGGGGAAAGAAAGAGTGCTATTTTAAATTCTAACACAGCATCAATTGTGAACCAATAGTTCTCTCCTTCAGACATTTTAGTTTTCAAGATGCGAGGCTTGCTGATCAATTTACATATTTAAGATTTCACTGTTAAGAGTGGAAAAATAACTTATTGACAGAGATTCTGTATGGGAATGTTTCTCTACAATACATCTATGTTAGCAACTATCTTTGTTTTTCTACTATGATCTGCAAAGAGATGGGTTCTGTATGTGTGACCTCAATGATCATCAGGCATGATTATTGGTAGCCTTTTATCCTGATGTAACAATGGCAAATTCTCAGAAAAGCAAGAACTTTTCAGCAGATCCAGGTCTTTTATAAAGAGAGGGGGGATTATTCTATATAACAGAAAAAATATATTTGATTTCATGCCAAAAAATTACATACAAGAGGGGTTTATCAGCCATTTGTCAGCAGAACTTGTGTTACAATTTAACTTTGCATTACATTAAAATACAATATGAAAAAAAAAGAAAATGTAGACAATACATGCTTCAAAATTGTGAACATTGACATTGAATGAAAAAAAAGTCAATTTGCAGTCGACAGAAGTATGATTTTTTTTATATTATACCTGCTTTAAGATACAGTGGCGGATCCCAGGGGGTGGTCCGGGGATAAGAACCCCCTCTTTTTTTGGACGATCAATGCATTTGAATGAGGACATATAGTTGGAACCCCCCTTTAAAATTGGCTGGATCCGCCCCCCAAGATAAGAAACTATATAAGATGTACAAGTTATGTTGCTCGCTCTTAATCAAGAGAAAAAATCTGAACATCCAAAAGTCCAGAAAGGGATTTAAAACATTATAATCAACACAAAGAAAACTGAACAAAAAGCTGTATTGCAATATGATATCATGCAGTTCACATCATTCCTATTATTACAAGTTTTTGAATTTTTTTTCCTTAAATTTGAATTCAAAAGTCCTACAAACAACTGCGCTTAAAAATTTAAGTTTCCTCGGCCTAAATGTCATGAATGTCAGGAATCTGATGTTCAGTAGTTGTCGTTTGTTGATGTGGTTCATAAGTGTTTCTCGTTTCTCGTTTTTTATATAGATTAGACCGTTGGTTTTCCCGTTTGAATGGTTTTACACTAGTAATTTTCGGGGCCCTTTATAGCTTACTGTTCGGTGTGAGCCAAGGCTCCGTGTTGAAGACCGTACTTTGACCTATAGTCGGTTAAAGAGCTCACCAGAGCTCATGTTTTGTCTGTTATTATGTATATATATGCCGACTCTAAATACAATTTACTTACTTACTTACCTATAATGGTTTACTTTTATAAATTTTGACTTGGATGGAGAGTTGTCTCATTGGCACTCATACCACATCTTCTTATATATCTATTGAAATACTAACAATTTTGCTAACTTTTACCAAAAATCTCTTTTTATGACATACATTACAATTTCAAAAAATCTGCATAAAGTTATATATGTATCACATATCAGAATGCTAGTTTGTATCATCATGATTATCATGATTATTGCAATAAGTTGTTATTCAATTAATTAAAAAACCAATTATTTTTGAATTGATAGCCAAAAATATTAATCTGGAATCAGTACATACATTTGTTTTTTTAAACATCTATATACTATTCATTAGCAGAGAATTCATTAGGGAACTTATTAAAATGAAATTCTGCACAAGACAGTCATGGCAGTTCACAATTGCAGTGGTCATTATAAACATAATGATAAAATTTTATTGTTGATATATGTAAACTGAAATCATTGCAGAATTTTTCTTTCAAATGATTTAATGTTTGTTAGTCACTTAGTACTTTAAATACTTAACCTGTACTTAAATAAAGAGATGTGGTATGATTGCCAATGAGATAACAGACTAAAAACTATCCACCAGAGTCCAAATAATGTGTGTGTCATGTCTGTTAGCAGTTATAAGTCACTTTACAGACATCAACAATGAATACATTTCATTGTTTTCAGGCAGATGAGGAAAAAGAGGAATTGTAGCTTTTTAGCTTACTACATGATAATATAAGAAATATAATAATATAAATAAGGAAATAAGAGAGACATAAAAGACTGGACTACATATAAAGTGTTCCCTTACTAATCTTAGAGGAGTTGCTGTATACTTAGAGAAAAGGATGTTGAGGACTTGGCCACATCAAACAGCATTTTTAGACACTACATTATGGCCTATTGCAATCTGCCCTATTTGCTCCAACCTATAATGAGTATTTAAATTAATGCCTAGGGTGGGAATTAAACCCATGCATGTTCATATACTCTATTGTACTCTTTGTACATAAAAAAATGCTGTAATGTAAATATGGTAATTTACATCATTACAATCTCTTTTTTTAATAGTAAAGGAAGTTCCTGAACCTAGCTAGACCTATTTCTTAGGCAAGGTGTATTATATAACTCTTGAAAGTATTAAAATGCAATTGTAAAATTAATTTTATCTGCTGTTAAACAATAATAACACAATAGTGGTTATTTCTAAGTATTTAGTAACAACAACGTGCAATTTAGGTAAGCAAACATCAATGATCGACCACGTGTTTGTCTGCTGTGCTTGAATTCAAAACGACCCATTAGGTTTATTTACACGAACTTTTGCTAAAGCAGACAGTTAAACATGTCTGTTTACCTTAAAAGTTCTATAAAAAATGCATTTGCTGTATGCATGGAAATATAATGAAGATAACATTGATTTTTTACCGTAAAAATTGAATACACAAACATTCCTCATCTATATACACAAAACACATCCCACTTTTGTAACAATGGATGGTAACGTATAGCCACTTTATAACAGTAGATGCCATTGGATAAGCTACCCAACACAGTACATTATATGCAAATTAATGATTGGATAAGAATTTGTGTCACCTCTCAAATTGATGGAAAAATGTAAACATTGGAATCCGCCATTTTGACGTAGGAAACAAACTAATTTTCAATCTTGGATTAAAGGACATTGCGCACATTGCCAGCGTATCATGCATAACCAGTCATGTGCAAATATATCTTTTAATTTGTTTTTTACACTTACTATTCTATGTTTTAGTTAATTAAATGTTTTAATTTCCTACAGAACGGAACATCATTCTCAAAGATGCCGTAGAAAAAATTATAGGTGGCGCTGGTTGTGGGCGTAAACATTTTACATACGGGTACTTTTTGTGTCGACAGATTGACCTTTATCTGTCAGATTCAGGCGTTTGCCGTTCAACTGACGATTTTCTAGATGTGTGTCAAGTATGAGGCCCACTAAACTGTATCTCTTGTTACCCTTATTTCAAGTTTGATTAGATAGATGATAGTCACCAAACTTATTATTTAGTTAGAGGACATCATCTATACAGGGGAAAGTGAAGATAAATGATAATGCTAGCTAACTTTCATTCTTCCTAAGAAGAGGACCGTAGTTGGTTTCCATGGGAATGCCGATTGTTTGTTGAAAAACACGCCCTCCAAACGTTTAAAAAATGTTGTCAATCAAGAAATCAAGCATCTTGATAATAATATCAGTTTCAGAGAATGTTTTGTTTGAATCGGAGTGAGTTTTTCAAAGTCGGTTTATCCATCCCTAAGACAAAGTACTTGTATCTAAGTTGGTCATTTTTAATGAAACATTGCAGAACTAATTCTTTCAATTTGTTTTTTAGTTTGGAATGTGGAATACTTATGTAAAGGGTAGAAAAGTCAAATATTTTATACTATTGCAAGACGAAAGAGTCTTGTTTGTACTCTTACAGATCTTTGGAACATTTTAGTATCCAAATCTGATTCACGCCGTCTCTAGAATATGTAGTTTCACAATGACTTTGAAGTCCAGATTTGATAAAATTGCTGATAAAATTACTGATAATAATTTAGAAAGAGGTTTCGTGGAGCACTTGGAATACCCAGCAATATTACATAGTTGTAAGGACACTAATGTAATTTAGGTATCCAATATAGTGAAGGAAGACGATCCAGTTCTTCATCTTTGGTTGAAATTCCAAAGGAACATAGAACAGACCTATGATTATCCAGAATTTCATCCTTGGTAAGTGTCGTGGGGTAATATGTTGAGTTTCCAAGTGAATTTTCAAAACCTATTTTATTTATCAAACAGTTTATGTAATATGATTTACACACAAAAACGATGTTATTTTGGGGCTTAATCTGCGGGGACAACATATTTGTCATGGAGGTAGGACAGTTGTTGCAACACTGGGTCTTTAAAGATTGATGTTGCGTGTATATCCATAGACCCATTCTGTTTTAGTTCTGATTTGTATAAACGTTTATCACAGCCTTAAAGGTAGCAGTTTGAGATCAGACATCAAACAATCAGAGTAACAAGAAATCCAATTACAGACTACGTGCTAGGTGCATTGACATGTAAGCATTCCCTGGTGTGAATGATGTATCATCTATCATGCAATTACAAAGTAATATCCAGCAGACAGTGTCTACACCAGGAGCAAACCAAACAGGCAATAATGTCAGATGGACACAAGTGCAATATATACAATATGCTTTATTTAAAAACACTCAGTCAAATTCACATGTGAAACAAGAAGTCAACATATACAACATACAATCACATACGATCTAAATAAAAAAACTCTAAAATGGAATATATTAATAATAACTATACTTTACAATACTTTAATTAACCTTGAAACGAATAAAGTTACATTTTAGTGGACATTTCTATTGCACATTTCACTAGTCAGTTAGCCAGTGTAGCGATTAACCAAATCTGGATGGCGATTTTGATAAATTGTCAGTTCCTTCGTTTTTCATTGAACTTTAGCTTTGAGTCAAAAGTAGATATCTCGGTTCGTTAAATTGACACAATGAGAACTTATCATGGCATCACGTATCAGTACGTAAGTACTATAGCCCGGAGGATATGCCATGTCTCACTCAAGAAATCGGAAGATGACAATAGAGAGGTTTTTCTGTAAGCTTTGTAAGTATTAGATACAATACAAAGGTAACAAAGAAACAGGCCGGTAACAACCGTTGCCGGATAGTTTTCTGCACAGTAGTCAGGTCAAGGTCCGAGGCGCCAGCCGAGGACCTGACCTGACTACAAGTGCAGACAAACCATACGGCAGGTTGTTTCCGCCTATTTTTGTTACCTTTGTTTTGTATCTGAATTGTACGACGTTTCAGGAAGGAAGTAGTACATTTTGCATTTAGAAGAGGTAGCAAAACTAAACATATTTGAAACTTCAATGGCCATATACCAGTTAATATAAGTTACAATTTAAACACATTTTTTCACTTCCCTTAAGCCCAGAATTTTTTTCTAAAAATTTCAAGAATTTAATAACTTTATAAAAAGAACCATTTCAAGGAAAAGATGAATGTTGTTTACATTTGAGACTTTTAGAATGCAACTTCGCTAGTAAGTAGTTTATAAAAAAACCAGAGCTACCATTTGATTTTTTATTGTGGAAAACGGAATGGAAAGCGGGGAGGTGGGGTTAATCCATTTAAAATAAACAGAACTGATATTAAGTGAATGAAATGTTATGAAAAACTGGATTTTGTCTTGTTATTTGATATATATATATATATATATATATATATATATATAGGCATATATTTTGGATTTTTTTAATAGTTCATACATATAGGTTTTTTTATATGTCTCTGATAGTGTTGATCAGGATTTAACACGTGTCACTATATGATCCAATCGCAGCTACCGTTCAAAATTGATGACATTAGTTGAATGATTTTTCTTCACGATTTGCTGCATATTTGAACATGTATTACATGGACACTTTTTATTTATAGGATCAATCGTGCATTGGTGAGTTGATAGATTTTATCTTTTGATTAGATTTGATTTTTTATATATATTTCCTGTCTTTTTATTGAAATATAAACGTTGGTACCAGCATTTCTTTACTTTCAGCATTGTCCAAAACTATTCATGTCCATATGTTGAAGGAAAAAACACTTACGGACCGACCATTTAGCTTCAAAGGGGTATCTTCTTTCTGAGTAAGAACATTATTTATTATTTCAACGCTATCACCCAACTATTTTCATTTTTTTCGAAATTAGACGATTATATGCGGTATACGGAAAATCGGGAATCAGAATATTATTTTGTCATCTGCTTGACCACAATATATTTTTCTCATAAAATTGGGTATCAAAATATTTTTAGAAAAAGACATACCCCCTTTTTAAGTTAAATGGTCAATCCCTTAGTGTACTGATATGAATAGTAATTTACTGGAATTGTTTGAAATATAGTTATTGATGATAACGTAAATATTTTAATCAAAAAGACAGGAAATATGTCGGTGAAACAAAAGTTCAAATCTAACTGAAATTTAAAGCGCCCATGAACTCTCTGATCATGCACGAGTGATTCTATTCATAAAAAGTGTCCGTGTAACAACTAAAAAGTGTCCGTGTATCATCTAAAAGTGTCCGTGTAACACCCGTTAATGTACTGTTTTCTATAGCTCTGCTGGGGTAAAGTCGTACAAGGATAGAAAAAAATAAACAATATTACATGCCGTACCAAATGATCGCGGTTACTGAAGGTAACCTCAAAGTACTACCTCTGCTGATATGAAATCATGCACTACTACACTTGGAAATCGGTTGTTGTATTATTGTGTAAACGGTTATGGCGAGATCAAATCAGTAATATATTCAATTTACCCCTCAAAACTTGACGAATGCCAAACAGATATGCAGCTATTTGAACCAAGTTGTTGATGCTGGAAACAAAACTTATTGTCCCCGGGTCTACCATTAATTTAGAAAAACAATCACATTGATTGTTCTATGGTATTTTGTCAGTAGTTAAGTTTTATTTACATTGTATGTAATTTCACGTTCTACACTTACACCACGCATTCTTTTGCTTGTGCTTTATCAATTAAACTATTTGAATTAAAATTAAAATAAAACATTTCTTTTGCGTCACAGCTCATTTTCGCCTTAATTAATTGAATGCATCAAAATAAATAAATAAATAAATGGCTTGCGCAATATGCTGACAGTCTAACTCGCACATGGGTGATTGGGGAATAAAAATATGGTTACTCTCGGTCTTCTTCCGACTGGCAGTAAAACCCTTGCCAAAGTTTGGCGTCCGTTTGGCTGTGTTGGATGTACAGATACGCATCCACGTCCAGTCAGAATGTGAACGTTAAATAGAATGCCGTGTGTACAGAGAGTGCCACGCTCTCTGCACGTTAATAACTCTTTGAGGGATCCGTAGTTGGCCTTTTGCAAGGCAATATTTCTGTTCTTAATCAATAAACCATTATTTTCCAGTGGCAGTCCAAATTTCCACGACCTTCATCACGGACGGCCTCTATGTATTTTACAGGACCTAACTATTGTATTTTTTGTTAATTTGTTCTCCTGAACATGCATAAAATATTTACCACTGGACGTTAAGCAACCAACAATCAATCATCTCGCACAACCAAAATCAGCTACCTTTCCTACATTCATGGGATTATGCACCCGCTAACGAAAACAACTGTTTGGATTTAGAAAAATGTCAATTTGCGTACGATTACTTCTTTCACATTTACATTTAAATAGGCTGTGCCAATACATTGATCTAAATGGATCACTGAACTGTATATAAGTACACGTGTGTGTTGTTTATTGAATACGTCCTATTTAAATTAAAAAGTTTGGTTCATAGGTAAAGCAGTTAAAATATGTATCGATTTTATCACGGGACGTTTGGCGAATTGCCTATAGGTGTCGTCACAAAAATACAGTATGGCTAACATGGAACCCACAATTCCACGAAATGTATTGTCCGTTTGACTTCTATATATTTGCAGAAAAACAATTGGTCTATAATTAAAAAAGTTACACATTAGGTCTTTGTGTTAATTTTATCTTTTTGAAGTATTAAATACTTAATGGAGTAAGTATATGCACAGTAATGTTCCGGCCATCATGTGGGGTAACATTACATCTTTTAAAGTTAGAATAACAATGTGGAAATGTCGATGCGGATCCAGCAGTTTGGGTCCACCAACAAGGCAACGTTAGGAGTCGGACTTGTAAATAGTTTATGAATGAACCCCTAAATCCGCCTCTTGGAATTGGCGCAAAACTTTATTGGAACTTACTCTAAGAAAATAGCATTCAATGATAAAACCTCGCATTTTCACAAATGAATAAGAAATAGTAAAGATTTTAATATAAAGAGTAGGTATTTGCTGTTCAATTTCTTCGCAAATATTTGATGGAACTTGTACCCAAAAAATGGCGTTCAATGATAAGCCTCGAATATTGACATCTTACATTGCATGTCTCGTGGTAACATGCTTGCCTTTTGGCGCAAGGTCGTAAGTTCAATCCCGGGCTAAACCAAAGACAAACATTGGTAATTGCTATGTTTAGATGCAACCACGCGGCATTTGGGAATATAAGCAAAGACATTTAAAAGTGTACATTCATTAAACAAGTATTTACCGTTTGAGAACTATAACCAATGCATGGTTTATTTGTAGATTTTTTCAAATGCTTTGAAGATGCTTATGAAATTCTGTTGTTCCTATCAAAGTTTTTTAAAATGCTCATTTTTTTCAGTTCTGATCAAGTTTTGTATTCTCGAACAGAACCATGTGGAATTTAACAATGCTCAACATCAACCGTACAAGGCGTTTTTACTCATTTAATACACATTTTTAAATGAAATAAAATCCGCTATGCATTTAAATCGAAATAATATGTTATTTGACATGAAAACTTGTTAAAAAATCCTGTCATGAACATATATTTTCTTGTTGTTTCATATAAATTTATATTCATTCATTTGCTGATTACTCTATTAGCACATTAATAATCATGAACATGTCGGATGAACAGGAGTGTACCATATTCCTTCCAATTCCTTCTCAAAAGGGGCACATATTGATAAAGAGAGGCGAAAAATACCTAAGGGACTTTCAAAGTTATAGATCTGTAAAGTTGAGCTAATCAGCCTCCTGTGCGCGATCGATTACCTGTAAACAGTACCAACCTGTAAAGATAGTATTTCGAAATACTGACAGTTCTAAAGCATTGAATTCCTAATCAATTTCCTTGTTTATTCGTGAAAGATGACGGAAAAAGGTGCACCACCAGCGCAGTATAACCCACCTCCACCGGGTAAGTAATATTTAATCTTTTTTAAAGACCACCATTATTTCTACAATTGAATTTAACCTCTGGGTCAGTATTAATCGCTTTTAACTAAAGTGGTCATTTAATTTTCTCACCAATGAATGAATGAATTCAAATTGAGACTCAATATTTATTTGATTTGAAATTTGAAATCAACGGACATAGACTTTATTAATCAAAATAAAGCTTACTGTTTGAAGTATAAACTGTTGACAATTAGTAATAGATATTTCAATCAGTTTATTTTGAAAACTTAAATCAATCAATACTAAAAAAATATTTCTTTTCGTTTCATTTATTTGAAAAGCCGATCTCCTTTTAATTTTTATTGTTACAATTATTGACCAACATTCCGCATCCATTTCTAGGTAGTGTATTTTAGTCGAAAATTGCTGTGTACCTACATATTGAAAAAAAATAAATAGAAATTCAATGTCTATAAATATACACATGTCATCTGGTAGGGTAGTGATACAATATGTGTTCTTCCTTGTCTGATCAATATATTAAAGGTATTGTCATGGAGACAACAAAACACTATATTTGCATTAGATGTAGGTATATATAAACAGAGACCTACTAAATAATTATATCCGAAATAGGTCAGTATACAGGTAAGATAATTATGTGTACACCTGAGATATGCTGATATTGGATATTTAATGTTCACAAAACACATGAACTATTCACTATTGAAATTCAAAAAAGGTATCATATCAACCAGCCCATGTTACAAACACAAATGTTTTTCAATAATAATGGATATACTTTATTCTTGGTGTATCAGACGAGCAGGTTTTTTGTTTATCGAGTTATTAAATCACCCTCTTTCCAGGTTAATCTTTCTAATAGAGGTCGGTCAATTTGAAACGTATCCACTCATATCAGATAAGTTGACGTTAACGTATCTGGAGATGTAAGAAAATACAATATTTGATCCCGAATTTAATATAAATAAGAAGATGTGGTATGAGTGCCAATGAGACAACTCTACATCCAAGTCACAATGTATAAAAAGTTAACAGTTATAGGTCAAAGTACGGCCTTCAACACGGAGCCTTGGCTCACACCGAACATCAAGCTATAAAGGGCCCCAAAATGACTAGTGTAAAACAATTCAAACAGGAAAACCAACGGTCTAATCTATATAAAAAACAAGAAACGAGAAACACCCATGTATCACACCAACAAAACGACAACCACTGAACAACAGGCTCCTGACTTAGGACAGGTGCATAAAAATGCGGCGGGTTTAAACGTTTTAACAGGCGCAAACCTTTAAGTCTATGTTGCGTATCAAAACTCTTTATTGTCTTCATTTCATGGAATCCTATAGCTTAAACAATTCTACAGTTTTACTAAATTGACAAAGGTAGTCTTTTGTGAAAAGGGGGGTTCTATCATTAGCTTGCGTAGGCTTGTGAAAAAATAACAGATATGGGGAAATGGCACGAAAAGAATAAAAATTACGAAATGCAACAAAGAAAAAAGACATCCTTTGCATGCTTGGTCATTGCATTTCATTAGCAAAGTTCTACAAATCGTTCTATTTCACTTTCTCACACTTTTATTCATTAACTTAAAGAACTTTTCGTTTTGACATAATGGACTTGATATTGGGGACCAAAATTAATCACTTACAGCGCCTTCTTTTTGCGATGGCCTGTCACACTTGTCTCCCCTTTTTGTTATTTCATGCCTGCTTTATGATTTTTACCGTTTCCATTAAGGAGCTAAGTTTCCTTCGTTTCTTAATCTTGCATTACCTTATATTTAGAAACGTACCATTTGAAAATCTTAAGTTTAATGACAAACTTTTTCTACATTCTGTGTGGCTCAAAACAAGGTGCACTCGATTCGATTATGTTCTAGACGCGATAGACTTCGATATAATTAAACTTGGACAATTATATTTGTTACACACATAGTGCCACGTACCTCGTAAGCGCAGCTCCTTCACATATTCAACGATATTTCACTCAAGGATAGTACGACATATTATTTAAGGGGCCTTATTTAAGTATGTCCCCAGATACGTATACGTCAACGCACCTGATACGATTTGATACGTTTTATATTGACCGACCTCTATTACAAAGATCTCAAAATGAGCCTATTTTGTCGTTTTTCACAGTTTTGCATTAAATTGTAGAAATTTGAAACACTTAGCTTATATGTTAGACACAATCAAAATATATGAATACTTAAATAGCGTAACAAACGAGCGAGAACAAATTAGCAATAAATACAAAATGTAGGTCTTGTAATAGAAGCCGACCGGGAATGTGGTTGGGAAATTTTGGACTGCCACCGGAAAATGAGGGTATATTGGAAAGGGACAGACATTTTGCCTTGCAACGGGCCACCTACGAACCTAAAGCAAGAACTAAGATAGTTCTAATTTGGTAATCAATCATTCAGTTTATGTAACCCGAGAATTAAGTAACTTAAGGTCTCCCTTTAAAGAAAATGTGTGTTTGTCAGTTGCACCCGAATTTCAAA
Organism: Mytilus coruscus; assembly: GCA_017311375.1. Lineage (NCBI taxonomy): Eukaryota > Metazoa > Mollusca > Bivalvia > Mytilida > Mytilidae > Mytilus > Mytilus coruscus. Next base: position 71,739,194 of record CM029599.1, read on the forward strand.
CGGTAAACAAAGGGATTGTTTTTAAGTAATTTGGTGGTGGAAAGGGGGAAGATGATTTTGTGAGGTTTTACGTCAAAGCGTTCCTTTTTTTTCAACAAGTATATATTTTGTTTTGAAAGCACTATGATGTGAACCAAAAAAGTATTGTAGTTAAAAATATTGGGCCATAGGCCAAACATGATTCGGCTCCTTTGTACTTTGAACAGAATGTTTCTTGTACCTAAAAATAACCTTCAAATACTTTATATAGAGAGAATTAATTCATTTTTACTACATAGTTCACCCGAGTATTGTATTTTTGTTGTTTTTACTGATAATGATTTATGATTTGGTGCTTGAGACTTACAACAGGTTCTATAATGTACTGACTTTAAGTCACATCCAATTACCCCAATGAAGTTAAACATTTCGTAGCACACATTTATATGGCAAAATACATTGTTTTATTGTGTTTTAATCTTTGGGGTTTCAACTATAAAATGTAAAAAAAATAATTTCTGATGTCAGGATCGTTTTTTTTTCACAGCATACCCTGGTCAATATAACCAGCAGCCAGGCGGTTACCCTGCGCAACCACAGCCACAGTATGGGTATGGCGGACAACAATCCAGTGCTACTGTTGTTGTTACTGGCCAGCCAACAGTTTTGGTACAACAGTTCAGAGAGTCACCTGTTCGTACACAGTGTCCAAGCTGCAGAGCAGACATCCTGACGGCAACTCACTATGAAACGGGAACCATGACTTGGGTTGTTGCTGGAGTACTGTGTTTTGTCGGGTAGATGATGTTTTCTTTTGATTTTATACAACCCTGTAATGACGAATTTAGGTTGAGACACTAGTTTCTGAATAGTTCCTGACATTTAATCGTTTTAGCAAATTTATTAAATAATTTGAACCGAAAATGTATATATATTTAGTGCTTCAATCAAAATTCACAGTGTGATTTGTATTGCAATTTCCCGTATTTGCTTTACGTACCTGATCATACGAAACGTACTATTCGTGAAGAATATCAACAAACCAAAATTAGAGATTTTCAAATAATTTAATATTTATCCATTACATCAAAATTCAACTACTCTGACTATGAAGACAATTTTGTAAATAATTGAAAATTTTACATGTTTTTGTAAAATTTTGCATCGAGAGACATCTGAACCAATTGAAATGATTTTTATCCAAAAGGCAAAACATATCTTTACTACCTTTAATGTTTAAGTTTTGGTTTAGAATGGTTCTGCATATCATTCATATAGTTAGTACTCAAACTTTGACAAACTCTATAATTTATATATTTTTGTTCTTCTATTAGTGCTTGTAATTGTTTGCACCTGTCCTAAGTCAGGAATCTGATGTTCAGTAGTTGTCGTTTGTTGATGTGGTTCATAAGTGTTTCTCGTTTCTAGTTTTTTATATAGATAAGACCGTTGGGTTTCCCGTTTGAATGGTTTTACACTAGTAATTTTTGGGGCCCTTTATAGCTTGCTGTTCGGTGTAAGCCAAGGCTCCGTGTTGAAGACCGTACTTTGTCGTATAATGGTTTACTTTTATAAATTTTTACTTGGATGGAGAGTTGTCTCATTGGCACTCATACCACATCTTCTTATATCTATTTACAATTTACTAACATTTTCAGAATTAGGAAATATTAATGGATTAATTTAACAATTGTATCTACAAAATTGACATTAGTTAACGAAGATAAAATCTAGAGATTCATCTCAATGATATTTTCTATACTATCTTTGTACGTGCAGTTTAAATTTTTTAAAGTCTTATTTTCATAAATCGGAATGCTTTTAAAAAAAGGTCTGGCAACCGTACGACTATCGTATATTTTTTTTTGGTTACGCAGTGCACATGATCAAAAGTGTTAAAACGAAGCAATCTCGTTATTGATTCACATTTTTCATGTCGGGGCCTTTTATAGCCGACTATACGGTATGGGTTTTTCTCATTGTTGAAGGTCGTACGATGACCTATAATTGCTTACTACCACTTCATTTTTAACTCTGGTATATAGTTATCTCATTGGCAATCATACCACTTCACCACATTTTTATAACATTTAGCTTAGGTATTGTACTAATGACGCTTTTACCAAATCATTTGCCCTAAAAGGAAAATCGCAAATTCTTCCCATATCTCGCTTCAAATTCTTTTCGTGTTCACGGAATAATCGGTATATGCTGAAGGTGACACAATATCATATGGCTAAATACATTAGTGAAGCAACACAGATTTATAGATATGAAGACTAAAAGTTTTGTCTGTAAGTAATTAATTATATTTACAATATTCTAGTATTCACTGATTTACTGATTTACTCTTGCATTATGTTTTTAAAATGACAAAAGTAAGAAAAATGTTTTTGATCTTGATTTTACAGTTGTCACTTATGAAATATTTTTTATATCCCCGCTTTAAAAAGTAGGGTTTACTGTTTTACTTCTGTCTGTCCGTCCATCCGTCAGTCCGTCCATCCGTTCCATGAATATTTTTCGTCGCATCTTTCTCAGGAACTACATCATTTCTGAAATTTGGTTTCAGGGTTTATATAAGTCAGCTATACCGTGTGATGCGTTTTCAGATTCATCACTCAACAATTTCCTTTTTCCCGAACACTTACATATTTTTACACTATTAAAATTATCCAGTTGCGGCGTGGGTATCATCAGTGAGCAGTAGCTCGCAGTTTCACTTGCATTTTCTAATTTGGTTTGAATATTAACTACACTGTTAGCCGTGGACAGTTTAAACTGTACTAATCTATTCATGTTAACCCGACAAATAATTTCTGTCATTCATAATGTTTTCCTTAAAACATGTGCAAATCACTAGTTTCCTTATATTAATAATCCTTCACTCTAAGCGCTGTTTACAGCAAAGTAAGGTAATATGACGCGGCGAACATAATCAATAACATGAAATATTTGGCATATATCTTCATCTTATTTTGGAAAACGCTTTGTAAACCAGAGATTTCCACTGGCAACATTTATCATGATTCAATCCTAAAAACATGACAACACTGGGATAAAAGCATCATGCACAATAAATCAAAGCCTCAGGTGCGTCAAATTAGCCAACAACACTGTAGTTTAGGAAGGTTGGTAATATGATAATATGCAAACACTAATATCGTATTACGATAAAGACACCCTTTGAATTATTAATAAAAGGGCATTCTCAGAATTGCCGTGTGTTAACAGCTTTGGTCTATTTACCGCGGGATTTCCAATATTTTTGCGTTTTCGACATGGGAAAAAATCATAGGTGCTAGGTGCATTAACCCACCTTTTCTTTTTTATTTCCTTTTTTGCCGTTTATATTTTAAGTAAGTATTCTTTACTTTTTTAATAATTTTAAATTATTTAAAGTGTTCTTGCTCTTATCCATAAGATATTACAATAACAGTATTCTTTTTATCTTATTATTTTCAACAATGCAGGAAAAATCGAAAATTTATAACATTTATCATTGACATATGTACACTATTTAATTAACTATCTTTTTGAAAGTAAACTAATAAAATATGTTTTACAGGTTATGGCTTAGATGTTGCTTAGTTCCATTCTGTTTGGACGCCTGCAAGGACGTGATCAATACTTGTCCAAGTTGTCAAACACAAATTGAATGTTTTAATCGGATGAGATGCGAATCGTTACTGATTTGGGTTTGATTTGGAAAGAAATCATACTTGACTAGAGATCCAGATTTTAGAAATATAAAACTAAATGACTTTGAATATCGCAATATTATATCTTAATGTAAAATGTGACTCTATTGTTCTTGTTTATTATTAAGTTTTTCCTTGTTTAGATTGGGTCTTGTATACATTTGTGCTAATCTTGTGATGCTTCCATGTCTAACACAGTTGTACTAGCCCCTTAATTCTTAACATATTTGTACAAACTCGTCATACTTTCAAGTCTTGAACATTTGTACCTAAACTCGCCAGGCTTCCAAGTCTTATACATTTGTACTAACCTCGTCAAAGTTTCAAGTCTTGCACATGTGTACTAAACTCGTCATGCTTCCAAGTCTTACACATTTGTACTAACCTCGTCATGTTTCAACGTCTTACACATTTGTAGTTAACTCGCCATGCCTTACAAATTTGTACTAACCTCGTCATGTTTCTAAGTCTCACGCATTTGTACTTAACTCGTCATGCTTCCATGTCATACACATTTGTACTAACCTCGTGTCATGTTTCTAAGTCTTGCACATTTGTACTAAACTCGTCATGCTTCCAAGTCACACATATTTGTACTAACCTTATCATGTTTCCAAGTCTAACAAATTCGTACTAACCCCTTTACACTTTTTAGGTTTACTAAATCTCTACTAAACTCGATATGCTACTGGTATATGGCGTTGTTTAAAACTTCTTCGAAAAAACGATTCAAGATAAATATGATATGTAAATCCGATTGGGTATCGGTGTAAGTTCCTTTTGTAGGAGAGACTTCAATGGTTTTCTAAAATGAAACATATCCTGTTAGTTATGTCTTGCTAAATTACGGAATCACATTTTCTCGTGTTTTAATTTTGAGGTTCCCGAAATACGGAACACAAAGTACATTATTAAATTTAAATCACGTTATTTTTTAATTTAAACAATACTTATTCAGATAAATCATCGAACGTTATCATTTGAAATATAACTTAACAAACTGTCATCATAATCTCAATGTAGTTCCGCTTTTCTGTGTGTGTTTAAAACAGCTTTTCATGAAAATAATAGTGCCATTTTGGACACTTTAAAAAGCTCAATTTACAGATTCCAACCAATTATGAAGAAAAATAGATTTAATTTGAATAAAAGGTGGTACTTTCTTGGGATACACAAAAACAGAACTACATCTACAGGTCAACAAATGGTCTTTTTTAATGCAAATTCATTCAAATAATTTGATAGCGTATAACATAATTATGTCAAAATCTACATTGCGCGAAGTCGAGTGAAGTGTGAATAAATTTAACAAAGATTACCAGAGTAGCCGTCACCACTAAATTCTCAAGACGATGTAATTATAAGAAAGTAACCACTGACGAAATGATAAATACTTACAGAGCTAAACTAAGTTTTCTGACTGCTCAATCTCCCTTTCTTTATCATGTGATTGTCATTGAGACAAATATCCCAGCACCAACGGCATACGACGAGAAACTGAAAACTTACTTTTCTAGTGATAGTAAAATGTATATGATATAAAGTTTATACTTGTCATTTCCACAACTTTAATATACTGTTGAACTTATTCAAATCCTAAAACAAATCGTGCAGTTGGGAGTTATTCAACAATTAATCATTCAATTAATCTTGGTTTACACTTTGCAGATTATTATGTGCATGATGTAGCTAACTCGTACATTTTAAAATTTATAATCCCCTAAAACATTCAGGTTACCAATGCTAATACTGTTGGAAGAACAATCACAAGATACTATTATGACCACTCCAGTTGTGTTGTCAAAGAAGTAGAAAACGAATAACATGCAATTTAATTTATTTATTTTCAGATTTTGGTTTCTTCTTTGTTGTCTTGGTCTTATTCCTTTCTGTATCAAAAGTATAAAGGATGTCGTTCACACGTGTCCAAATTGTCGCACCACTATTGGTCGTTACAATAGAGGATAAAATTTCGACATTAACGTTAGCTCTATAACATTGTAGAAAGTTTTAGTTCTTTCTTTGTATCTAATGTAATAGAATGTCAAATATTAATCTGTATAGATGTTTTATTTATCTCCTCTGTATACATAGTCGACGAAATGAATATTATTTAAGAACCACATATTTAACTTAAAATCCACAAGCATATGCCACCTGTTAATTTGCTATTGCAAACATCTGGAAGACTGTTTTAAAAATTTAAATGACAAAAATATTTTGTCCCTTCTCCATGACCTGAAGCCGTCTTTCGTCGTCTATGTTTGTATATGTTGTTGTTTTACATTTTTCTACATTTCTATGCATATTCTACTATTATATTATTAATATGTATTTTTTATTCAAAATGTTTGCTTTTTTTTGTTGCTCATCTAACGATTCGAATCCATTTTTAAAAAGTAATAAACTTCTATTTTTTGTTTTTTTCCCTCATGACTTAGTTTTGTTTGGTAAGCATTCCATATCTTTTCAAACTGTTTTGTTTTAAGATTTTATATTTTATGAAAGAGATCACATGTATGTTCTGGAAATAAAATAATATTCTATAACCTATACTGTGCCCCTGCCCCCCCAAAAAAAATAAAACCAAACAAAACGCTTTTTTTCTGACAATTTAATCATGTGTAATTCAAATCGACATAAGTGTCATACAGTTTACTGAATAAAGATTTGAAAAAATAAAACAGTTTATGTGTGTTTTATTTGCTGTGCATGTCTTAAATTTTGTGTCATGGATGGATACCCCATATTCTTTGTTTTTCTATAATACGATAAACTGAATGGTATACTTTGCCATTATTTAATGTTGCACTACTTGACTGAAATAGTCCAATGATTGGGATGGGTTTGGCGTCTGCGGACGCGTCGATCAAGTTCGTCCAAAAATGTTCTATGGGGTTCAAATCCTTCAACTTTGAGGAACATCACTAAACATAAATATTGTTCGGACAGATGCAATTCATGATTACCCTTGCTGTTTGTGGTAGGGTATTGTCCTGCTGAAATATATGTGGTGGCAAAATATCGATCTCTATAACTTTGAACTGTTTAATGTCCTTGGACACGCACTAGGTTTGTTCTGCAGTTGCAGGATTTTGCTGTTCTCATTACTACGCTTTCACAATCAAATATTGAAATTATTATACGCAGACAGGAACGAATAGCTAATTTTGACAACCACCTCGCTACCAAACATTAAAAAACCACTGAACCTAATATTGAGCTTGTTTGCCCTTTCTGATTGTGAAGTCATTTCCAAGTTTGCAAACAACGCTCTTGTGCAAAATTCAATGACTGTAATTGAATTGCCATTCACATGGAGTCAATGTTGCAGAATAGTTTAAACATATTTTATTTGCTTAAGTTAAGCAAACTGGATAAGACACAATTAATACACACTTCTGAAGTCTTCTCCATAATAAACAATTGAAATATATGTAACAATATGAGCATGAAAAGCGAACATTTCAGTAGATATAATATGTTAAAGGATAAAAAATTACATTTTAATGAGATGAAAACGACGATGAGGGTCCAGTTAAAATAACTCTTTATGAATGCACAAGAAATCTGTTTGACCTTTTAAAAAAATCTTGAATATATTTTAAAAATTGGAGATTTTGTTCTTTCAAAAGTTCAAGGTTCCCGAAATTGAATAGTTTTGTATCTGTAACAAAGCTTTCGGAAAACCAATTAAGGATGTACATGTCGATACCATGTGGTATTCAAAAACAGTTCATCGTACAATTATTTCGCAAGTAAATTCATGCAACCGTTAAAACAAAAAATATAATGGTGGATGTTACATGAGGTAATGATTCAACAACATTTTATTATAAGATTGGCAAGGCTCCGAGTCAACATTTTGTTCATGTATAGAAAACTGCATTTTTTAATTGTCTCTCTCTACACATTTGTAAAACTTGTCAGTATCCAAAATATACCTTAGGCTACATGAGTTTCCATGCGACTAAACGCGGTGGTATTTTTCAGATTTTCTGAGTTTCATCGAAATCAAATTATGCAAGTGGGTAATCCAAAATATAATTTGATATTTTTGTCCATAAAAACATTGAGATAACATAGATTGCCCTGTAGAATAACTAAAAACCGCATTAAATGGAATTTTACAATAACAATTTTTTAGTACATCTGCGCGACCTGCCCTTTCAAGAGGACAATGTGATATATTTTTAACTTATCTGACCTTATTAAAATTGCACTCGAATACCAAATTGTCCAATTTATAAAATCAGAAAAGCAACTAAATACTTAAATTCAGCATATGCACTAGTTGTTATATATATTATTTACCATACAAACTACTATTTAAAATCACCATCACAATATACTCCTGAAGGTGGAAGTTGGAGGTAAACAGAAGTTTTTCTTTAACTACTTTACAAATAACATTGAAACACTGTGGAACATTTAGCTCTAAATCGGTCGAACTTTTAATTGAAATACACTGATTTAGCCCTCCTCATGATACAAACTATTAGGTATTCTAAATATTTAATAACTAAGAATTTTTACTAATCAGTGCTAGTGTTATACTAGTATTCGAACTAAAATACTCTAGAAATGGTTGCTAACTGAAAAGAAACAAGAAAGAGTAAATCGTGGTATGAGCAAATAATCTTGTACTTCATTCTAATTTATCATCATCTTTCAAACTCGAACCAAAGAGTTTGGTCTTTAAAAAATGTAGTTGGAAACGATAGTTCTATCTAAAGTTTCGTACATAGTTGGATCGATGTAATAAACAATGTTTGGCCTGATGTCATATAATCAAACACCATATGAATGAAAATGGGAAACGGAAAGAAAAGGTGTCTGTGTGTCTACCAGTTTGAAAGTTTAAATCATTCTTGCTTGCCTCGTTTGGTTTTCAAATCCGTTTCGTTGTCTATAACTTTCACTTTGACTATCAGAACTTTTAGATGTGATTGTTTTTATCCCCCAAAAAGATTTGTTTTATAAGTATATGATCGATTCTGTATTTAAAAGCTGTTACTTCGGTTATAATTGTACTTTAGGAAAAACATAGCAATCGAAACAAACATTGTAAGCACTCGAACAAGAACGAAACACTTCATAAATTTCGTGCGCCCGAAGCTCATTTCTAGATTAACCTTCACCAAGAACGCTAAAACCTAAATATTTATCCTGTTAATTCTGTTAGCAGTTTTTTTTATTTGACTGAAAATGCGAGATGTAATCCTACATGTTCATGCAGTTTCTATACTTGTTTTAAATACGACAATTGACCTTATCTAATAAATTCTTATGTATGTTTTTGTTAAGCATCATATTGCTTGTGTTTATCTCTTTTCAGGTTGTGGCTAGGTTGCTGTTTGATTCCTTTCTGTATTGATGGTTGCAAAGATGTCGTCCACACCTGTCCATCATGTCGCCACAGCATTGGACGCTTCAACCGAATGTAGTTAAGATCCCAGCAAAGCCATTTTGCCTAATACTTTTCTACAAACATGACACTGTTTCAAAATGCCACGTGATCAAAATTGTAGGACATCTCTTTCTCGCTTATTTATAACTTTCAGAGTGTAATGTGTGTTATGTCTTGTAAAAAGAAGATATTCAAATTAATTGCGGTGTCAGATTTCTGGCCATCTCATTTATGTTGTAAAATGACTTATGACGCACCTTAATGAGGTGTAGATAATTGCAGACACTGCTACTGCATTACATATTACAATAATAATACTATATAATATTTAGTGTCCATAAAAAAATGTCTGTGATTTCATAATGATATTATTTTTTTTCTTTTTTTGTTGGTTTTGTTTAAACATGAAGATATAATTGTTGTATTCCTATTTACCTTATCATTTAGTATCTCTACGGTAATTGTAAAATCAAAAATATTATTTCCTTTTACAGAAAAATGTTTCAAAATCAATTATTTTATATTTTTAATTCAGGTTGTTTTGTATCGTTTTAATGTAGTAATAAATTGTGCCATATGCAATTCATATTTATTGCTTTAAGTTTGCTCACCTCTGTCATCAGCTCAGGGGATTTATCATCGAGGCCATGAAAAAAATCCTCAAAGATTATAATTTGATACAAAAGATGCCCATTTAGAAATTCGGATAGCCAAATCAGGTACAGAGTTGAAGAGCATTAAAAACCCAAAATTCCAAATGGTTACACACAAAAAAAAGGTAATATATGCCTGGATCCTTAGTGTTTCGAATAATTCAACAGTTTGTAAACAGTAAATTTACAAAAATGACTCCGATGTTTTTAACATTTTACCCGATACAGTTAAGATCGCTAGTCTATTCTAAATTCCTGATGAAAGAGAATATCGAGATACCAAAGATATACCAAGAAATACCCATTGCCGAATTTATAGGCAGATAAGGACATGGTCAAAATTAGTCGGAGATTACCTTGACGTCTTGGAGTGATCCTTACTGGTTTTATGGGCTTACGTCGATGAACGACAATTGCGCGTATTGTACTTTGTTCCATTTTTTTCATTCTGAAAGGGGGCGTCCGACTTACTATCATGTATAAATATGCAGCCACGTTCGGTTAACGATCGCATTGTGTTTGAAGAGAGCAACAATCTCTGCACATGAAAAACCTTAAAATAACTTATTACAACGGGTGCTATGAAGTTTAATATTGGATAATGATGAACGTGATTTAGCTTTTCATGCAATTTTGTAACTGAAATGCAGATACTTTTGCTTTGAATATTTAGATGGTTATTTAAAATTTATATTCTTCCTGTTTGATTTGAGAGTAGAAAATAAATGAAAATATTTGAAAGCCAAGGATGTATAAGAACAGAAACAGTTCAAGAGCTATATGACCAAAAAGGACCTAAAAGAATAGCCAAATCCATGCAAGATAAACTTTGCCAGAGCGAACATTTACTTATTCAATATTCCTCCATATATATTTTAGATTTCTACAAACTATCATGAAAATGTGAGTTTCATAAATACTATTTATTTACATAAGAGCATCTTTACATTGTTTTAAGTTAATATTATATCACAATAAAACCATGTAAGAATCCTTAGAGCTCCTCTATATTATTATGGATGTTAATAAAGGTTCACTGTTTTGCTTGTCCAGTTTGAAAGAAAATTTGTTCATTCACCGCAATTAAATGGACTCATTGTTTATATCATTTAATTCATCCAAATCTAAAAAAAAAAAACTTTGTAGACAGAATTTTGACACTGAGTATGCCCTTATCTGCAAGTGTCAAATTTGAATGTAATGATTCAGCAATCCTTTCGAATTTTTTTAAAGCAATCTTACTTGGCTAGCAAAACTTGAGGTAAGCACACTATAATGTAAAATTACTTTTTAAGACACTTCAATTACTTGTTTACTGTTTACTTGATTCTATCACTGGTTTACTGTTTACTTGATTCTATCACTGGTTTACTGTTTACTTGATTCCATCTCATTTTGGAGGGGTCTTAAAAATACAACCAGAACGTGTAAGTTGGCAGTATTGAATATAAAATGTTATAATTTATAAACAAATGATCAATTATTAGCGTGATTTTATCATTCGGCGTGGTTGTCCTTTTTATCCCATAGGTATCACCTGGGCTATTTTACTGGCTAAGAGAATACCAATAAATTGACACTTACTTACTATAGTCTCCTGGTATCCTGCTTCTGTTGCGAGCGAACAGTTATGTGGAAATAACTGTTTACGTTCAACGTGGGTCCTCATCGTTTAAATCATGTCGATTTCATTCAAAAACAAATTCAACGGTTAGGATGTAAAAAAAAAAACAACAACAACAAGTTCAAACAAAAGCTATTAGAACAAACTGTGCACCTCTCCTGGTCAACCTTTTCCGAGTTCCTTCAGATACTTTTAAATAACAAGAAGATCAAAGAAGCTAGATCATTTAATTTTACATACAGGTATATTGATGATGTTCTTTCCATTAAAAATCCAAATTTTCTGATTGGTCCCATTAATGTATCTTCCTGAACTAAAAATTAAAGAAACCACAGATGCAGCTTCCTCCGCCTCATTTCTAGAAATTTATCTAGAATTTGACATCTAAGTACCAGAATTTATTACAAACGAGGCGATTTCAATTTTGAAATGATAAATTTTCCTCACCTTAGAAGCAATATACAACTTCATCCGCGTATGGAATATACGTTTCTCAACTCATTCGATATTCAAGAACTTGCAGCTGCTATTCAGACTTCGTAAAACGTAATCGATGAGCAAACTGCCTGTACCAAATCAGGAATATGACAATTGTTTTTCACTCGTTCCGTTGGTTTAGAATGTTTGATTTTGTCAGTTTTTATGGGCTTCCCCTATTTTGAATTTACCTCGGAGTTCGGAATTTTGTTATACTTTTTTACACTATACATACAGTGTATGAAAATGCAAAATGTACTTTTAATTACTACGAAACACATGAAAGCTCGTTGAGCCTCGCTTTTCTCTCTGTTTCTAAAGCTTGTACAATAACATTTTATATTTTCCTACACTGTACGAATAGTGTATATATAACGACGAGCAGCAATGTTTCCTCTCATCGAAATAACCGAACAAACAGCTAAAGCGCACAGCAAGGGGTGACTAGAAAATTGTCATTGCTTGACCTCCTCATGCGGTGAGATGTAGAAATACGCATCTACATCTAATCGGAATTGGGACTTTTAATCCGCTGTCTCATATGGGGGATTGCCACGATCTCTGCACGCTAACAAACCTTTGCAATGACTCATTTCGACTCATTTCTTTATCAGACAGTCATGTGGTAAACTTTAAATGGTTTGGTACGTTACTTTTACAATGCGATATGTTAAAACTGGCGCATAAAAGAGAAATTAAAGAAAACGTTGTTACTCACAGTCGTTGATTTCGTAAGACCTTAATGTAAACAAAGGCATATTTTAATCGGTTTCCCAGAAAAGGTACTTCATCTTAAGGGAAAATTATTATTTTTTTTAATATTACTAAAAGCGTAAAAAGTAAAATCACAAAAATACCGAACTCCGAGGAAAATTCAAAAAGGAAAGTCCCTAATTAAATGGCAAAATCAAAAGCTCAAACACATCAAACGAATGGATAACAACTGTCATATTCCTGACTTGGTACAGGCATTTTCTTATGTAGAAAATGGTGGATTAAACCTGGTTTTATAGCTAGCTAAACTTCTCACTTGTATGACAGTCGCATCAAATTCCATTATTTTGACATAAGTTTACCTGTTAACTAAATAGTTCTATTCTCGATTATAACAGTCGTTGTAATGTCGGTCAGCATTCGTTTTATAATGAAAATAACACTATAAATTTGATACGATCGAAGAGCTTTTACGATAAATATTTCCTCAATACTTTACCATAATAAATGTTCTGTCGCAAACGATAATCCTTTCTTATTTCGTAAACGTCTGAAATGCAAAGGGGTCGACGAAAGATGGGTACATGGACTTTCTCCATCCGACAGTAAAACCAATGTAAGCAAGCATCAAATTGGCTATAAAGGATGTATTACGTCAAATTGGAATGGCGATGTTAAATTCCATCCCTCGCAATATTACAATGCCACGCTACGTGAACGTTAGCAACCGTTCCTAGGGTCCATAGACGGTCTGTTGTTAGACTTAATTTCTTCCCTTGTTCAACATACCCTTTTTCGAGAGCTAGTCAAAATTTGTCGCCATTCATCACGGTAGAATGGGGGATGTACACGTTCTATTTAAAATTCAATTGTTCTTGTCATCAATATGCCTGATACATTTACCTCTGGACGTCTATCAAAGCTCGTCAAAGATTTTGTAATAATTTTGTACTTCAGACGCGTGTTTCGTCTACAAAACAAACAAAGAAAACAACCAATCATTCACTTTTAATGTTTAAATAAACCATTTAGTTGATTCTTTAAACTGTTTATAAATTTATTTAAGGTCTCTGTATTCAAAATAGAAAACAGATGATATCAAAACTATAAATAGACAATCAAAAAGTCACATGAATGTTATCGGATACTTATGATCACATATCATTATTTGTCAATAAGGGCAATTTTGGTTGTACAGAGGTTTTAAACAATTTTGTGAAATAATGTCGAAGGAACAAACTCCACTCTCACAGAATGGACAGTCCCCTACGATGTATAATGAGCCACCTCCAGGTAATAATAGCTAATAACATTTGTTTTATAGATGAATAACTTTTATACGTATGTCTAATGAATATTTCCCTGTCAGAAACTACAGGAAACGCTTTTCATATGTTGAATACCATTTTGATTTTCGAGATGAATATTTTGACTGGTTAGAACTAATTTTATTTATACCCAAGACAGGACTCAACGTACTTGCATTTGATTTGAAACTTAAAAATAGCCTCATTTTGAGATGTAGTCTTTACATTGTATCATAGGTCAAATTTATTTGTTCAGTGTATGTTCAATGGTGTTACTATGTTCTTTGATTGAGTTAAGCTATTTCAGTTGATATTTTATAGTGTGTCTTTCTATGTTGTGATGTTACACTATTGTTTCAGAAAAAGGGTGAAGGTTTGGTACCATTAAAATGTTTAAACCCGCTGCATTTGTTTGCACCTGTCCTAAGTCAGGAATCTGATGTTCAGTAGTTGTCGTTTGTTCATAAGTGTTTCTCGTTTCTCGTTTTATATAGATTAGACCGTTGGTTTTCCCGTTTGAATGGTTTTACACTAGTAATTTTGGGGCCCTTTATAGCTTACTGTTCGGTGTGAGCCTAGGCTCCGTGTTGAAGACCGTACTTTGACCTATAATGGTTTACATTTATAAATTTTGACTTGGATGGAGAGTTGTCTCATTGGCACTCATACCACATCTTCTTATATCTATTAATATTTAGATATCAGGCAAGGCTTTACCCAAAAAGATATTTTGATACAAGATATATTTAATAAAGATGTTTTGATAATATATGTGTAAAATTCTTTTTGAATAAGGCCTTGGTCAATAAGTTATTTTAACAAAACCCATGTTTAAAGTGGCCTTTTTGTGTCAAATACTTCAATTGCAACATGTTTATTGCGTCATTCTGACATCATAACTGCCCTTTTGAACTGAAGTGACCAGAGAACTAACATAATTTAGATAGAATGGAAGGACTTTATTATTTTGCAATTTCAGGTACCAAATAATTGCTCGGATAAGACTTTCTCCTTTGATTTAGAACATACTAAGCGTATATCAGAATTACAAAAGTCCCTTAGGAAACAATAAACAATGCATGATATCGTAAAAAATATCAAAATTTTGGGACTTGATGTCATTATCTAATTATCCATCAACATAACCTCCGAAGATAACCGTAAGTTATGTGACCTCGGTAGAAATATATAGATATACATGTATATAATCACACAAATAAAAAAGTACGTGCAATAGTGTTAAGGATATTCGCTCCTCTGTTTCAAAATATCAAGGTTTTTGAAAGACTGTTATAGATTGATAGAATATGAATAAGGGAACTTAGAAAAAATGATAGGTCCGTGTTCTAGTTTTTGAGATAAAAACAATTGAAAATTTGCCGGGAATTGTTTCTCTCTAGATTTTTCATACATTTAACATTGACACCTTTTTCATTTCAAAAACTATGAAAAAATAACAAGGATTTTATAAAATTTTCAAAAATGACTTTTAAAACTATATGCAATAAAATTATGAAAAGAAAAGTAGGGATCAGTGGGCAAAATTTTTATTGGCACTACATGGATAAAACTAGAGGATTCCGAATATCTAACAAAAAGTCAAAAACAAGAGTAGCGAACATCCTTAAGACGATTTTATGGTTTAATTTCATTCCATAAATGAAAAAAAGTAAAATATAATGTAGTCAACTAAATCGGTCTTTCTGTTGAACCCCAATATTCACTTTATAAGCCGATATAACCGAACTTATTTGGTACATTCGCAATAGTCCTAACTGATTCACATCGTAGGTCGCATGCATTTTTAGTTAAATGTGATCGTTTTATTGGCTTTCGAGTCAATAATTCAACTTCATTTGAATACGTATGCATGCGACCTTTGATTAAACATTTGTTTAAAGGTAGCATCAGGGAGATCGATTTTGACTTTTTTCCCCACAAATATCACAACCTCGTGGTTGAAAATGAAATATCGGATAATGAATACAAGATAGTAGTTTTTGACAATGTCTTTCTTCCGTTTAAATTTTTCTGCATTGTAACGTTAGTTCTCCATTTTCAGTGAAACTCCGAATTCCCGGTTACCAAACCGAATCGAAATTGATTATTGCATTGCTCTGCTTTACATATTATTATGATACCGTTTTTGCTAAAGGCTGATTGTCAGAGTTTCAGAAAGGAACATTCTATCTGTGTTTAATTATTTGTAATATAAGAAAATGTAATCAATTTGAAATTGCAATCAGGCTTTTTAAATAATAGATATAGGAAGATGTGGTGTGAGTGCCAATGAGACAACTCTCCATCCAAATAATTTATAAAAGTAAACCATTATAGGTCAATGTACGGCCTTCAACACGGAGCCTTGGCTCACACCGAACAACAAGCTATAAAGGGCCCCAAAAGTACTATTGTAAAACCATGTATGCTATTTAGTACATATTTTCTTTCAGTTCTGACAATAATTATGTAGCAACCTTTTTTGACAGCTTACCCAGGAAATTACAACCAACCTGGTGGATATCCTGCACAGCGAGAATCCACTGGGTATGGAACACAACAATCTAATCCGACCGTTGTTGTCACTGGGCAGCCGACAGTTCTTATACAACAATTCAGAGAGGCACCTGTTCGTACCCATTGTCAAAGCTGTGGAGCAGACATCCTAACGTCAACTCACTATGAAACCGGAACAATGACATGGGTTGTTGCTGGTGTGATGTGTATTATAGGGTATGTTATATCCGGAACAATATTAGAAGTTAATCTATTGTCATTCATCTAAAATTAAGTGTAATCATTGTGGCCAAAAACGTTTTGCTTGCATGTATTGTTGCCTAAGACTCTTGGACGTTAAACAGAGGTCTGACTGGTGGTTGTAATGTTATATCATCAGCTTAGTTCTTATTAAAGTCTTGAAAATTAATAGATCCGGTGGATTAAGAGATTGGCGTTGATAGCACACACTTAAAAAAGAATCTAACGTGATACGTTCTACGGATAATTTTCATCCTTCTTTAAGGTCCAGCCCACAATAGCCCCAAGTCGTAGATTAGACAGATCATTGTTGATATAATAAAACTAGAGAAGTTACTGATGTGAATGAAACAATAGTTTTCATCTGAGGATTTTTCGACATTGGAATTGCGTACAATCTGCAGTATATGACCTGAACTGAAAACTTTCTGACATACGAGAATTTGAATTAAGATATTTTTACAAGGAATGATGAGTAGTTTAAACGTTTCTTTTAATAGAGAGATTTCAGTTTAGTACAATTTGAACATTTAAGGACCCTAGAATGATTCACTTTTTCTTGTTATCATGCATGATATTGGTTGGATGCGAACAATCATACAAATACCACTTCACAAGATAAAACATTTCTGCTGGTTTGAAGGGAGTTGATACGTATTCTAATTGATACATGAAAGCATGTTTACACGACATTAAGTCATTATAATGAGAAACAAATTCGTATAGACACTTTAGATGTGTGATTATCAACAAGTAACACATCATCTTGTGCAAGATTCAAAATTACCCGAGCTTCAACAGGAACGGTTGTTCAAAAATGTACAGGAAACGCAACATTAAGAACACATAAACTTATAAAAGAGAGTCGGAGGATACCAAAGTGATAAAAGTATGCTTTCAAAACGGAACTAAAAAAATACATGTATGTATTAACAAAAATACCAAACTCCAAGTTAAATAAAAATAAGGGGATGTCCATAAACCTGAAAAAATCTAACGCTCTAATATATCAACCTACGAAAGTAACTAAGCTATTGTAGAACTTGTCTGTATATTGATAGAAACCGATAAATAAGTTCTTTCTATCTCTCATTCTGTTGACGATGAAACACATATGATGCTGTTGTGTGACGATTATGATCAATTGAGGACAAATCTGTTCACTTACATTTTAAAAGCAGCATCTGGTGCACATATTAATACGTTATCAACATCAGCAAAAGTGAAAATTGTATTCACGTTTACTCATGTTAATATTATAAAGTATTCTCAAACTATACTATTTAATGTTTTTGTTATGGACAATCTACCTATCTAAGCTTAATTTATTATGTTTTAAAGTTTAAAATGTTGACGGTCCGGCACCATAGACGTATTTGACTGAAAGAAATTTTAAATTGATATGTATTATACAGGTTGTACTATTTTTTAGCTATTGATTCATTAATTCCTTTATAAATCATAACAATTCGGTCGATTTTTATCAGACGAATGTCAAAAATAAACGTAACTATATTTATTATAGTGAAGTGATTTGTACTTAAAGCGCGGAAATCACTATGTGATCCGTGTAAACTCATCGAACCTTCAAATAAACTTATTACATATTTCCACTTAGTAGAGCTTATAGTTTTGTGATGAGTTTAACCGATCAAGTTGTCTTCTAATGATAAAGACTCATCAAATATACCAGGCTTATTAATTTGGTAAGCCTAAATATGGTTCGATTTTTTCGTTCACTTAAATGAGAATGATATATAGCAACATATATTAAGATCCAAACAATACTGTAAAACAACTAATTTTCGCGACTTTCGCGAGTACAAAAATAACGCGAATATAAATCGTCGCAAATATGTAAAACTTGGATCTTTCCTTATTATACTACATCAAGTAAATTAGAAAATCGCGAAATTAAATAGCCGCGAAGTGGACTAGAAAGTGTTAAACGCGAAATAAAGTATCCGCGAAATAAGTTGGTTTACAGTATACAAGCATTTTCCCTGTCATAGAGTGGGTCATTGATTGAAGCATATTTTAAATAATAAATACAGAAACAAGACATAAATGTGGAAAAAATCGTTTTTGAAACTGATTGTAATGTGACTTGTTTATCAATTAAATAAATACAAACATTATAAATTTCATGCGTCCGACGCGCTTTTCTGGATTTACCTTTGTCAGGTATGCTCAAACCTTAACATTTGAAATCCTGCCGAAAAAAATGAACAAGAGATATCACTCCCGGTTTTAATGGGAATTCATATTGTTGGTAACTTTAATTCATGTAGTCATGTTCATAAATTTATTGTTATTACTTACTATTTTAAACTTTTCTTTGTTGATGTATTTCATTCAGTTTTTCTCTACACCCCCGTTAATTCAGAGAACAGTAAAGTCGGAAACTTCTATCTGTTACTTATATGTTTGAATGGATGTGTAACCTTCATAAACAGGAACTTAGAAATGCTTATTACGTTTTATTTCATATAATTAATTATTGCTTTAATTCAGGTTACTATGTTTACTCTGTTATTCCAGGTTATGGCTTGGGTGTTGTTTAATCCCTTTCCTCCTGGATGCCTGCAAAGACGTAATCCATACTTGTCCTAGCTGCCATAAAATGGTTGGCCGCTACAACAGGATGAACTGAGATGCGGAACGACTTAATAATGTTTGAACTATAATGATAGGACAAACACATAGAAAAATATAAAAAAAAAAACATGCCTTACCAGCCTTTACTTTTTACATTATATATATTTTATAAGTAGTGTTTTTTCTGCAAGTAGATGTATAAAGAACTTGCATTCCTGCATTATATTCTTTCTTCTTCTTTTTTTTCTAGGAATTATTTCTTTCCAAATTACACTTAACATTGAGTTGAATAAACGATGGTTGGTCTCTCTCCTTATACTGTATTGAGTAAATCTTATATTACAAGTTGTACATTTGAAATATTTGTGTGATTTAATTCAACTATCAAATTTATATGACAGTATTTCTGTCCAAAAACATGGAATGGAGATGTGACCACTGGTTATATATTGCTATAGATGAGAAGGTAGTTGTCAAACCAACGCATAAAATTGAGAATGGAAATGGGGAATATGTCAAAGAGACAACAACCCGACCAAAGAGCAGACAACAGCCGAAGGCCACTAATGGGTCTTCAACGCAGCGAGAAAATCCCGCACCCGGAGGTGGTCCTCAGCTGGCCCCTAAATAAAATTGTGTACTAGTTCAGTGAAAATGGACGTCACACTAAATCCAAAACATATAAATGAACTAAAATTAAAAACATACAAGACTAACAAAGGCCAGAGGCTCCTGACTTGGGACAGGCGCAAAAATGAGGCGGGGTTAAACATGTTTTGTGAGATCTCAACCCTTCCATACACATTTACAACTAAAACACGCATCACTACCAGCTTCGCTCCATTGTTATGAGTGACTATTGGTTTGCCTTACAACATGCAATCGTGAAAACAGCGTTGATGTTTTTTCTTGATGTACATTTTTGAAGCACAACATTAATAAAGATAATCGATACCGCTGCTGGTGATTCCTAGTCCCTAAGGATATCATCAGCTAAGTAGTCAGTGCTTCAGTACTGGCATGATTTATCAAATCATGTTTCTAAAATTCTCCATTTATAAATTAAGAAAACTTTAGGAAAGTAAGGTTCCAGCCTCATCAGGCAAAGTTGAAAATTAATAAATCCTGAGGCGCAGCCGAAGGGGCTATGTATTTTCAAACCGATGTAAAGTTCCGTACACCTCTGATTGCACCAAGATAACGAATTTATTCATTATGAAGCGTTCCTTTACTTAATTTAAGACCGGGAAAGAAGACTGAAAAATTCTTATTAAGAATTTCAACTACATATTTTTTTCATCATCAATGCTGCTGCGCATTTTCAAATTTGACTGTTTTTATTTTTGGGTATTTTGGACAGTTTTTTTAATTTTGCCAAAATTTTATCAAGGGTGAACTGGGGTGGGGTGTTATTTACACTCAGGTAGTTAACCAATCAAATTACAAGATTATTGGTTTATATAGTGTTGTTCAAAATATGTAACTGCTCCTTGTTTTATACTAAATATAGTATCTGTTTTGGTAGTTGCAAGCTTTTATAAGTTGAAATATTCAATAAAATTTCTTTTTAAAAAAGGAAATACCGAATAAAAAGAGAGATTTTGCATGACATCATAACTCTACGTCATTGACGTTGCCCAGGAAAATAACTATATCTTATATTGACCTCTCATGATTTTTCCCGCGGTGAATATTATACACCTATTGACTGGTTATGAGGGTAATAGCAAGTTTGTTGTTCCTGAGATACCAACTATTGCTCGAGGCGAAGCCGAGGGCAATAGTTAGTATCAAAGGGACAACAAACTTGCTATTACACTCATAACCAGTCATTAAGTGTTTTATTATACCGAACAAAATTACTTTCTAAAAAGTCGATCTGCATACACCATTAGGAAAAAAAAATGGTCACATAAACATGCACAAGATGAACTTTCAGGGTTGTTTTTGCCCCTGTGGTATTTGTAAATATTCTGATTACTGTATTCAAGACCAGGAATCCTTGTGTAAAAATTCCCGTGCATATAATAAACGCTAGCTACTGTACACCAAAGCAATCCCAGATTATGAAGACGCCATGACGACAGACCCATACTATACATTTGTTTTAGTTCTTAACCCTCTTGCTGCCGAGTTTATTTTTTGCTTTGTCGCGCCAACAGCATCTTGACGTTTCATATTTGTGACGTTGCAAAACTTGTGTCTCTTTGTAGAACAGCGCTTTCCCGCCGTCCACAATTTTTCCCGCGTCAATTTAGCCGTAGTTAGGACAAGCGATGTAAAAGTAATTTTATAAAATAATTGCTTTAAGATTGTTGTAAACAATGTTTTAATACAACATAATTTAAAAATACAACTTTTAACCTTGAAATATATTTTTTTTATATTTCTTATCTTTAAAAAATGAAGATAATATACTCATGAATTTGCTAATAATTTTACAAGCCCTTTAGTTTTATCTTTGTCAAGTGAAATGCATACCTGATTCTTAACCACCTCTAAAATACTAGAATATATTTATCCTTGTTATCTGATTAGCTTAGTAAACCTTGTTATAATTGATAAATACCGTAAAGAATCTCTCAAATAATTATATAAACAAAACAACGGCACCCAATGAAAATAAAAATAAAAAGAATGCATTAAACAAAAATAAGTAAAACTCCGAGCAGCCGATTCTATGAACTACTTCGTGTTGTAAAGTATTATATGTGTCAGATTAAATTTTTCATTCAAAACCTTGTTTCGGTAGGCGAGGAAAGAATTTTTAAACGTTATTATCCATATTTATTTTGTTTATTTCTAAATCACGTTTATTATTATTTTGTTGACCACTTATTGCACAAAATTTTAGAGAAATGTTTGAAATATGAATTTGAAAAACAGAAAAACGAGGGAAGAAATTCTAAAATAATTGCTATTGTCTACATGTGAACCTGAATCAATCATTATTCATGACTTGAAAATATTATATTTTTATTTTCATTTTCTATGATGAAATACAAATTGTAATTGGCATACATGAAATATCTTTTAAAATTCGTTGATTGCTAAATTGTTGTTTAATTGCTCAACGTTCAGTGGCAGGTATTTCATGCAATATTAAGGACGACTGAGATCTAATGAACAATAAATCTGCTCCTCAGTAGGTCCTACAAAGTAAAAGATCTGAGATGAATGGCTGAAAATTGAGATTGCCACTGGGAAAGGATGATAAGTTGGATAGGACGAGACTCATTGGGTCACCTACTAATTTAACATCCCCATTTCGAATGAGAATAAATATTTTTAGATTATTGCTTCCATGATGAAACAGGTATAAAATGTATTGAAATATCATATCGCAATACAAGTATATCGTATATTTATGAAAGAAATTTAAGATCCGTCTCAAAAAACAATTTGGTAGTTATTCGGCCAAACACCAATATAATTAAAAAATCTTTTGCATACAGTTCTGCAATTCTGTGGAATAACTTACCAACGAACATAAAAAATCAACATCCTTATGTTTATTTAAATCTAAATGCTTCAAATATCTCCATCAAGCCGCACAGAGATAATTATTTAAAATTAACATGAACATTATGAATGATATAATCTTATGTATATATATATACTACTTGATTGTTTTTATAGTTTACTTGTATGTACTTTATCATGTTTGTACTTACTTTATGAGGGCCCCAAGTAAGATTAGTGAAAACTAATTGAGTTACCCTCTTTAAATAAAGAATATTATTATTATTATCGTGTTACATTTGTGTACCTTTACAAAAAATACTTAAGAAGTCAATAGTGGCATTTGAGCCCAACAAATATTTTCCAGTTCTCTCAAATAAGGCGTGTATTGTGAATATTAACATTTCACGTAATCAAGTATAACAGTTACCTTTTCTGTGATTATTAATTAGGAATGCGATTATTAATTAAGATATTCTGATTTAAAAGATATATGAAAAAAACTTTTAACAAATTTCTCGAAAGTATGCGACATTTTGCATGAAAATGACGCAAAGTACATAATTGGTAAACACGTTAAATAAGTTGTTATTATAGTACTAACAAGCTTATGATCCTGTATTATTTGTTGACATCCGTTTTAAGTATAGAAATAATGCATTTAATTCAGTTTGCTTCATTCCCGCCAAAATCGTCCTTTTGGCGCCGTCTTTTGCCGTTGTCAGTGCCCCTCTGTATTGTGACGTTACCATGGACCATTGACGTTCTACACAATGAACAAGTTTTGTGTGTAGAAGCCATAAATGTCCCTTTGGCAGCAAGAGGGTTAAAATATGTGGCATATATTTTCTTTTTCTTTTTTTATTGCTTCTGTAAGTAATATATAAATTTGAAATTACGACAGACACATACAGATTATACCGTTTACGATATTTCAGAGTTTAACCCTCTTGCTGCCGAGTTTTTTTCTTGCTTTATCGCGCCAAAAGCATCTTGACGTTTCATATTTGTGACGTTGCAAAACTTGTGCCTCTCTGTAGAACAGCGCTTTCCCGCCGTCCATAATTTTTCCCGCGTCAATGTAGCCGTAATTATGAAAAGCGATGTAAAAGTAATTTTATGAAAATTATTGCTCTAAGATTGTTATAAACGATATTTTTAATACAACATTATTTAAAAATACAACTTTAACCTTGAAATATAGTTTTTTTTTTTTATTTCTTATCTTTAAAAAAAATGAAAATAATATAGTCATTGCTAATAGCTAAATATAAGCGCTTTTGTTTCCATAACTGATTCTTAACCACCTCTAAAATACTAGAATATATTTATCCTTGTTATCTGATTAGCTTAGTAAACTTTGTTATAATTGATAAATACAGTAAAGAATCTCTCAAATAATTATATAAACAAAACAATGGCACCCAATGAAAATAAAAATAAAAACAATGCGTGTACAAATAAAAATAAATAAAACTCCGAGCAGCCGATTCTATGAACTACTTCTTGTTGTAAAGTATCATACGTGTCAGATAAAAATTTGCATTCTAAGCTAGTCGTGTTTCGGTAGGCGAGGAAAGAATTTTTATAAACGTTATTAACCATATTAGTTTTGTTTTTTAATCATGTTTATTTTTAAACGTGTTTATTGTTATTTCGTTGATCACATATTGCTCAAAATTTTGAAAACTGAATAAATAGCTGCGCCATGAGCGCATCATACGCCCGTTGTCTTGTGTGAATTTTTATGCAATAAGCATAAATAGTTTCTGACATACGGCGTGACATGCGAAAACCCCCTTTTTTTTACAAAAAACTCAATATCTCTAAAATAAAATTTTGAATCAAAACCAAAAAGTATACAGATCTTTAGATTAATATAACTAAGAAGTGTGTAAAATTTTAAGCAATAATCATAAATTGTTTTTGAGATACGGCGCGACATGTGAAAAAAAACACACACCTGTTTTAGTTACTAAGTCCCGTAACTCAAAAAGTTTTAATCTTATTTTCACCAAAAAGTATACAGATCGTTTGACCATCATAAGAAACAACTATTTTAAGTTTCATGAAATTTGGATAAGTCATTCTCAAGTTACGGTGCGACATGTTTACGCCGGACAGACAGACGGACAGACGGACGGACACCAGACATTTGTATACCATAATACGTCCCGTCAAAAATTGATGGGCGTATAAAAACGAGAGAAGAAATTCTCTAAAATTAATTTCTATTGTCTACACGTGAACCTGAATCATTCATTATTCATTTTCATTTTCTATCATGATAAAATACACATTGTAATTGGCATACACGAAATATCTTTTAAAATTCGTTGATTGATAAATTATTCTCTGCTCAACGTTCAGTGGCAGATATTTCATGCAATATTAAGGACGTCTGAGATCTAATGTACAATAAATATGTTGCTCAGTAGGTCCTACAAAGTAAAAGATCTGTGATGAATGACTGAAAAGTGAGGTTGCCACTGGGAAAGGATGATATGTTGGATAGGAGGAGAAATCATTGGGTCACCTACTAATTTAACATCCCCATTTCGAATGAAAATAAATATTTTTAGATTATTGCTTCAGTGATGAGACGGGTATAAAATGTATTGAAATATCGTATGGCAATACAAGTATATCGGGTTACATTTGTGTACCTTTACAAAAAAATACTTAACTGATAATTCAATCGCGGCATTTGAGCCCAACAGATATTTTCCAGTTCTCTTAAATAAAGCGTGTATTGTGAATGTTAATATTTCGCGTAATCAAGTATAACAGTTACCTTTTCTGTGATTATTTATTAGGAATGCGATTATTAATTGAGTTATTCTGATTAAAAGCTATATGAAAAAAACTTTTAGCAAATTTCTCAAAAGTATGCAACATTTTACATGAAAATGACGAACTACATAGTTAGTAAAAACGTTAGATAACTTAGTATTACAACACTAGCAAGCTTATGATCCTGTATCATTGTTGACATCCGTTTTAAGTATACAAATAATGCATTTAATTCAGTTTGCTTCATTCCCGCCAAAATCGTCCTTTTGGCGCCGTCTTTTGACGTTGTCAGTGCCCCTCTGTATTGTGACGTTACCATGGACTTTTGACGTTCTACACAATCAACAAGTTTTGTGTGTAGAAGCCATAAATGTCCCTTTGGTAGCAAGAGGGTTAACGTTGCCAAGCGCACAAATCAAAGCAGAATAGTCAATAACGTCATTGTTGTCCAATGAAAAATTAGTATGAAAAAGTACGGGAAATATGTTTATTAAACTATTGACCGGGGTAATAGTCTTTGAAACTATTGACTGGCAAATAGTCTGTGGAATAAAATAGCACAAATATTTCATTCTTTTTTATATAGAAAAAACATACTGAGGTATAATAAAATGTTTTATCAAAGAAAATTCCGTATGATTCTAACTAATGAATAGAGATATTGTATAGCCATAAATTATGTCTCATAGCTCTTCACGTTTTCACTATTAGGCAAAATTGACTGGGGATGGATTTAGTTATTGTTTTAAGGTACCAATGTCTTCATAGCTCTTCGCGTTTGCATGTACTTTTGCTTCCTAGGTTCTCATTTTTGGGGGGTTTGAACTTTCCTGATGAATGTATAGAATCTAGAAAAATGCTTCCGACGCTCAAAATTAATAACGGGTTATTTTCTTTTTCTAGCTCAGGGTCGATACCGTTGCTTGGGGCTGCTAGTTCACGATGGTATCGTCAGCTAAGTTGTCAGTGCTTCGGTACAGACATGATTTATAAGATATCTTTCTAAATTCTCCGTTGATAACTTTTAAACATGTTATGAAACTAAGATCCCAACTCTCTAAGGCAAAGTAGTCCTTACATGTAATACCCTTTTAGCCCTCTCAGTCCCAAATAATTATCATTTTCCTACATGGAAACCCTATTTTTCGAGGTAAAATGCATATTTTCCGCATATTTTGAATACACATTCCTGACCTAGTATGCCTTTATTGATGTATTTGACTTTGTAAACACTAAATTTACATAGTTGACATTATAAAACATTGTTATTTTATTTTCAAAATGTACCGTTAAAGCATATGACGTCATCAAAAGGGTGTTATTCGTGACGTTTATGTGTAAGACGTCGAAATAAAGTAGCTCGCAGGTACTTGAAAATACGCTTAGTTAGTGTTGTACAGTCAACGGCTTGTAAAACGGTTATAGTTTTATCGATTTGCATAGTGTAAAGTGTTATTGATTGCAAAAGTTCTTATGCCATCCTATCAGAGTTTCATTTTTGAAATATATTTGATATTTGCTGAAATATATTCAACTTAGAGAAGGTTTTATTTTGGAAACAATATACTAAAAAATATTTACTCTTTTGTTGAAAAACTCGGAGAAGTATAGTGTCGAAGTCTTGAATACTACTTTATAAATAGTGCCAAGTCAACAATATCTCTTCATAAATGGAACATCGTATCAAAATCATTACATAAGCAACTGAACAATATGCCGTGAATTAATAAATTGGCCGCACAATAATTCATTTCTTCGTTTTTTATCATTTTGTGATGTATTATGTAATGTGTTCACGTTTCACGTATGCAATCAATCCCATTGGGGTATTATTATTTTCAATAAAGTTCAATTATTCTTACTTTGCTATTACTTGAGATTTCATCCGGCTTGTCAGTCGACAGCGGGACAACATTTTCAGGCCGCAGGTGGTCAGCGGAAAAAAAAATAAGCCGGAGCAAACGTCCCGTTCACCAAGGCGACAAAAAATAAAAACAGTCTACTAATAAAGATACCCAGATTTTATTGAAATACATGCATTTACCTAAAGCATACATCTTTATACTCCGTCTTAAAAGAGCATGGCATAGGATTATTTATGTGATAGGTGATATTTTAAAACGATTTGACTATCTAAATATTTCAAAGAACCATACCCTACAAATTGATTTTTTTCGGATTTCAATTTAATTATTATCATTTTTGGGGTGAAAACTTTTAGCAAAAAGAAAGAAAATAGCCAAATATCAGATGGGGACGAGAATCTATGATTTTTTGTTTTAGCCTCAACGTGGAATTACATTTTCCAACTTAATACGAGTTCTTTTCGGTTATTATGAAATGGACACTGTAATTTAGACAAAGTTGGGATGTACGAATGGAATTATTAAAAATTTATAATCATTGAATAGCAAAGAAAAAAATCTACAGCAAATAAGGAACCACTAGCATTATACATCTACTCTAAGATCTCCATTTTTTTACTTTTAAGGCCATCCCTAACTTGGACGAAAGAGATAAAATTGAAGTCATCTGATTAACCCTTGAAACACTGATGCATTTGTTTTATTGTACGTGTTTGTCAAAAGTAACTTAATCACTTTACTATGTTTTTGGGAAGTTGAGTTTAGGGGTGTGTATATTAGAACAGGCTTATCTTCAATACGGAACAGTTATGAATAAAAGGAGATGCAGGGGGTATACATCAATAAGACAGCAAGCAAACAACAAAACCCCAAGTAGACATCTAGAAGTCATTTAGACATTTTTGGTATTAATACAATGTGTCATGCTCTAAATAAGTTTTCCTCAATCTGGGTAAAATGAAGATCTGTCGTAATTCGCTTACTCTTGTTTATGAACATAACGAAACCAAAGATCTATATTTTAAGTTGATTGGTTTTCATTTAGCAAAGGTTGTTGTCTTCTTTATGATCTTACACGAACGGGGAGAATATTATATACAGACAATTTTCACTTTGTATTTTGATTGATTATGGCTTGTTAAACATCTAGTTTGCAACATAATATTTTATACAAGATTTTATTTCAAATTTCTTTCGTTCAAATGGGTCATTTAGGATCATATTTTCTTCAACAATGGTTACAGTGTGAATGTACTTTAATATTTTACTAATAAATATAGAAACTGTGATAGTTGCTTACAATTTGTCTATACTAGGGGCTATTTAGAGTTTGATATATCGTCATGATGTTTGGTTATTGTACAAAAAAGATATCATGTTGAAGGCCGTACGGTGACCTATAGTTGCTAACTTCTACGCCATTTGGTATCTGGTGGAGAGATGTCCCGTTGGTAATTATACCACTTCTTTTAATTTTTATCATAATTAAGTCTACATTACACCCGTTTCGTCTCCTCAAATGAAAAATTGGAAACCAAAATAGTAACGAAATCGAAGAGCATTAAAAGAAAAAAATAACAAAAAGCAAATCAAATTCAAAACATAAAATGCACTATTATACATAAATATGCAGCCTGTACTGATTAGTTACTAGTATTTTTTATTTACTCAAATCATAGAGATGCAAACTACTACTATATCATATTTTGGAAATTCATTTGTTATTTATATTTGATTCAAACTGTTTTTTTTTTTTTTTTTTTTTTTTTTTCATAATTCAGCCTTTTCTGATAGATAAAACTTCTGAATTCTACGGTTAGATTTTATTCTGATGTGCTAATTTTTGTCTAAAGAAGAGCAAAAAGTCAATTATGACTTAAATATCTATATTTTGGCCTACACGTATATATTTTTAGAAGTTCTAAAGATGTCATGACATTGAATTTTGTCGATAATATTTTTTTTGTGTGGTCTCACATTTCAAAATTCGAAATGGAAATCTTGGAATATTTTAACAACAAATTATTAAACCTCTTTTGAACCAGTTTGACAAATTAAAATATATAATATACGTTAAGTCAGTCTCTGTGGTGTTTAAGATTCGGAATTAAGATTATTCAAAATATAAAAAATAAGAAGATGTGATCAGATGTGGTATGATTGTCAATGCGACAACCCTCCACCAGAGACCAAATGACATACAAGTATTAAAAACCATGTTTTGTCAAGCTTAATATTCATGCCAAGAATAAATACTTAATATGTCTCTTAAAATTGTGTTGGTTATTTATTAAAAGCTGTATTAATTTGTTCTTAATAAGTATTTCGCAGCCATCAACTAAATGAAGACGACGGTGAGTGCCCGACAGTAATTTACGACGTAATATCTGACGTCATTTAGATGAATTTCGTTGACGTCACGAAACGCCAAACGCTTAGTTCAAAACTTGTCAATATTCTTAAATTTTTAAACATTATACCGAAAAATATTCAAATGCAAATATTGAATCTGTTGTTAATAAAATCAAAATCCAGCTTGAGAATAAATTACTTCACAGATTACAAGGAGTAAAATCCGATATAGAAAATGAAAGCTAAATGGAGAAATGTAACAATATTTTTCAAAATATTGACGGTCTTTTGATGTATAGCCGGATAGATCTGCATGAAAATATGTATAAAATGTTTGCAGAGAACAAGGTTTTAAAATGCGTACATACTTATAAGTTCTGTCGGTTATTTACAGAGTTCTACTCGATTATATTTCATAACAAGGTGGAATGGACATATATGTCCTCTTGGGACTCGGCCGGTGGAGGACATATATGTCCGCTTGGGACTCAGAGGGTTAGGCACATTTTGTCAAATGAATCCTCATGTATTCAAGAAATACCTATACATCCGGGGCTTTCAATGTATTGTGTTTGAGCATTCCTGATGAAGGTAAATCAAGAAAAGGTCTTCGGACGCACCAAATTAGAAATATTTTTTGTTTTCATTTTTCAATAAAAACTGACAAATAAAACTCATCAACAATTTAATTCTTATAAATCAATAAATGGTTGAGTTACTTCTACACTGCTTAAAAAGAGAATTTCTTTTAATCTTTTAACCATCTCACAGTACCATAGTTACCCATAGTGAACGGTAATTTGAAAGGAAATCCATTGCGTTTCATCTTCCTGAAATAATTTACGATATTTCCTAGTCCGATATTCCTTCATAAGGTAACAAAGAACAAATAACAACAAAATATATATTGAAACGATGCATGCACTGCGAATATTTTTGAAACTGTTGACGTTATAGTCCACACCTTAAATAGAAAAAGTACAAATGAACTAAACATTATAATCTTCTATGATTTGTTGGATCACTACGATGGTATTTAGCTATTTTATGATGGCAATGTGGACAATAATGCGTCACATCTCTACACCTCTGCATGCAAAATGGGAGAAAACAGCATCCCAGGACGCATCTACAATTATATAAATTTAATTTGATAGTATACGAGCTAAAACTCTAATACTTAAACTGTTCCTCATACGAGATCAAAATTTCTTTTTGTCAATAAATAGAACTGGAATAACAAGAAATCTAAACATGCATGACAAAAAAAAAAAAAAAAACAAAAAAACAAACAATACTAACAGTTAGGTAATAGTGCGAGAAAATTCTTAATCCAATTTAAATGTAGAAAACAATCTTCACAACACTTTTCACACAATCTAATCAAACAAAATTTTCTTATTAAATCAAATTGTTCATTGAAAATAATGATAACAAATGTATTTGCTGCACCTCGTACAATGCCTTCTGTAATGAAAAGAGTAAATAGATGCCATATATACTTTTTGGAACTGTGCTTTGATTGAAGCTGTAAATGCTCTCATTTGCTACATCTATGCACATTTCGACAATAAAGTTTTTCAAACAGGTTGTAGGTGTTCCTATGGGCATTTATTGTGCCTCTTTCGTAGCAGACTTGTTCGTGCATTGCCTTGAATTACAGTTAAGAGAGAGAAAAATAATAAACAGCTGCGCCATGAGCGCATGATACGCCCGTCGTTTTATGCAATAATCATAAATAGTTTCTGAGATACAGCGTGACATGTGAAAACACACCTCATTTAACAACCCCCTTTTTTACAAAAACTCAATATCTCTAAAATAAAATTTTGAGTCAAAATCAAAAGTATACAGATCTTTAGATTAATATAACTAATAAGTGTGTAAAGTTTTATGCAATAATCATAAATTGTTTTTGAGATATGGCGCGACATGTAAAACCCCATCCCCTTTTTACAAAATACTCAATAACTCAAAAATAAAATTTTGAATCAGCACTAAAAATTATACAGATCTTAAGGTTAATATAACTAAGAAGTGTGTAAAGTTTTAAGCAATTATCATAAATCGTTTTTGAGATACGGCGCGACATGTGAAAAAAAACACACCCCTGTTTTAGTTACAAAGTCCCGTAACTCAAAAGTTTTAATCTTATTTTCACCAAAAGTATACAGATCGTTTGACCATCATAAGGAACAACTGCGTTAAGTTTCATGAAATTTGGATGAGTCGTTCTCAAGTTACGGTGCGACATGTTTACGCCGGACAAACAGACGGACAGCACCCTGTTTTAGTTACAAAGTCCCGTAACTCAAAAGTTTTAATCTTATTTTCACCAAAAAGTATACAGATCGTTTGACCATCATAAGGAACAACTGCATTAAGTTTCATGAAATTTGAATGAGTCGTTCTCAAGTTACGGTGCGACATGTTTACGCCGGAAAGACAGACGGACAGACGGACGGACGGACGCCGGACATTTGTATACCATAATACTCCCGTCAAAATTTTGACGGGCGTATAAAAACTCAATAAAGATCTGTCTAAATTCCATTTGATTGACAAAAATAAGACATTTTCTCGTTAATGTGATGATGCTTTTGCTTTGGATAATTAATGGTTATCTAATTATACTGACTAGACTTTGAATGAATAAAAATTAAAAATGAATCAAAATTAAACAACCATAATTGTCCTTTTCTAGATTTGTTTTGTGTATTTATACTTTCTGAAAATACAAACACACTCCCACACCCAACCTCACCAGCTAAGCAACACCGGTACAAGACGAGATGATTTTATGTATGTATTTCCTCAACATGCTCAAAGTAGTTTGAGGATATACATATTGAAAAATAATCTCGTCTTATACTTGTGCTAAGCAAGGGTCATGATACATTTGTATGGGACGAGAGAAGTCCAGATGGGCCACTTTGCAAGAAGCTGTATTTCTTTACCTCTTCTACTCTTGTTTACACTAAAGGTGAATATCCTTATCTAATTTAAGTAAAATTAAACTAACTGATCTTGTATATTCATTGATAACTTCTAAAATATTACCAAAGCGACAGGAAGAGATATAGTCAGATATAGAAAAATCCAAAGATACAGTACAAGACCCAGTGAACCGAAACTGAACAAGACAGACGTACTCATAACACACATCATCGATACAAAGGACACATACAAAAACTACAACACTGAAAACTTGAGCTTGGACAGTATAAAGTCCCATAAAAACCAAGAGTGATAACAGGTATGTCGGATATAAGAATACAAAAATAATGTCTTAAACTTTTGACAGAAGACATAGCTGGAACATGACAAAGTCATTGTACATGTATTTGATCCGAAATAAAGATATTCATTTTTGTTTAATTCATATATTAACTTTTATCTAACTAACCCTTATTATTATTTTGATTTATTTATTCATAATTCATTTTTTGTCCGAACAAAGTGGAAGCTTTGGCTTCCAAGTTTCAACCTGGCTACGCCTCTGCAGGTTGTGCTATAACCTGGTAGCCTGTTTGAAATACATCACATCTCTTTTTATTTATGTTCACATAGATTGATGAAGTCTGAAAACTTACATTATGCTATAATCTTTCAAATAATTAAAGCGTGGCATCAAACATGAAAATGTCCTTTTTCTGTTCCAACAACAATGTTTTTAGTAGTTCCTGTTTCCTTATTAAGTATTATTGATTTACAACCTACGATACAAATTTTACTGTGTCGTCATAAAACAAAAACTCAAGTGTTTTTTTTTTATATAATTATACTTTAATTAAGAAATTAAGAAACTAAGGTTCCCCGTCCTCATGCATAGTTGACCTTAGATGAATTATGGCTTACTTTGTAGGTCCCATTCTGTTACATAGCCCTTCGGGTGATTCAAATTTAAAATTGAGCGTTGATGATGAAGGT
Source organism: Mytilus coruscus (assembly GCA_017311375.1). Classification (NCBI taxonomy): domain Eukaryota; kingdom Metazoa; phylum Mollusca; class Bivalvia; order Mytilida; family Mytilidae; genus Mytilus; species Mytilus coruscus. The sequence continues at coordinate 71,772,816 of CM029599.1, forward strand.
AAATCCAGATAGCCATTCGAAATTTATAAAGTGTTATTTTTATTTCAACGATTTTCATAAATACTTTGGTGTATATTTAACCTTCATCACTATTTCTTACAACGATTGATTTCACATATGTGTCATTTTCACATTGAAACTTAAATTTAAACGATTGGTTCATCAAATGAAGCCGGAGGTGGCATTTATCGGCACGGCAAACCATTTACTCTTGATCGAAGTCGATATATGAAGGGAGGTAGATGTCGACTACAAAATAGTATCGACATGACCATATTTTGGCGCGCTCAAGTCTCCCATTGATTGGGTTAAATTAGGTGAACGTTCGTCTGTAACGCCCACTTATCACGTCGTATTTATTATAGACACTGAAACTGTGGGGTCAGCAAAAGTTCTCAACCACTAAATCAAATAATTTGCAAAACTAGTACAGGAATAACCATTGTGTTTCGATTAATATTGAATACTTAAACGTTCTTTACTTGCGTTTTTGTTATGTCTTGATAACCACTTTTTATGTCATCACACGTTCTTTAAACATAAAAATTAATTTAACTAGGTTTAAAATTTACACTGAATGTGTTGGCTATTATCTTTCTCGGACGTCAAAGCGATTAACCCATTGCGGGTGTCTAATTTTTTCACTTAGTGTCTTTTAACTTTTATCTTGTTTAAAATTTTTATTTTGTGTAATTACAAAACATAGTCAGAATATACTTTCGTACGGTCTTTTTCGTACTTACAAGATATTGGACCAAGCCTTATGAAATTTGCATTGAATTCACGAAATACTAGTAGGTAAAATGTATAGTTAGGTCAATTTTTGGAAACTGGAACTTTTCTACTAACTACTATACTTGTGAAAAACCCTTGGTAGCAGAATGATTATGCACCGACTAATCTTCTTTTCTGAGTGGGTGTGTGTGTGTTTTTTTTTTTTTTTGTGAGGGGATTGTTTTTTTTTTTCGCATGCACATACATGGACATTACTTTTTTAATCTTAGTGTCGTATTTTTTTTTTTTCGTCCTTAATGTGAATGTAAATCAATTAGTTTTTTTCCTCTTTTTTCTAAAACAAAGTATTTGTTTCCTTTCCAATTTTTTCTTAGAATCAATTCATTTCTTTTTTAAAACGACTCAACTTACACAAACACAGTAATTGACGGCATTTTATATATCAACTTCGTCCTTTTTAAGATCGCAATGAAAATGTGCATAATAAAATATATGTATCATGCAGGAAAGTAATTTTCAAAATGTGGTCAAAATTTGCTCGAAGCGGAAAAAAGCAACAGCTTAATATGGATTGAAATTGAAACAATTGTTATAACTTACACAACGTTACTTTTTCCAACATAAACATTCAAAAGTTATTATTTTTTTTTTTTTTTTTTTTTTTTTTTGATTTGCGACATTTTTCAAAGACCACATTGTAACTTCGAGATTAAGTTCTTCTGCTTTTGGTTTAACTCAGTTATTTTGTGTCATGAATTGGTATTGATGTTATCTCGTATGTTTTTAAATATGAAGAAAAGGGGACCCGGTTGTATGTCAATGAGACACAATCAAACGACAAAAAAAAAAAAAAAAAGGGCAACATTCATTCTTCAACAATAAAATACGTTACAAGAAAATAAGTTTTGTAAGTAAAAGACCCGCATTCGTGAGATACAAGAATGATATATCGACGAGTACTACAATTTAGTTTATGACTACCTATCTTTGGTCAAAGAGACAAAAAGGATCACACACACGCGTAACAGTTTCCCCTTTACATAAAAGCATTATACAACAGTTAAACAAATGATTTTTTTTCATCGTCCGGAACTCTTCACACACACAAATCCTATGCATTGAATAAATGGTAGGTTACTCTTAAATGATTACAACGTTAGAGCATTTTTTCTCTAAAGATATTTTTACAATGAAAATCCAAATGTGTAAATGTATTTATCGATTATGTAATGATTTAAGCTCTGAACATTTATTATTCTCTGAAATGAAACTGTTGTGTGTGCTGAAATAAAGAATATTTAAACAAATTCCTTTAAAGTTTTGTGAAAAGAGTTTCATTTAATGTATAGAAATGTGTAACAAGTCATTTATGTATCTGTGTAACAAGTGATTATTTAAATCCCCACTGGCAGGCCTCTGACAGACTGAGTGAGCGTAAAATCATTGTTACGATAGCCGATGACAAACAAGTTAAAGGTAAATGATTCATTATTATTAACATTAAAAGTACTACGGTTGTCCACAGTGTTACGGGAATAACTCTATACTGAAATATAAACGAACAGATATAAAAACAGAGGCGGATTTAGGGGCAGGGGCCCCCCCCTTTTCTGGAAAACTTTGGTTGATTATATAGGGAATCACTGGAGCGTAACCGGAGCGGGCACCCTCTTAGGCAGTCAGTGGGCCCTCGCTTATGAAAATTTCTGGATCCGCCACTGAAAAAAAGGAAGAAAACATTAAACTTTATGAAACTACATCACTATTTAAGGCCGCTTACCCCATTAAAAAGCAACAAATGCACCATGACCAGCTTGTCTCCCCTGGATGAAATTTTAACTCTGTCGTTATATGTCTATGGCAATGTGGACAAGTCATTTGTTTTGGGTCAAAATTTACAAATCTTATTTTTAAAGGCACCGATTTTGGATATGATTTTCCATCCATTTTTCTGTCAGCGGCTGACACATCTGTTGAATGTTTCCGCTTGCCATGCTCTGTTGAGAGTGGCTGGTGTGTTTGAACGTCAGAAACTTCAAATGTATTAGGTGGTGGGTGCGCTGAATCTGAAAAAAAGTATAAATCTGATAAATCTTCCTGATTAAGTTATGTATAAACTCCTAGAGTGATTCCCAACAGTATGCATAAACTATTTCCCGATTCCCAACAATATGCATTTAATAGAACCGTATTCCATTAATACAATTCTACTATTTGTACAATAACATTACTATTTTGCTTCTATATTCTAAAAATCTTCATAGATAGAGAAATAATTGAAAACTATGATTTTTTACTTTATCAATTCAACATATCAATGAGACAGTAACCAAAAGACACAAATAACCAGTAGATATCTATAGGGCAACACACAGTCGTCAAAAAAAGAAAGGTTTCCATTAAACATGTCAAATTCTAAAGCGTCAAAGGTCTATACAGCTGAATTGTAAATGAATCAAACAGAAACTTGAACAAATATCTCACATCAACACTGATTTCTCCAAATAACAAAAATGATTTATATATAACAAAGACGATCACTGATGAAGTATTCCCGAATATGTCTGTTATACTGAATGTGAATTTGCATTGCTGTGCGGCGTGTCTCGGTGTTTCGTACATCCAACTTCAATTGATTTATTTTGATGTTTCTGTTATGATTTCGGTTGGATAATCTGTTATGTCTTATCGCTTGTAGTCCAAATAATTATAAAATTGCCTTTCCATGCAATCATTGTCATGAAAATTGTCTGGACGAATATTGTGAAAATAATTGTATAAAGTTCGAGATTGCATGTTAGTTACGTAAGCGCGTCACTGTTTTTGATATCCTGTGGTGTTTTTCGTTGATGGAATATGTTCGTTGTTCTGTGGTTTGCATGTTATGTCGACTATTATATTATTTGTTTGTGCGTTTCTCTGTTATGTTCTCTGTTATGAATGTTCTTGCATATGTTTGTGCTGTATTTCTGTCACGTAGTGTTTTAGTGATATTTTTTAACATTGTCATAAAGCGGGAGGTTTGGCATGCCATGAAACCAGGTTCAACCCACCATTTTTTGTCAGGAATATGGCAGTTGTTATCACATTGTTCGTTTCTATGTGTGTTGGCGTTTGTTTTTGTTGCACTTCGGTGTTCCTGTTGTTCCTTTGTTTTTCTCTTATAATTGATGTGTTTCCCTCGGTTTTGGTTTGTAACGCGGATTTGTTTTCTCTCAATCGATTTATGACTTTTGAACACCGGTATACTACTGTTGCCTATATTTACACCCGACAGAATATGAATATGTATACCATTATGAGTTGTGGCATAATTGACACTTTGACAACTATCCAACCGAGACAAAATGACGTAGAACTTACCAACTATGGATAACCATGCACGCCCTCACCAATAAGCAAAATCCATACCACAAAGCAAGCGCTATAAAAGGCCAGAAAATAATGAAATGTAAAAAATTTAATGAGAAAACCAACGGCATGATTTACGTAAAAAACAACAAACGAATAACAAATATGATATACGGTAACTAACGACAATCACTGAATGACATGTACCTGACTTGGGACAGACATATACAGAATGTGGATGGTTAAACATGTTTGAGAGCACCCAACCCTTCCAAAAACCTAGGACAGTAGTGTAAAAGCAAATCATGTTGAAAAGGGCTTGAAAAGTACTGATATTCGAGTACTCGTAGTTACTGAAATCTAGTTCCAAGCCAATAACAACTAATATCAAATGTATCCAATACAAATTAAGTACCAATCAGTACACATCAAATGGATTGAGTCTATGAAAACATGACCTTGTGCAATGCCAAAATATAAAGATAGTAATATATATTATATATATATATATATATATATTTTTTTCACCTCATGTTTGCGGTATACCATCTTTTCCGCAAGTTTATTGTTTTCTGTTTGGTATTAAATTAATAATAAAGATCCATTTTGTTACATCTTGTGATCCGTTTATTTGGCAATCGCCAATGGCAGTCAGCAGGGTTTAAGAACATCCGGTGTTCGACCTGTTAGTCAAATGCGTTTTGTTTAAATATACTTTTTCACTTTTTAAGTCTTTTGGATAATGTTTGTACTGTATTTAGACCCCTCTACCAAGAAATTTATTTTGCATGCACACGTATTAAAATTGCGGTTTTTATCCAACGCAATCATAGATTTGAAAGTTGTTTTCAATTTAAACTTATATATATTATGTTTTGATTTATTTATGAGGAAAGTAATGTTAAATTGATAACCTTTGAGAATATATGTATTCAAAGGATCGATAAGCTTACATGGATCGTATCTAAATTTTCAAGTTGTGAAAACAGCATCAAAGTTAAAATTAGGATGTGATATCCCGTCAGTTATACAGTTTTTCTTTAGTTTTAGAAATCGTCATATCAGTAAATCTTTTTCAATTCCTAGATTATTTTCAAAATGTTATATTCGAATAAACACTTGTGGCTGGTTTATACTAGTTTTTTTTATATCTTACCCTCCCTTCAAATCTGCACCGGTGAACAAAAAGATACTTGAAATAACATACAATCAAAGTAAGAGGAGAGCACTTAAAAATTATGGAAATTATAACAACACTTCCTAGATTCTGTGCATGCAACGCGCTTTTCTTGGTGTGCCTTTAACTGGAACATTCAAACTAACAAAAAATGAAAGCCAATGAGGGAACGTGAGGAGATATATGATAAAAAAAATGGCCAAATTCGTTAAGGTCAATTTTGCATGAGGATTTTGGTATCTTAGTTTCCTAAAGGTACTAAATTCATCAACGGATACTGTAAGAAATATTTGTTATATATTTAGCTGATTGCTTTTAAAACTCTTAACATCCTTGGTTTCAAAATTTTGTCTTGAGTGTTGATGAAGTTACACCCAAAAAAAGCATTTAGGACTGATGAAGTTACACCCAAAAAAAAAAGCATTTAGGACGCATAATAAAGTGTTATTTTCATTTCTTATAATTTTTAGAATTGAATGCTACTCTTTGGAATTTTATTGGGGTGCAAAAGCGTTGACAGAAGCACATGATGTATGAAGCTCGGAAGACACGCTCTTGTGCAATCAATCTACAGAATTTCAATGCTGACAAAACATTAGAAACGTTTTGATATTGATAAATTAACAAAAATATGTCCGTCCAATAAAGTAAAATCATAAACAGGTAAAGAAACATCAATTTTGGATGAAAAAGTCGGCATGGTAATAAAAAATGTTGGTATGAAGATTACCCTGAGAAATTGTAGTATCAAGGATCAGAAATGTTTGATATAGTAAGACAAATTTGGATTGTTTACAGAAAGTACATCTGCAAGTATTATATCTTTCAAGTGGTGTTTCATTGGGTTTTTAGCATCGGAAGTTTTATATAAACTTTATTACAGTGAAAATAAATGATCAACCCTTCCCATTTTTAATTTATATCAATAGATTACATGCATAAACGTACACCAAGGAAAATAGAACCGAAACAAAGCAGAAATAGCACTGAACTCTAACATAATGGTATACAAAATGATAAAAAAAAAAAAAAAAAAAAACACAAAATAAATAATAAATTATATCGTATTAAAATGCCTGTAGTTACAGAAAGCAAGCTCACAGTACTAAACTTTTTAAAAGAAATAATACATGAAAGTGTGAAATGCACCTAACAAAGTACAAATGTATACAGTAAAACCAAAAGAAGCAATTGGGTATTGCTTCAAAAGTGAAAATTAACAGTTGATGTTTCAATCAAGAGATTTAAATAGAAAACGGCAATGTACATATAAAACTTTCATGGCTTACATCCAAGTAAACAGCAATTATATAAATATTTATTGAAACGGCAATATATGGCATTGTTAAAGTTTTAATTGTTCGCGGTTATTCACTGTTAAATCATATGGCAATGAACTTTGAATGGTAGAAGATACAATATTAAATGCGTAATTAGAATACCTTATGCGTTATGAATTTATTTTATTTTAATTAGTAATGTTTTTAGGTTAAAATATTTTAATATATAAATTTGCAATTCACATTTAAATAAATTTGAAGTACTGATTGCAATGAGCTCCACATCCACTTCATTTGAACGTTGGTGGATAGTTGTCTCATTGGCAATCATACCTCATCTCCTTGTTTTGTATCGTCAGTAATTAAGGTCAAACAATTTGAATTAGTTTGTGGAACTTATGAATATTCAATAAAAAGCACATTTTTCTCAATTTGTTCAGAAGAAAAGACTAGAACTCGAATTAAAGAATATTTGAAGCAACAACTAGACTTCTATAGTAAAAAAAAACAAAAAATGGTATCCACAAAATAAGATGAATCTGAAACTATTCCTTCGCGTTCTTCATATTTTCATTGTCCAATCACATATACAAAATAAGATTCACATGTAAACATCAACTTACCAGGTTGGAGCATATTTTCACCTTTTAAACAGTAATATTTTATAAATGCATATGTGTGTCACCTTCTTATGTGTTTATAAATATATCGCAACCAACTTCACCGCAATGGGCATTTAAACGTTCATGCTATTACATGAAAGGTTTGCGATGTAAAAATATATAGATCGATTTAATAAAATCGAACATATAGATAATTTTACAATGTCATCGATTTTTTCCCATCATCATGATATCTACAAAGTGTTATTGACTTACAAATCTATAGTTTAGATTCGTTGTAGAATGTTGCTATCTCAAACATTCTAGAAATCAAAACGTTTTCTTCCTCAACTATATTTGTTTCTTTACTTTACTCTCAACTGAAATAAATGAATTGGAAAGATAAAAACTGTATTAAATTCATTAATAAGTCCTTACAATAAATCGAAATTATGTTGTATATCATAGATTGATAGATTATGGTTTTCTTAACGTCCAGTACAGTGGCTATGCAGTGGCATAGCCACTGGAAAATGAATTGTAAGCAGGGGGTCTGGTAGAAGCTGAACGATTAAAGTAAAATTCTTATTTGAAAAAAAGTTTTATAACATTATTTGTAAGCACAATCATGATTACAATGCTACACTGGTGCTACGCCACTGCAGTGTCAAATATTGCATGCATGGATATCCGGGACAATAAAAAAATTAAAGGTGCATTCTGCAAAGTATGTCAACCAGGAAAAAGGGCGGGAGATTAAGACTGCCGCTTGAATCAGGTTAGATTTCCAAAAAAAGGGGAAGAAGTTAATATTATCAAACTCATAACAGTGTTGACGAGACCATTCGTTGGCGCGCTCAGTTCTCCATTTGACTGGGTCAGATCAGGTAACCGTTTGTCTGTTAGGCTTACTTAATTATGGGCCGGCACTAAGCCGGTCCATTATATGATATGGGTTTGAGATTGTTACATGAGATTCTGCGGATCTACATTATTATTTTCTGCGGTATATGAAAATTAAGATTTTAGGTAATTGAAATAAATACATTTTTTATTATTTTTTATATAAGAAGAAGATGCCAAATATTTATAACAATGCATGTTCATTGTTTTATTATGCACAAAATGCGTGACCCGTATTTGGGATTTCCCAAACCAGGTTATTTTAGAAATGTAAACAAGGTACCATATTCCTACAACAACTCGTCGTCGGAACATGGGAAATGATTTATAGTTTGCGTTATTTTCTCAAAATAGTTATTTTATATTCTGTTTTGATTATTATATATACAGTTTTCATCATTTAGAAAAATAATCATAATAAAGATATCTTTACTTTCAACGTAAACGATCTCGGACGTTTTATACTAGTAGGTAACATGTTTCAGTAACTGAAAGTGATTTTCAAACCTCTCAAATATCCACTTGGTGTTTGTTAATACTTTGCAATTTTACTGCAACCAAGCAGATTGAAATGAAAACATTTTGTCAAGGATTTGTCAGTTATTACGAAGAGAATAATTTGCTATACTGTCTGCAGCTTTCTGATTTTTAGTTGTAGTATGAAGCAGTTTTTAGTCTGTCGTATACCCAATGAAAATATGAAGGGATACGGAGTAAATGTACACGAGACAATATTAATATCAATACATGGTAAAACCCAAATATGGAACGTTTTTATTGTTGTCCTTCATCTTCAAGTCACTATGAGGCATTCAACAATGATCAATATTTCTCATAACTGGTAGTAAGTTCTAGTTGACCCTTCCCATCGGTTTGAGCAGAATTCATGATTAAATATCACAAGTAATAGCTTTTCAAAAAAAGGCTAGCCGTCTCTTAGCTGATGAAAATGGAAAGTGTTCTCGCTTTGTAGATTAATTCATTCAGAATAGTCTTGCATATCAATCAACAAATTTTACCACTCACGTGAGGTCACACGTTATGAAGTAGTATATCGTTTAACGTTGTGTGTGTTTACAAAACTCCAGAAGATTCGGCTATTTATAGATAAAAGTAACCTGTGTACCAATCTCATGAATATGCATGATTAATGACCAGGCAAAATCTAATTGCTAAAATAGAGAGGACAAATCCGATACTCTACGGGATTGAAAGACATTTACTAGGTTTGGATTGTCCTAACCAATCAACAAACTTTGATTATTCACGTCTCGTAATATCTTCCAATCAGATAGTAAGAGGCATTCACGCACTGACTGTCCATCGTTCAATTCTTAATAACGTCTCCGAGGAGACGTTAATAAAAAAGATAAAAAAAAGCTACATTCATATTTTTATGACTGTTTGTTGATACTTTTAAATTTCACCAAAACCGAATAGAAATGAAAACATTATGTCTACCTTTACTGAGAGGAATAATTTGATATTTGTTTGCTTTAAGATTTTTATATCTTTTGTCAAACGAAGTTGGGAAGGGATATAGTGTTTCATCTGTCCATCACAAAGTTAAAGTCCATCTATCTAGTTTAAACATATTTATTTATAGTGGATTGGAAAACAATTTATTGCAACTCATATTAATCCCTTTCCACTTTGCGGGTGCGAGTGCTGCAATGCAGCGGCATTAGCCCTCTCTTTTTCGAAATCTACAGGGGTGTCTTTTACGTGCAAGAGATATGGCTCTCTCTTAATACGGGTCAGCCATTTATCGTCCACTTCCGACAGACTATCATCGTTTCTCAAGACCAAACTCGCAAATGGTGTCAAGGCAGAGCCGAAAATTCAGTCCCTGAAATGTTCTCCCCAGAACGGGGATCGAACCAGGAACCTTTGTGTTAGTAGTCCGATTCGCTAACCACTACACCATGGCTCTCCATCTATCTGTGGAAGTATAAGTCATAGTTCATGAGATTTTGTTCATGAGATTTTGTTCATAGATGCATCTTGAATAACCAAGAGGTCCTGATAAAAATAAGGTTATCTTGACCTACATTTCACATATGAGTGACTGATTAAAGTTTGCGTTCGAGTTCATATCTGAGATACAACTCGTGGAGAAATAATATTTGTCAGTAGATGCGTCTGTAAAAGTCAGAATCGAGAGTCCTAAAAATATGTCATCTTGACATAAAATTCATTGATGAGTAAATGAGGTGAAAGGCTGCGTTTAAGTCCATATCTGAGATGAGGAGTACAAATATTTTGTCAGTAGATGCAACTTTGATAGTCACGAGTTTCAAAATCAAGTCTTGAAAATGAATTAGGTGATATTCCATTTCATCAACTGCACTTAAAAGATATTCGATTTCATCAACTGCACAATTAAGTTATATTTTATAGCATTATCATAACTAATTGGATTGGACCAGTTCTGGTAATTGAGGATTAAAGTCAACTCAATATACAGATTGTTTATATAATATTTTACACTTTTTATACACCAAAAACCTCCATATTTCCGGCCCAAAAATTTGGTGCGTGCACCAATTAACTCTCTTGTACGTTGTTTTTACAAGGGACATTTAAACGTACGGGGTCACCAAAGTTTTCTCAAGGACTGAAAACAAGTAACTCGAAAAAAAAAAAAAAATACCACAGGCGTATTGATTAACATTGATTATTTTGAAATTCTTCACCGATAATCGATAATCATATTATTTATCATACCGCACGTTCTTTAAACATTAAAATAAATTTCACTAGCTTCAAAAGTAGTAATGAATGTGTAAGCAATAACTTTTTTCTGACTAAAAAGCGATATTACAATTGTCGCTTTCTAAAATTTGTACTGGCCCTTCGTATCTTTCAACTTTTATCATGTCTACAAGTATTTATTTTTAAAACGAATGCATGGTAAATATAGATTCTACCACTGCATCGAGTGTGATACGATATTTATCCACTCGAGACAGTTAAATTTTCAAATTTAAAATTTAACTGTCGAGAGTGGATAAATATCGTATTACACGAGATTTGGTGGTGGAATCTGTTCTCTAATGATTTTCAAACAATATGCAGGCAAAATTATTCCTTCTTTTCGAATGCTCTGCAAAAAGATGTGTTCTTTCTATGTGACATCATCAGACATGGTCGCCCTTTTCATGCCGTCACAATAAGAAATTCAGAGGAACGTTAGAAAATTCGACGTCATAATCTGATTTTAACCAATGATGAACTGAGATCAAACGAACCACACGTTGATTAAATTTTTTATACAATGGGTGCAGAAAGGATAAATTCACGAAGAATTGAGAAATATAGATTCTACCACTGCATCGAGGTGATACGATATTTATCCACTCGAGACAGTTATATTTTCAAATTTAAAACGCGAGGCTTGCCCGAGCGTTTTAAATATTTAAAATTTAACAGCCGAGAGTGGATAAATATCGTATTACACGAGATTTGGTGGTGGAATCTGTTTCTCTAATGATTTTCAAACAATATGCAGGCAAAATTATTCCTTCTTTTCGAATGATCTGCAAAAAGATGTGTTCTTTCTATGTGACGTCATCAGGCATGGTCGCCCTTTTTCATGCCGTCACAATAAGAAATTCAGAGGAACGTAAGAAAATTCGACGTCATAATCGGATTTTAATCAATGATGAACTGAGATCAAACGAACCACACGTTGATTAAATTTTTTTTATACAATGGGTGCAGAAAGGGATAAATTCACGAAGAATTAGAGAAACTTTATTACGCAATTAAAAAAAAATTAAAAAATATATTTTCGTACGGTCTTTTTCGTTTTAGCAAAATATAGGACAGTAAAAAGCTACATGTATTTAGACCTAGCTTAATACAATTTGCATTTACTTTATGAAATAGGAATCTTTAAATTCAATATCTCAATATAATTAATTGTTGAATAAATTTATTTACTGGAAAGCTAGAATTCAAATTAGTTGGTCCAACGTTCTACTGTCCTACTAACCTTGTCTAGTTTGTCCCCTTTCCTTTTCAAAGTACTGAATAATACAATTTTAACACATTGCCGAAAAAAGAATTTATCTTTATACCTTTTCTTCATTTGTATTAATATTTATGACACCAAATATTTTATTCTGTGTTCAAAATCACGAATAATTACGTCGTTGCTATATATATATGAAAAAATGTTTTAATACTGGAACCATAGCCACTAATATTATGAATATAAACAAAGAAAATTCAGACATTCGTTCACGAATTAAGCGAAATACCCGAACTACAACCACAAAGATGAACACACAGACTAAATATATTCGTTCAAGAATCAGCAGCAAATTGACAAAGACAAAGACATAACTCAAAAGACAAATAAGTAATGCAGTTAGGTTCCGAAAACGGGAGTCGCATGAACTTTTCCAGTAAAATTGGGAAGGCGATTATAGAATTTCCGTAAAATGGACTAAAAATGGAAAAATAATAGGGTTGTTTTTGTTAATTTGTTTCTTCTTTTGATTTTTAATTTATTCAATCATTTCCAATTTCTGTTTTGCTACTAATAAACTGTACCGGGTCCCCTTTACATAAAGCATTATAAACATAGAAAAGTCTTTTAGCTATTCAGATATATCTATAGAAATATACTTAAATAGAGACAATTGAGTAGTCTAATATGCCTGAATATCCAAAGCAAACTGACCATACGAGTCTTCTAAATGACTGAACGATTCAAATGATGTGGCATGCGAAAAATAGGAAGACATTTTTTTTCATTATCCTGAGCTCTTTTCACAAATAAATCTTATCCATTGAATAAACGGTAGGTTATTCTAAAATGTTCCCAACGTGGGAGTTTTTCTTTTTCTTTGTAAGATTTTTTTTTTTTGTGAAAATAACCGCATACACTTGAAGTTTTTGTCTAATAAAAATAGACATGTTTTACATTTAATATATTTTTCTATAATTCAATGATATTAACTCTGCACATTTATTGTTATTTTAAATGAAACTGTTGGGTGTGATGATAAAAAGAATGCTTAAAACAAATTCCTTTTAAATTTTGTTGAAAGAAAGTATTATGTATCGAAATGTGAAACAAGTGATTATTTAAATCCCCGCTGGAAGGCCTCTGACAGACTGAGTGAGAGTAAAATCATTGTTATCGATAGCCGATGACAAACAAGTTAAAGGTAAATGATTCGGTATTATTAACAACATAAGTATTATGATTGTCCACACTGTTATGGGATTACCTCTAATTAGAACCAAAAGTAAATCAAACTACGCACAGTACTAATAAAATAATTTTACATCACCCTTCTTAACAAAAGAAATAACAAGCACGAGTTCTACAATTGACAAATTCAAATTAATGTTCCAATATAAAGTTATTATCGTAAAACATTCAACAATTGTCCTTTTATAATAAAATACATAATATCAGCATGACAGACTCAATAGGTACGTATACACAATATATATTAAAAGAAGCACATACAAGAAGTTACATTGATTCTATGATGTTGGGCTTAACTGTACGTCTAGATCTTGTAGTATATAATCCATCAGAAGGATTGTGTTGGATTTTGTGGTTTCTGTATCGCTCATTATTTGGGAAGGGTTATTTATGTTTCGAAAAGGTTCAACTAATTCAGAGGTAGTTTGGCTGTACTGTGGTTCGGAATGGATAGGGGTACACGTGTGCCATTTTCAACAGCAATAAAGGGAACGTTCTCTCTTGTTTTGATCAAATGACGCCTATTGCGTCTATAAATTCCACTATCTTGATTTTCTTGAATGTAAGACTTGCTAACAGTCCGTTACTGCCCCTATTTCTGACAGAATCTCTGGCATTTAAAGGTTTTTATAGTTGTGAGCTTCTGTCGTAGTACCTTTTCTGATAAGTTTGTTTTGAATCAAGTTTGCTATGAACTTCGTTATAAAAGTGGAAGCTTGGTATGAGTCCCTCAAGAGTGGAAAGTAGAAGAACCGATCTGAGTTTTCTACGCATCATTAACTGTGAGGGGTATTGCCGATTTTCAAGGGAGTTTATTGCACATAATGTTTATCATTTGCACCGTTTTCTCCGCCAATCTATTAGATTTGGGGGTCGAGTAATGTGGACTCTATGTAACGTGTTTGAAATCCATTTTCTTTGCAAACTCACTAAAATCTTGGAATGAGTACTGAGGACCATTGTCAGAATTAACTGTCTCCGGGATGCCTAGTCTATAAAATGTATCTTTCAGTTTATTAATGACTGGTTTACCTGTAGTACCGTGAAATGTAAGGACGTATAAATAGAGATTATAATAATCAACGATCACAATGTAAGCAGTATTATTCTAATAAAACAGATCAGTAGCTACAACTTGCTACGGATATAGTGGAACACTGTGAGGTTCTACTGGTTCTTTAGCATTAGAATTTCTACGTTCCAAACAAACGGAACACTTTAACACCATGTCTGAGATATCTGATGTCATTTTAGGCCAGAATAGAACATCGCGAGCTCTGCGAATACATTTCTTGACTCCCATATACCCACTGTGAATTTTTTTATACCAAAAGGGCTCTCAAACTAGTGGGAATTACAATTTTATGACCCTTAAGAATTATACTTTTATTCACAGAAAGTTCATCTCTATGGTCTCAAAAACTTGATGTAGGACATTCACTACGAGATTGTGGCCAACCATTAAGACGGATGAATTAACTCAAGGTGAATGCTGACAACTTTACTTATTATGTCGGCGTTCACCATGCGATCTAATTCAGACTTTAAACAACCACGTAGCGCAACAGGTATGCGTCGCCGGTGATGTACGACGGGGATGGCTTTGGGTCGATGCGTATTGTAGCTTTTCTATGAAACAAGACCGAAATCTTTGAATTATTCTTTAACAATGACGACTTAGTCATTGGTTCTAGCTTACATGGCTCGGAGTCAGAAGTACATATAGTACTATAAACCAACTTTATCAACTCATAATCTTAGCAAGACTTCATATCTTATATTGGTTGGGAATTAGTTTCTACTAGTATACAGTAAAATTCTAATTAACTATTGACAGACCCATGTTCACAAGGTAGACAACAGATGCCAGGCGAGGGCGGGTCTTTACCATTATAAGCAGCCAAGGTACGAGGGACTTTTTGAGTGGACCATTGAATTTGAGATTATCAAGTATACGTTTAGGCAAAAAATCACTTGAGAACCCGTATCAAGCTTAAACTTAATTGGCTTAAACAAACATGAATTGTTTCAAAAGATTTTTCTTGACATTATGCCTATTATTAATAAAATTATTCTTATCATTAATACAATCCATAAAAACTCTGAGTCACTATCATCATCTGTGTCTAGTTCATCACCTTCTGTTTAAATCGATATACTTGCACAAAATGATTGCTCTTTTGCCAACTGTTATAGCCTGATGTCTTGATTGACATATTTATGATGACGCGTTTTTTCAACAAACAATCGGCATTCCCATGGGAACCAACTGTGCTCCTCTTCTTGTCGACTTGATCTTTTATTCATATGAGGCTGACTCCATACACGAGCTTCGTAGGAAGAATAAAAAAGGTGCTGGCATTATTCTTTAACTTTACTTTCCGCTATATAGACGATGTCCTGTCACTAAATATTTCAAAGTTTGGTGAATATGTTGAACGCAACTATCCCATCGAACTTGAAATATAGGAAACAACAGATACAGTTAATTCTGCCTCATATCTTGACTTACATCTATAAATAGACAATGAGGGTCGGTTGAGATGAAAACTTTACGATATAAGAGATGGTTTTAGCTTCCCAATTGTGAACTTTCCATTTCTATGTAGTAACATTCCAGCAGCGCCTGGATAAGGCGTATATATCTCTCAGTTGATACGATATACCAGTGCTTTCTTTTCCTATCGTGATTTTCTTAATAGAGGATAGCTGCTCACAATGAAGCTTTTAAACCAAGAGTTCCAAATGGTGAACTTAAAATCATCCCTTCGAAAATTTTACGGACGCCATCACGAGTTGGTTGACCGTTGTGGAATATCTGTTTCACAGATGACGACGAATATGTTCCAATTGTCGTAGCCACAATCACGTCCGCCTTTTCCCCGAATGTGACTTCCGAATTAGACTGATCATTTGATTTGTATTTACATGAGCAACACGACTGGTGCCACATGTGGAGCAGGATCTGCTTACTCTTCGGGAGCACCTGATATCACCCCGGTTTTGGCGGGGTTCGTCTTTCTCAGTCTTTAGTTTTCTATGTTGTTTTTTTTTTTTTTTTTTGTATTCTGTTGTTTGTTTTTTGGTCTTTTTCTTGTTTTGCCATGATGTTGTCAGTTTATTTTCGACTTATGAATTTTAATGTCCTCTTGGTATGTATTGCTTCTCTTTCAGCGCTTCTGTGTTGACATAAGTTATAATAGCATGGTCATAATTATAAATCAATTGTTTACAAACTTTGAATTTTTCGAAATACTAAATAGCAGTAGTTGGCAAAACCTTCCGGAATTTTGGGTCATCAATGCTCTTCAATTTAGTACATTATTAATCCTTTTTAACTTTTTAGACGAAACAAAATTTTAATCCTGGTATCTATGATGAGTTTATTTTTAACATTTCTTTCCTTCCACCGGACATTCTTCTTGTTTGGAGTGATTTCTTCCACAATTCCCAGTAGAATACCGTTGAGCATCGACTTTAACTCGATCTTGGTTGACGGGACCTGTCCTAATTTGGTCACACGTCCAACGGTTTTTCCTGGGGAGGCATTGTTAAAATGTGAATGTCTCGGTCTTGGAATTTTCACCTCATGTTCAAATTTGGAGGATTCAAAATTGTTCATCTTCTTCAGTTGTACCTGATTGTATTCAAATGCGTTTTCTACATAAGAAAATGCCCATACCAAGTCAGGAATATGACAGTTGTTTTCCATTCGTTTGATGTGTTTGAGCTTTTGATTTTGCTATTTGATAAGGGATTTTCCGTTTTGAATTTTCCTTGGAGTTCGGTATTTTTGTTATTTTACTTCACTTTAGGCGAATTTGTCCCGAAAATATGTTCCACGTCTTGCTAACAGTCCGTTACTGCCACTATTTCTGACAGAATCTCCTGCATTTAAAGGTTTTTATAGTTGTGAGCTTCTGTCGTAGTACCTTTTCTGATAAGTTTGTTTTGAATCAAGTTTGCTATGAACTTCGTTATAAAGGTGGATGCTTGGTATGAGTCCCTCAAGAGTGGAAGGTAGAACCGATCTGAGTTTTCTACGCATCAGTAACTGTGAGGGGTATAGCCGATATACAAGGGAGTTGATTGCACATATTGTTTACAATTTGCACCGTTTTCTCCGCCAATCTATAAGATTTGGGTGGGAGTAATGTGGACTCTATGTAACGTGTTTGAAATCAATTTTTTTTTTTCGCAAACTCACTAAATTCTTGGAATTAATACTGAGGACCATTGTCAGAATTAACTGTCTCCGGGATGCCTAGTCTATAAAATGTATCTTTCAGTTTATTAATGACTGGTTTACCTGAAGTACCGTGAAATTTAAGGACGTATAAATAGAGATTATAATAATCAACGATCCCAACGTAAGCAGCATTATTCCAATAAAACAGATCAGTAGCTACAACTTGCTACGGATATAGTGGAATTCTGTGAGGTTCTACTGGTTCTTTAGCATTAGAATTTCTACGTTCCAAACAAGCGGAACACTTTAACACCATGTCTGAGATATCTGATGTCATTTTAGGCCAAAACAGAACATCGCTAGCTCTGCGAATACATTTTTTGACTCCCATATGCCCACTGTGAATTTTTTTTACCAAAAGGGCTCTCAAACTAGTGGGAATTACAATTTTATGACCCTTAAGAATTATACTTTTATTCACAGAAAGTTCATCTCTATGGTTCCAAACTTCTAAAATTGATGTAGGACATTCACTACGTGATGGTGGCCATCATTTAAGACGGGTGAATTAACTCAAGATGAAGACTAACAACTTTACAAATTAAGTCGGCGTTCACCATGCGATCTTATTCAGACTTTAAACGACCACGTAGCGCAACAGGTATGCGTCGCGGGTGATGTACGACGGGGATAGCTTTGAATCGATGCGTATTGTAGCTTTTCCATGAAACAAGACCGACATCTTTGAAAACTTCAGAATAATTCTTCAACAATGACGACTTAGCCATTGGTTCTAGCTTACATGGCTCGGAGTCAGAAGTACATATAGTACTATAAACCAACTTTATCAACTCATAATCTTAGCAAGACTTCATATCTGATATTGGTTGGGAATTAGTATCTACTAGTATACAGTAAAATTCTAATTAACTATTGACAGACTCATGTTCACAAGGTAGACAACAGATGCCAGGCGAGCGCGGGTCATTAACATTATTAGCAGCCAAGGTACGAGGAACTTTTTGAGTGGACCATTGAATTTGAGATTATCAAGTATACGTTTAGGTAAAAAATCACTTGAGAACCTGTATCAAGCTTAAACTTAACTGACTTAAACAAACATTAATTGTTTCAAAAGTTTGATTTCTCATGACATTATGCCTATTATTAATAAAATTATTCTTATCATTCATACAATTCATAAAAACTCTGAGTCACTATCATCATCTGTGTCTAGTTCATCACCTTCTGTTTAAATCGATATACTTGCACAAAATGATTGCCCTTTGCCAACTGTTATTAGATATAAGAAGATGTGGTATGAGTGCCAATGAGACAACTCTCCATCCAAGTCAAAATTTTAAATGTAAACCATTATAGGTCAAAGTACGGTCTTCAACACGGAGCCTAGGCTCACACCGAACAGTAAGCTATAAAGGGCCCCAAAATTACTAGTGTAAAACCATTCAAACGGGAAAACCAACGGTCTAATCTATATAAAACGAGAAACGAGAAACACTTATGAACCACATCAACAAACGACAACTACTGAACATCAGATTCCTGACTTAGGACAGGTGCAAACAAATGCAGCGGGTTTAAACGTTTTAATGGTACCAAACCTTCACCCTTTTTCTGAAACAATAGTGTAACATCACAACATAGAAAGACACACTATAAAATATCAACTGAAATAGCTTAACTCAATCAAAGGACATAGTAACACCAATGAACATACACTGAACAAATAAATTTGACCTATGATACAATGCAAATTCAAAATAAATAAACTAAGGGAAGAATAATAAAAGTGACATGTTATATCGGTATGAAATGTTAAACAATTTAAGAAAAACAATATGCTCGAACAAAATATCAGCCATTTGCAATAACTTTAAACACAGGTAAATAAAATAATTTTGTTGTTAGATACACGTATACAGTTACAATAGAGAAAGGAAATATTTTGATATAGCTTGAAGTCTTGATTGACATATTTGTTACGTTATGATGACGTGTTTTTTTTCAACAAACAATCGGCATTCCCATGGGAACCAACTGTGCTCCTCTTCTTGTCGACTTGTTCTTTTATTCATATGAGGCTGACTCAATACATGAGCTTCGTAGGAAGAATAAAAAAGAAGCTGGCTTTATTCTTTAACTTCACTTTCCGCTATATAGACGATGTCCTGACGAAGTTTGGTGAATATGTTGAATGCATCTATCCCATCCAACTTGAAAGTAAGGAAACAACAGATACAGTTCATTTTGCCTCATATCTTGACTTACATCTATAAATAGACAATGAGGGTCGGTTGAGATGAAAGCTTTACGATATAAGAGATGGTTTTAGCTTCCCAATTGTGAACTTTACATTTCTATGTAGTAACATTCCAGCAGCGCCTGCATAAGGCGTATATATCTCTCAGTTGATACGATATACCAAGGCTTTCTTTTCCTATCGTGATTTTCTTAATATCGGATAGCTGCTCACAAGGAAGCTTTTAAACCAAGAGTTCCAAATGGTGAACTTAAAATCATCCCTTCGAAAATTTTACGGACGCGATCACGAGTTGGTTGACCTTTGTGGAATATCTGTTTCACAGATGACGACGAATATGTCCGCCTTTTCCCCGAATGTGACTACCGAATTAGACTGATCATCTGGTTTGTATTTACATGAGCACCTGACTGGTGCCACTTGTGGAGCAGGATTTGCTTACCCTTCGGGAGCACCTGAGATCACCCCGGTTTTTGGCGGGGTTCGTCTTTCTAAGTCTTTAGTTTTTTCTATGTTATTTTTTGTATTCTCTTGTTTGTCTTTTTGGTCTTTTTCTTGTTTTGCCATGATGTTGTCAGTTTATTTTCGACTTATGAATTTTAATGTCCTCTTGGTATGTATTGCTTCTCTTTCAGCACTTCTGTGTTGACATGAGTTATCATTGGTATGGTCATAATTATAAATTAACTGTTTACAAACTTTGAATTTTTCGAAATACTAAATAGCAGTATTTGGCAAAACCTCCCGGAAGTTTGGGTTATCAATGCTCTTCAATTTAGTACATTATTAATCCTTTTAACTTTTTAGACGAAACAAAATTTTAATCCTGGTATCTATGATGAGTTTATTTTTAACATTTCTTTCCTTTCACCGGACATTCTTCTTGTTTGGAGTGATTTCTTCCACAATTCCCAGTAGAATACCGTTGAACATTGACTTTAACTCGATCTTGGTTGACGGGACCTGTCCTAGTTTGGTCACACGTCCAACGGTTTTTCCTGGGAAGGCATTGTTAAAATGTGAATGTCTCGGTCTTGGAATTTTCACCTCATGTTCAAATTTGGAGGATTCAAAATTGTTCATCTTCTTCAGTTGTACCTGATTGTATTCAAATGCGTTTTCTACATAAGAAAATGCCCATACCAAGTCAGGAATATGACAGTTGTTTTCCATTCGTTTGATGTGTTTGAGCTTTTGATTTTGCTATTTGATAAGGGATTTTCCGTTTTGAATTTTCCTTGGAGTTCGGTATTTTTGTTATTTTACTTCACTTTAGGCGAATTTGTCCCGAAAATATGTTCCACGTGTTGTTTGAGATTTTTCCAAGTATCAACTTGATTTGTTGCATCCCAAAACAAATGAGGTTGTTGTACTCCGATGAGATCCATTTACCGTATTTATCAAACAACCTTTTATTTTTCTTTGGGTCGTATAATGGCGATATTTATGAATTACAAAGAACAGAAATAAATCAAAGTTTTTACAGGTTTTTGAATGTGACGATAGTATGGAACTGTTCTAAAAAGGACTGTCCTCAACACTAACGGACTTGGATTCTCAAATATTGTGGTCTTGAGCATCACTGAAGAGAAATTTGTCAAAATGTGCATCAGGTGCATTAAATTTGTAACGTTAATGTTGTATCTACCACTTGCTCGTAACATGTTATGTTATAAAATTTTGGAAATTATTTTGAATTAAGGAATGTCCCTCGTTCATGCATAACTCTGATTCGTTTTCCCGGTTTATCTATATTTTTTGGTCCCTTTCGACTATATCAGCTCTTTAAAGTTTATACTAGGACTATAATTTTCTGTCAAAATGCGCTTCTGGTGCAGTAAAATTGCTGCGGTTAATGTTAATGTAAATCCAAGTGATTTAAAATCAATGATAAATGGAATCTTTCGAAACAAAACAAATTTTTTTTCTAGAAATTAACATGAGCGACTCAAACTCTATGAAAACCACAGTAATTTCAGTTTTCCCGTTAACCTAGTATCAGACCTTCAACCCCAGCACGATTCATTCAAATGAACATATCTCAGTTGAAACTGCATACAATAGTTTGTATGGAAATATCAGAGGCACTTGTCTCTGAAAAAAATAAGTTTTTTTCAGAGACAAGTGCTTGTGGGGAATATCATATGCAAATCGCTGATACTCTCCACTTACAAACTATCCTTAACAGGGCATATATAGTAAACATGTAAAATGTCTCATCTTACAAGAGATATGTCTTTTACTGATCAATGCGAGGTCCTAGTCTGAAATCTAATGCACAAAAGTTAGGAATCGACGGTGATGAATGCCTAGCAGGGGATCTTTACCTTGATTGATTTTCTGTGGCGCGCGTGTAACACAGCTTGTCAGATCGAAAGCAACTTCAATATACATCTTTATTGGAACATTCAGAGCCAAATATATGGTTTGTCAAAAATGTACAGATATATAACCAAACGGCTTACAAAGTATATAGCATAACGCGTGTTAGGCACCAACTTAACTATGTTTCCACTTCTCCCCTGAAACATTTTTTACACAAAATTAAGTTAAGAATCAAACATTTAAAACAAAACATGCCCCCTTCCTACCCACCACACACAATAAATGAATAGTCGGTGCCTTAGATCAATTAGCTGAAACCTTACAATTTGTATGAATTACCAAATTTAACAATATGTAATAAAATAAGAGAAGAAGAAGTTGTCTTTTTGACATTGTTTTATTTCTCCCCCTTTTTATCTATTCGTTCAGTGTATGTTCATAAGTGTTTCTCTTTTCTCGTTTTTATATAGATTAGACCGTTGGTTTTCCTGTTTGAATTGTTTTACGCTAGTCATTTTGGGGCCCTTTATAGCTTGCTGTTTGGTGTGAGCCAAGGCTCCGTGTTGAAGGCCGTACTTTGACCTTTTTACACATTGTGACTTGGATGGAGAGTTGTCTCAATAGCACTCATACCACATCTTCTTATTTCTATAAACTACTATAGGTTAAATAAAGTATTAAAGTCTAAGTTCGTGAGAAATGTTCACGCGACCATCATGCAAATGACTGCCAAAGTCCCTAATTGATACATGCACTTCAAATGAAAGTAGTGAGTTGGAACAAGTTATGCAGCTCACCAAATCTTTTACATTATCAAAATTAAGCGATGTGGTATGATTGTCAATGAGACAACTATCCACCAGAGTCCAAATGACGTACAGCCTTCAACAATGATCAAAACTCATACCGTATTTTTAGCTACAAAAGGCCTGACATAACAAGATTTAAGGTCAAGGATCAGTAAATGACCAGTGCATAGAATATTTTAAAATTCAGTACTCGATTAGATGTTGAAAATGTACATCGAAAAATCACAGGTAGTAACCTCGTCATATCGAAGAGTGTTAAGTACAGTGATTTTGTCATAGTTTGGTTAATTCGAACATGGTTAAGTTAAGTTACTTCCTCGAACGATTGTCTCAGTTCTATTCAAACGAGCAAATAAAAAGCAAATAAGATGTTTGAATCTGTATTGTAAGTCAAACGATCTACATTGGAATTGTTGTTTTCAAGAAATAAACGCAGAATAAGCAAACTATCGAAATTGCTATGGTTTGGTTAAGCGATTTACATGGTTCGGTTAAGTGTCTAGAGATTCGTCATGGTTTTGATCAAGTCTGTCATGGTTTAGATCCAAAATAATATATATGTGTTTCAGCTCAATATAGATAGTTTGTTTGAAAAGGCTTGTAATTAAACGAAGTTACACAATTTACCAACTGACTAAGAAGAAAAAAAGCCTTTTAAACCATATTTGGAGGGTGTAATCGGCAAAGCGTACATTAAACAATTTTACTTTTCGTGACTTGTCTTTGTATGCAAATCGTACTACTACGAGTGTCTTGTAAAAGAATTAGGAAAAAATTAGCACTCATGTAATCCCACATACAAAAAAATCACTTGACAAGGATGAGATGTTGGCGAATCATAAGTCCTTCATGGCTTCAATGAACATTACATTGAACAGCAAATCGGAGGACTTACCTTGTTTGTATTGGATACCTAAGCTTCACAAAATTCCATACAAACAACTGTACATTGCCGGATCATCTACATGTTCGACGAAAGAATTGTCCATTAGATTGACAAATATTCTTTCCGCAGGAAAGATGGTCTTCAGAAATACTGTGAAACTGTTTACTCGCGTAATGGTATTTACCATATGAGGATTCTACAAAACTCTAAAGAACTTCTGAATAATTTTAAATCTCGATCTTTCTCTGAAATTAGTTCTATCAAAACTTTTGATTTTTCAACTCTGTATACCACCATTCCACATATGTGAAATTGAAAAATCGTCTAAAAGAAATAATCCACAATGCATTTCAATATAAAACTGGTAGCATACGCTATAAATTTATTACTTTGGGATACCATACGGCATATTTTGTTAATAGTGAACAAAAGAGTAAAATATGCTATCTTTGTTCTTAATTGTTAATTATATATTATGGTGTTTGGATGTATAAATACTCATCCACGCCTGACCTACAATGGTTTACTTTTATAAATTTTGACTTGGATGGAGAGTTGTCTCATTGGCACTCCTACCACATCTTCTTATATCTATACACAGAGTAACAAGTGATCAGTATGCTGGAGTTTCTTGTTGACAACATATTTTTGAATTTGGAGGTAGACTTTTTCAACAAATTATCGGTACTCCTATGGGAACGAACTGTGCGCCTCTCCTTGCCGACATCTTATTTTCATATTAGACGGAATTCCTTCAGAAATTTGTCAAGAACAAGAAGATAAAAGAAGCCAGATCATTTAATTTCACATACAGATATATTGATGATGTTCTTTCCATTAACAATCCAAACTTTTCTGACTGGGTTCCATTAATATATCCCCCAGAACTAGAATTTAAAGAAACAACAGACACGGCTTCCTCTGCCTCATTTTTAGACTTATACCTCGAATTTGTTATGAGCGGTCATTTCAGTACCAGAATCTATTATAAACGAGACGGTTTTAATTTTTAAATTATCAATTTCCCCTATTTTAGTAGCTATATACCAACTTCACCTGCATATGGGATATAAATTTCCAAACTCATTCGGTATTCAAGAACTTGCAGCTGCTACTCAGACTTTTCAAAACGTCACCGGTGTCTGCGCAGAAAGTTGATGAACCAGGGGTACTTCAAAGAACGTCTCATCCTTTTTCTTAAAAAGGTCATCGAAAGATACCACGACCTAGTTGATAAATATACCTTATCAACTTCACAAATAATAAACGATGGTATTGAAGTATAGATTCTAGGTACTGACGATATTTGTCATCTTAATGACTTCTTATAGTATTCTTTTATTCCTCTTTATTTTACTTTTTTCTGCGATATAATTTAAATAGTCATTGCTCTTTTAAACTAGCTTTCGATATAATAATTACGAAAACAGAAAGCGCTGCTTCTGTTTCACAAAGAATATTTTCTCCGTGTGTCCATTAGGGACTCTGCCGGGAATATTGTGAGCGGCATCACTTGTAAAATAATTAAAGTTGCAAAACGTATCAGCTAGTCAAAAAGTAATTTTTGTTTTACATTTTTTCTAGCAAACTATACATCTGTTGTTTTATTTTGAACCAGTCTATATAGTTGTTAATTTCTGTGTCATTTGGTCTCTTGTGGACAGTTGTCTCATTGGCAATCATACCACATCTTCTTTTTATATATAATAAATAAAAGAAGATGTGGGGGTTATACGCCCATGATATAGTAACCCAACTACAAAACTGACCAAACGATATTAAGAGGACACCATAAGTCTTCAACAATCCACGAAACAAAATGTTAAAGCGTGAAAAGGACAACAGTTAACAAATATTTGTTTTATAAACTATAATTAGTGAAATTAAAATAAAAAAAATAATCACAAAATTCCGAATTTAAATATATAAAAGATCACAATTTCGAATTAGAATGAAGCCGTAAAATGTCCATTTTTATCAATTATTATTACGAACGGTATGGATTTTGCTCATTGTTGAAGGCCGTACGGCGACACATAGTTGCTAACATTTACGTCATTTTGGTTTTGGGTGGAGGTTATCTCATTGTCAATCAAACCGCATGTACTTAT
The DNA here is from genome assembly GCA_017311375.1 of Mytilus coruscus. NCBI lineage: Eukaryota > Metazoa > Mollusca > Bivalvia > Mytilida > Mytilidae > Mytilus > Mytilus coruscus. Next base: position 71,798,692 of record CM029599.1, read on the forward strand.
TATATAATACTACATTGTAAGTGCGTTCGTATGTCCTTTTGTATTCCAAATAAAACGATTTTATAAAAAAAGTATTTGTATAATGTTTGTTTATTTTGATCGTTACTCTTCCTTCATACACGACAAGAATCACATAACTGAACCATGTCGAACATGAAATAAACCATGACACGACTGAACCAAACCATGACACCGAATTTTCTGTAATCTTAAATTGTGTGCAAGAGAAGCTATTTTTCGGAATAATTGACGGCAGTTTTATATCATAACGAAATATGGGATGTTACAGAAAGTAAGCAAACCACTTTTCTTAATGCATTAGAAACGAATCACAGCTTTTAAATTTTGACATACGCAAGCATTATTCTGTGTCAAATTATTAACTATATGATACAATTTTGATGGACTAACATATTAGCTATAAACAAAGGTACTTACCAGCTTGAATTTATGGTCAGACGTTCCTTTAACAAAATATTCGAATGTTTATATTTTGGCATTGTTTATCATCAAAACACTTAACACAGTCATGTCTAACTTAACCAAACTATGACAAAATTACTGTACTAAACGCTCCTCGATATTACGAGGTTACTCTGTCGCCGACTTTGTTTCGAGAAAAGCCATGTTTGAAATAGGTCTAGAGGGTACTCAATTACATTGAATATATAGGAAAAAATATACTTTTCAGTTTCCTGCATAAATTATGTGACAGTAAATAGAATTTTTTTAAATTAATACTTTCTTCATCTTTGTCTAACAAAATAAATGATGTAAAAAAAAAATATGGTCACAGACTTCGTTTTCCCTGTAGAAGCGACGTCATATCAAATCAGCTAATTTCTCTGAAACAGTCTGTTCTTTCCTGCGTATTTCTTTACGGGAAAGTTACAGTTTGTTCCTGGTTAAAAATGATTCCTTGTCAAATTAAGTTTTTGCTCATTTGTTATTTGACACCTTTATGTATGTTGGGGGTTGTTTCATGATAACAATCACCATTATTGCTCGTATCAAAGCTAGATCTATTACGAGTCGCTGGTACTTCAGAAGGGGCTGATTTGTGGCGTTTCCTGAAGGATAGAGGGTAAAGGTTACAAAAATGTAAAACGCCTAAATATTTAGACAATTGATAGAAGAGGGGTATAGGATTAAGAATGTTAATAAGACTCAAAAACGAATAAGTAATATTTTGAATATTTTGAATTTTGGCATCACAGTAGAAAACCATGAATAGTCAGAAAAGTTGCCATACAAATTTAAACTTTTGAAATGTAGATAAACGTTATATAAATAAAATTATTAGCTACCTACTGAAAATATCTTAGACTGAGGACTAACTCTTCAGTTTCACACCTACACATCAAAGGAATCTAAGAAGTAAATAACGATCGTTAAACATGTATGGTTATACAAGGAACATGAAATCAACGATTCAGATACAAGGAACATGTAATCAACGATTTCATTTTTATCTTACAATTTCATTTATACATTATGCAAATATAGATGTGGTAGTCACCATCTGCCGATTGAATCTGGAAGGTGACAGGGTCTACCGAGAGAAGACAGAGTCTACCGTCTCTGTGACTCAAACGACATTGGTGACGAGTACTATTACATTATGTATTGAAGAACATTTGAGTTAGAAAGAAAGAAATTTTTACCGCAAAACTGTTGGTCAAACCCTAATATATATAAATTTGATCAACTGTTTAACTTATCAAATATTGTAATATCAGAAAAATTATGTAAATTTATTAACGTTATAAATGTGAAAGTCAGTCCTCCAAGTTAATTTCATTGTATTTTTCACACATGCGTGTAATAATTGTACCTTATAGTTATGTTTATATATGTTCTCTATAACTATGTAATTGTAGTTTTATGAGAAATAAAGTATGTATATTAAGATACAAGGAACATGTAATCAACAAGATACACGTAACTTGTTCGCCTTAAGGTAAGTTATTACCAGTGATAGAAAAATTGATAGAATAATCAAAATATTGTATAAAATATACATGGTTTACATTTATAAATTTTGACTTGGATGGAGAGTTGTCTCATTGGCACTCATACCACATCTTCTTATATCTATATGGTGCACCATTTTGTTAACCCCAGGAGGGTCAAGTGCACAGGGTGACCAACCCTTGGATCCGCCTCTGAAGGGGTCCTTCATTCTTTATTTTTTTTACCAGTATTCTCTATTCGTAACATTTTAGCATCCCTTCATTTTTTCTATTTTCTATTGTATTTGCCTATAGTAATATTCTGCACCTTTCGCCCATTATTCTGTATTCTGTAAACCCCAACCAAACCCTCTTTTATGGACTTGTATTTTGAATGAAATTATAACAGTTATAAAAAAAACCGATATGTTCAATATAGATATACATGTATAAATTAAATACATATTACGGAAAGACTTTGTAAGTAAATAAACACAAAAAAGCAATAGAATCAAAAAGAAATCATTCTTATGTCCTGATTCAAAAAAAGATGTAACTGAAGCTATAATTTTTCTGTCTTCTGTGACTCTGGGTTTTCCCAAAAAAAGTTCATAGAGGAGATTGGCCATCAGACCCCTCATGTTAATTTATATGCCAATGTTAGGTGACGCTGTTCCATAGATATAGGAAGATGTGGTGTGAGTGCCAATGAGACAACTCTCCATCCAAATAACAATTTATAAAGTAAACCATTATAGGTCAATGTACGGCCTTCAACACGGAGCCTTGGCTCACACCGAACAACAAGCTATAAAGGGCCCCAAAAGTACTAGTGTAAAACCATTCAAACGGTAAAACCAACGGTCTAGTATATATAAAACGAGAAACGAGAAACACGTATAAATTACATAAACAAACGACAACTACTGTACATCAGATTCCTGACTTAGGACAGGTGCAAACATTTGCAGCGGATTAAACGTTTTAATGGTACCAAACCTTCTCCTTTTTTCTGAAACAATAGTATAACATTCCAGATTTAGCCATTTTTCGTACTATTTTTTTTTATAAAACTGATGCCGGTAAAATGAACAAAGCCATTCTCTTATTGATCGAATTCAACTGTCTGACAGACTGTGTAACATATTCCACCTCTATTTTAGCTTCAAAACTTTCCACCATTGCGGACGTGAAAAAAACATTATAACAAAAGAACAACAAACAAAAAAAAAACGTCAAAATACAAAATGTAGCGCCCGATGATTGTGAAACATCACTTTTATTTATTATTTATGTGTAATATTTTAAAAATTATGATGATTGTTGCAACCGTAAAGAATGTAAATGAAAATATAAAAAAAACGTTTTACATGTGTCTTCTGTTTAACGCAGCTGAGAATTTTATGTGATTCATTTTCTTTTCTTGAATCTGAGACTATTTTTATTTGTTTCGACTGATGTAGTAATTTTTGAAATTGGGGATATCTTAACAAGATTTAAGTTTAGTGTTTATGTTCCAAACTTGCACCCCTTCTTCTTAATTTCTGCAGGTCGATGTCTTTTCCCAGCCGGTGAATATTGGGTTTCTGTACGGACAGTTTTGGCATACTACATAAAGTATACTTCCTAGACCACACCGTTTTTCCTCTTCACAATTATGAAGAAATAGTTGGGAGCTACATTTTTACACTGCTTTAACTGGTCGGCTAGATCAAAGCTCTACCACCCTACGTAACTGACTCCAATCAGGTTCCCGATTTCATTTTGAAGATCATCTTCATGATTATTTTCATACTCATTTTCAAAATCCTCTAACATTCCTTCACCTTCACTTTGAGCAAAGCCGTTATTTGTCCAAGAAGATACATACTTCCCATTAAATTTACCGTTGTCCCGTCGAAAAAAAATCGCCGCTTGCATCAATGCAAAAGCTCGTCGAAGGGACGTAACTCGTACATAACGTCGCAACATTTCGCGGAATCCGCTAGACGGCGTTCATTTACTGTAACTTGACCTTACACATGCATGTTATTAATAATGGTAGATGTGTTGAAACTCTTCCTTATGGATGGGTTATTACCTCGGGACTAAAAATGTACACGATGCGCTAAATAACTGACACTGATATAAAAAGAGTCAAAACTGTAAAGATCATGTTGAACCTTTGCATTGGTAAAAACTGTCAAAGATCAAAATTTGTGCAGTAACTCACTGCAGGTCCTTCAGTAATTGTATTGACTCATGCATTATTGACTCGGTGGAAATATATAAAAAAGAAGTAATATTTTCCTCAAGAACGCTCAGATCCAGCACTTGGAAAGCCAAAGATGTGCAATTTTATTGGGAGGTAAAAGGGAAATACAAAGATTAGCCAAAACCGACCAACTTCAATCAAAGTACTGAAGTACTGAACATCGGATGACAAGTTCTTGTGGATGGTCACAATCACTTGTCTCAGAAAAAAAATCACATCTCTATACCTGAAAGTGAGGTTAATGTACAGATATATTTTTTTTCTCAGACAAGTTCGTGCGTGGATGATAAATAAAAAACAGGGAATTCAACCTCATCGTAATAACTATTATATTGTAGTGATACAAATCAGTATACTCTGGTTTGTTGCTATATATTATATTCAATATTTATTTATTACAGTTACATGTATATCATTCTATTCTACTATATTAATAATAGTGCAGTGCAAGTGCATGGTGGACACTCTTCTGTAATAATTCGATTTTTCTAATAGATTGGATTTGAGTAGGCATTTATATTTTCCCGCAAAACGTTCTATCTCCCATGCAGAGTTATCGGTCCTGAGAGAGAGCAAGGATCGATAACTCTGCATGGAGATTGCAAACGTTCTTGGGATATTTTTCCGCATGCGTTAACACACTTTTTCTGTACGTGTGCATAGATATTAAAGATTTTTACTTATACATATATTTCTAACGATAAAACATTTTCATATTATTAATTTATGTTCTAAAAAATATTTTTGGAGTATCCATTGAAAAATGAATTTATGACAAGCGATAAGGAATGTTATTTTGCACTCGACAATGTCCGCGTATTTATCATGTTTATAGATCGGTTACAATCCCAACATGAAAGTAACGTAATGGAAATCTAGGCGACAGCAATACACCGGAATGCCCTCAAGGTCATCCGATGTAAAAATGATTTTGGGAATATTATGTATAACCTTATCTAGTCTACTGTATTGTCCATAACACTTATATATAAATAAAAGAGGCGAAGAGTATGTGTCAGAGACATCAACACAACGACGAAAAAAAGACAACTACATATCAACATACGGTTTTCAATATGTGAGGATATGATTGAAGCTTTAAATTTTCTGCTAGATAACATTTATGTACGTTTCGGCGATAAAGTGTATCGTCAGGTAGTAGTATTCCTATGGGCACCAACTGTGCCCCTTTAATAGCAGATTTATTTCTATATTGCTATGAATCTCAGTTTATGACCAAACTCAGTAAAGACCCATCATTGTTATATTTAGTTGATACATTCAACAATACCTACCGTTATCTGGATGATATTTTTCGTTAAATAATCCAGAGTTCTCTAAATATACTTCCGAAATTTACCCAAAAGAACTTACTTTAACTAAATCTAACATAAACAGCAGCAGTTGCCCTTTTCTAGATTTAGACATTTCAATTTCTAACGGAAACTACATACTAAAATTTACGACAAAAGAGACGATTTTCATTTCCTATTGTTAATTTTCCATTTTTAGACGGCGATGTGCCTTTGGCGCCATCATACGGTGTTTATATATCCCAACTCGTTCGGTATGCCCGTGTGTGTTCTGATGTCATAGATTTTAACGAACGTAATCAATGCATCACTGGGAAATTATTGTGTCAGGGATTTCGATACCATAAATTACTTAAAACTTTTACTAAATTCTTTCATAGATACAAAGATTTGATTAGTAAATTTGGCTGTACCTGTAGAAAACTTATTAAAATGGTATTTCACATCCTAAATTTTACGGTAATATTGTACTTAAAGCGAGGAAATCACTATGTGATCCGTGTAAACTCATCGAACCTTTAAACAAACTTATAAATAAGGGTTATCGTACCAATATTGTAATTAGATCTCTGAATATAGTTTACATTGGCACTAATATCGATTTTGTCATTAGCAAATTAAAACATAACTAAGTTGTATCTTCTTTTGAGGCGGGATGTTTAGAGACACACACGTTAATTTTTATCTCTTAAGAAGTAGCTCCTCACTATCCTACTACCTGTCGATACATTTATTTTGGCATTGCACAAGTCATGTCTTCTCTGACTTTTCATGACGTTAAAATACTAAATCCCTGGGATGTGTTTTAGTTGATTTTAGTCTCTGATGCATGATTTTTATCATTAATTGTTTTTGGCTTTTAACTAGCTGTCAGTAACTGCGAGTACTCTCAAATCGTACTTTCTTTTAATTCGACCTGTTGATACTATTTTTAATACTTTTTGTTATTTTATGTTAATATGGATCTTGTCTGTATACCAGCTTTGATTATTTGGAATATCTACTTATTTTCACTTCTTCATACTACATTTGTATGAACATCAAGATTATTCTCCTTTAATCTGTACAGGAAGTTTTATTGTTGATATTTACCCTTATGTTTCTAGTGTTAAATTAGGTATTTATATGACAGACCTTTCTTGGTATTCCTAATTATTGGAAGATTTTATATAGACAGAAAAGTATACCTAAAACGACAAAGTTATTTTTCATTTACCTGTATATATTATGAAAACCGGTTTTTCAAAAGTTATTATTTTCTAAGGGTTAAATATTTCGCGATGGTGTCTTGCCATGGCTTTATTTGGACTTTTTGTTTGCTTTTGGCCTTGAATGTTTGTCCCTAATATTTTATTAACTATGTATTTACTTTCAGGTATCACAGATCGAATTTATTCGTTCATAGTGTGTTAATTTACGTTTTTGATTGAGTTAAGCCTTCCAATTGATGTTTTATCGTGTGTTTTCTATGTTGTGATGTTATACTATTGTTTCAGAAAAGGAGAAGGTTTGGTACCATTAAAACGTTTAATCCCGCTGCAAATGTTTGCACCTGTCCTAAGTCAGGAATCTGATGTACAGTAGTTGTCGTTTGTTTATGTAATTTATACGTGTTTCTCGTTTCTCGTTTTTATATAGACTAGACCGTTGGTTTTACCGTTTGAATGGTTTTACACTAGTACTTTTGGGGCCCTTTATAGCTTATTGTTCGGTGTGAGCCAAGGCTCCGTGTTGAAGGCCGTACATTGACCTATAATGGTTTACTTTTATAAATTGTTATTTGGATGGAGAGTTGTCTCATTGGCACTCACACCACATCTTCCTATATCTATAAAACAAAAAGGTGTGGTATGATTGCCAATGAAACAACTCTCCACAAGAGACAAAATGACAGTAAAAGAAATAGAACATTAATATTATGGAATAGTAGACAGCTCTCTCACATGCAAAAAACCCTAACTTTAAATATGTAAGGGCATACACTACAGGCACAGGGACACATTCTACTGCATCCACACAGCACAAGTTATAAAAGTTTAACAACGAACGTGAAATTCAATTTAATTCAATGATGAGAACACTTATAAAAGGACAGTAGAATGAATTCTTGTATTTTTTATCATTCGAAGCCATCTGATTTTTTTTTTAATTCATACCTCTCAAATGTATCGATATAACAAGAAGGATATTGAACACTTAAGCAAAATAGTCTAATCTTACGAAACCTACAAAACAAAAACAAAAAATCACTATCTTTATCAAAAACTTGGGTAATGAAGCGGAGAAAAACCCAGTTGTTTTTACTTATATACTAATATATTGTTGTTTCATTTTTAAATATTTGTATTTCAATTAGTAATTATAGGACAATGTTTATCAGAAGTGATTATAACATAAACCAGTTCATTATCGATCTATTTATTTCGGTTTGTTAATATTTAAGAAAATAATTTTAATCTAATTGTAACAAACTGAAATATGTACATTTTTCTGACATGGAAGTTGAACGCAAAGGTAAGAAAAAAGTTAATTGTCCTTGAGAATTTCTAGGGAATCAAATACTCTCAAGTGAATATGTATACGGAGTCCAAACATTTTAAACATACTATATTTCTATATTTTCAGACTTTGGTATATTTGTTCATCGAAGAGTGTCATTCACGGAAATTCCACCATGCGAAATAATTGTATTTTCGAAGTATTCGATACATACAAAATGTAGATTTTGCTGTTTGCATATAATGACATCTTTAAAATATGAAGCAGGAAAATTCGCTTGGTTAATTGGTATTGCTTTCTTTCTATCAGGGTAAGTTTGACGGAAACCTGTAAAAAAAAAACAATGAGTTTTTTGTTTTTTGTTTTTTTTTTTGTTTAAAGACACGTTTCAGTTCAAGTTATAGATAAACATTTCAATTCAAGTTATCTAAATTATATAAAATATGTCTTTAGAGTTAAAGAATTTGTTCACATCATTGTCTCTTTGTGAATCATACAGCAATCTCTATATAGCCTTTGGTTTGCAGGAAATGGACCTGTATGATGGGACTTCAGTGGTATCTATAAAATTGCTATCTCACCAAGATAGATAAGATCAATTACATTCAGTCAATTTGCATGCTAAGAGAGCACCTCCTCTTACGGCATCATATATATACATATATATACATATATACATCTAACTTGTTTTCTGGGGTTGAAAATTGACACTTTCAGTTGTGGAATGATTGAACTAGAAAAACTAGATATAGAACTTTAAAAAAACTATAATTAGTTCTTGCTTGCTTCGTCGCTTGAACTAGGATCAAATTAATATTCAAACCTCTAGAGCTCGCTCATCTGGCACACAACTCATACCCAAGAGGGTCGTGCGTTTGGCTGCGTGGGATGTATATGCAGACACTTCTGGAGAGTACCGCACTCACTACACATTAAAGAAGCCTTGTAACATTTCTTAAGGGGTCCTTAGGTGGCCTTTTGCAAGGAAAGAAATTTGACCCTTACCAAATACCCTCATTTTCCAGTGGCAGAAGAAATTCCAATCGTTTTCCCCGGTCGACCACTGACTTAGCAGAGGTTACCTACTTGATTTATTGTGAATTTGTTATCGTCCTGAACATGCATGGAATATTTGCCGCTTGAGTTAAGAAAACAATCAATCAATAAAATCAATATATTCAGATGGAATTATGAAGGTCTTCATGTGGGGTTAATCTTTAGAGCTTGTGTATCTGTGAAAGTAACATGAAGTTTTTAAAATGATATATAACAACAGAAACGATAGTGTCAGAATAAGCCTGGCATCCTGACCCACTCTACTTCTGTCGAGCGGTGAGCCAGGATCCCAGGCTATGTCAGAATAAGCCTGTATGTTAATAATACACAACAGAACCAATTCCCATCACATTTGTAAACATGCATGTTCTAGTCATGAATATTCATAAAATTGTTTCAATAGACGTTAGATACAATTTAAGGAAAGATCGGATTTAGAAAAGTAAATCATTGTAACGGACGTAAAACTTCATACTGGTATTGTTACATGTCTTTTATTTATGTCCTTAGTAGTAAACAAAACAGAAGTTTTTAAATTGAAATCACATTGAAAATCTTTTAAATTCTGATGATTTTTTACAAAAAGAAAAGTTGTCTCCACACGTTTTAGGCCGTGAAAGGCAACATAAAAAGCGTACGCGTAAACGTGTTACCTGGACTGGTGTCTTTTTTCACTTTTAAAGTAAAGAACGTTGTGAAAAAATGTATTTGTAGATTGCAAGTATTACAAGTATTTCATGTAATTTTATTTCTTTCTTACAGTTGTTGGCTGGGTTGTTGTATTGCACCATGTTTTATCAAAAGTTGTAAAGATGTTGTTCACATTTGTCCAGAATGTAGTCAAGTAATTGGAAGATATCAAAAGTTGTAAAGATGTTGTTCACATTTGTCCAGAATGTAGTCAAGTAATTGGAAGATATCAAAAGTTGTAAAGATGTTGTTCACATTTGTCCAGAATGTAGTCAAGTAATTGGAAGATATCAAAAGCTATAACCTGGCATGTTATTATGCAATCAAGGGAAAAAGATGATACAGAAGCGTACATAAACATAACAATCGGCTAAACTAGAGAATTCAAATATTTTTTATCTGTGTAAAACAAAGAAGATATTGCTGGTTTATTGTTTAATTTTTCTCGAAGAATATTTTATGGATATCTGTTTTTGTTATATTGTCGGATTTGAAAATATTGCAACTTATTAATTATGCTCAATAGTTATCGTTTCACGCGTTATGAAATAGCATTTTATCGTGCAACATCAATCCAACGATATAAATTCAATTATCTAGCTGTAGTGAGGGCTAATACAAATTCGATGAAAAAATCATTTCCATATAGCTCCTCGATACTTTGGAATAAACTACCAAATGACATAAAACTATGTGAAAATCTTGGCACTTTTAAAAGAAAATGTGTAGACTATGTAACAACTCTCTAACTCTATCATATCTTAAATATTGAACAGTATTGCTTTGAACAACGATTCCCTCAGGTATATGCAACAAATGGGCACGCCACATTTATTCTGAATTTTTACTGTTTTGATATTGTAGCACTTTGAAAATTTCGTAATACACAGGCCTACAGAGGGGTCATATATAAACCTTAATATATAAAACACTTTTTACTACCTATTAGGAACTAACCCTTTTCCCTGTTATTGTAGTATTGATTTCCCCCTGTAATATTGACTTGATTTGTACCGATATAAATTAAGCACTGACATTTTACAGATTTTTCAGTTCTGAAACAGTACTGGAAAAAAATGAAACAATATGAAAATATCCATCACGGAAGAAAAAAAAAACCGTACTGAAATGAAATAGTTCTGAATAAGATTTTTATTCTTCTAAAAATTATAGAATCTAGAAATTACGAAAATGTAATTATAGGCATCTATGGAAAGCCTCAGCTGTCATATATTAGAGATTTACAAAACGTTATGCTGAAGCTTAAAATGTAAAGTTAAGACAGCGTGATGTTGAATTGAGTCACCAAAATGCTAACTCTAAATTACAATATGCTAAGTTGAATTTGCGCAATGTTGACTTGCAATGACAAGTGCTTTAGTCGTGATAGTATAATGATAAGTCACGATGTTGTGATGATATGCCAAACACACGTACCGTTGGGTTTAAAGTACATGATGTGAAGTTGACGTTGCATGATGTTAGCTTGCAGATTGATACTGCTTAGTCATCCACATCGACAGCTATGATAACAAATAAAATGAATAGCTAAAATGTATGGTGCTGACTTGTTATTAATAAATGTTGAGCTGAGATAGTACGATGTTATATCATTGTGATATTACGATTGGTCTATCATGCAATCTGTTGATTTAAAACACTATGATGCACAGTTGATAGTACATGATGTTAAATTAAGGTAACACGATGCTACACCACTAGATTGAAACGAAAGGTTTACCATACAATTTGTTGACTTAAAACAACACGATGCAACGTGTTAAGCTAAGATGCTCACTTGAAACTACAGGACGTACAGTTGAAATTTTGTAATGCTAAGCTACGATAGCACGATGTTATATCATTATAATGTCACAATAGGCTTATTATACAATTTGCTCATTTAAAACTACACAACGTACAGATGAAGGTACGTGATGTTAAGCTAAGATAGCACGTTGTTATATCATTAGAATGTCACGATAGGCTTACCACACGATATGCTCGTTTAAAACAAATAATTTTAATTTAACTGTAACAAACTGAAATATCTACATTTTTTTTACATGGAAGTTGAACGCAAAGGTAAGAAAAAGTTAATTGTCCTAGAAAATTTCTAGGAATCAAATAGTCTCAAGTGTAAAGTGAATATGTATACGGAGTTCAAACATTTTAAACATATTATATTTTTATATTTTCAGACTTTGGTATATTTGTTCATCGAAGAGTGTCATTCACGGAAATTCCACCATGCGAAATAATTGTATTTTCGAAGTATTCAATACATACAAAATGCAGATTTTGCTGTTTACATATAATGACATCTTTAAAATATGAAGCAGGAAAATTCGCTTGGTTAATTGGTATTGCTTTCTTTCTATCAGGGTAAGTTTGACGGAAACCTATAAAAAAAACAAAGAGTTTTTTTTTTATTTAAAGACAGGTTTCAGTTCAAGTTAAAAATTGAAATAGATAAATATTTCAATTCAAGTTATCTAAATTATATAAAATATGTCTTTAGAGTTAAAGAATTTGTTCACATCATTGTCTCTTTGTGAATCATACCACAGCAATCTCTATATAGCCTTTGGTTTGCATGAAATGGACCTGCATGATGCGACTTCAGTGGTATCTATAAAATTGCTATCTCACCAAGATAGATAAGATCAATTACATTCAGTCAATTTGCATGCTAAGAGAGCATGCACCTCCTCCTACGGCATCAGATATATATTTACATCTAACTTCGCTTTCTGGGGTTGAAAATTGACACTTTCTGTTGTGGAATGATTGAACTACAAAACTAGATATAGAACTTAAAAAAAAAACTATAATTATTTCTTGCTTGCTTCGTCGCTTGAACTGGGATCAAATTAATATTCAAACCTCTAGAGCTCGCTCATCTGGCACACAACTCATACCCAAGAGGGTCATCCGTTTGGCTGCGTGGGATGTATATGCAGACACTTCTGGAGAGTACCGCACTCACTACACATTAAAGAAGCCTTGTAACATTTCTTAAGGGGTCCTTAGGTGGCCTTTTGCAAGGAAAAAAATTTGACCCTTACCAAATACCCTCATTTTCCAGTGGCAGTAGAAATTCCAGTCGTTTTCCCCGGTCGACCACTGACTTAGCAGAGGTTACCTACTAGATTTATTGTGAATTTGTTATCGTCCTGAACATGCATGGAATATTTGCCACTTGAGTCAAGAAAACAATCAATCAATAAAATCAATATATTCAGATGGAATTATGTAGGTCTTCATGTGGGGTTAATCTTTAGAGCTAGTGTATCTGTGAAAGTAACATGAAGTTTTTGAAATGATATATAACAAAAGAAACGATAGTGTCAGAATAAGCCTGGCATCCTGACCCACTCTACTTCTGTCGAGCAGTGAGCCAGAATCCCAGGCTATGTCAGAATAAGCCTGGCATCCTGACCCACTCTACTTCTGTCGAGCAGTGAGCCAGGATCCCAGGCTATGTCAGAATAAGCCTGGCATCCTGACCCACGGACTTGGAAAAGTAAATCATTGTAACGGACGTAAAACTTCATACTGGTATTGTTACATGTCTTTATTTATGTCCTTAGTAGTAAACAAAACAGAAGTTTTAAACTGAAATCACATTGAAAATCTTTTAAATTTGATGATTTTTACAAAAGAAAAGTTGTCTCCACACGTTTTAGGCCGTGAAAGGCAACATAAAAGCGTACGCGTAAACGTTTTACCTGGACTGGTGTCTTTTTCACTTTTAAAGTAAAGAACGTTGTGAAAAATGTATTTGTAGATTACAAGTATTACAAGTATTACAAGTATTTTATGTAATTTCATTTCTTTCTTACAGTTGTTGGCTGGGTTGTTGTATTGCACCATGTTTTATCAAAAGTTGTAAAGATGTTGTTCACGTTTGTCCAGAATGTAGTCAAGTAATTGGAAGATATCAAAAGTTGTAAAGATGTTGTTCACGTTTGTCCAGAATGTAGTCAAGTAATTGGAAGATATCAAAAGTTGTAAAGATGTTGTTCACGTTTGTCCAGAATGTAGTCAAGTAATTGGAAGATATCAAAAGTTGTAAAGATGTTGTTCACATTTGTCCAGAATGTAGTCAAGTAATTGGAAGATATCAAAAGCTATAACCTGACATGTTATTATGCAATCAAGGGAAAAAAGATGATACAGAAGTGTACATAAACATAACAATCGGCTAAACTATAGAATTCAAATATTTTTTATCTGTGTAAAACAAAGAAGATATTGCTGGTTTATTGTTTAATTTTTCTTGAAGAATATTTTATGGATATCTGTTTTTGTTATATTGTCGGATTTGAAAATATTGCAACTTATTAATTATGCTCAATAGTTATCGTTTCACGCGTTATGAAATAGCATTTTATCGTGCAACATCAATCCAACGATATAAATTCAATTATCTAGCTGTAGTGAGGGCTAATACAAATTCGATGAAAAAATCATTTCCATATAGCTCCTCGATACTTTGGAATAAACTACCAAATGACATAAAACTATGTGAAAATCTTGGCACTTTTAAAAGAAAATGTGTAGACTATGTAACAACTCTCTAACTCTATCATATCTTAAATATTGAACAGTATTGCTTTGAACAACGATTCCCTCAGGTATATGCAACAAATGGGCACGCCACATTTATTCTGAATTTTTACTGTTTTGATATTGTAGCACTTTGAAAATTTCGTAATACACAGGCCTACAGAGGGGTCATATATAAACCTTAATATATAAAACACTTTTTACTACCTATTAGGAACTAACCCTTTTCCCTGTTATTGTAGTATTGATTTCCTTGTAATATTGACTTGATTTGTACCGATATAAATTAAGATTTTATTCTTCACTGACATTTTACAGATTTTTCAGTTCTGAAACAGTACTGGAAAAAATGAAACAATATGAAAATATCCATCACGGAAGAAAAAAAACCGTACTGAAAATGATAACAAATAAAATGAATAGCTAAAATGTATGGTGCTGACTTGTTATTAATAAATGTTGAGCTGAGATAGTACGATGTTATATCATTGTGATATTACGATTGGTCTATCATGCAATCTGTTGATTTAAAACACTATGATGCACAGTTGATAGTACATGATGTTAAATTAAGGTAACACGATGCTACACCACTAGATTGAAACGAAAGGTTTACCATACAATTTGTTGACTTAAAACAACACGATGCAACGTGTTAAGCTAAGATGCTCACTTGAAACTACAGGACGTACAGTTGAAATTTTGTAATGCTAAGCTACGATAGCACGATGTTATATCATTATAATGTCACAATAGGCTTATTATACAATTTGCTCATTTAAAACTACACAACGTACAGTTGAAAGTACGTGATGTTAAGCTAAGATAGCACGTTGTTATATCATTAGAATGTCACGATAGGCTTACCACACGATATGCTCGTTTAAAACTACACAACGTACAGTTGAAAGTATGTGATGTTGAGCTATGATAGCACGATGTTATATCATAATAATATCACGATAGGCTTGCCATACAATATGCTCATTCAAAACTACACGACGTACAGTTGAAAGTACGTGTTGTTGAGCTAAGATAGCACGATGTTATATCATTATGACGTCACGAGAGGCTTATCATACAATGTGTTGACTTGAAACTACACGATGTAAATTTGAAGTAGTTTGGTCTTGACTTGAAACAGTAAAATGTTAAGTTATAAAAACAGAACGTAAAGTCAAAATAAAACAATGATAGGATGACATATACTTGTGCAGAATTGAAGATTTTTGGTGTTGACTTCGAATATAGTACAAATATTAGATCGTTTTATGTTAAATTGAAAGACAATAATGATGCGTAAAACATTACAGAATTATGTGAATTGAAACTGCAGTTCTATGGAAAAGAATGAGGGACAAATCCCCAAGATTTTTTCTTCTTCATTTGCAAGTTTGGAGGCAAAATGATATACAAAGAAAGTTTTCCATAAATTCATAAAGCAATAGAATTACCCATCGCTATATATTACACTTGAATACAGTTTTGCCGTATATTTTACATGTTTTGTTTGGATTTTTTTTTATGATTAAAAACCAGACTTTTTTTTTATGAACAATATTTAAGAAAATATTTATCTATGTTGTGTGTTAATATATACAACATAATATTGTGCTTATAAGACTTATGACTGTGAGGGTCAAATTTTACTCATATAAAATCACATCTATGTAACCGTTAGCGGAGAATTTGTATTTACCACTCCCGTTTTCCACGAAATAAAACATAAGAATCTGGAGTCTTAATCTTAAAAAACAAAGATCAACTGATATGACAAATAATACGGTAAAGCGTAGGACTGAGAGGGTCAGAATGTGACCCCCACCCCGGCCTTGTTAGAGGTATCTGAAAATTTGAATTTTCTTTTCCACGAAATAAAACAAAAAGAATTGATAGGTGGAAGAATCCTACTGCATGGGGGCAACCCAAACATAAAGTATGGTAGATTCTGTTGTATACTTTTCGCTCATACATGAAGTCTATATGAAACCTAACGAAATTTGACCTAGAGCCTCCAGTCTAAATCGTCAACTTTCAAAAAAATACATCATTTACAGCAGTGCCAACCATTTTTCCAGCACCAAGTAAGATAGTGCCCAGGTTTATGTATATATCCACTCGGAGAATATTTTATTTTTTTTTAAATTGGTAAAGTCATTAATGGACAATGACCCCTATAACTTATAATAAGAAGCCAATTAGTGATTTCCGTCACTTATTTTCTTGTCCATATATATAGTGATTTTCTTGGTTCTTTGCAGCTTCTCTCTATCTATATGTGTTTTCAAAGAAAAAGAATAAAAACAAAAATCTGTAAAAATTGTTAAAGGATATGTCTCTCTCTCTCTCTCTCTCTCTCTCTCTCTCTCTCTCTCTCTCTCTCGGGGGTGCTAGGACGAAAAATTTTGTCCTTTTTTTTTAGTTGTAATCTCTGTCCTGCCTTTTTATTTTTCACTCTATTCGGTCCTGCCTTTTTATTTTTCACTCTATTCGGTCCTGCATTTTTTTTTATTAGTTTATTCTGACTTTTTTTTACATAAATTGTCATCCTGCCTTTTTTTTTTAACAAGTTGCTCATCCTGCCGTTTTTTTTTACTCAAAACTCCTATCCTGCCTTTTTTTCAAATTTCATTCTAGCCCCAATAAAAATCATATGGTAGCTCCCTAAGATGGCGGAAGACACCCGATCTACCCTAAGGGCAATATGTCTAATGAGGAAGAAATTTACAATTTCGGTCACGTCGAGTTACTTGTAGATCTCCTTTTGTTGAAAAGGGTTTCTGTTTTCATTTATCTATCTAGGGAGGGGAGAATCGAAAAAAAAAAAAAATACACAAAAATGGATAAAAGAAGGCGAAAGATACAAAAGGGATAGTAAAACTCTTAACCAAACTGACAATGTCATGACAAAAACTCATGAGCCGAAATAAACGAGAGAAAAAAATCAAAAGCCAAACAACAGTATATTAAGCGCAACATATAGAAAACCAAAAACTGAGCAACACGAAACCCTCAAAAAAGGGGTGATCTCAGGTGCTCCAGAAGGGTAAGCAGATCCTGTTTCATAAGTGGCACCCGTCACTTGGCGATTTTGCAAATAAAGAAGGAATGTGTTATAATTTTCGAGGAACTCCCAAAAAACAGGAACTACAGGTTGTCAAATCGATGAACGTGCTTAAAATAGGCTCCTTTTCATAAAAAAAGAATTGATGAAAATGTATTTGTATTTAGTGTACAGTGGCAAATATTACATGCATATAAGGACGAGAATATGTAAGTGTAATATGAATATGAAAAAATCTTGCTCTGTAAAAGACATATTTTGCTTGCTTAGCCGAATTTTTAACAAACTAGTTGACAAACCGACTCTGACAATCTATGGAAATCCAAATAGCATCGGTTTTGATTAAGTCCAGATTTTTTGGTTTTATTTCGGGAAAAAGGGGTGCGTTTTACGTACAATGGCAAATATTACATGCATATCAGGACGAGAACATGTAAGTGTGATATGAATATGAATAAACCCTGCTTTGTTACAAGACAAACTTTACTTGCCTAGCTGAATTTTCAACGAACTAGTCGACAAACTGTCTCTGACATTCTATGGAAATCGTAATCGCATCGCTTTTGATTACGTCCAGATTCTTTTGTTTTATTTCATGGAAAAGAAAATTCAAATTTTCAGATACCTCTAACAAGGCCGGGGGTTGGGGTCACATTCTCATATAGCTCTGACCCTCTCAGTCCTACGCTAATCGTATTATTTGTCATATCAGTTGATCTTTGTTTTTTTAAGATTAAGACTCCAGATTTTTATGTTCTATTTCGAGGAAAACGGGAGTGGTAAATACAAATTCTCCGCTAACTCTTACATAGATGTGATTTTATATAAGTAAAATTTGACCCTCACAGTCATAAGTCTTATAAGCACAATATTATGTTGTATATATTAACACACAACATAGATAAATATTTTCTTAAATATTGTTCATAAAAAAAAAGTCTGGTTTTTAATCATAAAAAAAAAATCCAAACAAAACATGTAAAATATACGGCAAACTATATTCAAGTGTAATATATAGCGATGGGTAATTCTTTTGCTTTATGAATTTATGGAAAACTTTCTTTGTATATCATTTTGCCTCCGAACTTGCATATGAAGAAGAAAAAATCTTGGGGATTTGTCCCTCATTCTTTTCCATAGAATTGCAGTTTCAATTCACATAATTCTGTAATGTTTTACGCATCATTATTGTCTTTCAATTTAACATAAAACGATCTAATATTTGTACTATATTCGAAGTCAACACCAAAAATCTTCAATTCTGCACAAGTATATGTCATCCTATCATTGTTTTATTTTGACTTTACGTTCTGTTTTTATAACTTAACATTTTACTGTTTCAAGTCAAGACCAAACTACTTCAAATTTACATCGTGTAGTTTCAAGTCAACACATTGTATGATAAGCCTCTCGTGACGTCATAATGATATAACATCGTGCTATCTTAGCTCAACAACACGTACTTTCAACTGTACGTCGTGTAGTTTTGAATGAGCATATTGTATGGCAAGCCTATCGTGATATTATTATGATATAACATCGTGCTATCATAGCTCAACATCACATACTTTCAACTGTACGTTGTGTAGTTTTAAATGAGCATATTGTATGGTAAGCCTATCGTGACATTCAAATGATATAACAACATGCTATCTTAGCTTAACATCACCTAGTTTCAACTGAAAATCATGTAGTTTTAAATGAGCATATCGTGTGGTAAGCCTATCGTGACATTCTAATGATATAACAACGAGCTGTCTTAGCTTAACACCACGTACTTTCAGCTGTACGTGGTGTAATTTTAGATGAGCAAATTGTATAATAAGCCTATCGTGACATTATAATGATATAACATCTTGCTATCTTAGCTGAACAACACGTACTTTCAACTGTACGTCGTGTAGTTTTAAATGAGCATATTGTATGGCAAAGCCTATCGTGATATTATTATGATTTAAGATATTGCTATCATAGCTCAACATCACGTACTTTCAACTGTACGTCGTGTAGTTTTAAATGAGCATATTGTATGGCAAGCCTATCGTGATATTATTATGATATAAGATATTGCTATCATAGCTCAACATCACGTACTTTCAACTGTACGTCGTGTAGTTTTAAACGAGCATATCGTGTGGTAAGCCTATCGTGACATTCTAATGATATAACAACGTGCTATCTTAGCTTAACATCACCTAGTTTGAATTGAAAATCATGTAGTTTTAAATGAGCATATCGTGTGGTAAGCCTAACATCACGTACTTTCAACTGTACGTTGTGTAGTTTTAAATGAGCAAATTGTATAATAAGCCTATTGTGACATTATAATGATATAACATCGTGCTATCGTAGCTTAACATTACACAATTTCAACTGTACGTCCTGTAGTTTCAAGTGAGTATCTTAGCTTAACACGTTGCATCGTGTTGTTTAAAGTCAACAAATTGTATGGTAAACCTTTCGTTTCAATCTAGTGGTGTAGCATCTTGTTATCTTAACTTAACATCATGTACTTTCAACTGTGCATCATGGTGTTTTAAATCAACAGATTGCATGATATACCAATCGTAATATCACAATGATATAACATCGTACTATCTCAGCTCAACATTTATTAATAACAAGTCAGCACCATACATTTTAGCTATTCATTTTATTTGTTATCATAGCTGTCGATGTGGATGACTGAGCAGTATCAATCTGCAAGCTAATATCATGCAGCGTCAACTTCACATCATGTACTTTAAACCCAACGTTACGTGTGTTTGGCATATCATCACAACATCGTGACTTATCATTATACTATCACGACTAAAGCACTTGTCATTGCAAGTCAACATTGCGCAAATTCAACTTAGCATATTGTAATTTAGAGTTAGCATTTTGGTGACTCAATTCAACATCACGGTGTCTTAACTTTACATTTTAAGCTTCAGCATAACGTTTTGTAAATCTCTAATATATGACAGCTGAGGCTTTCCATAGGCATCAGCAATGCAGGATTGGGCTAATTGGTGTAACATTTTGGCTAAAAATGTGTTACGTTTGGGCCAATGTCAAGTCAACTCTTGGGTTAAATTTTAACGTCGACATTTGGACTTATCCTCCCATGTAAAGGTAAACTATTTCATTTTAGATATGACGTGTTATGTTTGGGCCAATGTCAAGTTTTAACGTCGACATTTGGGCTAATCCTCCCATGTAAAGGTAAATTACTTCATTTTTAGATATCTTTATTTTGATTTTATATTAATATTCGATATGCAATAAATGACATTCTAATGATAACATGTTCTTGTTTTATATATTAGTATTCCATTTGCCAGACAGTGTCTGATTCCTGCTCGCTATGGGGTTGTGGAAGTGGGATTTCGACCAAGACAAAATGATTTGAGGGCCAGTTACAAGAATTCTTTATTTGTGCTGATTTAATCGCATTGAACGCAACAACTGTAACATAAAGATTCGAATCAAACTTCTGTCTCCTTTGAAACTACTTAGCAATCTCTGAATCAGACATTCAAATATGACCAGCAAAGGTAATTGTGGATTTTGAGGGGTTATAGTGTTTATTTTTTCATTTAAAATAAAAGTTTATTAAGGTAGCAGGTACGTATATGGGCGATTTCGTAGACTTCGCAGATTTTTTTTCTTAAAATAGACGTGACACGATTTTTTTTTTTTTATTTATTTAATTAATAAATATAAGTCTCAAAACATGTTTTGTACAATTTTGCTGGTCGAAACCTGATCAATCGGCATTTTTTAGGTCAAAGAATCCAGCGCTTGTCATAATGAATGATTTTTAATTAGATAACGATCACGTGATCGTGCTTACGTCAGTGGTTACAAGCTGGGAAAATGTCTCTAACTGGACGATATCGATACACGGTATTGACAGCACTTTTCCCGATTACTGACAAACTACAAAGACAATTGACCTCAACAATTTGAGCCATTGTGTGAAAATAACCAAGAAAAGGGTATTAATTTCTTCATGCGAAAAGTCCAATAACGACGATTTTCAGACAATACCGATCGGATTGTTACCATACATATGGGTTTGTCTGATGAACAAATTTAATAAACCTCTTTCCTCATTTTTTTTTTTTATTTAGATAAAACTACTTTTAATCATGATTGAAAATATAAATTTTATATATAATTATTGATGATCAAATTGTTCTTTTTTCTCTCTGTTACGGTAATGTTATAATTATGTGTGCGCCAGAAGCAGAAAGAAAAAAGAAAAAAACGATTGTAAAAGTCAAATAAGACGTTCACAAAGGATACATTTTTTATTTTGTTTTGTTTACGTAGAGACTTTAAGTAGGTATAAACTATCACCAAAAGTTATGCTTATAATATTTTTGTTGTTGGAAACCATACATCACGCCAAGGATTTCTATAGTGACAAATCCTTTATCACACTTTTTCTGCATTAGGATATTCAATTAAAAAATTTATTACTTTCCCCCTTTTATGTAAACAATTCAATTCAATATTTTATTTACGTCCCACATTATGTATAAAATTAAACAATACAAAACATTTATTGGAGGCTGTTAGTAATTAAATTTTGACACCTATAGCATACTTGACCAGGTGAAAGGTAAGAAGGCACCTGTATTGTGATTAAGTCACGAATTATGTTATTTACCTTTTAAAACCATACATTTTAAAGAAAAAAATACTAAAGTCTTATGCTGAAATAATTAATATAGTTATATTACACTTCTAAAGTATGCAATTCAATCCAAACCCTTATAAATCTACCTTCAAATTTAAGGAATTATACAAAGTAAATTCAAATTCACATAAAGGTCCTTTGTGGTGTTTTTAGGGACCGCTCTTCCAATATCATTTTGCAATCAATTTGTTTTTTTTTGCGTCCAGGAAAATATTCACAACACATAATGTTAAATTTTCATTCGGACTGAGGATGAAAATGTTTACATGTAACATACTTCAGACTTCGAGAACATGAGTTATGTATTAGTTGTATTTGTGCGTTATCTCTATTGTTTTTACGTTAGTGGTTTCTGTACTTCGTACCGATCTTTTCAGCTAGACTGGTTTTTATTGTTATTATGTACTGCTGTAAGACCACTATCTTTTTTTTTTTGGGGTGTTGCGCTCACAAACATATACCCCACGACACATTTGGAATGTGACTGTCTTAAATCAGGAGCATGTAGATCAGTGGTTGTCTGTCAAATGTTTTCTGCGGAAATTATTTTGTTATGAATAAGTTAGTTTTCTCGTTAAAATTGTTTCACATTCATGTTGAGAACATTTATAGCCGAATATACGATATAGGGTTTTCTCGTTGTTGGAGGCTTTACGGTTATACAAAATAATTAGTTCAACCGTCACTTTCTTCATTCATTATTAAGTTTCCATTTTAAAAAGACATGTTTTTCTTCATCTGAATCTTTACCAACTAGATAGTTGTCAATAACTATGTTCAATGTTCAATAAAAGAATGTATAAGACTTATATGATTCACATTCTCGTATCAATTCCTTGTTTGCTTTTTACGCTTTTGCCTAATAATTTCTTATGAAGTTATAGACTTGCAAGCATACAGGAATAATACTTTCCATCTCAAGAAGTCAATTAAAAAAGGGCATCTGTTATAAACCTTTTTATATCTGCATATTCTTAAAAGCAATAAAAATAAGATCTATATACAGGTTGTCTATAATAATGTTTTGAGACTCAGATATCAACACTGGTTAGGTATTTAATATTGGTGGCATAGGGTATTGTATGGTCGTACTACAGGTATTCATTGTATTCATTAAACATCAGGTAGTTGTACCTGTAATATTATAACAATAACATATTCCAATCTCACCTGTGCCCTCGGCAAAACCAACATCCAGGATGTTCACAAAGAGCTTATGAAGTAATATTGCTCAATAACTATCAATCCCCCATGTGGCGCGACACCTGAAGCTTGCAACTTCAAACGAGACCTGAAATTGCGATACTCAATCACCTGTACCGTACACCTGTGACCTATGATGAACTCATGGCATGGCACCCGAGACCCCAAATCTGGATTCCTTATGAAAGTGGGCTGAAAGAAGTGTAGTTTGGGCTTGTTCAAAAGTCCCATCTTTACACCTTCTAAGTCCGCGTGTCATTCGAAAACAGAAAATATCATGTCAATATTCTTTTAATTATATTGTTGAATCCATAAACATCACATATAATCATTGTTTATCACTGTCCGTAATATTGCATAATAATCGAAACTAAATTTGCGTTGTACCCATATGTCAATATGAATGAAAGGAACCACTGACGTAGTAGCCTCGTTCTGAGTGACTTCCGGATGGAAATATGCATATTTGACAGGGCGATAAATCGTTGCATTAAAATCTCATTAAAATACATATTTTACCAAATTTTTGACACTTATCGATGTATTTTGGGGAAAGTTAAGTATAAATAAACAATTTGAAACACAATTGAAAATCGTGTCATGTCTCCTTTAAGCAAAATATACGATATAGGGTTTTCTCGTTGTTGGAGGCTTTACGGTTATACAAAATAATTAGTTCAACCGTCACTTTCTTCATTCATTATTAAGTTTCCATTTTAAAAAGACATGTTTTTCTTCATCTGAATCTTTACCAACTAGATAGTTGTCAATAACTATGTTCAATGTTCAATAAAAGAATGTATAAGACTTATATGATTCACATTCTCGTATCAATTCCTTGTTTGCTTTTTACGCTTTTGCCTAATAATTTCTTATGAAGTTATAGACTTGCAAGCATACAGGAATAATACTTTCCATCTCAAGAAGTCAATTAAAAAAGGGCATCTGTTATAAACCTTTTTATATCTGCATATTCTTAAAAGCAATAAAAATAAGATCTATATACAGGTTGTCTATAATAATGTTTTGAGACTCAGATATCAACACTGGTTAGGGTATTTAATATTGGTGGTGCATAGGGTATTGTATGGTCGTACTACAGGTATTCATTGTATTCATTAAACATCAGGTAGTTGTACCTGTAATATTATAACAATAACATATTCCAATCTCACCTGTGCCCTCGGCAAAACCAACATCCAGGATGTTCACAAAGAGCTTATGAAGTAATATTGCTCAATAACTATCAATCCCCCATGTGGCGCGACACCTGAAGCTTGCAACTTCAAACGAGACCTGAAATTGCGATACTCAATCACCTGTACCGTACACCTGTGACCTATGATGAACTCATGGCATGGCACCCGAGACCCCAAATCTGGATTCCTTATGAAAGTGGGCTGAAAGAAGTGTAGTTTGGGCTTGTTCAAAAGTCCCATCTTTACACCTTCTAAGTCCGCGTGTCATTCGAAAAACAGAAAATATCATGTCAATATTCTTTTTAATTATATTGTTGAATCCATAAACATCACATATAATCATTGTTTATCACTGTCCGTAATATTGCATAATAATCGAAACTAAATTTGCGTTGTACCCATATGTCAATATGAATGAAAGGAACCACTGACGTAGTAGCCTCGTTCTGAGTGACTTCCGGGATGGAAATATGCATATTTGACAGGGCGATAAATCGTTGCATTAAAATCTCATTAAAATACATATTTTACCAAATTTTTGACACTTATCGATGTATTTTGGGGGAAAGTTAAGTATAAATAAACAATTTGAAACACAAATTGAAAATCGTGTCATGTCTCCTTTAAGCAATTAGAACATGTGGAGCTGCATATGAAAACTAAAAATAATGTAAGTAACTGTTATACTTTCGAGATCAAGCAAATTGGATATCCTATAGAAGCAACAAAAATGTATATATAGGCTGAACGTAAATATGCATACATCCTGTCGATACTGTTTACTTATTTTTGGCATCGTTTTTCACTGTTTATGACGTCCTTACACTAAATCCGTACTGATTGATAGTTTAGTCTGAGAAAACATGATTAATATATTAGTTGTAATTGGCTTTGAACAAGTTTTCAGTTACTGCGAGTACTCTTATATCGGTGCTTTATGTCTACTGTTTTTATGTGTGTTGGTGGTTTATTTGTGTTTTGAACCGATTTATTGAGTTAAGCCATCTGCAACTGTTTTTTACAGTTTGTCTTTATGTTGTGCTGTAATACCACTGTCCAAGGTTAGGGGAGGGTGAGCGCTCACAAACATGTTTAACCCCGTCAAATTCGATATGTGTCTATCTCAAGACAGGAGCCTGTATTTCAGTGGTTGTCGTTGGTTCATGTCTGTCATATAGTTTTTTCGTTTGAATCATTTCACATTTTTTCACATTGGGGCTTTTTATGGTGACCATACGGTATGTGTTTTTCTCGTTGTTGAAAGCCCTACGGTGTATAATTGTTTTAACTATTGGATAGTTGTCTCATTGGCATACATCTCCTTATTTTTATATTGGTAAAAATACTGAATAATTTTATTTTAGATTTTAAACCATCACCGGCTACGAATTTTCTTTAAAAAGCCATGTTATTGCCACTACAATTTCTGTTCTTTCGAGGTAAAATTCATTGGAGTCACCGAATTCGTTTTTGTTGTATAAACCATTCAAGACGTGCAGTACATGTATATATGTATTATTTGGAGAAAAGTAAAAAAAATAAGGTTTCGATGCACACAGTAACGACGTCAAGCTTACGTTTGTCTTTTCGTAGCTTTTTTCATTCTGTGCAGAAGGTTCGTCTACTTATATAAAAAACCAATTCGGTGACCCTCTCATAACTTTTATACAAGTAAAACGTAAAATTCAGAAGTAATAACATATCGTTTTAAGAGATAATTTGTAGGACAGAATTTCGAGAAATACTGCTTTATCAACAGTCAAAATGTTTAACAAAAAAAAAAAAAAAAAAAAAAATGCGATATGATGTGTATTATATTAATTTGTACTTAAATTTTTCGGTAATTTAAATTCGCTATATCGAGGAAACTTTTAAAGTATTACAACTACACACATCATTTGTTCGATGTTCATATGCAGCTCAGCCTGCTCCTGTTGCATGTAAATTGTCACAAAAATCCATGAAGTCGCCCATTTATGTACCTCCAGTGCATATAAAGTGCGAATCCAGTTAGTTCATTTTCACTGTTGTATGCGATTATGTCTATTGTAGAATAAAGGATGATGGGAAAAACTGCGTTTGTTTACTTTTTGAAAATACAACATAATAGATTTGAATGTATGTTTTAACAGAATTTCATTAGAATATAATTTTTTAATGTATAATAACAGGTTTAATGTCCAAAAAAAGTGTTATTTAAGCAGCAGAATCCATAATATTGATTACTCAATGCGATTCATTTTAACTATAGATGCGATGAATTATCACTGTAAGCGCAATCATTTCTGATGTGGAATTTTTGGAAGTGCGATGAATTTTCATTGTCGTTTTATATGATTATTCGACATACAACAACTGAAAATAGTTTTTAATGACTTTAATATTGATGATATTTACAATTTGAAATGCAAGCTAGTCGTAGAGGCTTACTTGAATATACACGGGTATAACCACGTTCATATCATGAATATTCAAATATTGTTGGTGAGTTTGCTATTAGCTTGTCATGGATCCGAAAATTTACTGGAGCAGAACATCCATGAATATAACGTTTTTCTACGACGAATTTTCTTTGAAAAGTTTTATAACTCGCTTAAAAAAGCTTTGAACGTTTGTCACGCCGTGTCATACATATTTCTATCGTATTGATAGGCTTTTGCACAACGAATAGTACAAGAATGTACAACGAACGGTACTAAAGAAAGAAAACAAACTACAAAGAGAATGAATCGTACAGTGTCAAAATTCTGAGGTCAGTTTTTTAAGTAGATGTCTTCAAATAAAATTAAAACAACGGGATTCTCATTCGTATGATGTATTTTAACAACAACAAAGCACAAAATACACGGTCGCATTTAGTGAAAGAGCCAACCAACTATGCTCTTTTTGTAGTTTAATCATGTTCGAATTACACATAGTGTTTGTATCGCGATGTTTACAAGTAATTCACAGACCTGTCTATTTAAAATAGTCACATGGTGTTTGTGTAATATAAATGATATACAAATTTGAATGCTGCCAGGAGCAGTAAACTTTGTTTTCATAAACACTGAATACTTAACTGAATAGTTAGTCAATTAGTCTTTGGTGTAAATATAAGAACGGTATATCTACCAACATTGCTTCGCGATGTACCGATTAACGTCCGGAATCAACTGTACGGCGGTTATTCGCCGTGGTATAGAACCATTTAAACATGTAACAATAAACTGTTTTCAATATTTCTTTGTATTTTCACAATTGCATATTGGCTTATTTGTAACACCGACTTATAAGAAATTCAAGCATATTTAAGGTGACTCGACTGTTGCTCGAACTTTCTTTACTGCATAAGATTTATACACAATGGCATGATAAATATCAATTATCCAGTCATCCAAGCGTCAATTGTTTGTGCAAGATGAAAACGTGTCCACTCATTCAATCGTGAAATGAAGATCGTTTTGTGAATGCTCTTTGTTATCTGAAATGCATCCATTAGAGCTATTTTCCTAACGTTTCGTTGTAGTTTAAAGGATTGGATGGCTTGCTTGCTTTGTTTGTATAACCGTTTGCTCAATCTTAATTACAATGCTTAGGCAACATTTACACAGTCAAGGCCAACCACACCTTTTAACTACAAGCATTAGGAAATTAGCTCTAATGAAGTTTAATTTATTAGTATGCGATTATTTAGAGCGAAACAGAAACTTTGCTCTTCCGGTGACGTGGATTGGCTTAACTGTCAAAGATATATGTATTTAATGATGACGTGTCATAGGAAAGAATAAATTTTATCCTACATATAGATCAGGACAAATTATTTGAGAAAATAGAATTGACTATATTAGCAATAAATACCATGTTTAAGGAATTTATTGATATATTACCTCAGACTTTCACTCACTAAGTATGCATATATAATCAATCCTTCTGACTTCATAAATTTTGTTAGAGAGTCGGCTGAATTAAGACTTTATATAATGAAAATTAATTAATTTCCTACTGTGAAAATGTATCGCATATACAATAGAAATGAATCGCCCTACAGTGAAAATGAAAGTCTAGTATCATTATTCGACAGTAAACATGAATCGCATAACGAAAACCGCATAGTGGAATTTGATTCAATATCAACAAGCTGAATAACAAAACCCGTTTTAAGTTAAAAAAAACATTAATAATTATGTTAACAGGTACATTTTTCTGCAAATGAAACTTAACTGCTACTTTTAAATCTCTTGCACGCTCTGTTCGTGAACTATTCTTAATATTTATCTATTTGTGTATAAATTTTGCACCTGGTGGCTGTAGGCGCGATGAAAACCCGCCCGCATCTCATACCTATATCAAAAGTGTTTCACCACTCGGAATTTTCTCCATTTATTTCGGATGAAAACTCCTTTTTTTTTATTGTCGAAAACTTATTTCAAATCCGAGTTTTACTTTCAAATCCGAAACTGTATACAATTTTTTTTATGGTTATTAAGAAATATTTTTATTGCATGTCATAACTGTAAAACAAATATTGAAATAAACAGGATTAAAAGTATATTTATATCTCAAAATTATTGCAAAAAACTGAAGATATTTTTGTATTTTTTACAATAGAAATAGCGAAATTTTCGAGAGATGAAACACTTTTGATCTCAATCAGATCACATTAAACCCTATGGAACTACATGTTCATCATATCTTAATCGTTAGTAAGCCAGTCTGAATCAAACAGTATGGGATGTATGTAGGAGATTTTTTTAAAGCTGCTTTATAATCATGACGACTGGCAGTAATCTTTGAAAATGATATGACAATTCTTGAAAAAAAAAAAAAACATCGAACAAATATGAAAAATGGTAACAATTTCAGTAGCTACGCAACAGTTTACGAAACTAATTACAATAAGACCTATCTGTTTGGAGCATTTTCCTTGTTGGCATTGGTCTTAGGTGCAGGATATTTGCAAACCAAACGCTTCTTACGATACTTTTAATTAGTGATGCGATCGAGATTTCATTGTTAGAAAACGACACATCATTAAAATATCCAACGCCTAACGGATATAGCCTTAGGCAAAATGTATAAATCCCCACAAATTGAAAGTCAAATCAAAATATTAATAGTTTATTAGTAAAGGGCGTTCTTAATTTTGTTTCCACTTAAAACTGATACTCCACCTGCTGAGTGTTTTGTTCTCTCTGATAGTTTCTCTGTAAATCTTCCTATTCTGTTGTTAAAATTTTCATCAAAATAATAAAAGTTACTGTTTAATAAAGAGTGTATTCTATTTTAAGTATCGACGATAAGCTCTGACTGATATACAGGTCATTGAAGTATATAATACTTCCATGCATAACATGTTTACATTCGTCCTGGAGGTTATAAGGTTAAATTGAGCGGATATAACGCACAATATCATGAATATGGCAACGGTAGGTAAAAGTTACATTTATATACCAGAGACGGTGGATACATCATACATATCTATACCCGATAACCTTAGAGAATTAGCTGAGGAGTGTCCTGACAGGGAAGCTGTAATATTTTGTTCATTAGACGGTGACCGTTGTTCAATTACATACTCTCAACTGTACACAAAGGCAGAACTGTTCGCTAAAAGAATGCTTGCATACGGATTTGAGAGAGGAAGTATAATTGCAGTAGCAAATATAAACAAACCAGAATGGCTTATTTGTACATTTGGGCTACAAATGGCAGGACTAGTGCCACTACATTTTGCCTTTGCCAGGGAAAGTCCAAACAACGTGGTAAATCTTTTGAATGGAGTCGGTAATTGTGTTGCAATCATCCTAGATTCGAGCGATATTGGGGTTTCTAAGCAGTTTGTAGAAAAAATGGAAAATAATGGCAAGGCTGTCAGCACAAAGATCCCAACATTAAAATACATCTTTCCAATGAATTCATTCATCGGTGAAGAACACCTAACAGATGAACAAATTCCCAGTGGTTCTGACCTGCCATATATTACTGCCGATGATGTATGTGGTATATTCCTTACTTCTGGTAGTAGTGGTATGGCCAAGGCGGTACCAATGACTCACAGGAGGATGATAGAAATGGGTGTACACTGGGGGAAACTTCTTGACGTAAAGCCTGGTGAAAAGTTCTACAACGATAAACCTTTCAGTTGGCAGGGCAGCTATCCTACAATATGGCTTGCCACAAAAGGATCTCGGGTTACAGCAACCGATATTTACGCAATGAAATCTATAGAGGAGATCAATGACTTTACTCTCCGTGTTTTGGAATCGGAATCTTGTGTTTCGGCTTTCCTTTTAACACCGTGTATATCGGACCTGATAAGCAGAAAGGAAACGAATGTCCATGTATTTCCCCTTCGTACTATCTGTACTGCAGGACTTCCTGTGGATTCTTTTTGTGCAAATGTGATTGGGAAAACGGCTAACAAATTTGCAGTTGCTTACGGTTGTACAGAGATTGGATTTATGTGTAGCGCTATCGTAAACTCGAACGAGTACGAAAATTATTACGTTGGACACCCATTACCTGGTACAGAAATTAAAATAGTTGATGAAAAGGAACATATTGTCCCAAAAGGCACAACTGGAGAAATCTACGCGCGGTTAAGATACCGATTTCTTGGCTATTTGAATGCCAAAGAAAAGGCTGAACAGTGCTGTGACAAGACTGGTTGGTACAAAACGGACGATGTAGGATATGTCAAACAAGACAATAGCGTAGTGGTAACGGGGCGGAAATCAGATACAATGGTTATAGGTGGTGCTTTAGTATCACCGTCCTATATCGAAGGTATTTTGAGGACTCATGCATCTGTGGCGAACGTTTACATTTGTCCTGTTCATGATAGACAGACATTTCAGCATGGTTGTGCAGCGATCGTCTTAAAGAAAAACAAAACAGTTACAGGAGAGGAACTAGTACACTTTCTAACGAAAGAAAAGGGGAAATATTCGGAGAGTTTTCTTGCAACCTTACATGTTCCCAAGACATTTCTGTTCTTTGAATCATTTCCAACAACTCATAGTGGGAAGCTCGACAGAAAAGCTTTAAAAGATGAAATAACGAGACGGCTACAAAAGATGGACTAACATTATTATATTTATACAGGATAGATTATTGGTTAAAATGTCTCTCTTTATTATATAGTTCAGCTTTTCAATGATGTTATAGGATTCATAGCGAAAAAGTTTCTTGTTCTTTAATATAGTAATTTAATTGTAAATTCAAACTTTGCCGTCATCAGTTTGCAAAATTTTCGGCAAGATTTCCCATTTACCTGTTATTTTGGTTTGAATATATTAGAATTTATACACACGACTTTTTAAATTAAACCATGTATTGTGCTCGGTGTTTTTAACTTTACGTAAACTGCCTCTGCTTTTTCCTCGGTTAAACAAGGCGTCATTCAAGGAATGTTGACAAATTTTATAAATACACAAACATTCAGCATTCGATATACTCTGAAAATCATAGTGTTCTTGAAAAAGAAGCCCTGAATGTACGAAAGAGTATGGAACCATATTAGAGACAATCGACGAATGAAACAGATCAAACAAAAATAAAACATAAGATGCAAAACTTAATTGCACCAGGTAATTTTCTGATTAATTTAAGACAAAGTTTAGTGATAGAACATAATATTTGTGCCACTTTGATAGGGAAAAATCGTATTTAATAAATATTTATGCCACTAATAAAGCAATTTGGAACTTTCTCCCGGAAAACATTGTGTTTCGAGTATCACTGTTGCTGCAGGAAGGAAAGGAGTGAAATACCGAATGTGTCAGTATTTTTAAAACCACCACTTTTACCAGAAGACATGCATATCAAGTTCAATATGATGGTACCATATTCCTGGTCATTGAAATTGCATGCCGAGTGTTTTTTGTTGTTTTATTTACCAAGAATTCTACTATTCATCAATAAGAATCGTGTTCAGGGGTTTTCAGTTAGGCTGTGTAGGATGTATAAATGCACACGTTAGTCGCGTAAACACGATACATCATCATAATCGGCTTATATTGGAAGAGTTTGAGTTTCGTGCTCTCTGCTCATTACAAAACCCTTGCACTACCTATTTAAGGTTTGTGTAGACTATTGCAAGGCTTAATCTCTGTCTATCAAACATACTCTCTTTCAAGTAGAGTAAAATGAAGTTTACTTCATCCCGGACCGCTCACTTTGCAGAATCTAATTATTTGATGTGTTATTATTTTTTCTTATTGTTTCGATGCATTTTCGAAAATATTTGCACAGTTTACATGTTCAAGTTTGTGTTTAGGTCAGTTTAAAGTAAACATCTTACGATAAGTCACTTGTATTTGTTATGAAGTTGTATAAGCATTGACATTTCTCATTTCCACGGATTTTATTTGGCCCTGTACCTTCAGTCATACTTGATTGACTTTGAATGTTTTGCATAGATTACATGTTAAAGTATTGGCATTTTAAGTTCAACATTTGTATAATACATGTAATATCTAAATTGCACACAGTTTATTTTTTGAGATGCCAACACTCTCCCTTCAAGCTTAATATCTATCAGTGGAATAAAAAAAATATACATAAAAAATGAACAATAAGAATTAGCTTTATCATGTCTATATGAACGGTATTAAACGGATAATAAAAGCACAAGTACGAATTAAAAATGCTAAATATACAGTATCAAAGAATGCTGGCAGCTACGGATCTCAAGATGAAAGAACTAAACATGCTGAAAAAATCGGGCGGCACTACACTGTAAAATTGGTAGATATACTTCGGAGTATATTTTATACGAAACATAAACCGCCAAGAAGACACTATGCAAAGAGCATTTTTTTCAAACATTTTTGCAGAAAAAAGGAAATTATAATTCAGCGAATAAATCATCAAAAAAATTATATACGCAATGATTGGACGACAACACTCTGACTCTAGTAAGTGAAAGTTAAAGTCTTTTAGCAAAATAAGAAAGAGACAATGGCAACTATAAATTTAAAAAGTGAATTAAGGAGGATAAAGGAATACACTTTACAAAGTCCAGCAATAAACTATGGTTCATAACAGTAATGGAACAAAGCTATTATCAGAAGGACATCATTGGTCCTAAATCCCATCTCACGCTCTAAAATCCGCCACTTTGCTTCAAAGTAAATGGCATCATGATTGCAGTAACGCCATGATAATTGCAGAAAAAACAATGCGCAAAGTAAACTTTGTCTACAAATCACAGTCTGTGACACAGACTGTAGTGATGCCATGTAGAAGTCTCCTGCACCTGTATATTTTTAATCCCCATCGCAGATCACGTGGCCACCAACTTTCATATAGCTTCCACTTAAAAAGGGAAAAAAGTAGATAGAATTAAGGTTTTAAACACTAAATTACGAAGCTATATGACTACGAAAACTTTCTTCAGTTGTACTTGCAATGTTTGTAGAGGCGTATAAGGTTGCTAATAAAACGATCAGTATGGGGAAGTAAAGTGTGTGACAGTTGTTAAATGTATGTACATGTATACTGGTTGTAATGTAGTAAACGCGGATAATTTCGAAACTAAATTTAAGGAAACTGAAAATAAATCAATAAAAAAATTGCATTCATAGAGATAAATTTGTATATTTCATCTTGAAGATATGTTTTTGTTGAACATGGTGATGGTAATTCAGGATAAACAAAAGAAGCGTGTCTGAATTCCTTCATGTAAATAAGCATTAAAGCACCCATTCGGATAGAGATCTTTAACGACAACAACGAGACTGTGATTAGACATGACAAGAAATGAAGATATTTCAGTGGCTAAAACATATAAGTTTTTAAAGCAATATTTTGCATTGTTTTGAGAAATAGCGATTAAAAGTCAGCGTTCCCTCACTCCCGTTAATTCTTCTGAGACTTCACGAGGTGTGTGGTTTTCCCTGGTGAATTGAAATGCATGAAACTAGATTTATTTTTTTTATATACATTTTTCAAGGGAAGGAAACCTATGTGCAACAAAAAATGGTGGAGTAAGCAGTTAGTAAATAGATCGAATTCCAAACGGAATGAGAGCAAGTGCACCGAAAGGGTAAGCATCTCTTGTTATGAATTCATCACCAATGATGTGATTCAAAAGTATACTGTACCAAGTCACCGAACATTGCATAACTATTAGCAGAGATCTATAAAACAGTCAATATACCCATGGTAGGTTTATTGAGACACAGACACTGTAAAGATCAACCCATTAATTCGTTTACACCATAGTGTTAAGTTTATTGAGACAAATACACTGTTACGATCTACCCAATTCGTTTAGACCTTAGTGGTAGGTTTATTGAGACACAGATACTGTATAACGATCACCCCAATTCGTTTACATCATACCGATAAGTTTATTGAGACAAATACACAGGAATGATCAACCCAGTTTGTTTAGACCATAGCGGTGTGTTTGTTGAGACACATGCACAGTGATGGTCGACCAATTTCGTTTAGACCATAGTGGTGTGTTTGGTGAGACACATGCACAGTTATGATTAACCCAGTTCTTTTAGACCATAGTGGTGTGTTTTTTAGACACATACACAGTAATGATCAACCCAGTTCGTTTAGACCATAGTGTTGTGTTTTTGAGACACATACACAGTAATAATCAACCCAGTTCGTTTAGATCATAGTGGTGTGTTTGTTGAGACACATGCACAGTGATGGTCGACCAAGTTCGTTTAGACCATAGTGGTGTGTTTGGTGAGACACAAGCACAGTTATTATTAACCCAGTTCTTTTAGACCATAGTGGTGTGTTTTTTTAGACATTATACAGTAATGGTCAACCCAGTTCGTTTAGACCATAGTGGTGTGTTTTTGAGACATATACACAGTAATGATCAACCCTGTTCATTTAGACCATAGTGGTGATTTTGTTGAGACCCATTCACAGTAATGATCAACCCATTAATTCGTTTACACCATAGTTGTAAGTTTATTGAGACAAATACACTGTTACGATCTACCCATTTCGTTTAGACCTTAGTGGCAAGTTTACTGAGACACAGATACTGTATAACGATCACCCCAATTCGTTTACATCATACCGGTAAGTTTATTGAGACACATACACAGGAATGATCAACCGTACGTTTAGACCATAGTGGTGTGTTTATTGAGACACATACACAGTAATGATAAACCCGTTTCGTTTAGACCATAGTGGTGTGTTAATTGAGACACATACACAGAAAGTCAACCCAGTTCGTTTAGACCGTAGTGGTGTGTTTGTTGAGACACATCTACAGTAATGGTCAACCCAATTCGTTTAGACCATAGTGGTGTGTGTTTGTTGAGACACATCCACAGTAATGGTCAACCCAGTTCGTTTAGACCATAGTGGTGTGTTTGTTGAGACACATGCACAGCTATAGTTAACCAAGCTCGTTTAGACCATAGTGGTGTGTTTTTTAGACACATACACAGTAATGATCAACCCAGTTCGTTTAGACCATAGTGGTGTGGTTATTGAGACACATACACAGTAATGATCAACCCGTTTCGTTAAGACCATAGTGGTGTGTTTGTTGTTACACATACACAGTAGTGGTCAACCAGTTCGTTTAAACCATAGTGGAGTGTTTGTTGAGGCAAATACACAGTAATGATCAACCCATTTCGTTTAGACCATAGTGGTGTGTTAATTAAGGTACAGACACTGTTACGATCATTCTAGTTCGTTTAGTTAACATGGCATCAGTGCCTCTCTTTGTTAGTCTTGTATTATTTTACTTTTAGTTTCTTGTGTATAATTTGAGTTTAGTATAGACCTGAATGAAGACTTAAGTCGTTCATCCTTATTACCCAATTTTATTAAGTCGTTCATCCTTATTACCCTTTTTTACACTTCTATTTTCGAGTAAGTATTATATGTGATACGAAAATGCAATAGGCTTGAATGAATTTTACATTTATAGTCAAGAATTGAATTCAATCAACGAAAAAAACACCTAGTAGATGTGCTAGCTTACCTAGTAAGAGAGAATTTCTAACAAGTAACATTTGTTATTTATCTAGTCTTTCTAGAAAAAGCATCTAGTAGATGTACTAGCTTACCTAGTAAGAGAGAGTTTCTAACTAGTACATTTGTTATTTATCTAGTCTTTCTAGTTAAAATGACTAGTCTTTCTAGTTTAAATGTCTAGTCTTTCTTGTTCAAATGACTAGTCTTTCTAGTCTAAATAACTAGTATTTCTTGTTAAAATGACTAGTCTTTCTAGTTCAAATGACAAGTCTTTCTAGTTCAAATGACTTGTCTGTCTAGTTTAAATAACTAGTATTTCTTGTTAAAATGACTAGTCTTTTAGTTAAAATGACTAGTCTTTTAGTTAAAATGACTAGTCTTTCTTGATAGAATGACTAGTCAGTCTTGTTAAAATGACTAGTCTTTCTAGTTTAAATGACTAGTCTTTCTAGTTAAAATTACTATTTTTTTCTTGTTAAAATTACTAGTCTTTCAAGTTAAGATGACTAGTCTTCTAGTTAGAATGACTAGTCAATCTTGTTAAAATGACTAGTCTTTCTAGTTTAAATGACTAACCTTTCTTGTTAAAATGACTAGTCTTTATAGTTAAAATTACTATTTTTTCTTGTTAAAATTTCTAGTCTTTCTAGTTATAATTACTTGTCTTTCTTGTTAAAATTACTAGTCTTTCTAGTTAAAATTACTTATCTTTTAGTTGAAATTACTAGTTTTTCTTGCTAAAATCACTAGTTTTTCTAGTTAACATTACTAGTCTTTCTTGTTATAATTACTAATCTTTCTAGTTTAAATTACTAGTCTTTCTAGTTTAAATTACTAGTCTTTCTAGTTGAAATTTTTAGTCTTTTTCTTTAATTTACTATTCCTTCAAGTAATTCTCTCTACCGAGTAAGCTAGTAATCCAACGGATTTTAATTATTTATCTGAAAAATTCTACTAGGTATTCCTTTGAGCGTTGACAATAGGAAATCTTATTTCATTGTATATGTATAAATCCGGTCTAGCTTTCTATCGTCATTTTTGAATATTTTTTTCCAAGAAAAGGATCTTGATATCATTCTTAGGCCACGATTCATAACATGTCACATTGATCAAATCTTCGTCTGTTGGTGAATTTTGTATCTTTCACAAAAACGGGAGTGATCGTACTTCTAACAGCGTTGAGTAATAGAGTTGGAACCTAAGTTTCTTAATAATTTCCTAATTTATTGATTAACGGAATATTAAGATACTATGTAATAAATAATGTCAGTACCGAAGTATTGGCTACTGAACTGTTGAACCGTCGGAGACTAACAGTCCACCAGCAGTGGTATCGACCAAGTGCAAGTAATTTAAAATGAAATTTAATAATGGTCATGCGTCCGAAGCGCCTTTTGAATTTACCTTCATAAGGATTGTTCAAACCTAAACATTTTAAAGCTATGGCTGTATAAAGTCAGCGTAATAGTGTTGGAACCTAAGTTTCTTAATATTTTCCTAATTTTTAAAAAGGGAATATTTAATTTGTATTAAATAAATCATGCCAGTACCGAAGTAATGACTATTAAACTGACGATACCCTGAAGGACTAACAGTTCACTAGCAATGGTGTTAATAAATAAAAAAAAAAACTTTGTAAATTGTGTGCGTCCGAAGCGCTTTTCTGGATATAACATTCATCAGGATCGTGAAATCCAAGCATATATAAATTCGTAGAAACATAAGGATCTATATGAGACCAAAAGGGACCTAACAAACAGCAAAATTCATCTGAGGTAAACTGTGTCTGAGGGAGTTGGAACCATAGTTTCTTAATAATGTCCTTATTTATCGACAGGGAATTTAAAAAATGTATGTTATAAAAAAAAACCGGAAAAAAACATGTCATAACCGAAGCACTGACAAATGAGCTGATACTACCCTCGGGAACTTAGTCCCCCTTCCTTACATTTTTCAACATAATTAGGTTAAAATTCCTTCTGACTATGTTAAATGCGTAAAGGCCGGGCACAAATACTGATAATTTACAAATTTGTTTTAATAAGGAATCTTCATGAAACTTGATGAGGGTGTCGTTTCTTACATTTTTTCTACTGCTAAATAAGTGTTGTGGCTGTCTATCCTATAGATATTTTCCGACACTGTCCTTTTGTTTTATATCTATGCAAAAGTGAAGAGGTCAGGTGTGCAAGTAAAACTGGTCTGTAATAATTCAGGATATCTGGACCAGGGACAGGGATTGAAGTTCGTTGATGTTTGTACGTCTTCTTTCTGAGATATGTGACCTGGTTGGTGTTGTCTATTTAATATTTAACTGTCATTTTTTTAATTTCTGTAATTTGTTTCAGTTACCTTGCCCGATGATGTTTTTGGCGACAGTACTCAACTACCTGTTGTGGCTACCCATAACAGTTTTATATAGTCGCGAGAATATTTTGATCCTGTATTTCAAATTATGTATTGTCTTTTATTTCCTTGTTCAAGCAAACTACTGAGCCTAATAATACCTGAATGCTCCTTACGGAAGTTGGTTTGGAATTTATATACACTGGGGTACAAGTTTCGAGTTTTTCATTATCTTTAATAATTTTCAAATTCTTCCAAAATTTGCTTAAAGTTGACATTCCAGGGGCAATCCCTTTAAAAATTATTGAAACTTCTGAAAAATTTCAAGATAAATAAACCTGTTTATTATTCTTATGTATGTTGGCAGTTTTGCTCTTCCTGCTTTAGTTTTTTTTTTTTTTTTTGACATAACTAAAAAACCTTCAGCTTTATAGATATCTTTTATGTTTAGCAACATCGACCATGTTTGTTTATGGATCAGAGCCTGCAAAATCAAATAAAATTGAGAATGGAAACGGGGAATGCGTCAAAGAGACAACAACCCGACCAAAGAGAAGAAACAGCCCTAAGCCACCAATGGGTCTTCAACTCAGCGAGAAAATCCCGCACCTGGAGGCGGGCTTCAGCTGGTTGTAAACAATAATGTATACTAGTTCAGCGAAAATGGACGTCACACTAAACTCCGAAACATATAAATGAACCAAAATTTATTAAAAAAAAAAAAAAAACATACAAGACTAACAAAGGCCATAGGTTCCTGACTTGGGACAGGTGCAAAAATTCGGCGGGGTTAAACATGTTTTGGTGATCTCAACCCTCCCCTATACCTCTAGCCAATGTGGAATAAACAAACACACAGAAATACGCATAGTAAAGTTCAGTTTACAAGATGTCCGAGTCCGATGTTAGAATAGGTAACAGAAGAAACTAAGCAAAAATGACGATAATCAACATAAATTAACAACTGAGTACTAGAAGTTACTGACATGCCAGCTCCAGACCTCAATTAAACTGATTGAAAGATTAAGTCTTTATCATATGAAAATCAAGCACAATCCCTCCCGATATAAGAACATAACCCGTATCATGCCTAGTCTAGAAATAAAACTTTTTACCGAAACCGTAAATTGATTCCTTATAGGAGTCATTGGCTCTGAACGACGACTTTTGCCATTTTTTGTGTGTTTTTTCAGAATTTAAGTCGATAGACAGAAACTGTAAACAGCAAAACTGATCAGCATAATAAATTCTACAAATAGGACAACAACGCCGAACTCATCAGTAGACTCATTAATAGAGTTACACGTTTTGAATGACGGTTTACCCACATTTTTTACTTTTTGTGGAATCTTCAGTAGATAAAGATTAAGTATAATTAGCAAAGTGATCAGCAAAAATAAGGTCTACAAATGTGTCAACATT
Organism: Mytilus coruscus; assembly: GCA_017311375.1. Classification (NCBI taxonomy): domain Eukaryota; kingdom Metazoa; phylum Mollusca; class Bivalvia; order Mytilida; family Mytilidae; genus Mytilus; species Mytilus coruscus. The sequence goes on from CM029599.1 coordinate 71,838,907, forward strand.
ACTAAAATTGTAAGTCGTCTTATAGGAGTTATGCTTTGAGGAGTTACTTCCCTTGAATGACGGTTTTTGTCCCTTTTTAAGTTTTTATTATACATTTGAAAACTATAATAGATAGAGAGAAACTTTGAAAAGCAAAAATTATCAGCTAGACAAGATATATACATAGGCCACATGGCCAAAATCCTTCGTCCACTCATAATAGGAGTGAATGCCCATGAATGAAGATGTTTACACATTTTTGCTTTTTTGACGGAAATTGTAGTAAAAAGAATGAAACTGCAAATAGCAAAATAAGATCTGCAATTATTTTGCTACTCATTATTACAATTTATAATTTCTCTCTATCTTCTATAGTAGGAACAGCCCGAAATCGTCAGTTGACTCGTTGTACCAGTTGAATAGCAAAATTGATCAGCAACACAAGATTAGTCAATTTGAATGAAATTCTCAATCGATTCCTTATAGGAGTTGGTGGTCTAAAATCACAATTTTAACCATTTTGTTTTCATTTTACTGATTATCTTTAAAACTATAAACTTTTAAAGGGAAAACAGAAACTTGGTCCTGCAAAAATGTTCAACAAGACAAGATTCTCGACCATACAGTTTCCATACAACACAAATATCCGTCTTGCATTGTATCAATTTTATGGAGAATGCTAGATTAGCAGGACAAGCCCATTGGAGCCTCTTGTTATGTTTTATTATTAGACATGACATAAGACAACCACGGACGAAATTCCTGACTGATCAGTCACGACTTTTTTTTCGAGAATTCAATCCTCCCTCATTGTGATCTCGAACTGTGGATTTATAAAAGTTTGACAAAAAGAACTATTAAAATAAAACAACATACAGCAAAAATCAGTACAGCAAAAACACTAAATATTCTTTCATTTAGAAGAATGCTAGCATATGTACTGAGAGTAAGCAAACAGTATATAACATGTATGTCACATGCTTATATACAATAGGGTCGTCCTTATTCTAATGTTGGTGACAGTACGCCATACCTCAACGCAATAAACATTAAAAAGAAAACATGATTATGTGCAATGCCAAGATAAAATATTTAGTCTTGCTTCAATTTATAAATTAATGAATTTTGTATTAATCCCAAAGATACCAGGCACGGTCATTGGGGGAATGACAGCAAATTATAAGCTTGATATCTTTATAATCAATATGACTGTAAAAAGCTGGATGCGAAATACACTGAACTTTTTTTTTATTAACTTCATCCCGGTGGAATCATACTTCCAATATAAATCTTTATCCATGATAAATCTTATAAACGTTTTGACTAATTTATAAAAGTATATCCCTGCTATAAAGCTTATAAATGATGAAAATATTACGTTCATTGTAATAGAGGCGTCACTGCAACCAAGTAGATATAGGAAGATGTGGTGTGAGTGCCAATGAGACAACACTCCATCCAAATAACAATTTATAAAAGTAAACCATTATAGGTCAATGTACGGCCTTCAACACGGAGCCTTGGCTCACACCGAACAACAAGCTATAAAGGGCCCCAAAAGTACTAGTGTAAAACCATTCAAACGGTAAAACCAACGGTCTAGTATATATAAAAAACGAGAAACAAGAAACACGTATAAATTACATAGACAAACGACAACTACTGTACATCAGATTCCTGACTTAGGACAGGTGCAAACATTTGCAGCGGGATTAAACGTTTTAATGGTACCAAACCTTCTCCCTTTTTCTGAAACAATAGTATAACATCACAACATAGAAAAACATACGATAAAACATCAATTGGAAGGCTTAACTCAATCAAAAACGTAAATTAACACACTATGAACGAATAAATTCGATCTGTGATACCTGAAAGTAAATACATAGTTAATAAAATATTAGGGACAAACATTCAAGGCCAAAAAGCAAACAAACAAGTCCAAATAAAGCCATGGCAAAACACCACCGCGAAATATTAAACCCTTAGAAAATAATCACTTTTGAAAAAACCGGTTTTCATAATATATACAGGTAAATGAAAAATAACTTTGTCGTTTTAGGTATACTTTTTCTGTCTATATAAAATCTTCCAATAATTAGGAATACCAAGAAAGGTCTGTCATATAAATACCTAATTTAACACTAGATACATAAGGGGTAAATATCAACAATAAAACTTCCCTGTACAGATTAAAGGAGAATAGTGCATATCTAACAAACTGAGAACAAATCACCACTCATATAAGAGAAAAGAAAATTAACAATAGAAAAGAAAAAGTCGTCAAGTTTGTCATTAATTTTTGTATGAAGATTACACTACGGAATACTTATATCAAAGTCTAAAAATGAACAACGGTCACTATTAATCTTTGATTAAAGATGTACCTACATACTGTCACTGTATTTTTTATAAAAAAACCAAAAGACAATCGATTATAAATACATCTCTGGCGTTAAGGCCGGGGAGATGGAGGCATACTATATACTGAGAGGTAAGGATGTAGATTGAGCCGCTATGTTAAAGATCACTATAATTCAAGCTTCATAATATATGATAAGGGTGAGAAATTTAGATCGAATATATAAGTTTGTTGATTAATATATCATAAGTATCTTAAACTACTAAATCAGATCTAACTTTTTTTTTAAAGTTGGGATTAAAATCACAGACAGTGGAACAGTTGTAAATACATCAGATATTAAATTTTGTCAATCGATTTTAACTTACTATGGTATAGCTTTATGTCTATTGTTTGTCAAAAAATACCGTAATTGTTAGGATATGGGTTTTTTTTTTTTTAAATTCGAGATATATGTAAAGGATGGGGTATTGGATATTTCAGCTGCTCACCGCTACGACAAAAACTGAATGTTTAGGTAGATCTAACTGTGTGGTTTTAACAACCTTGATTGGCTGTTAATCCCTCGCACGTTCGCAATAGGTAGATCGGCTGTCTTCCTTATCTAAAATCTTCAAATAGTGAGGAAAAAATCGGGTGTCTTCCACCATCTTAGATCGTAAAATAGCAGAAAACAATTGGTGTAAATCTTTAATGAAATGTGCCAATTTTGAGAGAGAAATGCAATTCATTTACAAGTCTTTTTGTCTTAATGAAAACAATTTAAAATCCGTGTTTTATCTTATTATCATAACTGCTTTTACAAATGTAGAATTAGTCTTGTTAGATTCAATGTTTCTTCAACACTTAGTATTAGTAGGGAAGATAACTCAAATAATCTTATTTTACAAGTGAATTACAGTAAATAGCAAGAAAAGGGGTTCCGTGATCCCAATTGTTATTTTTGTTTTCTGAAAGCACATTATAACCGTTCTATCTTCTCATGTTTGATTTGTAGTTTCATGTTTAATGATCTATTATTTTCACATGATCCGAAAATTTTACTTGCTTTCCCTCTCAAATTTTATTTTGTGTTTTTCTTTTTTAATTTGTGTTTTTTTCATTTTATTTTATTTATTTATTATGTGTTTTTTATCTGTTTTATCGTTTAGCTATATTTTCTCCGAGGAATAGTAGTCTAAGGGGAACAACTCAGATGTATTTTTCAAGGGAAGTAACCTTTTTCTGATCACGTGATCATTGTTTATACCGAAGGAAACCCGCCAACCTGCAGAAGAAACTGATGGAAGATTGATGGTAATATTAGCTTCACAAAGCATTGTTGTGGTATTTTTTTCAAAGGAAATTAAATCTTCAACCTTTGATAAAATGCGCATTGTATAGTATAGATATGTGCACAGCTGAGAGTGTTTTCAATGTGATAATGATATTTTTCTTTGTTCGTGTCCTTAATCACTGTGTTTTTAAACGTTTCTACCCTGTTCTCTATCATAGTAATGTCACACCTGTAGTCAACGGAAAATAATGTCTAAATGAAGCATTATTTTAAGGATATGACCCAAGTTGTCTCGAAAGCATACCGTTTATTATTGGTGTAAGGGAGACCACTCAAAAATGTTAGACTGGGTTCCATTTTAATTTTCTGTTTAATTGTAATCTGATGAAAAATTTGCCTACACTGCCAAATAATTTGGATCATGAATTGTCTGATAAAGGCATCTTCTGCTTCTCTAGCCAAGGGTTACGATCCAGTCCCCTCCTCTCCACCCTTGGCAGAATAAGATAGAATATCATCCACAAGGTAATGATTCCCATTGGTCGCAGTTGTAGCTGGCTGCATCCAATCAAAAAGCGCCTTTAAGGTGATCATGTGTAAATGTAGAAAATGTAAATAAACAATTGCCACGTGCTGATTGTGTAACAAGTCTTTACCCACAAATCATAGGACGATATTTAATGACAATTTTAAAGTTCTTTATGAACAAATTGGAGTTCCTGTGTATATTTCTCTCGGAAATGTTGGAATGTCAACGTATATTTTCGGTTTCTGCTTCACGAAATTTGTCAACAGTAGACACAACCTTTTTGACACCTCCACTCTGAAGAGAGTTCAAGAGCTACCATTGGTCAAGAATGATGTAGTCTGAATGGGGTGACTTTTATCTACCGGTAGATGGCGCAACATTGTTATCACAAATATTGGCTTAATCTGCCAAGGGTGAGGATGGGACTGGATCGTAACCCTTGGCCAGCGAAGATGTATAAAGGTTGATGTGACCTATTGCCTATAATTGTCGTGTTTACACCTCAAAATTCTGTAATCTGGAAACGTTTGAAGGGATACATGTAGCATGACAAATCCCACTCTGTTCGCCTTGATTCTTATTTTTATTTTGATATCTTCTTGTAAAACGATATAATGTATTATTTGAAAATTTCATCAAATTTTTATGTTGTATTGCTGCTACAACATGATTATTTTCCTTTGATTTGCACTAAAGTGCACAGGAATTAATACAAGCAGGGATCACCGCAACCTATTTAAGCATGGCGGTGCGTCACGCTTGAATTTCTAGCACCACGTTAAAATTCCCAGCTCCACGCTTATTTTATTGTCTGCCACACTTGAAAATTCAATAGATTGAAGTTAAATTTCAGATATCCCTAATCCAATTATCATGTCAGTGGCAATTAAGAAGTCTAATTATTGTTCATTGCCTCAAAGGTTGTACACTGATAGCCGATTATATTATTTATATGGTCTTGCGTGGTTGAACAAGGTTACAATGGTTGAAAACAAAACTTTACGACAAAAGAGATGATTTCAGCTTACCAATTGTGAACTTTCCATTTCTATGTAGCAACATTCCAGCAGCGCCTGCATACAGAGTATATACATGTATCTCTTAATTGATACGATATTCCCGGGCTTGTATTTCCTATCATGATTTCCTTGATAGAGGATTGCTGCTCACAAGGAAGCTATTAAACCAAGAGTTCCAAATGGTGAAGTTGAAATCATCCCTTCATAAATTTTACAGACGCCATCACGAGTTGGTTGACCGTTATGGAATAACCGTTACACAGATGATATTGGATATGTTCCTTATGTCGTAACTACAATGCCCTTCCCTTTTCACGAATGTGACCTACCGAATTAGACTATTTACCGGATTTGTACTAACATAAGCAACACGACGGGTGCCACATGTGGAGCAGGATCTGCTTACCCTTCCGGAGCACCTGAGATCACCCCCAGTTTTTGGTGGGGTTCGTGTTGCTTAGTCTTTAGTTTTCTATGTTGTGTCATTTGTACTATTGTTTGTCTGTTTGTCTTTTTATACGACTGCAAAAAAATTTTGCAGTCGTATATTGGTATGACGTTGTCGTCGTCCGCAGACTACACGAAATTCGTTGGACCGTCGGACAAATCCGGTGAATAATGGATCGGTCTGGTAAAATTTTGTTGAATTACGGTCCGAATGTCCGGTGTTGTTTTTTGTTTTTTTTGTAGATTTTTCTAAAAACCCTACATTTTCCCCAATTTTGGGAGCAAATTTCCCAAACGATCTCAAAATTCATTTTCATCTCTATTATTCATGACAGCTATGTTTATTTTGTTCAACCGCTAGCTTTATGCCGAAAAACGCCAACAAGTGATGTGTAAATCCGAGTAAAATATCTGACAAAAACAACAATGGCTGCCATCAACCGGAAATATAGACATTACCGGATCAGATTCCGGGAACAGATAAGGCCAATTTCCGGGTTTGCCGATCAAATACAATAGATAAAAAAATAAAAAATCCAAGCAGCTTCACAAAATACAGCTATGAAATATAAACACTAGAATTGAAAACCAAAAGATATATATGAAAAAGAAAGAAGATACAGGAAATATTTTATACAGAAACACATAATTATTTTTAGTTCACAAATAATTTTCATGTCAAAATCTTTATCACTTAAATGCATTCAAGCAATTGTGCACAGCTTTCATCAAAATATACACTCTTGTCACATGATTTTGTTTTTGTGCATTTTGGAGAGGTGTAGGGCACAACAAGTCATAAGATTGTTGTATTTTGTCGGATGATATACAATTAGATGTAAAAAAAATTGGTCTGGTAAGATTTCATTCGGTCTGGTCCTGTAAAAATAAAATTCATTCTTGTAGTCTGCGTCCGGCGTCGTCGTCCGAAGACACATTGGTTTTCACACTCTAACTTTAATTTAAGTGAATGGATCTCTATGAAATTTTACCATAAGGTTCAATACCACAAAAGGAAGGTTGGGATTGATTTTGGGGGCTATGGTACCAACAGTTAAGGAATTAGGGGCCAAAAATAAGCATTTTTGTAACTTCCAGACATAACTTGTGTGTTAGTGTATGGATCTGTCTGACATTGTACCACAAGGTTCCATATCACAAAGGGAATGCTGTGATTGATTTTGGGGGTAATTGCCTCCAAATTTTAGGAATTAAGGGCCAAAAAATGGGCAAAAAACAAGCATTTTTGTCAAGCCTTCGACTTTTGTCGAAAAAGCGAGACATAGCGATCCTACATTCCGTTGGCGGCGGTGGCCACAAATATTCAGTCTGTGGTTAAAGTTTTTGAAATTTTAATAACTTTCTTAAACTATCCTGAATTTCTACCAAACTTGGACAGAAGCTTGTTTATGATCATAAGATAATATCCAAAAAGTAAATTTTGTAAAAAAAAATTCCATTTTTCCGTATTGTACTTATAAATGGACTTAGTTTTTCTGCCAGGAAACATTACATTCACTCTGTGGTTAAAGTTTTTGAAATTTTAATAACTTTCTTAAGTTATCCTGGATTTCTACCATTGTCTACCAAACTTGGAAAGAAGCTCGTTTATGATCATAAGATAGTATCCAGAAGTAAATTTTGTAAAAAAAAATCATTTTCTCAGTATTTTACTTATAAATGGACTTAGTTTTTCTGCCAGTTAACATTACATTCACTCTGTGGTTAAAGTTTTTAAAATTTTAACAACTTTCTTAAACTGTCTTGTATTTGTACCAAACTTGGACAGAAGCTTGTTTATGATTAAAAGCTAGTATCTAGAAGGAAATTTTGTTAAAATTTTGTACCATTTTTTCTGTATTTTACTTATAAATGGACTTAGTTTTTCTTCCAGTTAACATTACATACAGTCTGCAGTTTAAGTTTTTAAAACATTTATTAGATTCATAAACTATCCTGGATTTTTACCAAACTTGGACAGAAGCTACTTACAATCAAAAGATGGTATAGTCTTTTAGAGAGGAATATTTTTATTAATTTTTTTCCTCATTTTTGTTGAGCCTGCGATTAACAGCAAAAGTAGGCGAGACACTGGGTTCCACGGAACCCTTACGAATTTTTCTAGATTCATGACAATAACCTACCTGTGTGTAAGTGTATGGATCTTTCTGAAATTGTACTTAAAGGTTTTATATCACAAAGGGAAAGCTGGAATTGAGTTTGGGGGTAATTGCCCAAATTAAAACGTTTAGGAATAAGGGGCCAAAAATAAGCATTTTTTCTAGTTTTCAGACAATAACTTGTGTTCAAGTTTATGGATCTCTCTGAAATTGTACTTCAAGGTACCACACATGTACCACAAAGGGAAAGCTGGGATTGATTTTGGGGGTAATTGCCTCAGAATTTTAGAAATTAGGGGCCAAAAAAGGGGCAAAAAATAAGCATTTTTCTAGTTTCAGGACAATAACTTGTGTGTAAGTGTATGGATCTTTATAAAATTGTACTACAAGGTTCCATATCACAAAGGGAAAGCTGGGTTTGAGTTTGGGGGTAATTGCCCTAAACGTTTAGGAATTTGGGGCCAAAAAGGGACCAAAAAACAAGCATTTTTCTAGTTTCCAGACAATAACTTGTGTTCAAGTGTACGGATCTCTCTGAAATTGGGAAGGCTGGGATTGATTTTGGGGGTGATGAATCATAAGGGGGGTCAAAAAATTTGAGGGGGATTTTTTTCATTTTTTTCTTTAAAATTTTCCATTTTAAATTGGTTATTTCTGATTTATATATATATAAAGGGTAAAGTCAAAATAAATGGTCCAAATTTATTTTTTTTGGCCAAATTTCAATATTGTTTTAGTTCATTTTCTTTTGTTGTATCTTGATACATATACATTAAAGTTAACAAATCCAAAAGGATATAAAAAGAATAAAGAAATAAAAAGTTCTGAAACTTTATTGACATAAACCAATAAAACAAATTTAAATCAAGTATACCTTTTGGGAATATGATTTCAGACAAACACTATCAAATATTTATATTTTTTTTTACCCCAATTGATTGCTGAGATCCAAACATTACTTTTGATGCAAAGATTAATAATCTCATCTTTCATTATCATTTTTTTTTTAGTTTTTGGCCATTTTTTGTATCAATTCATTTAAAGTTGATTGAAAAAGTTTCGATTAAAAAATAATTCATCATTAGTTGAAAAAAAAACTTCTCCATATTAAAATTAACCCTTTTTCAAATTCACTGAGGACAAAAAATTGATAGATAAATCTTTTAATAAAGAAGATATATCAAATAGGAAATACATCAAATTTCCCCTGTTTTTGTTGCACTCCTGACATATTATACACCAAACTAAAATACAGAAACTAGAACAAAATACTCATGATTTTTTTTTAATTTGTAATCATTGCTGGTTTATAAAGACCTAAATCTGTCATTTGAATGTTATTTCTATTTTAACTTATGCATCTTATGCTCTTCAGATCATATTTAAATTGATTTTTCTGACACATTATTATAAAAATGAAGTTAAGTTATCAAACTATGAACTAAATTCTATTAAATATTCAGCAGAATTGCTGTTTGACAACTTAAAAAGAGATCTGCAATCTTCAAAGTTTTCCTGAACTAATTTTTTTTTTTAAATTATTACCTATATAAGGTACTTTATTTCTCCTATCTTGTTGCACTCCTGACATTCAATATATATCATATCAAAACAGTTATACATCATTAAAAAAGCCCATGATTTCTATTTTAAGTGTATATACCTTTCAGATTTAACATTTTAATTTCATTTAAACAATATTTTGAACTATATCATACATATCACTTATTGTATACATAAGTTCATGTCTCATCATATTTGGCTACATTTTTTTTAATGGCATCCATTGCAATGCTAAAATTGGCTGAATTTTGTGGCTTGATGTGTAGAATAATCCTGTAAAATATCTTTTGAAAATCGCAAGTATTGAAAAATTATGTTAAAAAGATGTCAAAATTGTCAGAGTGCAACACTTTTTCTGGACATTTTGAAATTTTATTCTTTTTTAAAGACACAGCAACTTGCAATTTGATGATATGTGCCATAGATTCTTATGTATATTACAACTATTATGTCTTAGTGATGATTTCAGCTACAAATGAAGCTTGTCTATTGAACAGTTTTGATACAGATGTGTTTTGAAAAAAGTTGTGCCATGTGAGGAGTGCAACACAAAAAATAGTATTACTAAGGAATAAAATTGAGAATGGAAATGGGGAATGTGTCAAAGAGACAACAACCCGACCACAGAACAGACAACAACAGAAGGTCACCAATAGGTCTTCAATACAGCGAGAAATTCCTGCACCCGGAGGCGTCCTTAAGCTGGCCCCTAAACAAATATATATACTAGTTCAGTGATAATGGACGTCATACTAAACTCCAAATTATACACAAGAAACTAAAAGTAAAAATAATACAAGACTAACAAAGGCCAGAGGCTCCTGACTTGGGACAGGCGCAAAAATGCGGCGGGGTTAAACATGTTTATGAGATCTCAACCCTCCCCCTATACCACTAGCCAATGTAGAAAAATAGAATGATTTTTGCTTAAATGACTCACACCTAAACATAAACAAAAGTCAATCCTGTAAAACAAATATGTCTTTTCTAGAATAAATAGTTCATTTACCTGATTATTGATATAAATAATGTGTGAGCGTCTAGTAAATAAGTCCTCCCTATAAATGTCAGGAGTGCAACTTTGGAAGTTTAAAGACTCACACTAAAAAAATACAAAAGCCAATATATGGTTCTGTTTTATTTTTCAAAAGATACTATACTAGATACAAGATTGCACTCAAAGAGTAGCCTGATAGATAAGGAAATTTTCTTTTAGAACCATTTCTTTGATGTCAGGAGTGCAACAGTTTAAAAATGACATTTTCTTGGACTTACATTTTAAGATAATCTCAGCTCCTAGTGACTTATTTGCATATACACATGTTTTCTAACTATTTAGGTTACATGTATGAGTTATAATAAATTCTTAAATGTAAATTTCAAAGCAGGACTTTGATCCAAGAATCATTGTTTGTCACGACACAAGCAAAAATATTTGAATGATGAATTTTTATATAAGTTTAGAAGTTAGGAAGCTAATTGTTCATAAACTGTGTATTTCGATTAGGAAATAACCATATTTCAATTTAAAAGTTTTATAATGGTTTCATGTTATACTTATTAAATTATTATAACTATAATAACAAACAATTAATTTTGTTGAACTCCTGAAATGAATTTACCAAAAGAGGAAGTTGTGTAAAGATTTAATAATTTTAAATGAATGAAAGATGGGAAAGATAGTTGATGAAACTAAACTAACTTGAGAATAAAATCAGACAGACTAAGGGATCAAAACACACCATCAAAGTCAACATCGACTATAACTTTGATGAGCAGAAAATTGAGAAAAACTCTGAAAGAAGATCCACCTCAAGAACACTAGACAAATAAAACCAAAGAAAGAACAAAGAAAAAAACAAAAAAAACAAAACAATGTAAAACTAAATTACAAAGACTTAGACCTGAAGACAAAAACACAGATGGATAAAAAATGAAAAAAACCAGAGAGATTGGCAACAGAATAGAAGAAGAAAATTTACACAAGCCAAAAAATTGCAAACCCACAGAAAATGTCCAGTCAAGAAGCAAAGTACAGGTTCAGATACACTATCTACAGGAATCAGAAAGAAGACAAAGTATAGGGAAAATTCTTCCTGACCAACCCAACCTTGCCCTAAAACAATGGAATACATCATATCCACAGCTACACCAAGGTAGTTTTAAGAACTAATCAGTACTGATGGAAGTGTGCTAGAAATTGATGGGTGCTGAAGTGGAAACAAAGTTGAGAGACCCTTAATAGATCTGGAAACTTGAAAAGAAACTGGCAATTTCAAATAGAATAGAGGATACCTGTAAAACTTGAGACTTAAAAATAAGGGACTCTTTGAAAATGCCATTTTCTTTTATACATTTTTCAGATCTTTAAGGGGTTCCTCAACTTTGTTTATACTTCAACATGTTCAAATTCTTGCACACAGCTGCCATCAGTTCTCATTAACTCTGACAACCACCTTGGTGTAGCTGTGAATATGATGTGCTCAATTGTTTTAGCCCAAGATTTGAGATGGTCTGGAAGATAATGTCTTATTCTTTGACTTCTCTTTCTCATTTCTCTAGGTATTGAAGTGCATCTGTACTTTTGCTACTTGACTGGAAAATTTTCTGCTGTTTTGCAACTTTTTTTTTACCTTGTGTCAATTTTCTTCTTCTCTTCTGTTGTCACTTTCTCTGTTTTGTTTTCATTTTCTCGTGTGTTTTAATTCTGGTCTAAGTCTTTTGAATTCAGTGTTACATTGTTTTGTTTTCTTTGTTCTTTCTTTGTTTATATTTGTTTAGTTTGTCCTTCAGATTTGGATTTTATTTCAGTGTTTTCTCAATTTTCTACCTCAAAGTTGAAGTTGTTGACTTTGATGGTGTGTTTGTATGCACTTAGCCTGTAAGATTTTATTCTAAAGTTTAGTTTCACAACCATCTTTCCCATCTTTCAATCATTCAAAGGTTGGGTCTTAAAATTGAACTGAAATTGTGCAAAACAGCTTAGTATGGTAAATTCATGTCAGGAGTGCAACAAAATTAATTGTTTGTTATAACAATTATAATAATTTAATAAGTATTACATGAAACCATTATAAAGCTTTTTAATTGAAACATGGTTACTTCCTAATCAAATGACAAAGTTTAAGACAATTAGCTTCCATAATTTGAAAATAATATGAAAATTTAGCATTCAAATATGTTTGCTTGTGACAAACAATAATTCTTGGATCAAATAAAATTGAGAATGGAAATGGGGAATGTGTCAAAGAGACAACAACCCGACCAAAGTCCTGCTTTGAAATTTACCTTTCAGAATTTATTATAACTCATACATGTAAACTAAATAGTTAGAAAACATGTTTAGATGCAAATAAGTCACTAGAAGCTGAGATTATCTTAAAATGTAGGTCCAAGAAAATGTCATTTTAAAACTGTTGCACTCCTGACATCAAAGAAATGGTTCTAAAAGAAAGATTCCTTGTCTTTCAGGCTACTCTTTGAGTGCTATTTTGTATCTAGTGTAGTATCTTTTGAAAAATAAAACAGAACCATATATTGGCTTTTGTATTTTTTCAGTGTGAGTCTTTAAACTTCAAAGTTGCACTCCTGACACTTACATGGAGGCCTTATTTACTAGCCTCTCACACATTATTTATATCAATAATCAGGTAAATGAACTATTTATTCTAGAAAAGACATATTTGTTTTACAGGATGAACTTTTGTTTATGTTTAGGTGTGAGTCATTTAAGCAAAAATCATTCTATCCCTCAGTAATACTAATTTTTGGGTTGCACTCCTGACATAGCACAACTTTTTTTCAAAACACATCTGTGCCAAAATGGTTCAATGGAAAAGCTTCATTCTGAGCTGAAATCATCACCAAGATATATAAGTTGTAAAACAAATATGAATTTAAGGTATATTCCTCCATACAACAATTTGCTGTGTCTTGAAAAAAAAGTATTTTTTCAAAATGTCACAAAAAAGTGTTGCACTCCTGACAATTTTGACATCTTTTTTTAACGTTATTTTTTTAATACTTGAGATTTTCCAAAGATGTTTTGCAGGAATGTTCTACACATCATCAGGCCACAAAAAAATCTGTGTTCCGGTAACATCATTTTGAAAAGTAGGGTAGGTAGGTTTTTTTTTTTTTTTTTTTTGACATTGCAAATCGGAAAATTATCATGGTTTTCCAAGTCCGGGTCCGTAATTAGTTTCAAATACGAAGTGCGGCCATTTGCAATGTTTTGAAGCACCTGCTGTGCAAATTTCTTTGATTTAACCTATTTGGAATACCTTTTGACATAAATAAAGCGTTTTACTGGCTTTCTGTGCCAGAAGAAGCAAGTTAGATAAATAAATATGTCGATTAACAGAAGACTGTGTCAAAAACAGGGTCGGTTGATACCAATTTTTTTTTTTTTTTGAAGATCAATAAAAATTAGGGTGGGGCTAAAAACAGGGTCGGTCGGGTTACGGAAACACAGACTTTTTTGGGCCTCATGAAATCAATTTATCCAATCAAATGATCAGCATGATTAATAAATATTGCTTTATATGCAAGGAACCATTTATTTTGACTTTGCCCTAAAAGCAAATAATAATGATATGGTTTGAATAGGTAAATTAAAATTTTTTAAGTTCTTAGACTACATTCATTCTGTGTCAGAAACCTATGCTATGTCAAATATTTAATCACAATCCAAATTCAGTGCTGTATCAGGCTTGAATGTTGTGTCCATACTTGCCCCAGCTGTTCAGGGTTTGACCTCTGCGGTCATATCAAGCTGCGCCCAGCGGAGCATTTTATTATTTTTGGCCATGGCGTTGTCAGTTTGTTTTCGATCTATGAGTTTGACTGTCCCTCTGGTATCTTTCATCCCTCTTTTACAACCAATGAACGATCATGACCCAGTTTATTCAATTTGAAAAGTAAAACTTGTTTGCAAACTAGTTATTTTATAAATGCATATAGACTGTACCTTAAATGGAATGTTTATATCCTAACTAGATTAATAAAAGCAGTTATCCAGAAAACAAATGAAGTTCCAGACCCCATGGTCCTTTTGTTGACAAGAATGTCACTTGATCTCTTTTGGCGGGAAAATACTGGGAATACCTGAATAACAAACATTGTCTGGTTAATTTTAGACAGTTAGATCTGGTTTAGGAGTTTCCTTATCTTAAAAAAAAAAAGAGTAAAACTGGATATATAGTTCCTTTACATAGCAGGCCTCTACATTATCATTTTTTCTAACTTGTCCCTTTGGATCAATAAAATCAACTTGTCCGAACTCTTAACTCACTTGTCCGAATTCAAAATTGAAAATCTAACATATTGATGGTATGCACCAATAACACTTGAGCTTTGATCGTACCTAATGAAGGGAGCAATTTGCTATGCTATATGAATTTGTTCGTAACTAAGTAAAGAATACCACATCAAAATTCATTTTATTACATGTATTTTAGACTGAAATATTATTTGCAAGACTGAGTTATCTGACTCAATGTCACTAATATGTATCGATCAGTAAATCATCATCACTTCCCAAATCACTAGGTTCTCTTGTGGACCTATACATTCTGTATACTCTTCTACTTAGTATAAGCCTCCTTTAATTAGGACCACCTCCATATGGAGTTTTACCTTAATTTAAAATTTTAAAGAATAAAAACGTTTTTTTCTAACTTGTACATTATGTTTCATTTGATTTTGCTTAATAAAATCTAAAAAAGCAGATTTTCTCAGTAAAATGTTTTATGTACTTTGTGATTATGTATCAATGTTTATAAAAATCATGATAAAATTATAAAAGCTTGTTTTGCCACCATCAATAAATTTAAAAGGTTTATATATACAAGATATGGTCCCTATCATCAATGTATTTAGTGAAATTCATAGCTGTATTATTTGTCGCATTCAAACACCTGGCCACCTTGTGAATTTCAACTGATTAAAACATGTTAGAGATCGTGATTCCGGTGACCTGGATCTCTCAGGATTTATCCTTTTGATATGAACGCTTCTCCGGAGAGGTTCAAATGAAATCTTCCTAGCATATTAACATTGGTTTCCTTCCCCCTTACTTATATACCCCTGGTCAGCCACTGCCAGCATGTTCAATCAATGAATATCTATTTCATATCATATGATCAGTAAAAGAATCTTTCAATATTTTGGGAATTTTTAAGTCTTGAATTTGATATATTTTATATCTGACATCGATTTTTCACTTATGGTGAATCTACTTGCCTGATGTCTGTATCCACTTGTCCCGGACAATCGGACAAGCGTTAAATGTCAAGCCCTGCATAATTGTACTGGAAAGAGGGGGGTTAATTTAATAAAATTCTACATAGCACATATGATTTTATAAACTGCTAGATAGGCTTAATTTGGTTGAAATGACTGAAATTCTGTGACTGAATATTTTTTTTATTATTAATTTCTTTATCTTTTTAGACCTTTTTACCATGTGGTTTTCCATAAGACAATTTAGATCAAATTTGTCAGAATATTCCTGCAATCTGGGAAGCCACATCAGGTGTTTACCCTCCCTGTTTAATATGTTCCTACAAGTGTGGTGACTACTAATATATAGGACCAACTAGTGTTGGATAATCGGTTGAAATTGCCAACCGATTATCTATTACTATCGGTTGACAACAACCAACCGACTATCGGTTATAATCGCATCATTATACCTTGCCCTTTTTTGAAATGAAATCATGCATTCGGTCACATTGTACATGTCTAATACGTATATTCCATATCATTGCAGAGTTTTATATGTTCATATTTGATCTTTTGTTTCCTTTACATATTTTATTTAGCCATTAAAACAGTGAATCAATTAGAATCCAGATTCAGATTGAACTTATTTTGTCGTATAATTACACCATTTATTACCGACAATAACACTAAAATTTCTTAATTTCAATGGTATCATTCACATCATAATTTTAAATACATAGCTGTATCAAAATTTGAATGCTTCTCATTAAAAAAAATATATGAAGTATTTAACTTAAAGCAATTTAAAATTAATCAATAAATAAAACAATGCATTGAAATATATACATTTAACTAGGGGATCCAACCATTGTCTGCTTATTCGTGTGGTATGCGTATTTTTCACTTTTGTGATCATTATTCTTCTGTCAGCTGTGTCATTCGTGCGTCTGTACTTATAATCGTAAGAATGCGGAATTCTTTCATAGTTGGTCCGTAACCGATCTGTGATTCGAATATATTTCAATGGCGGACAAAACCGGGAAAATTTCCAAAAATAAACGATGTTTGACAAGCAATTTGGAAAGAATTATGACATTTTTAACGCAACAAATGGATAAAACATTTAGAACGTTCTAATGTAGCAACAAATTTATTTTGTTGAAAATCAAAATGATTTGTTGTACGCATTCGAGTGACGAGTACCGGAATTGAAAGAAAGTATTTCACAAAAAGTTATTTATTTTAAATAAAATATGATCAATCTGTAAAGTCAATGCTTTTACCACGTTAATAAAGAAAGAAATTGCTTAAGTCTTTGATTATAGGATGTTTGACATTGTTATTGTCATCTACTGATATTTTTCTTTACAATTTGTTTGATTGCGCATGTAAAATGCAAACCGGAAACATACCGGAAGTTGATATGCTAAAGGTCCGGAAACTATAACGACAATCGATTGAACAAAATCCCAATCGATTTTGACATCGCCAAGCCCAACCAACTGATTTCCGACTTATTCCGATCATCGGAACAACACTAGGACCAACTGCAAAATCTGTGTGAGACCCCCTTTCCAAATTAGCTATATATATATGACAAATACATGTAAGACATATAATTGATAATTTATGCACAAGGAATCAATTCGACAACGCAACACAAAATCTCTGATTTGATGAACTTTCTCCCCCACCCTTGATTTTCATTCTGTGGTGAACCCTGACAAGGTATTTAATCTAAAACAATCGAAAACCAAGTTATCTTGATTTTTGGTGGAAGAAGACTTTGAAGTCTTCTGAAATCCTATACTGCCGGCTGTTAAATCATTGAACCGTTGTCACCAGGAGTGTTGCCATATCCCTTTCTGTGCTTTACAATTGCATAACTTCCGTGCTATATCTTGACACCGATGTTTACACATGATTGGTTTCAAGTTTGTAAAAGAGCATCTACATCATTTTATAAAACAAATGTACAGCTACATGTAGGCCTGAAAAAATAATCACTATCGTTAGTATTATAATTTCTCACGTTTAATTGTTTTAATATCTACCTTTTTATTTATGTTAATTATTAGATTTCATCTCATCTTACATGTATGTTATTTATTTACTTGTAACCGGATGTTTTTAAAGTAGATTTGGTAGTACACATGCATTAATTTAATTATAATCCGAAACTAAATCGAATGTTCTGTACAGGTATTTTCCTTCGTTATATACCGGAGCACTCCCACTTGGGATATAGGTTTAACACTTAACAGATATTTACATCATGTGGTGGGGTGCTAAAGTTTTAAAAGTTTTAAAAGATTCAGCGCCCTCCATCCGCTGCCGTTTCTCTTTGGAGTAATCGGAATAAAACAACTGGATTATTCGGGTTAATCCAAACCACGTTGGTTACGTATCTTCGCATGTGCACCTTACATTTGTAACTGTGCATCCGAAAGTTTCAAAATAATGATAAACAGATTTTTCATTAATTTAACAATGCATTTTATGTTAGTTTTGAGTACAAATGTATCTTTGCAGAGTACGACTTTAACTCAATGATGCTTGACAAAAATACACGGTTTAATTGTTCCATCAGTGTTCAGATCTTTAAGGCAATCAAGTCATATTCCGGTTTTAGAAAACATGCATTTTTTAAAACGAAAGTTGGAATTTTCAGTATGTTATTGCGATATTAAAGAGTCAAGCGCAAACGTAAATCTGTTGGTGCTGGTGCTTTATACTTCAAACGATGCACCGTCAGTTCACAGAAATATCAATGTACGAACTAATCATGAATGTCAGTTGACAGAATCCATATCGAAAGTACGTAGTTTTCATGTCAGTCATTGTCGGAATGTCCCCAATGATTACCTTTATTGCCTTACGTTTCAAAGTTTTAAGTGATCAAAAACAGGATTTAACAAATAAATAGTCCAGCTTTTTACCGTTATTTGTCATGAAGGTAACCCCATTACGACCCTCGAGTACGGAACCAGTAATTTGTTGCTGTCAATCAGCGTATTATTTTTCATGAAACATTTCAGAAAATGACTGTTTGACGCCTGAAGGCATTCTTACCCTCGTACTTTTGTGTAAAAATTTTAGATGAAAAACAAATATGATTAACAGCAGCAAATTCCTGGTTCGCGATTTGGATCAAGCACATACAGAAAATGAACGGGTTTGAAATGTTAAGAAGTGTTTAAAAGACCTGAGACAAATCTTCATTGGATATATTTAGCATTTTCTATATATGTTTATAATGAAAAAAAAAAACAAGTAACTGTGAACAACTATAACAATTCATGATTAACTGATTGATGTTGGTATTAAACCCTACTTTAAGCACACTTGACTGAAATCATGGTGGCCAGTTTTTTTTATAGGAAGAATATGCCTTTTATAGCTGACTATGCGGTATGGGCTTTGCTCATTGTTGAAGACCGTACAGTGACCTATAGTTGTTAATTTCTGTGTCATTTGGTCTCTCGTGAAGGGTTGTCTCATTGGCAATCATACCACATCTTCTTTTTTATATCTACCATTGACAGAAAAACTTTCAAGTGAAACCTAATCAATTACTGCTATAATTGCTTGCATCAAGTTGACCATGCTGAGACGAATATATGGAATTATAGAAAAATTTAATTTGAATCAACAGTATTTGTAGATTTTTATGTTTAGTATAGTCAGTTTTGGTTGAGACATGAGTATTATTTAAGCAGTGTTCTCCTTTTTTCACTAAGGTAAGGTGGGTGTTTTGGAAAAAAAACACTTGCAACCGGGTGATTTTTTCAAGCGGGTTTATTTTTTTTACTGTAGGTAGTGGTCACAAAAAGAAGGATTAGTATTGTATTCACATTTAATGGAATTGAACCATTCTTCTGCTATCACTGCTAGCGAATGCGTGGCCTATCGAACCAAGTTTCTGTCCTGTATCTCGCTTTAGTGCTGGCACACAGAACAGTAATATCCTTCTGTGATGATTAACCATTTAAAGTCCTGTTCATATTTATCAGGTTGGGAACAATCAAATGAGGGGTAACCTCTCTATGTAATGACTATCCCTTTTATCTTCTTCTTATGGTGTCCAGTTATCTATCAGATTTTTTATGATTACTAACTGCTGTGCATGCGTAGGATAATTATAAATAAATATTTACAAAAGAAGAGTGCCAAAAAATAAATACTAACATGACATGTGATAAACACTATTTACATAACTACTAAGGTTTACTGTTCTATATTGTAGAGAACAGTAGGTGTCAACTGTTCTCTAAAAATATTTAGTGATGGGGAAAGTACTACATTTGGAGGTAGTAAATTCAATTGTCTAATTGTAAAAGGAAAAAATGAATATTTGTAACAGTCTTTAGATGTAAGTTTGTGGATGAATTTGTCGGGTTCTATTGTCTGTTGGTAAAATTAATTCTGATGGTACTACGACAATATGGTGAACAATTTTATAGAACATTATGAGTCTAGTTTTAAGTCTGAGTTGTTGTAAGGTACAATGTAGGCCAGTTTAGAGTATTAAGCATGTCTGTAACGCTACTGGTGTTATGATAACGATTACAGGCATACCTAGCAGCCCTCCGCTGAACCATCTCAAGTTTATTGCATTGTTCAGCAGTATGAGGGTTCCAAACTGAGCAAGCATACTCTAGTTAAAGCAATAATAGGACAGAGCAGGCTGGGTTGGTGTGGGCTGCTTTCATGATAATTAAAGTTACCTTTTATGCATCTTCTTCCACCTCAGAGCTATCTGCTCTTTGATTTAATTGGTTTTTTTTTCTCTTCATGATATCTGTATGTATATGATATGGAAGAATGAATTGATTCCATAATCCACTTCATATGTAACAAATTTGTCACTGAAAACACATTTGAGATCAATGGAACAATGCAATTAATTTTAAAATATATCCATGAATTTTAAAATATATGTATTTTCTTTAATATTCATCAAATAAATATTGGCATATGTATTCTGTATATATAAACCTAAATTCCATTAACATGATTAATATTTATTTTTTTCAAATAGGGTGAAAGGACTATGGGCAAACATGTAATTAGGGTGAACAGACCTGATACCTAGTATGACCTACATAAATAGAATTTAAATGCATTTTATGTTTTAGAAAATTGAATATTAAAATGATGAAAAAAAGTGCACAGCAAAATCCAGTTAAGTTTTTAGTTATCTCAAACATAAAATGCATTTCAATTTTTTGATCTAGGTCATGCTGTGCCTCAAACTTTTCCAGATGCACAGGTTTTTTTGTAATCAAAGAATATTTTTAGGTGCAAACACAGTCTTTTTAGCCATAAGGTCCACATGAACTAAAAAATCTAATTTTTGCTTAATATAACATGTATAAACCTATAGACTGGGTGTGGTGTCATCATGTGCAGATGATATTTTCTAACAAATTACTCTCATAAGTAAATATATATTATCAGGCAATTGTTTTGTCAGCCGATAATTAATATGCATTTCCTGTCTCGTGTAAAAGATGAAAGTGTCTCAAAGCAAAAAATAGGGTAAGGGTCCGTAGGGCTATAAAATTTGTTTTGATTAAAATTTAAATGGTGAAAATTTGTCAATAAATGAGAAATAGCTTTCTCATTTATTGACAAATTTTCACCATTTTAAAGCTATTGTTGAAAGAATAAAATAGAGAATTCACAGGAATAAGACTTAACAAGTACATGTTTACTAACTATTACTACATTAAATTGATATAGCACTTGCATTGGTTGCATTCAGGGAAATAGCACCTAAATGTATGACAAGAGGTGAAATTATGCCAACTAGAGGCCGAACTGAGAGGAATTTTTCTAATGTTTTTATTGAAAATCATCATTGTGGCATTGTATTTAATAAACGAAATATCCTTGCCCAGAAAGAAATCATTATTAATTTATCAGAAAGAATTAACTTTACATTTTAGTAGTGTTATAAAATCTGCAGTAACAAGAAGATTTTTGTAAATGAAAAAAATAAAGACTTGTATAATTATATCTTTGCCCAGAAAGAAATCATTATTAATTTATCAGAAAGAATTAACTTTACATTTTAGTAGTGTTTTAAAATCTGCAGTAACAAGAAGATTTTTGTAAATGAAAAAAAATAAAGACTTGTATAATTGTTACTCCCCAGAAGTATGAAGCTTGTTTGACAATTTGACAGCAAATTTCTTGTTTGAATATGCATTACATGTATGCTTTATGATGTACATGTTTATGTACATGTACCATGTAGTTGCCTATCTACCATTGATCCATTCAGTAAATCATTTATAAACAAAACTTTCAAGACTTGTTGCATCTTAATCTTCTTGTCCTAATGTTATCTTATTTAAAAGGCAAATTAGAGCAAGAAGATACAACAAATCTTAACATTTCCTTGCTCTATTTTGTCATGGAGACTGAAATGATAAGTCATATAGAATCGACAGCAATTGCCAATTAAGACTATTTAACACCAAGCGTGACATGTTTATAGTAAATTAAGTGGGAGATAAAATTTCAGTGAATGTCATCTGCTTTTGATATTTGGTCAGTACTTCATCTATGGGTTTATACATCTATGATATAACAATATACAAATGTGGAATGTTTTTGATTGAAAAACCTCTTGACAATTTTCAGTGTTTCGAAAAATCATTTTGTTCAATAGAAAAAACTCTCAAAATTCTCAAAAGTGATAAATATGTCTAGAACTTTACACTGCATAATTTTAATTTAAGAATATTTTACTACAGAAGTAGTGAACAACAACAGCACAGAACAAAATGGTAGGACGACCCAGAAAAGCAAAAGTAGATGCAGAGGCCAGATCCATGGCTGAGCCATCTTCAGAAATCTCATTGTAAGTATTCATATCAATCAAAAAGAGATATGCAACAATTAGAAATAGAAAAACAGCAAGTAAGCCAAAGAAGGCATTTATGGCAAAGGAAGAACATACACTGATTCTCTCCTTTTATGTTTTCACTTAAACCTACTCGCATCCGTTCAACCATTTCTTCCCAATCCTATCAACCCATAGTACCCCAAACTTGTCTGTATTTATGATTGCAACAACCATTCCTTAATAGTGCAGCAATTTTGCTGTTGGTAAGGCAAATATTGGCAATTTTGCTGTTGGTTAGGCAAATATTGGCAATTTTCCTGTCAACATGGGAGTAATAAAAAAATATGTGATCCAATATTTTGCAGTAAAAATCATATCAAAATGTTGATACATTTTTTGGTCCCCATTTTTATACCCCCTCTTTATAAGAGGGAGTGTATACTGTTTAACCTCTGTCTGTCCGTCCGTCCCATGAATATTTTCCATTGCATTTTCCTCAGGAACTACATCATAAGGATTTCTGAAATTTGGTTTCAGGGTTTATATAAGTCAGCTATACCGTGTGATGAGTTTTCAGATTCATCACTCAACAAATTCCTGTTTATCGTCAAGTATTTGGGCGGGGGTATCATCAGTGAGCAGTAGCTCGCAGTTTCACTTGTTTGATCCTGCTGACTTTTAAAAGACTTATAAATTCACGATTAAATATTTAGAAAACCATTATATTCTGTGAAAACATTACGACTATGGATTTATTTTTACTGAGTATGTGCAAAATACAGGACACATATAAAATGGAACAGGTTTTTACCCAGGTTATTTTCCAGATTTTACCAATGACAGATTTTCCTCATTTTTTTTGTTGGTCTGAATGGTTTTTGGTCAGTCAGATGAAGCATTGCTGCCTGTAGATATTTCAACTTTTTTTTATCTATACTGAACATAGTGCAGTGAGGTGAGCATTCTTTGAACCTCTATGTCCATGTCAAACACTTTTTTTTATAATATCCCAATATATTTAAATAACAAACTGATAAAGTGTGTTTGATTACCATACAATATTTTATTATTTTAATATAGACCAGAGAATGATGATGACAGTGACTTTGAAGAACCACCAGTAGTAACCAAAGGAAGAAAAAGACAGAAGAGAGGAGATGGACCGGTAAGTTTAAACAAAAATAAGTCAACAAGGTCGAAATCATCAGTGAATCCTTGTACTTGTTATTATCCTTTAATGATGAATTTTATACATATTTTGTATTTTTATGCCTAAACTATAGTACAATGTAGAAAGAGAGAAGCTAAGAAAAAAACATGACCAGAAGAACAAGATCAACAAATAATTCATCAGATGAATCGTTATATGATTAATATCATGAATGATGATTTTTACCAAATTTTGTGGGATAGAGAAAATTGTAAATAGCCAAAATTATCTGCATAATAATATCTACAGATAATTAGTCAACTTGATTGAAATCATCAGTTGATTACTTGTATGAGTTCAGTGTTCTCCCCAGAAATTTTGGATAGCATCACATTTGGCGTAAAAAAATAAATAGTATTTTTTTTCAACCTCATTTGTCGAGTCGCAATGATGCTATATTTCCTTTTTGTAATGCTTATTTTAAGTATATGTTATATGTGTGCAAATGTGTTTAAATGTCTATATTGAGAATAAAATTTTAACAAATTGTAAGTTCTTTTACTTTATACTTTAATAATAACAATTATAAACACATGGTAACAGGACTCACACTACTTCATAATCATAGGGAGAAATGACTTCTCTTTTTAAAACTGATCATGCTAATGTTTGTTTTTTTACAATAATATAAAGGGCCATATCCTATTCATTTAATTATTCTTTATATATCTATACAACCACACCGCATGGATAACATTACAAACCCTTTTCCGAGATTGCCGATCCATTCTAGAAAGAAAAATGATTAACTACCACACACAAGGTCCAAAGAAGATTACCGCAAAACAGAATGAACCGCAGAACCACACGACTTTTTTTTCAAAATGAATTTGAAATATGGATAGTATACCATAACCGCAAATACCATACAGATTAACCGCAATTTCCACAATGCCCTACATGTGCGACTACCATACATCCCACACTGTTCCCAACACAATTGGAAGTAGTACCTCATTCAGAGTGAAGCCAGTTGAAATGGTACGGTATGTCCAGTGAGGTGTTGTCCATTTTGGAAAAGATACTGACAATTCATTATTAACTTTTACTTTCACTTTCATTTTAACGTTGTCAAACCAATAATTGTGACGTTACGTCTTGTTAACCATTTTGTAACCCCATATGAACCGCATTTTATGTACTTTAGCACTTGTTTCCTATCATTAAATTGTCCTGAAGACACCACTGTAAGTGGTGAAACATGTAGACCAGAATTAAGCATTTCCTTGCAGTAATCCAGGATGTTGTTGTATTTTTATAGTTTTATTCTTTATATTGTTCAATTCATACCTGAGAATACAATGAAAGTATAACAGTTGTTTCAGATTATGTCTTAAACATTCATATATAGTTACACAATTATATTTTTCCTCTTGTCAGAAACTACCAAATAAATATCTAGCACAAAAAAGAACTTTTTTTCATATCAAAAAGGGAAATGAAAGTATCATATATTAATAGAAATTCAATTTAAAAACTATTCTGTT
This sequence comes from Mytilus coruscus, assembly GCA_017311375.1. Lineage (NCBI taxonomy): Eukaryota > Metazoa > Mollusca > Bivalvia > Mytilida > Mytilidae > Mytilus > Mytilus coruscus. Next base: position 71,863,980 of record CM029599.1, read on the forward strand.
TATCTTGTTTATGAAATTCATTATTTCCTGGGACTCAATATATTGGTCCAGTAGTTTATATATATTTTTAACAAAGTTAAGCAACTTTAATCAGTAAATTGAAACAATGCATTTACATAGAAATAAAAACATTTAGCAAGGAGGAGTGTGTTAATGTGCGTGGAATGCGTAATTTTCCCTTTTGGTTTCCTTATTTTTCTGTCATCTGTACCATTTGTGCGTCTGTAGTTATTATCGTAAGAATGTGGATTTCGGTCATAGCTAGTCCGCTTTTGACGAATCCCGCCTCCGATCCGTAGTTTGTACAAGTACTAGAATTGCGGTCGAAGAAAAATTTACGAAAATAAACAGTGTTTGACAAGCGATTTGGAATGAATATGACGCTTTAAATTCGATAAATGGATGTGCTTTAATAAAGGCAATTTTCATTATGTTCCAATGAAGTAAAAAACTTAATTTGCTGAAAATCAGAATGTTTAATGTACGCTCTCCAGTAACAAGTACCGGAAGGGAAAGAAAATACTTCATAAACAGTTTTTAGTGTGATATAGCATACGACCAATCTGTAAAGTCAATGCTTTCACCTCTTTTCTAAAGAAATAAATCGTTTATATTTTTGAATTTCTTTACTTATTACTTATAAATGAAAAATTGCTGTTTCATCAACATGATAAAAAATTTGTAATTGCATAACTTGGTTTGGTCAGCCATTTTGCCAACATCAAGGTACCCGCGTAGTTTATTCTTCTTTTATGAGACAGTTCTGTCATGATGCAAACATAGATTTCGAATTGTTTATGATTTTCATTTTCTCATTGTCCATATTTGACGCTTGGACCACGTGTTATTAGTCATGTCATAAGTGTCAACTTGGGGTATTTATATATCCAAACAGTTATCACCCAAAGGGCAATTAACACCTATTTGATCACTCTTAATTGCCTCTATTGTCCGACTTGAAGGGATTACAATTAAAGTTGGTATAATTTTTTTTATCACAAGCGGTAATTAGATGAAAGTTCAAAAATTAGGACATCGATCGATTTTGCGGCAAAGAAAAATAGCATCTTCAAAATAATTATAGCGTCGTGGTGCCGTGACGCTAAAACGGCCTGGGGAGATCACTGGAGTTATTGCCCTGGAATGATAGCTTTTACCAGGTTATGTGCTTTTTTGCCAGAAACCATAGGAAATATTCTTATTGCATTGTATAAATATTAATAAAAAATGTCAGGTAAGCATTACAGGCTACCTCAAGTCCCTATTTTTATGCCGTAGCGGAGGGGGCATTAAGTTTTACCCTTGTACGTCCCAAAGTTATGCCTGTTTACAAATGGAAAAATTGCTGAATTTTTCGTTTCCGTTCTCTAACTTAAGTTTGCCTCAACCAAATGTTATGAAACTTATACACAATACTCATTACCACAAAACTCAGATCAAGTACAAATTTGGGTAGCGTCACTTTTACCGTTCTTCAGTTATGTCCCTTTATAACTTTATATGATATGCAAGCGGGGCATCATCTGTGTCCCATGGACACATTCCCCATTTATTTTTTCTTTTAAACACTAATTTTTTGCCACCATTATAGTTGTTTTTTCTGCATTTGTTTGTATTTAGCTTTTATATGTGTATACATGACTGTTTTCATTTGATATGAATGATTCTTTACAGGCACCAAAAAGAGGTGGTGGAGGAGGAGGAAGAGGACGTGGAAGGAAGAAAAGTGGAGGAGGAGGAGGAGGAGGAGGAGATGACGACACAGACTCAGGAACTGGATCTATATTTGATGTTGTTAAAGGAGGAAGGTCTTCATTACAGGTATTGACAGGAAGTTGATCAATATTTAACTTAGTAACAAAGGGGCTGATATCTTCCATTTCAGGTATTGACAGGAAGTGGATCAGTATATAACACAGGTGAAAGAGGGGATCATCCCTACAGGTATTGATGGGAAATGGAATAATATATTTTAATTAATAAAACAAAATTATCTACAGGATCATCATGTGCAGGTCTAATGATTTCTCAAAAAACAAACTTCAGCAACTTAAGTCATCCTACTAAGTTAAGATGATTATTGGTCATGTTGATGATGGGGTTTAACAAAACTTGATATTAAGATGATTATTGGTGATGGGGTTTAACAAAACTTGATCTTAAGATGATTATTGGTGATGGGGTCTAACAAAACTTGATCACAGCACATTTTCATGGACTCAAGTATTTTAAATTTATATATACATGGTAAATTGTCAGAATAATTTCAGGTATTTCTGTAAGATTTTAGACACTTGTAGTTGACTTTTTATTCATGGTGTAGTGTCTTGGTTATTACAGGTGCATGTTATTTGTATTTTATTTTTAAGAGTCTTGTTGATGACTGGATAGAATCCTACAAGAATGACAGAGATTCAGCTCTACTTGAATTGATACAGTTCTTCATCCAGGGATCTGGTTGTAAAGGGAAGATAACTCCATACATGTATGCTAACCAGGAACATGCAGAAATAATTAGAAGAATGACAGAAGAGTTTGATGAGGTAAAATCACATGACATATTGTTGTGACACTCCCTCCTTTATTGTCATTTGATGATATGTTCTAGATTTTTTTTTAAATGAATAATAATTTTATCTGTATACAAACAAACAGAACAAAACCTGAACTTTTTATCCTGATACTTTCCTTTCATATGATAGAAAGCATTGTATTAAGAATATAAAACACATTTATGGACAGATAATGGTATAACTATTTAACTAGAGTGATCAATTTTGTATTATTATTTTACACACTGATATTATATTAGGGGCCTCGGTGGTCGAGTGGTCTAAGTAATCTACTATGTATCACTTGCCTGTTAACACTAAGGTTGTGAGTTCGAATCCCTCATGTGGCAGGCGAGCTTGACTCCAATCTTAATGGACTAGGATTGTCAGTTTTCCAACCCAAGGTCAATGGTTTTCTCTGGGCACCCTGGATTCATCCACCAAAACAAAATGATAGTCAAGAAATGGTACAGTAGTGCTGAAAGTGACTAAACACCAATAAATCAATCGATCAATGTTAGTTTTGTAATGATTTCTGGTTTTCTATTATGTAGGAAAGTGGAGACTATCCATTGATAATGTCAGGACCAATATGGAAAAGATTCCGTTCTAATTTCTGTGAATTTGTACAAGTATTAGTGAGACAGTGTCAGTACAGTATTATCTACGATCAGTACATGATGGACAATATAATATCCTTGTTGACTGGTTTGACAGATTCACAAGTCAGAGCTTTCCGTCACACAAGTACTTTAGCAGGTAAGGATACTATTATAAACACCACATGCAGTCTACAGTTAACTAACAAAAGTTTAAAAACAAAATGTAGATTATCTACAACACTTAAGAAATGAATTAGCAGATTTTTCAGGGAAAAATGTGGCTTAAACTAGTACTGAAAGCGATATAGTATATATTGTACAGGTTGTTCTTGTATTTGCATTTTGTCTCTTACAGACGTACACTTTCTATTTATTTATATGCAAATGCATTTTTGAATGCACAAACTTTTCCAACAATAGAATATACTGGATTTGTGTTATTGCAAGAGATCTACTGAGAATGCATCCTCACATGTAGATTCAGCAAGGATTATTAAAGTAAATGATGTTTTTGATCATGCTTAATATTTAAAATTATGTGAATTCTGATTTGCTAACAAATAAACAGAAAGCCTTTTTAATGGACTGAATTTATCACTGACAGTTACACATGCTGAAATGATCAACCTATAGTATTAATAATTGTCCACCTCACTAAAACTTAGTTATTTCTGGTACTTGCAAGGAAAAAAAACCCAACTAAAACCAAGGTCAAGGGTTTCACTACAACGACATATATATGGAATTCTAAATTAACTTTGTTTGTTTCTATGAAACCATGCAAATAACTCTCTAGTTTACACCAGAAACAAAATGTGGTATAAGGGGACAACGTCAGCTCTCCTGATAGGATTTTTTTTTATCAGAAATAAATTTCTGAATTGCTAGATTTTTGTCGAGCCTGCGACTTTTGTCGCTGAAAGCTCGACATAGGGATAGTGATCCGTCAGCGGCGTTAGCTAGTTCTTAAAAGCTTTACATTTTCCAAGGTGGAAGACCTGGGTGCTTCATACTTTGTATATAGATGCCTTATGTTATGAAGTTTCTGTCTGTCATATGTCCATTGTCCTTGACCTCACTTTCATGGTTCAGTGACTACTTGAAAAAAAGTTAAGATTTTTTTTAATGTTAATTTCTCTCTTATTATGAGTTATAGGATAACTATGCATACCTTGCAAGGTCCTCATGCCTGTCAGACAGTTTTCATCTGACCTCGACCTCATTTCATGGATCAGTGAACAAGGTTAAGTTTTCGTGGTCAAGTCCATATATCAGATACTTTAAGCAATAGGTCTTCTATATTTGGTGTATGGAATGATTGTAAGGTGTACATGTCCAACTTTTAGGTGTCATCTGACCTTGACCTCATTTTCATGGTTCAGTAGTTAAAGTTAAGTTTTTTTGTTTTGGTCTTTTTTTCTAATACTATATGCAGTAGGTCAACTATATTTGGTGTATGGAAATATTTTACAATGTACATGTCAGTCTGGCAGGTTTTATTTGACCTTGACCTCATTTTCACGATTCATTGCTCAGTGTTTAGTTTTTGTGTTTTTGGTCTGTTTTTCTTAAACTATAACCAATAGGTCAACAATATTTGTTGTATGGAATGATTGTAAGGTATATATGTCTGTCTGGTAGTTATCATCTGACCTTGACCTCATTTTCATGGTTCATTGGTCAATGTTAAGTTTTCATGGTTCAGTTTGTTTCTTAGATACTATAAGCAATATATTTAATGCATAGATTGATTGTAAGGTGTACATGTCTGTCAGGCATGGTTCATCTGACCTTGATCTTATTTTCATGGTTCATTGGTCAATGTTTAGTTTTCCTGTTTAAGTCTGTTTCTTAGAAACTATAAGCAATAGGTCAACTATATTTGGTGTATTGAATGATTGTAAGGTGTAAATGTATTTCCGGTTTGGTTTATCTGACCTTGACTTCATTTTCTTGGTTCATGTTAAGTTTATGTGATACTTTTAGTAAAGCTTTATATTTAGGACTATCAACATAAAATCAAAGGTCAGTAAAGAAGCTGAGACATTTCAGTGCACTCTTGTTTCATTCATGCTTGGATTTAGTATGGAAAGAAAATATGTTTTAATTAAAAATGATGTGACTTGTTGTTTTCTTATAGCAATGAAATTGATGACAGCATTAGTAGATGTGGCTTTGAATTTAAGTATCAATTTGGACAATACACAGAGACAGTATGAAGCAGAGAGACAAAAACAACAGATGAAGAGAGCTAATGACAGACTTGACATGTTGCTGACAAGAAGACAAGAGGTGTGAATCATTCTAGAGCTTATAATTCACAATTTGTTTGAAGTTATAATCTGTAACCATGTAATGACCATATTTATTAATTAATCGGGTTCTAAGAAACTTGATATTTCAAAAATGATGTTTGAGTTTGGTGTTTAAAATAAGAACTGATTTTTGTATTTTAGATTTTTTATATTAAAATTGATGCTAGAAAAGACATTTGATACATGGTTTAGAATTGAATATTGGAGAGAAAAAAAATGATTCCAAGTAAATACTAGAGAGAAGTTCAAATTTATAAATATATGCATTCTGTAAATAAGTCTATTCTCTATATGTTAGCAAGGAGATTTATTTTCCTGATACAGCTATGCAGTTGAAGTACATAATTTTTTATATATATGGCCTAAAACAGTGATCCAGCTTGATCGTTTTCACAGGCGCTCCGCCCGCCCTTTCCCGACTGCCGCCCTGTGCCCTTTTTAAGACGCCTTGCCATTTTTCGCATGTCCACGCTTTTATTGTCGTAATATTTTGATGAAAATACTATAATTCTACCTGTCTTCATGTTTCTGACAAGTTTATGACTCTCAGCTAATTAACATTAACAGCAGGTGTTATAAGTTGTGATTACAGGTTATCTGTTTATCGCCATTGGATGGGTCACTAATCCGTTAATTAAACATCATAATTGACCATTAGAATTATTTTTCAAAGTAAAATTGATCAGCTGGCATTTCAATTTCAATATTTCTAAAAAGACCACAATTTGCAGTTGGTTTATCCATGTTTTTGTTGTTTCGTCAATTGAACAAAATTATTTTTCCCCGGAGGGTTCGCATTTTAATTTCAAAATTTCTCAAACGATCACTTATTGCAGCTTGGATGACATAGTCTCGTCATTTGAATGTATTTTCGTCACATTTTATATAACTTTTCATTAAAATCTTTCGACAATTTCGATTATAAAGATTAAAACTTAATTCAAAACGTTCAAAAATATTTTAAAGAGTCAAACATGTGCTTTCTTTATCATGTACCGTGCATGCTTGAAAGTATTTTTATAAATTTGATAGAACCTAAAACGTAAAATACGTAATCATTTTGTATCAAATTAAACGAGAGAGACAAAAATATTTCTACTGAGCAACTTAATTTTACGAATTGAAAATTTTCCTGCCTTTTTGTTAAACACAAACCAATCCGTAGATGAATCCAGATTCATTCTAAATTTAGTATCCTCTTGTCACTTCCTGTTTTCATTTCATATAAAATTCGAAAGTAAATGAGATCTACTCTTGATAAATTTAAAATAGACAGTCATTTTAATCATTCAAAGTTTATAAAAATGAATTCCAAATACCGATTTCAACGTTTTTACAGGGATAGTGATAATGCAGTGAAATATTCATAACAATTTCATTTATGCTGTGATTCCTGGTTTTAAACAAGAGGAACCCAACTTTTGGTGATCAGGATGTCCTCTAAAAATAACTGAAATTGTGAACTAAATTTGCGGATCCTCGTTCTAATCTTTTATTTAAGCAGCACACCAGTCAAATCATGCCATGACTGCCTACAGAGTGACTAAAGCCCTCAAAACTCCTAGTTGAAACCCCTGCTGTTTACATAAGACAATGTTTGGCATGCCCTTTTTGAATTATCAATCAGCGTGCTAAAGTGCCCTTTTCATTATTGACTCCCTGCCCTTTTGAAATCCTAGCTGGAACACTGTAAAATGGCATTTTCTTTTCTTTAAATGAAAAAAACCAAAAAAACACATGATTAAAGGAATCAACTCAACAACGATGGCTGAGTGGTCTAAGTACTACAGTATCACTATCCTATCATCATTCAAGCTTGAACCCAGCATATTGCGTGTGTGTTTGACTCCAATTTTGATTGACTAGGTTTGTCAATTTTCCTGGGAGAAGGTCAGAGGTTCACTCCTGTCACTCTGGCTTCCTCCACCAATAAAAACTGACCGCTACGATATCGCCTGTAGTGCTGATGTGGCATTAAACACCACCAACAATCAATCAATCAGTGCCATAGTATGTAGTGCTGATGTGGCTTTGATTTGTATTAAACACAGTTCATAAAGATTTTAAAAGTTTGGATTGTAATTAGAATTAGAAGTATCCTCCTAGTATAGCATGAACAATTCTTTGTATTTTTAGTGAAATCTTATCAGTGCCTCTATGTTATTTGATCTATTTGACATATTAATTTCAGCTGGAAGAAAATCAGGCAGAAATCAGAAACATGTTGACATATATATTCAGAGGAGTTTTTGTTCACAGATATAGGTAACAATTTTATATCCGATTTGGTAGCAAAAGTTCAAAATTATATATAAGGATGGCCCATCAAACAAAAGTTTGAGAAACTTACTATAGCAAAGCTACTGAATAAATGTAGATTCTACCAATGCAGTTGGTAAGATACAGTATCTCTCCTCCACTTGAAACATTTAATTTTCAAAACTATAATTTTTTTAAGTGATATATTTCTTTATTGTTGTTTAGAAGTAAAAAATGTATTTTGTTTTTTTTTCACAATTGTTTAAGACACCTGACATTCATAAATTGTGCAGATTTTTTTTATTGAGTGTCATTTTTAAAACAGTCTTGATAAGTAAAGGTGGAGTTTATGCACACATAAAACTGGTTTAACCCTACAACATTTAGTGTCTGTATCAAGTCAGGCTTACTTTACTCGGTTATAAATTGTTGTTTGTCTTTGTTTGTTTTCATGTCTGTTTTTTTTTGTGTGTGTAGTTGAGTTGTTGTTAATGGATGATGTTGTTTGATTCCTGTTATCCTTTTTGCAATGTATACTTTATACAATAGTTTCCAATATCTTAATATATATTCTTTGAAACCACCACCCTGTTATTGGTAAAGTAATAAATAGCCAGTTTACCCTAGGAAGTATTTCAGGTTTATCGACAAGGTTGGGCTAGAAATATAATTGCTAAACGTGGGTCCATGAAATTTTTGTAAGTCAATTACATTTAGATGAAGGAATTAATTATTGAGCAATAGCTTACAGTGCATTATATTTTTATCAAAGTTGAGTGGAATAACCCACCTGTCATATTTGTATATCACATGAAATGTTATGTTTTTATCAAAGTTGAGTGGAATAACCCACCTGTCATATTTGTATATCACATGAAATGTTATGTTTTTATCAAAGTTGAGTGGAATAACCCACCTGTCATATTTGTATATCACATGAAATGTTATGTATGGAAAAGGAGAACAATCTATATTTTGTTTATATTAAATTGCTATCTTGTTTAAATACAATTTATATGCTTTAATATCACCTGTATATATTTTTCAGAGATACCCAGCCAGAAATCCGATCTATTTGTATGACAGAAATTGGTGTATGGATGAAGAAATATCCAAATATGTTTTTAGATGATGCATATCTAAAATATGTAGGATGGACATTGTATGATAAGGTAATCCTGTAGACTGTTTGAAAAATTGAAAGTAGGTTGTCCATCCAGTTTACATTTTTAATAGAAAACTGTTTGTTAAGGTTGATGGGGGGTCATTTTCTGAGCATCCCTTCTAGACATGTTGCAAAAATACTTTTTTGGTTTAAAAATATTTTACCAAGTATCATTCAGTATACAACAGAAACATCTCAAACTTGAAATTCAAGCTTAACTATCCAAAAATTAAGTGTCAATAAGTGTATTAAGATTTTAAGGAAAATCCTTTTAAAAACAAGGGCAGATAATTATACTGAAATTGATAGGAAAAATTGTGTTAATTTGATTTTTCAAGAAAATAAGGCTCATGACCCCTATTATTATTTAATATTTCGGAATTATTTATGATAAGCAATTCTTTCGTTTAATGTTTGCTCAATAAGGAAAACTTGAGTTTCCCCGACATATAAAATAACGAAATGTTGTTAATTTCAGTGTATTTTAACTAATAAAAACAAGGTGTGTGAACCCAAGTTTTTACATTGAAATTTTAAAGAACATTGACCCAGAAGTCTTTTACAGAAGTTTAAGAAAAATCTTGCGTTGAACATGTAGACACCCCAGCTACCTTAATCATTTTTCCATGGGTGACTACAGTTTTGGTGAAATTTTAAATAATTATACCTTTTTGGGTAAGGCCTTGACTCATACCTATTTTTTTTTCAAAAAATTATTTTTGGCAATGGCAATTTCAGCTCAAAGGATGAGGTTTGATAAGAGCCATTATATGGCCCATAAAATTGCAAAAATAGTAAAATTACTTAGGCTTTCAAACTAATGTTAATTTTATTGATAAATGAAGAAGTTAATGTAATTATGACACTTTTCTGCTGAAAGGTCCCTTTGTAATGTTAATATGATGTCATAAACATGTTGAAATTCACATATTTGACTTAAAATTACCAAATTATACATAGTTTTTGGGACAAAATAAATATGAAAAACAGCCTAAATCTAAAATCAGACTAGGTTTTACATTCCATTAGAAGTATTTTCATGAATTTTTATGATGGCATGAAAATTATTACATTTTTTCAATTTAATTATCAGATGGTATTTAGTGAGCTTTCTGTAGTGACAAATATATAATATTTTATTACTTTGCATTAATTGTAGATTGGTGATGTAAGACAGTGTTGTTTGAGAGCGTTGTATCCATTGTATGAAACAGAAGATTTGTCGCCTAAACTGGAGTTGTTTACAAACAGATTTAAGGTGGGAAAATTTGTAGTTCATAATTTATTCTACAATTATTAGTGTATTACACCCCATGTATTGAAATTACAGTTGTTACATGTATAAATGTTTTTGACCTTTGACTACTCTCAATTGTCTTCACTTTTTTGGTTATAAATGCACAAATTTGGGTTTGCTGTTAGTGATGGGAAGAACTCTTCACTTTGGTTTCATTCAGTGAATTTTCAGTCACAGCATCGATTAATAGATGTAAATTTCATTAAACTTTTAGTTTTGAATAAGATTGAGACAATATACTAAGGGGACATTCATAATTCAAAACATGGACTTTGCCTTGGCTTTTTATCAGATAATTTCAGAGAAATTCTAGTACTATTTAAAAACTTTTCTGTTACATTGCAAATGAAAATAATTTAGACTTATGTTTCTCTATAAAGGATCGTATTGTGGAAATGACATTAGATAAAGAATATGACGTAGCTGTACAAGGAATCAGATTAGTCATCAGCATATTAAGGTAAATTGATTTCACCAAGTAAAGTTTTCAGTTGCATAATCACAGATATCGGATACAGGTACAGTCGAACCTCGTTGTGTCAAACTCGGTTGTGTCGAAAACTGGGATGAGTTGAAGTGATTTCTCGGTCTGGGTAAAATTCCCATCTGATCAATGCATAATTACCTCTGATGAATCGAACTTGGTCTCAAAGTTGGGAAGTAAGAATTTTCAAAAGATGCAGACCTAATGATAAAAATTCAGATCTGATGTATTTCTTATGTAACCTAATCATTTTCAAAAGAGATTAAAGCTGAATAAACATACTTGTTTGTATAACTGTTAAAATGACATGTTTATGGTGACCGGTAATTAACACCTTTGATGATCATCCAAGAGGAACATTAGTGTGTTGAACATATTTCACCTAACATTAAAAAGAAACCAATTTAAATGACCAAAGCCGAGATTAAATGAATAGTTAGAATTAAAATTAAGTAATTACAATAATTAAAAGGATAAAGACAATTATGAAAAATTTATAATGATTAAATGTAAAGCAGACGACCTCATCTGAGACCGTTCAGAACTTGTTTCGTTCCGCGAGTGATTTCATAATTTAAAGGGACTGACCTTTATAAATATTTGTGTATACTATTGATTTAATCTGTGAATGATTTGTATCTGTACTTGTGTGTTTAATTATGACAAAGGACAAAAATATGGAGATTAAATACACAATCATAAAGTGTCATATTGAAAAAAGGCACACTGTTCAAAGTATCTAGTTTACACAATTCTCAAACTGTATTTCATATATTCCAAATTTATGACGACATACTCTACCTCGGATTAGTCGAATACTTTGGTCTGGTCCCTTTGACTTCGACATAACCAGGTTCGACTGTATTCATGATTTGTCTATTACTATTTCCTATTTATGCATGGGATTTGGCTTCCAGTACAATAATCTCCAATTTTATAATATCTCAAACTATGAAGTAGTAGGTATATGATTTTTTTTACAATCGGTCTGTCACACATCTTGGATTATAGAGCAAATGGTTCATCTTTTATAAGTGAAGTCATCTGTATAATAATCACCTGTTTTGCAAAGCAAATGATTTTACACATAGTAAAATAATGATTAGCGTTCATTAATGTAACATTTTATGATGATACCTAAGAAGTACATTTATGTATTGATGTTATGTAATTTCAACATAAACTGTAATTGCACTCGTGTTTTCAGATATAATGACACAATATTAAGTGACAAAGACTGTGAAAATGTGTATGAGTTAGTGTACTCCTCAAATAGACAAGTTGCCCAGGCTGCTGGAGAGTTTCTCAATACCAAGTTGTTTTTGAGGGATGATGAGGGACCAAAGACATTGAAGATTCACAAGGGAAAGAAACAGAGTCTGAATGCACCACTAATTAGAGATTTAGTTCAGTTCTTTATTGAGAGTGAGGTAACCTAGCAGTTTGTTAGTTTATATTGTACCTTTGAAGATATTAAATTTACCTTTTGTATTTTAAGGTTAAGGAATTATGAAATGTTATTTGATTGCTAAAAACTGAAGTCATTGAAATGCCTTTTTTTAAAATCAACTACACATTTTGAAATATAAAATAAGAATGACTGCACTTTGAGGAATATATATTAAACAAGGCAATAAGTAAAGTAAGATAGATAAGATAAATCTTTTCTTTATGAACTTCTATTAAAAATAATTTAAAGAACAAATGTATTTTTGTCCCACACGTAACACGTTGCAGGGGACATGGCAATACCGGGGCGTCTGTGTGTCCGTCTGTCCGGTCTTGTTAGTGCTCTCACAGGTACAATTCTTGCCAGATTTTTATAAAACTTATACTATAGGTTAATATCAGAAATTTCTCGGACAAGTTCTTTAATGGTGGCCGATTGACTTTTTAAAAAAGAGTTATACCCCTTGGAAATGTTAAATTTATGGAACATTGCCTTGTTAGCCCTCTTGCAGGAACAATTCTTGCCAGATTGTTATAGATCTTATACTAGGTTAATATCAGCAATATCTCAGACAAGTTCTATAATGGTGGACGATTGACGTTTTAAAAAGAGTTATGACCCTTGGAAATATTAAATTTATGGAAAATTGCTTTGTTAGCCCTCTTGCAGGAACAATTCTTGCCAGATTTTTATAAAACTCATACTATAGGTTAATATCAGCAATATCTCGGACAAGTTCTATAATGGTGGGAGTGATATTGTTTGCCTGAAATTACATCTGTTATTATTTTGATATTATGAAAGCGCTTTTGAGATCCAAGTTTCTGATTAGAATCATCACGGTGTTTGTAACACACATGGTTTTCAATGCATTAAGTACCATCATTGTTTGGTTTTTTTTTCCCCTCCCCAAAAAGTACCTTTCAGGTTGAAAATGTCTGACAATCAAAATATATGTGAAAAAACTGAAAAAAGACCGCAATAAATTGGAGATGTGTTAAAAAAAAATATGAACAAACTAACCAATTTCAATAAATATTATGCATTTTTCTCAAAAAAAAAAAAAAAAACGGTAGAGGTAGTTATGAAAAAAGACAACAATATCACAGGGTAGACGATCGACTTTTTTAAAGAGTTATGTCCCTTGGAAATATTGATTATATGGGAAATTGCATTGTTAGTGCTCTCATGTGTAGAATTCTTGCCAGAACTTTATGAAACTTGTATCATAGATTTATCTCAGCAATGTCTTTGACACTTTTGAAAATAAGTGCTGATAAAATATTTTTAATGAGTTTTGCCCCTTGGAAATATTAATTATAACGGACATCAAATTGCATTTGCTCTGAAGCCTTCATTTCTCTTGAGATATTTATGAAAAGTTTTAAAGATTAAAAAAAAAAGAAATGTTTTTTTAGTTCATGTCCTTGAACCTGGGATACCTGGATACCGTAATCGGGCTTGTATAGTTCGCACTGGTACATAGTCCGCACCCCCTTCTCCCCACGAAATCTCAGGTAAAAAAACTTTTTGTAACTGTTAGAAAAGGTCTAATGAAACTCTAGTATTCAAATCGTGCATGGTCGTTTGCGGTATTTTCTTGGAAAAACCTGTTTTCCATCATCAAACAGAAGCTGAAACTGCTTGTAAATGATTCTAGAACACTTCACGATTGTTAAAATAAGTCTATATCACACAAAAAACAATTTAGAAACTTGTGTATGTTTAAACCAGAAGTTTGAATCGCATGTGTAAAAGAAAAAAAAACAAAAAACGGTGAGAGTCGAAATCCGTACATCATAGATATCACTATGATACGACTTTGAAAGTAAAACAGTTCCATCTTTATGTAAAACAGCTGTGTTTAATATATCTATTACATTAATGTTTGAAGGGTTTTAAGCTAATATAAAACATATTTGTCAGTATGAAACACAGAAACTGAACGTTAATAACCGATTACGTTTTGTAATTTACACACATTTTAGCTGGTTTACGGTTGTCTTTTTTACTTTTTTTGTATCGATTCATTCAAGCAGATACCAGTTTATTTTAATCAATGCATTGAAAAGAAACAAGAAATTTGTAATGAAGTGTTTAACTTTTAAATTTATCAGTTTTAATTTGATATTGAATAAAAATAACTTATTAATATGGATTAGGTAAAATTATTAGTTTGAAAAATGATAAGAGTGCCCTCTACAATATCAATAGCAAACATTGCGGAAGGTAAACAAACCACCTCACGATTTTTTTTCTCTTAATTCTTGCTTATTGTACTCTATAGTCCGCACCCCTTCTGGCAGGTTCAATTTTTGAGAATAAAACCGCGGACTATACAAGCCTTTTAACGGTAGATAAAATATCTGCAACGCAGGGGATATTAGAACTCTGTTCTTTTATAGAAGGTTGATTTAAAATAAATGTTTGTTTTTACAGTTACATGAACATGCAGCATATTTAGTGGACAGTTTATGGGATATCAATGATATGATGAAAGACTGGGATTGCATGACTGATTTATTATTAGATGAACCACAGAAAGGAGAAGAACGTGAGTCGAAAGTCTATTAATAGAATCAAATGATTTCATTAGTGTTATTTAAAAACAAAATAAAAAAGTGGTTAATTAAAGAAAAGTTTCAAAACATAAGTTTGTATCAAAGCAGGGCTTCCAAAACAGTAGTATTGTCCGGATTTGTCCGGTAAATAATCTAAATGATTTGTTGTGCCGAGGCTGAAATGGACATTTTAACATAGTGTACTGTCATAGTTCAGAAAAAAAAATGGAAGTTTATGCGATCTTTTTGACCTGACCTTTTGCCTTAAACAGCCACACATTTCCGGTCATATAACATGTATAAGTGACATGATGAATAATTACTACAAAACAAACCCTACTTTAATACCCTCTCATTACAATCAAGGTTAATTAGTTCTCTAACAGCTGAAATTTACCTGTTCAGGCGACAGGTAAACTATTTTGTACCGGACATGGATCGGTCTATTAAAAGTTATTTTCTTAAATATCAGTGGTTTGCATTTAATTAATTTAGTCGAAAAGATTTAAATTATCAGAAAAAGTATATAAATATGATTTGATGAAAATTAAAAAAGGTAGTAATAAAGGTTTTAAGACAATAGACAATATTTTATTGGCACAAACGCATTTACAATAAATGGTAATGACCGAATGGATAAACATGGTAGTAAAATGTAAACAATTATGTGAATATAAAATAGATATATAATGAAATTCTATTGCAATAGATTACTGCTGGCATTGAAACTATTTGTTACGAAAGAGGAAGATAGTTTTAGTGCCGTGTAAGATTTTTTATTAAGTATAAGCTTTTTTTTAAGTGAAAAATCGTCAGAACCACGTTGTTTGAACTAGTACACTCGTGCGCAGGTGTGAGATTTAATTATGCATCCATATTTTCAAAAATGCTAAAAATATCATTGATACTTTATATTACGTTCATTTTGAGTATTTTCATGAAGAAATAACGCAGAAAGAGCTACTTTAACTCAATTGTGCTTTGTAATCTTACACGGATTTTACGTATCTGTGTTTTACCATTGTCAAGTCAACATCCGGTATGAGGAAAAAGTACTTTTTTAAAAACGAATGTGAAGTTATTCCACTTATTGACAGCGTAATTTTGCACAAGTAAAAGAGTCTAATGCAGATATTAGTACGCTGATGTTGCACACTTTGAATGGTGCGCTGGCAATTTAACAGTTAACACTAGAACATTGAAATAATATAAAAAATCAAGTAAAATATCATTTTTGTGTCAATCATAATTTATATGATGCCCAACTGATTACTATGTTTGCCTTTTGTTACTAAGTCTTAAGGGATTAAAATCGGGATAAGACAACAAAAATGTCCGGCTGGCTCAAATTTTTTTTGGAAGCCCTGTATCAAAGTTATGATTTTAAGTCACCTGATACTTTACAACCTCAAATTGTCCTCTAAAAATTTACAGACAGTGGAATTTAATCTGAATGATACATTGTATTTATTTGACAGCATTGGATGATCGACAAGAAACCAGTTTGATAGAAATAATGGTGTGTTGTGTCAAACAGGCAGCAACAGGTGAATCTCCAGTAGGCAGAGGACATAACAGAAAGGTATAGATAAAGGATGTTTAAGTAAAGATATTTTTTTATGGAAAAACAGATTTTGTCTTTCCATCAAACAGTTGCTTGTAATATAAGATTTTTTTAATGTTTTGGAGAATTTTTCCACTTGTAACTTACAGAAGAGCATTGTATTTGTTGATTAACATATTTACAAGTTAAAAAGAGAAATTTGTAAAAGTTTTTTATGCCCCACCTACGATAGTAGAGGAGCATTATGTTTTCTGGTCTGTGCGTCCGTCCGTCTGTTCGTCTGTCCGTCCATCCGTTCGTTCGTTCGTCTGCTCGTCCGTCCCTCTGTTCGTCCTGCTTCAGGTTAAAGTTTTTGGTTGAGGTAGTTTTTGATGAAGTTGAAGTCCAATCAACTTGAAACTTAGAATACATGTTCCCTAACTTCCCTATGATATGATCTTTCTAATTTTAATGCCAAATTAGAGATTTTTCCCCATTTTCACGGTCCACTGAACATAGAAAATGATAGTGAGTGTGGGGCATCCGTGTACTATGGACACATTCTTGTTTCTTGCACATTTTGTGCTAAACCATGAATATTAAAAAAAAAAAAAAAAAAAAAAAAACGGGTTATACCTTTTACATTATTAAATTTTATAAAGAACCTAGGTCAAAGAGTTGTTAAATGCATACTTTTTTCATACATTTAGTAGAATTTGTGTTGTATGCATATGTTTTTTTAAATTGAAACATACATGTAAATTTCTTACTGATTTGTATTACTGTAAAATATGCCTTTCATCTACTAACAACATATATTTAGTTTGAATAGTCACAAAACAGTAGTGGACATAACCTAGACAACCATTTTAATGCTCATTTATCTAGTGTAATTTGTAAATATCTGATAGGTCACATGTAGTATAAGAACATTAAATGCATGGGGGACATGGAGGCACTTTTTTTTTAAAACCCCAACCACACATTATTTAAAATTTTCATTTTACTCATACTTCTTACAAAATTCTAAGGAAAATGCAGCCACCCACAAATAATTAATGGAGTACCGTCCATCCCCCTACCATCACCACAATAAATTTTGCATTAATCATAGGAATATGTTGCTTAGAAAGGGAAAGGGACTTCATGAGTTATTTACTGCCATGTCATGAAAATTTGGAAAATATATTCTTTAATCTCACAGTATAAAAAAGTATTTGTTGATCAAAATGGGTTTATCAGATGACATTTAAACATCTTAATTTTTTTTTTAAGACTCTACTGCTAATTTAGTTTTCTTTCTACCGTAGAAAGGCTTGTATAGTTTGCACTGGTACATAGTCCGCACCCCCTTCTCCACACGAAATTTTAGGTAAAAAAACTTTTTGTAACTGTTAGAAAAGGTCTAATGAAACTCCGGTAATTTCAAATCCTGTGCGGTCGTTTGCAGTATTTTCTTGGAAAAACCTGTTTTCCATCATCAAACAGAAGCTGAAACTGCTTGTAAATGATTCTAGAACGCTTCATGATTGTTAAAATAAGTTTAATTCACTTAAAAAACAATTTAGAAACTTGTATATGTTTAAACAGGAAGTTTAAAAAGCACGTGTAAAAGAAGAAATTAACTGGTGAGAGTCGAAATCCGTACATAACAGATATCACTATAATACGACTTTGAAAGTAAAACAGTTCCATCCTTTTGTAAAACAGTCTTTAATATATCTATCACATTAATGTTTGAAGGGTCTTAAGCTAATACAAACCAAATTAGTCAGTATGAAACACCAAAACGGAACGAACAATAACCGATTACGTTTTGTAGTTTACAAATTCTAAGCTGGTTTACGGTTGTCTTTTTCACTATGTTTGTATCGTTTCAATCATTAAGATACCAGTTTATTTCAACCAATCATTGAAAAGAAATGAGAAATTTGTAATGGAAGGTTTAGTTTTTATATTTATTAGTATTAATTTGATATTGAATAGAAATAACATATTAATATGGATGAGTTAAAATTATTAGTTTGAAAAAATGATAAGAGCGCCCTCTACAATATCAGTAACAAAGATGGCGGAACGTAAACAAACATCTCGCCCGCGAAATTGAAATTTTTCTCTTATTTCTTGCTTATTGTACTCTATAGTCCGCACCCCGTCTGGAAGGTCCAATTTTGGAGAATAAAACCGCGGACTATACAAGCCTTTCTACGGTAGTTACATGATAATTTGCATTGTAGCTGGTCATCAAAGTTTATTGTGAGATAACATGACAAATATTTTTTCTTGATAGTTAACTGCTAAAGAAACAAAGAATGTTTCAGAAGATAAGACAAGATTAACAGAACATTTTATCTCCACATTACCACAGTTACTTCTGAAGGTAAGATCTCCATGTAACCATAGTACTTATCAAGAAATTTCTATGTAATCATAGTTTCTTCTGAAGGAAAGATCTCCATGTAACTATAGTTCCCTCTGAAGGTAAGATCTCTATGTAACCATAGTTACTTCAGAAGGTAAGATCTCTATGTTACCATATTACTTCTGAAGGTAAGATCTCTATGTAACCATAGTTACTTCTGGAGGAATTTCCATGTTTCCAAAGTTACTTCTGAAGATAAGATTTCCATGTAACCATAGTTAGTTATGAAGAAATTTCCATGTTTCCATAGCTACTCCTGAAGGTTGGGTACCTTAGTGTTGCGACAATTACTTCTTATGGTAAGGTTACCTTCACATAATCACAATTACTTCTGCTTCAAAAAGTTTTTGATAAAACATAATTAACATATTCAACTGTTTTAACCCACTAAGGTATCTGTACCTGCAAATACTACTTTTAAATCCAATTCCTCCTTATTGACATTATTTTTTTATTTTTAGTGTTCAAATTGTTACAAGCATTACCTTTATACAATTAAATTTTAAATAAGATGTGGTTTCTCAAAAAAAAAGTTTCATTTTCAAAAGTTTCACTTTATCTCCAATCCTGGAAAACCCAGGTGTTTTACAAGCAATACAATATTTATATAATACTTTTTTCAGTACCTGATGGATCCAGAAAAAGTTGCTAACCTACTGTTGGTACCACAGTACTTTGAATTGGACATCTACACAGCTAGTAGACAAGAAAAGGTACAGTAGCTTAAATCATAGCAGAAAAGATTTATTTAAAGTCTGTATCACATACAACATCACAACATAAGCACTAGGGCTTTAAACCCACATACACAATACAGTTTTAACAAATTGTTTCTTGAATAAGTATCTTCTTTTCAACCGTGAATCCTATTGTCTGCAAGCAGGTAATTTGGTATGTATTTCTAAATCATAAGAAAGGGGAAATTCATCAACTTTAAAAGCAACTAAAAAAAAAGGTATTTCCCACTTGAAGAATTACAACTATGATTTGAATTAAGATTGATTAAAATAAAATGAATATGCCTTTTTTTTTCTGTTAATGTGTTGAATGTCTCACAGTTAAAAAAATAGGTTGGCTGATGTTCTCTGCATAATTATGCTCTGCATAAAATAGTAGGAGGCTCTGCATAATTATGCTCTGCTTAAAATAGTAGGAGGCAATGAGTTGTACAGTCTGTGTGTCTGTCCATCCCATATCTGGTTAGGAAAATGTTCTTGTTCTATACTCATATGAAAATATAGTTTATTGGAGTGACTTTCAGATTGTGTTTTAATAAGACAAAATACAAAACAATCACTCCTTTGTAAGACAACTTCAATAAGACAAAATATGAAACAATCACTCCTTTGTAAGACAACTTCAATAAGACAAAATATGAAACAATCACTCCTTTGTAAGACAACTTCACAAACCAACCTACTTCTCAGTTACTGAAGCGCACAAAAGAAAAAGACAATGAATCAGATTTCCTTGCGAAAAACACATGTTACCTACATCGACTTGTGAGTTTTAAAAATATCTTTTTATAATTTTAGCATGAAAGCCTGATTTTATGAACTGTAAATTAAAAAACTTAATGTATCATTTAAATCAGGAAAGTCCACCAGTGGAGGTTCCTAATTTGCTTTAGTAGTATTGACAAATTTCTAATCATAATCTAATATATTTTTCAGAATTTAGAAGCTTTATTGAGGTATTTACATGAAGTTGTAGAGAAACATACTGACACAGAGGTAATTAGACATTGTGAATTTGTTATGGCAAAGAACTTAATTTAATGATTAAGCTTTAGTTACTTTCACATGTTGTTTATGCTGTTTAGAAAAATTGTTTCAACAATTTTGCCCTTTGTTCAGAGCATTATACAAAAGATGCAACGTCAAGCCGACTTTCTATTTCTCATGCAAAAAATATTAAACTACAAATATTATGAGGAGAAAGATTTGTTTACTTAAATGATGTATCTGCAAGTGTCTGCCATGTTCAATTGTTACACTGTACGATGACGGTGTATTATAGAATAACTAATCTAATATTTTTTTTATAGAAAAATATTCAACGTGACTGAACAACACATTAATTAACGAATGCGTGTAGCACATGAGTTAATTATCAGTGTTGGTCAGTCACCAGTTGAATATTTTTTAATATTTGAATTCTTGGATTAGTTATGCTTTTTTCACATTGACAATGAGCTTTTCAAGGAAATAAAGCAGAAAATGCAGGGAACTAGATCTTTTTCTATGCATTCATGACTTTCTTTGATGCAATGTCATGGACAACGTCTTGACAAAACCTATTGTTGCATGATGTTAGAGAAGTGAAATTATCAGTTTATTTCACATATGAAATTATTGATTTTTATTTCACTTGGAAATCAGGGTAATTCATTGCAACCAATGTAATAATTTATTTTAATACTCACGTTTTTTGTTAGGTTTTAGAAGCCTGTTCTAAGTGCTATGAATGTTTATGTTGTGAGGAATATGCTATTGCTGGGAAATGTGATGTGGCGAGGAAAACTTTAATTGATAGTTTGGTTGTTAAATTTAAAGAAGCAATGCAAGATTTCTTTGCAGAGGTAAGCATATTTACACCTGATTCTCCAAAAAAAATTATTCCACTTAATATCTGATGCAACTGTCAGAATTTGATTGTAGATTATTGTGTATGTCCTTGTTGAGGGTATTACTGTTGATTTATACCATGAAATGTTGAAAAGATTGTTGTTATTGATGTCAATTCTTCAATGCCTTCTTCAAGTTTTTTTTTTTATTATACCCCTGCTTTAAAAAAGTGGGGTATACTGTTTTATTATATACCCCCCCCCCCCCTCTCTTTAAAAAAGTAGTGGTATATTGTTTTTTCGTCACATTTTTCTCAGGAACTACAATACAAGGATTTCTGAAATTTGGTTTCAGGGTTTATATAAGTCAGCTATACCTTGTGATGCGTTTTTATAGATTCATCACTCAACAACTTCCTGTTTACCGAACACTTGTATCATTTTACACATGATAACCAAGTTAAAAATTTTCGTCACATTTTTCTCAGGAACTACAATACAAGGATTTCTGAAATTTGGTTTCAGGGTTTATATAAGTCAGCTATACCATGTGATGCGTTTTCAGATTCATCACTCAACAACTTCCTGTTTACCTTATACTTTTAGCAGGGCGGGGGTATCATTAGTGAGCAGTAGCTCACAGATTCACTTGTCTTAATTAAAATTAATATTCTGCAATGCACAAATATAATGGTTCAGTCAAAAAAAAAGATTGAAAATGCAACTTGCTAAATATACCTGTTGTTAGTTGATACCTGTATACAAATGTGTTTTAATTTGCCAAAAGCAGTTTAAGCACAAGAAATGTTTAAATGGAGTTGATTGCATTTCTTTTTGTTTATCATAATAATAAAGATGTCACTGTTTTCTAAGTTTCATATTGGCACAAATTAAATATAATATATGAATTGAGGTAAAAGTCTGTCAATTTGGAAATCTGATTTGAAGTAACATTTCTATAGGATAGAAATGAATTTCTTTCAAACTTTTTTTTATAGACTAGTGAAAAATTGATCTGTTGTCATAAAAAAGGCAGAATATTAAAATTTGCACTCTGCTGTGATGCCTCTGGAGTTCTGAATGAAGAAATTTATAAATGAGTTCATTTGGTAATACATATGATTTGAATGTACATATTTATCCTGAAGTGGTTTATCATACTTAGGGAGAAGAACCAGATGAAGATGAGATATTTGCGTTGACGGCCAGTCTGAAGAGGATTTATGCATTTTACAGGTATATTCTATTGGAACAAATTTGTGTAGGGATACAGTTTGACCATTTATCTATAACACATATGAAGGCAGTATAGAGGCATTGCATCTGATCTTAAAACTTTGTAGACTGCTCTAGTTGTTCAAATTTATCAAATTTCAAGATAGAAGGTGATTGGTCACAAAAGGACATTGAAATTAAAACTTGTATACACCATTCAGCTTCAGTCTTTTATATGTATATAAATATATATAGAGTTTTTCAATTGGTTAGCCTTGGAGAGCTCATTGAAGCATGTCAAAGTGCAGTCAGATCATCAAATCATCAAATGTCAATATCCTCTTGAAGCAAGAGGAAAAGTTACTTGTGATTGTGAGAAGATGCTCTGTTTTGGTGTCCTTATTAAGTTATTGTCCGAAATACATATGGTTGTTATGAAATAGTCTTATCAGTTGACCGTTAGGAAAAATAGATTTAATTAAATAAGCTAATACCTTAATAGGCCATAGATAAATTTTTTTCCTTAATTTTACTTCTAACTAGACAATGTGAAACACCATTTAAATAATTATTGTATGCCATACAATTTTGTTTTAACTAAGATAGTTCATTGAAAATATGTCAAAGTGTATTTAAATGTGAAGATTGCATGTAAAAATAATTATGTAATTGAAAAAAATCAATTTGAATTGCCCATCTGCAAAACCTGTGCAATTAATTTTGTGTAAAAATTATATATTATTATTACTTTGGCTTTTCATAGTTGCTTTTAAACTACACATAAAGCAACCATGTGTACTCAAAGAATATGATTATTATATCAATGTAACAGAAATTTCAATAACCTTAAAATGTCATTTTTGAAAGAAAGTTTGTAGGAAAAAAGATTTCAAGAAATGGTAGTTGAAGTCTAATCATTGAATTGTATGGTAATTCTCATGAATTCTGTTTAGTTATACCTCTGTGGCCAAATTTCTGAAATTTTCAGAGACCATCCATTTATACACCTCTTACCATAGTTTTATAAATCATTTAAACATTTAGAAATTAAATGTTTCTCTTATTTATTTCATTGTCTTGATTGTCAAAGATAACTCAGAGGGAGAAAACTTATAAAAAACCAACAGGGTATAAGAAAGTGTCATCACTGTGACATCAGGGTTTGAAATTAGTGGTCGCCCACTTGCCATTGGCGAGTAAATTTCAGTGTGGGCCCATAAAAATTCCATCTCTGTCGCCCACTTGATGAGTGAATATCAAATTCCAGTGTGGGTCAATAAAAATCATCTCTCTTGCCTGCTTTTTCAGTGTAAATAAAAATTTATAAAACAGAAATTTTAACAATTTATTCCTAATTATGGAGACTTCTGACTTCGTTCACTAAGTTTTTGCGCATGCTTATTTAAACTGACCACCCGCTAATTGACACTTCGCCACAAAAGTTTAGGTAAGAGAGAAACAGGGGCCCAGTTTATTGCTTCTTCTTGTTACTTCCATTTGGTGTGGTTCGGCTGTTCTGTTTAACCCGTGACATATTAAACGGAACAGCCAAATGACAAAAAAACTGAAGTGTGGCGTGATTTTCAATTTTGATACTTAACCTTGCATGATTAAACTTTTGTGATTATTCTATTTTTAAAAGATGATCAGTAAAGTTAAGCAGTGATTGATCTGAAGATGAAAATTTCTCTGTTGCTAACGTTTTTCTTGTACGGAAATTTATACACCCTTCTCCTGACTTTGCGATTATTATACTTCAATCATATTATCTGGTCGGCAGACCAATTCTTCTTCTTTTAGTTTCTAGCGATCCTTTATTTATTGAAGATTATTCGCGTCACTTTGAACACATTACAAACCCTGCACCGTTTAAAAGAAAGGTGAACAAGACAGAACAAAATATTACCAAAGTAACGATCTATCTAAAACTAATTTAAAAATTTTTTTTTCCTTCTAATTCAATGTTCAATAAAAATTACATGTCTGCAACTTTGGTTTGGTACAATTTGAATATGATAAAGAATAAAGGACTCAATGATTAAATGCCATTATGTTAAACAAACAATTTACAGTTGAGATTAAAGACCATGTCAAAAAAAAAAATAATTTAAATGGTGAAATTTCATGGTTTTTGTTAGAAATTTCTAAACTTTTCTATATAAAATCATGATTTCCATTTAAAAAATTTTGCTGCCAGGAGAGTGCCCGAATGCAGGATTTTGCACAATTTACCCGAGAGCTTCATATAGGCCTAAAATGACCCCCAGACCCCTCGCCCTAAGGCACATCAATAAAGCAGGGTGGCAGGCGAGCTGACACGCACCTGTGGGCCCCTTACTTCCAAAGTGGACTACCAAAATTTTTTTTGGTAGACAACTTGGCTTCTGCTATATTTTCTAAGCTTCAAACCCTGTGACATTTGACATTTATTTACAGTTGTCATAATCTGACCAGTTGGGACTTGTGGGATGACATTTTCAGCATTATCAAGAATGGAAATGAAAATCAAACTATTCCAGAAGAGGTATCTATTGATAAGATGATTAAATAAAAGTCTAGTAAAAATATGTAGAATTGATATAATAATAAGGAGAAGTGGTATGATTGCCAATGAGACAGCTATCGACCAAAGTTCAAATGAAGTGGATGAAAGCAATTATAGGAAACCATAAGACCTTCTACAATAAGAAAAACCTGTACCATATAGTCGGCTATGAAATGGCAAACATGAAAAATGTGAAACAATACAATTGCGAAAACTAACGGCCTAATTTATAACAAAACATTTAACGTAAAAATATGACAGACAGGAGCCAACGACAACCACTGTGAACTACAGGCTCCTGACTTGGTACAGGCTCACAGAGAATGCAGTGGGGTTGAACATGTTTGAAGGCGACTGAGTTTATATCAAAAAAAGATATAATAAAAATTAAAGACCTGAAATTTGCTAGATTTATTAGATAGAAAGTCAAATACTGGTCACTTTAACCTTGTTGAAGACGGTAAACATGGTAAAGTCTCATTAACTGGCAACACAGATCTTGATTGATAGTAATGTGCAACAAAAACTAAAACTGACAGATTATGTACTCTAAGTGCATGACATTTGGATTTTTTCCTTTCCAGATTGTAAGTAAAGCCATGTCATCAGCTTCCATGTCAGTATTATGGTACCTACAGAAGTTAGATGAGAATAATCCCAGTAAGGTAAGATTGTAATTGTTTGTATAAAGTTTTAATATCTTAATCAAATCAACAATATACTTAAGATAACTTTATATTTGGAATTTTAAATGATAGTAAACAGAAATCTATACTAGTACTTAATATATGTATTAAATGATCTGCAGGAGCACCTGTTTGGCAAACAATTGAGCCTGAGTTGTTTCTAGATCCTGTTATTAAAATTGGTACTTGCTGCATCTCAGATATAATTTATAAAACAGAAATTTTAACAATTTATTCCTAATTATGGAGACTTCTGACTTCGTTCACTAAGTTTTTGCATGCTTATTTAAACTGACCACCCGCTAATTGACACTTCGCCACAAAAGTTTAGGCAAGAGAGAAACAGGGGCCCAGTTTATTGCTTCTTCTTGTTACTTCCATTTGGTGTGGTTCGGCTGTTCTGTTTAACCCGTGACATATTAAACGGAACAGCCAAATGACAAAAAACTGAAGTGTGGCGTGATTTTCAATTTTGATACTTAACCTTGCATGATTAAACTTTTGTGATTATTCTATTTTTAAAGATGATCAGTAAAGTTAAGCAGTGATTGATCTGAAGATGAAAATTTCTCTGTTGCTAACGTTTTTCTTGTACGGAAATTTATACACCTTCTCCTGACTTTGCGATTATTATACTTCAATCATATTATCTGGTCGGCAGACCAATTCTTCTTCTTTTAGTTTCTAGTGATCCTTTATTTATTGAAGATTATTCGTCACTTTGAACACATTACAAACCCTGCACGTTTAAAAGAAAGGTGAACAAGACAGAACAAAATATTACCAAAGTAACGATCTATCTAAAACTAATTTAAAAATTTTTTTTTCCTTCTAATTCAATGTTCAATAAAAATTACATGTCTGCAACTTTGGTTTGGTACAATTTGAATATGATAAAGAATAAAGGACTCAATGATTAAATGCCATTATGTTAAACAAACAATTTACAGTTGAGATTAAAGACCATGTCAAAAAAAAAATAATTTAAATGGTGAAATTTCATGGTTTTGTTAGAAATTTCTAAACTTTTCTATATAAAATCATGATTTCCATTTAAAAATTTTGCTGCCAGGAGAGTGCCGAATGCAGGATTTTGCACAATTTACCTGAGAGCTTCATATAGGCCTAAAATGACCCCAGACCCCTCGCCCTAAGGCACATCAATAAAGCAGGGTGGCAGGCGAGCTGACACGCACCTGTGGGCCTTACTTCCAAAGTGGACTACCAAAAATTTTTTGGTAGACAACTTGGCTTCTGCTATATTTTCTAAGCTTCAAACCCTGTGACATTTGACATTTATTTACAGTTGTCATAATCTGACCAGTTGGGACTTGTGGGATGACATTTTCAGCATTATCAAGAATGGAAATGAAAATCAAACTATTCCAGAAGAGGTATCTATTGATAAGATGATTAAATAAAAGTCTAGTAAAATATGTAGAATTGATATAATAATAAGGAGAAGTGGTATGATTGCCAATGAGACAGCTATCGACCAAAGTTCAAATGAAGTGGATGAAAGCAATTATAGGAAACCATAAGACCTTCTACAATAAGAAAACCTGTACCATATAGTCGGCTATGAAATGGCAAACATGAAAATGTGAAACAATACAATTGCGAAAACTAACGGCCTAATTTATAACAAAACATTCAACATAAAAATATGACAGACAGGAGCCAACGACAACCACTGTGAACTACAGGCTCCTGACTTGGTACAGGCTCACAGAGAATGCAGTGGGGTTGAACATGTTTGAAGGCGACTGAGTTTATATCAAAAAAAGATATAATAAAAATTAAAGACCTGAAATTTGCTAGATTTATTAGATAGAAAGTCAAATACTGGTCACTTTAACCTTGTTGAAGACGGTAAACATGGTAAAGTCTCATTAACTGGCAACACAGATCTTGATTGATAGTAATGTGCAACAAAAAACTAAAACTGACAGATTATGTACTCTAAGTGCATGACATTTGGATTTTTTTCCTTTCCAGATTGTAAGTAAAGCCATGTCATCAGCTTCCATGTCAGTATTATGGTACCTACAGAAGTTAGATGAGAATAATCCCAGTAAGGTAAGATTGTAATTGTTTGTATAAAGTTTTAATATCTTAATCAAATCAACAATATACTTAAGATAACTTTATATTTGGAATTTTAAATGATAGTAAACAGAAATCTATACTAGTACTTAATATATGTATTAAATGATCTGCAGGAGCACCTGTTTGGCAAACAATTGAGCCTGAGTTGTTTCTAGATCCTGTTATTAAAATTGGTACTTGCTGCATCTCAGATATAAAACAAGATACAAGAATAGATTGATTAATTTTGAGTCTTATTGTTTCCATATATTTTGCTACAACTGGATTTTGAGTCAGAATAATATGTCTTATTGTTTCCATATATTTTGCTACAGACTGGCTTTGAACAGCTTGAATAATGTTAAATATTTTTTGGTGATTTATAGGTTAAAAATTATATTTCAAACAATTTTTCTTGTATTTTTGCAGGAAGAGATGAAGGCATTGCGAAAACGTTTAAATGACCTGTTGAAGTACTGTCATGAGTTGATGTATCATCCTAAAGATAGAGTTAATGAGGAGGCATTTATAACAATCTGTGACTTGTTAATTGTGTTCAGTAAAAACATGGGTAACAATGACATGATGAAACCATTAGTCTATGAACCTGACAAGAATCTACAACAACAACTTAGTAATTTTCTTACCGATAAAGTTTTTGTAGATGATGAAGATGGTAGGTGTTTAGATGACTGTTTATACTCTGTAGCTATTAAAGAATCAATATTCAACCATTGCTTGTGTTTAAGGATATACAAAAGCCTCTTGTTGATTAATCTGTCATGTTTATGTAAATTGGATGATCTAACAAACTTCAGGATTTGTCTCTCTGGTTAAAAAATGTTTGTGTAAAAATTATTTTATTATATTTTTCATATGATCATGCTATAAATGTTACAGTGATAACTACCAGTACAAATATGACTTTGTTTCAGTTAGTCTTAATGATTCTGAACATTAGATACAGAATAATTCAGCATTTGGATAAAACAATATTATACAGAATCTTGTATTCTTCTTTAATCTGTATAGATTATGATTTTCTACGCATTGATATCGTAAAATATCTGCTGCACACAACAATGGGAATCTTTTTGGTGAATGAGTGTAGCTAAAGAGTAGAAAATCTGCACATTGTGTCAAGCTACTGATATTTTATGATATCTTTACACAGAAAACCTAATCATCTGTTTATTATGCTATAAATGATCATTTGCCCCTCCCTTAGACAGTTTTATGCTTCACAAACGCAGGCTTGATAATTTCTCCTCACACATTGTGACGAATGTAAGCTTGATTAAGTCTAAGACATTGTACATCACTGATAAATTCTGCTCAGGTCTGAAATCCCTGATATAAGAATTACAGAGCGTCTGATTAGGATGATATAAACTAAGGGAAGGGTCATAAGTATGTATATTTGCCGCTGCATATTATGCAACCATCAATCAATTATATGTTATAGTTTAATCGTCTTGTGGTTACATAATGTACTATCCTTAATTGAAGTAAGTGGATTTGATACTTAGCATGGTCAAGTTTCAGACTTTTGAAGTTGATATTTACTTCTCTGTAAGCACTGTGTGACAAAAAAAGAGTAAGGACTGGTTGGCTTTGAGTCAGAATAATGTTTAGGGATAAGGTAATGTCTTCTTGCCGTGCATTAGCTTATGAACTAGAATGATAAAACTCTTAATCAATTCATATTTAATTGACGTTATCACCTTGAAAATGATTGAAATACCTGAGGACAATAAGTACATATTAATCACTCATCAATCAATCATTTGTAATTGTGAAATCTTTGAGAGTTTTACTGAAACTTTTGTCTTGTAATCATCTAATTTGAACTTGACCAAACCAAAATATATATAGTCTTATGACAGTGTCTGACATTTGTACTTATTTCTGGTGTATGATAAAAGAGTTCCTCTATTTTAGATTTAAAGGTTTCTAATTTACTTGCTGAATAATAGTTTACCTTAATTTCCTCCATTGGTGAAACTAATTGCCATGAAATGTTCAAATGTATTGCAAATGGTGTGAAAAATCACCAAATAAGTTTACAGTGTATTTTATATTTTATTTATAAACATCATCTCAGTTGTTGGTGATCTTTTTTTCTCATGTTGTGACAAATGTATGCGTAAGTTAACTGTATTTTTCAGATGATGTGGATGAGAATGTAAAGATAGAAGAATTACACAAGAGAAGAAACTTCCTGGCTTGTTTCTGTAAACTTATTGTCTACAACATTGTGGGGATCAGGGTGGCTGCTGATATGTTTAAACATTATATGAAGGTAATATATTACTTTTGATTTACTCAAGGAAAGAAGAAAGATACATGTATTCAATTTGGTTTATTTTTAATTTTATTTGTTCAGTTTTAAATATGAAATTGAAAAGATGTTATGTACAGGAAACAATTCCCAAAATATTTAAAAAAATGAGTAAAAACCAAAAACAATTTGACACTTGGGATGGACATTGTTAACTCAACAGGGAAAGAAAGACCTGTCAATTTGACTGCGAAAAAATAGTACAGTTAAAAAGATCTCTTTTGCCAAGGAAATATTGGCGAAGGAGCAATGCAAAACCAACTACAAAACATCCTAATTCCTGTCTTGGACGGACATTGTTAATATGACAGTTAATAGGTTATGCTACTTATGAAAATGAAAAGAAAGAAGACTTACACAAGAGAAGAAACCTCCCAGACTTGCTTTGTAAACTTATTGTAGGGATCAATGACTGAAAAGTTATATTATGATATGACATAGTAATGTCAAAACTTAAAATCTAAGCTTTAGGCCAAATGACAAGAGAACAACTTAATAAGGAGAAAAGTATATGGTATATGTAGTTCTAATATTTCTTCCATTGCAGTTTTACAATGACTATGGAGACATAATTAAAGCTACTTTAAGTAAAGCCAGAGAAATCAACAAAGTAACCACAGCCAAAACATTAGCCCTTAGTTTGACACAGGTATATCTCTTATACTATAGTATTTTATAATTTACAATTTCAAATTGTGTTTTTAGTCTACAATCTACGAAAGAACCACTGAAATAATACAAATCATACTATTAACTATTACATTTTAACTTTAATCTTGCATATATTTGATTAATACATTTGTACAATAAAAAAAGACCCAATTCAAACTACCAAAGAATGAAGTTGACTGATGGTATAAATATGGTCTCAAAAACTTTTTTAAATTGTTTTGTAAGGACTTTCGGAGAGAAATAAATGTCAAATTTCATATAATATTAAGAAGGAGTTGGAATTAATATATGGTGCTGGAGAGAAAATCTATTTGACCTATAAGTTTCTTTTGCAGATTTTGTCAAAATGTACTGACTTGCTAGAAAAACAAATATTTATACGCACGTTTACAGGACGTATTATGGTATACCTTTGTCTGTCCGTCCATCATAGCATGTCGGACAAAATTTTTCAGTTTTCGGACAATTACTCAAATGCTTTGAGCAGTTTACATGAAACTTTGGTGAATTGTTTATATCTATTGACACAAGCTCCCTTTTGATTTTAATAAATTTTAGATTTTATGTTTCCAAGTTGTGTGATTTTATTCATAAAAAAAGTGATTTTCCAGTTTTCTGTGAGCAGTTTACATGAAACTTTGGTGACTGGGTTTATATCTATTTAGATAACCTCCTTTTAGTTTCTTTATAAAATTCTGATATTACATTGAGGAGTTCTGGAACTTTATTCCTTGAAAAAGCGACAGGCATATCATGCGCTCATGGCACAGCTCTTTATTAGGATTCGACTAACAATAATGTTGTAAATGAAGCAGTACTGCTAAGAATGCCTACAATAACTAACCTTATGTGTTTAATTTACAGCTATACAGAGAACAGTTTGCTGATGGTGGTCCCATTGATAGATCATCAGACTCCTTCCAGTCATTAAAGGTTGGCATATGTACAGTTGTTTAGAAGAAACAAAATCAATTATTGTTATGGTGTTATGTTTCTAATAAATAGATTAAATATTTACTAGTTAATCAAACTATCAAATGCGTATGATACAATCATTTATCGATAACCTAGATCAAAAATAAAATGCAGCTTATATTATACAATATATGTACATAGAAAATTACCAATAACAGATGAGACCAAGAGATGAACGCTGGAAATCCATTAGATGTTACTTCTTGTGTCTCAATTTATTTATTTTCAAGTATACCTATCTAGTGAATATATTTGATAGTTTTATCAAACCTTTGTTTAATGGAGTATTTACACCCATAATAGCAAATTAAGTGGCCATGATAGTTTTGAAAAAACATAAGAAAAGCCAAGGGAATGGAAAGCCAATTTTTTTTTACTTTAATCAACAGAAATTAGAATAAACAATGTTATGCAAGGGGACAATCAAAGTAATGTCAAAGTTATTGTTATATTTGATTTCAAGTATTTGTTTACTTGTACCAAGGGAAGCTGCTTATCCTTTTTGCTGCAGTAATTCCATATGTGCAATATACTATGTGTTCCATCACATTTGAACTTTTTAATGACCCTAAGTGGTAAATATTACAGGAATTAGCTAGAAGATTTGCACTTTCATTTGGTTTGGATGCTGTCAAAAACAGAGAAGCTGTAGCTGCAATGCATAAGTAAGTGTGTAATACTGAGATAATGTACTCTGCTGGCCTAAATGCTTACATAGTTCAAGGAAATTTTATTTCACATGTAGATAGCTCTGAAAAATGTTTTTTAAGAAATACTAATGAGTTATTTTGAAATCTGGATCACTATCTACAAAAAAGCCAACCTTTTAAGAAAAGAAAAAAAGAATCTTAAAGTTGTGTAGCTGTTAAAGGCCAAGCCTAATCAGTTCAAATTAAAAAAGGAAATGGAAAATTTGTCAGGAAATGTGACACTTGAATTATCTGAAAGGTATTTCATAAAGCAGTTATGGTCAGAAGTAAATTTAGTATTTCACATATATATTCTTCTTGTATGAAGGATTTTTTAAACTTGCATATTTTCAATCTTGGACAATAGAATTTTCTGGCTTTTTTTCTGCTATTTTAAAGTTTTACTATAGAGTTTCTGTATTCAGCATTTAAGATGAAACCTACACAATGACAGACTACAAGTAAAGATGCACGTAAAATTATGCAGCAGTTCACATCTACACCTTGATGTTAAATATACAATTGAATCTGAATGTTTATCGTATGTTACTTTCATTTGTCTGTTTTATTATTATGCTAAGTAGTTCAACATTATGAAGGTGTGAATGGGAAAAATCTTTGGTGTGTTTGGTGGTGAAAAAGGAAAGGCTTTTCTATTTAATCATAGCTCATACTCATGAAGACAGATATTTTACTGATGTAGAAATAATGTTCATTTTTTATTTAGACTTAAGTTACAAAGTTTAACATTTAAATAATCTGGTATGGAAGTGATTTCTGTGTGCGTTCATGTTGGTAAGCTTTGTTATAACGGAATAACCATTTGCAAAATGTTGTTCCAATTAATTCGAGACCATATTTAAGTGTGAAGAAAACTAACGAATTGTGATTTAATGAGATTGTTATTTTACAGGGAAGGTATCCTGTTTAGTTTATCTCGACCAGATGATCATAGAGATCATTCAGGACCACCACCATATCTTACGTTTTTAGAAATCTTGTCAGAATTTACAAACAAACTGATGAAACCAGACAGAAGGGTTGTGTAAGTAAAATATATGTATATTTTAATTGATTTCAGTGAGAGAAGGTGTTCATTGTTAATAGATGTTTTGACATCTCCTGAACCAGATAACAAAAACAAAAGTATAATGAAAACAATGATGTACTAGCTGGTGTAGGGGCAGTCTTAAAACTAGCAGTGAGGTGAAAGTTTTTTTTGGGGGGGTGGGGGCTCCATGTTGAAAGCCTCTCTGTGACTTTGAGATGAAGAACAGCAATAGAAGTGC
This sequence comes from Mytilus coruscus, assembly GCA_017311375.1. NCBI lineage: Eukaryota > Metazoa > Mollusca > Bivalvia > Mytilida > Mytilidae > Mytilus > Mytilus coruscus. The sequence goes on from CM029599.1 coordinate 71,897,696, forward strand.
TGTTCCTTTGCTTTTTGTGTGTTTTTTTCTGTGCATGTACTGATTTTGTGTCATGGATGGATACCCCATATCCTTTGTTTTTCTGTTATACAGTATCAAAGAATTATCATAGTAACTGAAAGCAGATTCAAAGTACTTAAAACCTTCACTAATGCCAAAATAAAAGTACAATCAAAATAAATAATATACAATACAGTATCAAAGAACTCTTATAGTTTTTAAAGGAAAACAATAATTGTTTTCATTCTTTCCAGAAACTTTTTACATGTTCATAATCTCTCTTAAAGATACTTGTCTTGCTTGAAAAATCATGAGAGGAATACTCTGTGGAAGTCCCTATACAAGAATTGTTTTAACGTAATGATGTGGTTACATAAAAACACAGCTACTTGTGGCAAATATTAATTCTGTTTTTTTTTTTTTCTCCAAAAATCTCCAAAGGTAGCGTAAATATTATAAATGCATGTATAATTGAATGATAAACCTAAATAACATTTTAATGATGGTGATATCATTAGCACACATTCGCTTTAACAAACAAGCTGAGGTATGGAGCCTTTACTTTAAAACTGAAGTATTTATTTAAAAATTTTGTTTTCATTTCAGCCTGGCATACTTGGATAAAAATTTACCTGATGGAGGTATATCTAGTACTGAAGACTGGCAGTCATTGATAGCTTATAGAAATAGTTTACTACAGGGAGAAAGTGAAGTCCATCCTGTCACCTTAAAGCAAGCTTCAGCTCGTAGATATGGCAAGCGCAAACAGCAGCAGGATGGTAAGTTGTTTAATGCATTGCGAAAAACTTGTTAACTTGTCCAAGTTTGTGGAATTTCTACTAAGAATTTTGGTTATTAGGGTTGAAACGTGTGTATGGTGAAACTTGGGTCTCTGGTAATTTTGTTTTTCTTGATTAACTGTTCTTAAATTTGTGATTATTTTGTATTTCCAATATTTAGTTTCCAACATATCTGACAAAAAATATATTTTTGAAATGCACATATGGCGCATCAAATTTTATTCAGAATGTGTGATTTTGTATTATTATCACTGGGTTGCTCTGACTGGTGGACAATTTTAATTTTATGAACTACTGATTTATTTGTTTCTAGTTTTAAAATGTTTACAATTTACATTTATATAATTCATAATCATGATTGAATATGCTTACAAGTCAGTGGGGGGAGAAGGGAAAACTTACATATTTTGGAGGAATGTGGATGAGAAGCTAATAAAATGTATTATTTCTAGTTTCAGATCATGATTCTAATACAGGTGATTGGCAGGACCATGCAGCTATGACACCAGCACCAGGTATAGGTGGTCCTCAGTTGACATCAACTGCTGTTAAGAGGAGGAGGATGGACGAGGAAAGTCTTGGAGGGGCCTCTGAACCTGGATCTGAACAAGACTTTGAAGGATCGTAAGTACCAAGATTTTTTAGCTTTACATATTTTTCAAAAATAATCTTTTGGTTTTTTTTAAGTTTATTATTATTCAGTTTCATTTCGGTTTATTTTGCTTTCATTGTTAGTTCTGTTTGCCTCATTTAAATGTATCCTGTTGGTATGGAGTAATCCACAAGAAGTAGCTCACTGACCTAAATTTTATACTTAATGACATATTAGGTCAACAAGTGATCATTTCCTAAGTGACCTACAATTTTAATTCTTTGTGTTACTAAGGACGCTTAAAGGTAGTACAGCATCAACCAAACAAATGATGGTCATTTACCTGTATTTTATGCTTCATTGTTTTATACTTTTACAAGTTTTATATTTGAATTCATGTATCAGATATTTAAAAGGGACCTACAAACATATGATTTGATGTAAAGATGCATACCTTTTTTAAAGTAAAACAGCCTCCAAAAAAAAGTGGGTCATGATGTTCTGTGTTTCACATGTCCAGGATTTTTGATTAAGCCATGCTGGATCTATGCGATCACTCTGGTTTTTGATTCAGCCATGCTGGATCTATGCGATCACTCTGGTTTTGGAGTTGGTGCAGAAAACTAAGTTGAAGACATATCATGAAACTAATTATGTGTTTTTATGACTTGCAGAAACTTTCTACACCATTTTAATCATCAACTGCCAACTTTTGACATGTTATTTGCACTTGAATTAAGAAAAGATTGGTCGAATAACCCTTTTATTAGCTCACCTGGCCCGAAGGGCCAAGTGAGCTTTTCTCATCACTTGGCGTCCGTCGTCGGGTCGGATCGTAAGTACCAAACTTGGCCACAATCATCATTAGGGTATCTAGTTTAAAAATTGTGTCCGGTGACCTGCCAAACCAACCAAGATGGCCACCATGGCTAAAAATAGAACATAGGGGTAAAATGTAGATTTTGGCTTATAACTCTGAAACCAAAGCATTTAGAGCAAATCTGAAAATTGTTGATCAAGTCAAGATCTATCTGCCCTGAAATTTTCAGATGAATCGGACTATGGGTTGTTGGGTTGCTGCCCCTGAATTAGTAATTTTAAGGATTTTTTTCCGTTTTCGGTTATTATCTCGAAAATTATTATAGATAGAGATAAACTGTAAACAGCAATAATGTTCAGCAAAGTAAGATCTACAAATAAGTCAACATGATCAAAATGGTCAGTTGACCCCTTAAGGAGTTATTGCCCTTTAAAGTAATTTTTACCAATTTTTGTAAATTTTGTAATCTTTACAAAATCTTCTCCTCTGAAACTACTGGGCCAAATTCAACCAAACTTAGCCACAATCATTATTAGGGTATTTAGTTTAAAAAAAGTGTGCGGTGACCCAGCCAACCAACCAAGATGGCTGCCATGGTTATATATAGAACATAGGGTAAAATGTAGATTTTGGCTTGTAACTCTGAAACCAAAGCATTTAAAGCAAATCTTACAGAAATTAACTTGTTTATCAAGTAAATATCTATCTGCCCTCAAATTTTCAGATGAATTGGACAACTGGTTGTTGGGTTGCTGCCCTGAATTGGTAATTTTAAGGAAATTTTGCCGCTTTTGGTTATTATCTTGAAAATTATTACAGATAGAGATAAACTGTAAACAGCAATAATGTTCAGCAAAGTAAGATCTTCAAATAAGTCAACATGATCAAAATGGTCAGTTGACCCCTTAAGGAGTTATTGCTCTTTAAAGTAATTTTTACCAATTTTTGTAAATTTTGTAATCTTTACAAACATCTTCTCCTCTGAAACTACTGCACCAAATTCAACCAAACTTAGCCACAATCATTATTAGGGTATTTAGTTTAAAAATATGCGGTGACCCAGCCAACCAACCAAGATGGCTGCCATGGCTAAAAATAGAACATAGGGTAAAATGTAGATTTTGGCTTGTAACTCTGAAACCAAAGCATTTAAAGCAAATCTTACAGGGATTAACTTGTTTATCAAGTAAATATCTATCTGCCCTCAAATTTTCAGATGAATTGGACAATTGGTTGTTGGGTTGCTGCCCTGAATTGGTAATTTTAAGGAAATTTTGCCGTTTTGGTTATTATCTTGAAAATTATTACAGATAGAGATAAACTGTATACAGCAATAATGTTCAGCAAAGTAAGATCTTCAAATAAGTCAACATGACCAAAATGGTCAGTTGACCCCTTAAGGAGTTATTGCCCTTTATAGTCAATTTTAACAATTTTCATTAATTTGGTAAATTTTGGTAAGTTTTACAAAATGTTTTCCTATTGTAATCTTCTTTTCTGAAACTGCAAGAGAAAAACAATATAGAAAACAATCTACTAATGAACTGGCAATAAAAATAATTGATAATTCTATAACATGGAAAAAAAAAAAACACATTAATACCTGATGATGGTGTTTCTTTCTTTACATTGAAAATGATGTCACAACTATAATCCCGAACAATAGGTCAAATGTCAGATATGTTTCAGTACTTTGGCTTCATTTTCTACAGATTCAAGTGCAAATGATGCTTGAATTCCTACACTAATTTCTACAGACTTCATCCCTTTCACAGGTAATGTTTGCCTCATATTATATTTAAAACTTTAATAGAATATCAGAAATTTTGAGAGAAAATTAATCAACCATGCAAGATCTAAAACTTAATTAATATTGTTCAAATTATCAATTAACTATTAAAAAAAATTCTCATTAAAAATATAGTTCTTCATTTTATATTTTATCAGAAATTTAGGAAAAATTGAATTTAATTGTGTCCCTTGTTCTCATTTCCTGGGATAAATCCAATACAAATTAAAGTATTGGTATTGAATTAATATTTAAGAAATATTTCAAACCTTACCATTTTCTTCACAAGAATGAAGACCATATTTTCAGTGTCATGAGTATCAGTCATCATATTTGTTGTACTTTGTTGTTTAAAAGTTGAATACAAAAAGATCAACAAAGCAATTCAAAACCACTTGAATTTTGCAACAACAAATGAGAGTTTTAACGACCTCAGCTGGCTATACAACCCTTGCACAATCAACTGAATTTTGCAGAAATCATTAATAGGAAAGATTGCCCTTAAATGATAATTTTTATTACCTTTTGTGTTTTTGGGGGTGTTGCGCAACAACAAAACTTCACAACAAACTTTCTCATCACTTCACATTTCTCGTTAGATAAATTTTACAAAATTCTCCCTGAAACTACTGTCAAATTAAACCAAACTTGGTTTAAATCACCACTAGGATATCCAGGGACCACTGTGTATGATGACCCTGCCTGCCAACATGGCACACATGGCTGAAATAAAACATAGGTTTCAAAGCACTTTTAGTCTTATATCTCTGAAACTAACGACAGTACAACAGTTGCATTTATCATGCATCAATTGTAAATAAAAATATCAGGTGAGCGACACAGGGTCCTTGGAGCCTCTAGTTTTAGATATACACTTGCATATAGTTCCTTTGTAAATCAAAATTTATGATGATTTACTATTTAGGAATTAATTTGAAAAAGTATTTGTACATCAATTGAATCAGTTGATAAGAATTTTGAAAGTATCATATAAGTATCTTATGCTTGTGTAAATTATTGTTCAATGAAATTTAGGTCAACATGTGTATTAATATATCAAAGTTGATTCCCACACTTTTTTGAAATTGTATTACTCCAATTCTTTCCATAGGCAAGTAAGGGTCAGTATGATTATCAAATGTCATGATTTTCAAATAATTATACTCAAAGGAGTAATATTAATTGGAAACAACCCCAGTCTTAATTCACCACAGTTAATATCTCTAGACCTGTTACATAATTAAATAGACACAATTATTACACACCTAACTGAATACACACATTCTTGACCTCAATAGTAAACCTACAAATGTATTATTTATTTTTATCTACTCTACATTAAAATTTTCTGTTAATTTTGCTAGCTAGCTGAATGATTAATCAGATGTTTTTTTCAAAGAAAAGACAAACATTGTTAAAAATATGTATAAAAAATGCAAGCAAATTTTATTTCACTTGTAAAAACAGTGTCATTATCATCTGACACAAGTCAATAATCAAGTTCTAATTAATTAGTTACAATTATCAGAAATTTGGTTGAAACAATAAACAAAATTGCATAACTCTTACCTGAGCATTTTCTGCAATAAAATTTATTTGTTTGTTCTACATTTATATCCCATTATATTGCTATTTGACAGTTATTGGAAATATCTCAGCATTAGGTATTTGTACATTTAAATTTGAATACAGGAAATGTATTTTTTCTGATGAAGAATGAACACCAGTTTAGATAAAAAAAAAAAAGTTATTATTTTTTAGAATTTTTTTGTTGAGAAAGTGCATTTCCACGGCCTCTTTCTGGAAATTACTAAGCCAGTTACTATAAATGGCATATTAAAAATATATATGACTTGTTTGAAGATTTCCTTTTCTATTCCTATCAATACCATTAGATTGCAAATATTTATAAAAAAAATCTGACAGTCTTAAATATCTATCAATATATCTATAAATATTTGCATCAATATTGCGAAATTCCCTCCCTTTGGACAATAACATAGAAATTTTACCGTAAGATTGGAAATGAAAAGAGAAAAAAATATTGAATAAAAGTATGGTCAGAATGAATATCAGACTAGCTTTGAATATGGCTGGATCACAACATCGACGATGCTTTGATTATCAAATTTGACATCCAAGCTCATTGCAGATACTTAATGACCAGCATTTTTAATGCTAAAGTTAAATTTCACTTCTGTTTTTGACTTTGATTTGATATATGAAGTTTATCAAGCCAATGTTTGTAATTGTAGATTACTTATGTTTGTTGTATTGGGAGTTTCATCCCTGGAGGAACTTCAGAAGTTTAAAGTTAAATATTTGTGATGATAGGGATATTAGAATGCTGGTTTTTCTTAATTTTTATGTGCATGTTATGGGACGTATTATGGTATAAAGTTGTCCGTCCTTTTGTTGTCAACACCTCGGTCAATAACTCAAAAATGCTTTCACCAATTTTCATGAAACTTTGCTGAATTGTTTATATTCGTTGACGTAAGCTCCCTTTTGATTTTCATTAATTTCAGATTTGACGCTTTTGGATTTATTTATAAACAATGGGGGATTTTCCAGTGTTCTGACTATAACTCAAAAATGCTTTGAACAGTATTCATTAAACCTTGGTGAATTGTTTATATATATTGATGTTTTGGAGTATTGGAGTATTGGGACTTTATTCATAAAAAAAGGGGGGATTTTCCAGTTTTTGGACAATTACTTGAAAATGCTTTGAGCATTTTTCATGAAACTTTGGTGACTTGATTATATCTATTTAAATAAGCTCCCTGTAGTTTTTTTTTATAAATTTCTTACATGACATTGGGGTGTTATGGAACTTTATTCGTTGAATTTTTAGGTGATCGTATATATTCATTGAAAGCATAAAGACCAGATAAAAGTCAATAGGTGTATCATGCACTTTTGGCACATCTCTTTATTTATCCTGTTTTTTTTAAGTTATATTTTATTTGTATTCAGTTCATTCATTTTGTTTTATTTGTCTTTTTGTTATTTTTATTTACTTTTAGACTTTGGTGATTATTGGCAGCTTAGACATTTGTTACACCAAGAACACAGTAAAGTATCCCAACAACATTTTGTTTATATTCTTGATTGACTTTGTAAAAAAACATGAGAAGAGGAAAACTTTCTTTACTGAAAGTTAGCAGCATCAGATGACAAAGAAGAAGAGATTTGACTTACAAATGAAACTAAAATGTATATGTTGTAAAAATCAAAATGTACATATTGTAAACTAGTGTACATTACATAAAAATATATTGATAATGTGTAGAAATTATAAAAGAAAGATCTGAGGGTTTATTATGAACCAGCTGTAAAAGCAGGAATTTAAATGAATAGACAAATTATACAAGATGTTGCTACATTTAAATCTAGTTTTGTATTAAATCATAATAAAGTACAAAACTCTGAAATTTTGTTCATAACAGTGAAATATTTAAAGTTTCATATTTGTTGTTGGAAATCACTATATATCAGATATGTTTTGATGATAAATTAAAATGGCACATCGTTGATTTAAATATCACTTAGCTACATTATTTCTATTGCATAATTCATTTTATAAAACATCAGTTTCAGTTCACATTAAGTTACTAATGCAATGCCTAAGATTTATTTCATTTCAATTGGGTTTTAATAATGTATTTTAGATATTCTATTTTAAAAGAGCAATTCCTAATACTTTTCTTTTATTACAAGTGTAATTTTAAGGTGCTGAATATTTTTAATAGTTAATGGTTTAATCATTTTAAACCATTTGCTGGGAATTTCTCCACACGAGTTTTAGTACTTTCAATTAAGGTAGTTCAGGGTATACCGCCATCTTGAATTGTAAAATCACAGTACATAATCGGTCTAGTTCTTTGCCCAAATCTGCAAATTTGCACACAGATTTGCAATTTATTGGTAACACTGTTTATTTATATAAAGAAAACTTAGTGATTCATTGCATTATCGAAAATGTTTTAACAAATACCAAATATTTGTGTTTTAGAATCAATTTTTCAAATAAGCCATTTAAGGGAGATATCTCTTTCAGTACAAAATTTATACTGGACATATAGGAAATTTTCTTTTTTACTTGTAGCAAGAAAACTAGTTCGGTGTCACCATGGAAATTACTAAGCCAGTTACTATAAATGGCATATTAAAATATATATGACTTGTTTGAAGATTTCCTTTTCTATTCCTATCAATACCATTAGATTGCAAATATTTATAAAAAAATCTGACAGTCTTAAATATCTATCAATATATCTATAAATATTTGCATCAATATTGCTAAATTCCTCCCTTTGGACAATAACATAGAAATTTTACCGCAAGATTGGAAATGAAAAGAGAAAAAATATTGAATAAAAGTATGGTCAGAATGAATATCAGGACTAGCTTTAAATATGGCTGGATCACAACATCGATTTATGCTTTGATTATCAAATTTGACATCCAAGCTCATTGCAGATACTTAATGACCAGCATTTTTAATGCTAAAGTTAAATTTCACTTGTGTTTTGACTTTGATTTGATATATGAAGTTTATCAAGCCAATGTTTGTAATTGTAGATTACTTATGTTTGTTGTATTGGGAGTTTCATCCCTGGAGGAACTTCAGAAGTTTAAAGTTAAATATTTGTGATGATAGGGATATTAGAATGTTGGTTTTTCAATTTTTATATGCATGTTATGGGACGTATTATGGCATAAAGTTGTCCGCCCTTTTGTTGTCAACACCTCGGTCAATAACTCAAAAATGCTTTCACCAATTTTCATGAAACTTTTGCTGAATTGTTTATATTGCGCACGAAGCTCCTTTTGATTTTCATTAATTTCAGATTTGACGCTTTTGGATTTATTTATAAACAATGGGGATTTTCCAGTGTTCTGACTATAACTCAAAATGCTTTGAACAGTATTCATTAAACCTTGGTGAATTGTTTATATATATTGATGTTTTGAGTATTGAGTATTGGGACTTTATTCATAAAAAAGGGGATTGTCCAGTTTTGGATTAATTACTTGAAAATGCTTTGAGCATTTTTCATGAAACTTTGGTGACTTGATTATATCTATTTAAATAAGCTCCCTGTAGTTTTTTTTTTTTATAAATTTCTTACATGACATTGGAGTGTTATGGAACTTTATCTGTTGAATTTTTAGGTGATCGTATATATTCATTGAAAGCATAAAGACCAGATAAAAGTCAATAGGTGTATCATGCACTTTTGGCACATCTCTTTATTTATCCTGTTTTTTTTAAGTTATATTTTATTTGTATTCAGTTCATTCATTTTGTTTTATTTGTCTTTTTGTTATTTTTATTTACTTTTAGACTTTGGTGATTATTGGCAGCTTAGACATTTGTTACACCAAGAACACAGTAAAGTATCCCGACAACATTTTGTTTATATTCTTGATTGACTTTGTAAAAAAAACATGAGAAGAGGAAAAACTTTCTTTACTGAAAGTTAAGCACATCAGATGACAAAAGAAGAAGAGATTTGACTTACAAATGAAACTAAAAATGTATATGTTGTAAAAATCAAAATGTACATATTGTAAACTAGTGTACATTACATAAAAATATATTGATAATGTGTAGAAATTATAAAAGAAAGATCTGAGGGTTTATTATGAACCAGCTGTAAAAGCAGGAATTTAAATGAATAGACAAATTATACAAGATGTTGCTACATTTAAATCTAGTTTTGTATTAAATCATAATAAAGTACAAAACTCTGAAATTTTGTTCATAACAGTGAAATATTTAAAGTTTCATATTTGTTGTTGGAAATCACTATATATCAGATATGTTTTGATGATAAATTAAAATGGCACATCGTTGATTTAAATATCACTTAGCTACATTATTTCTATTGCATAATTCATTTTATAAAACATCAGTTTCAGTTCACATTAAGTTACTAATGCAATGCCTAAGATTTATTTCATTTCAATTGGGTTTTAATAATGTATTTTAGATATTCTATTTTAAAAGAGCAATTCCTAATACTTTTTCTTTATTACAAGTGTAATTTTAAGGTGCTGAATATTTTTAATAGTTAATGGTTTAATCATTTTAAACCATTTACTGGGAATTTCTCCACATGAGTTTTAGTACTTTCAATTAAGGTAGTTCAGGGTATACCGCCATCTTGAATTGTAAAATCACAGTACATAATCGGTCTAGTTCTTTGTCCAAATCTGCAAATTTGCACACAGATTTGCAATTTATTGGTAACACTGTTTATTTATATAAAGAAAACTTAGTGATTCATTGCATTATCGAAAATGTTTTAACAAATACCAAATATTTGTGTTTTTAGAATCAATTTTTCAAATAAGCCATTTAAGGGGAGATATCTCTTTCAGTACAAAATTTATACTGGACATATAGGGAAATTTTCTTTTACTTGTAGCAAGAAAACTAGTTCGTGTCACCATTTTTTCTTTTCTATTTTCTAAAATATATTATAAAACCTATCTTCTTCATATTTTATTTCAAAATTCTGTCTTATAGATTTCTTTTATGCACAAAAATGTGTTTTTTCATGAACAATCTCACAAAATTTTGGCAATTTTGAACTACTCAGTACGTTGAAAAAATAGCGTGACCCATACTTTTATTGTTTTTTTTAAAAAGTTTAGTAAAATCTTCATTTTGGCAAAGTATAAGAAAATTCTGTCATTTTTCTTCTATACCCCTGAACTACCTTAAAGCAAAGATCTGATTTGAATGTTTAGTTAGTATAAATTATATTTTGATTCATTTTAAGATTTATTATATCTGATAAACAGTCATTATGAATTCATGTAAAGGGAATTCAAACTTATATAGTTTACTTTGCATAAAAATGTGGAAAAAAATGAAGCTTAAAAAGGAAAATAAAAAATATGAAGATTTTATTTTCTTACTGTTCAATTAACTACCATTATAACTATGAACAGAATTATTATTCAACATTTTGGTAGACAAAATACATTGTTCAAGTTTTACAGTGTGTGGTTTCTCTTCATTGGTCAACTGGGCTTGTAGTTTTTGTCTCGCCTGCGATGACAGTTGCAGAAAGCGAGACATAGGGTTGCATTACTATCAGTTCATATCAGTTTGACGACTTTTTTGAGACCCTGTCCCCTAGGTCATGGTTCTGACTGAATAAGCAATTTTCAATGCTAAGTTTTCTGCTTAAGTTATATTGATATGAACTACTTTTGATAGATTAATGATATTTTCTATAAAGTTGCATTACAATCAGTACATATCAGTTTGACGACTATGTTGACTCCCTGGCCCCATAGGTCATGGTCAAGTGACTTTCAATTAATTGCCAATTTTCAATGTTAAGTTTTCTGCTTGAGTTAGTTTGATAGGAACTACTTAGTAACTTACAATAGACAATGATATTTTCTTTAAAGTTACATTTCTGTCTGTACATCTTGTGACCATTTAGATAACTTGTCCACTAGTTCATGGTCCAGCAACTTTAAATTAATTAGCAATGTTGCTGTCCATCAGATTGTCTTTTTCTGAATTTTATGCTGACAGGCGAGACATATCTCTGTGTCAACAGTTTATTGAAAGTTGTACTTGCATTTGATGAGTAAACTTAAGATAACTGTTTGTTTCCAGTGACGAGACACTTGAACCAGTCTGTCAAGATAGTAGTTTATAAAGGATCTTCTTTTGTTTTAAAAGTCATAAGAATTTAATGTCAAAATGATTAATAAGTATTTATAAAGAGTACAAATTGAGGAATAAAACCCTTTGATCTCTAAAATTATCTTCAAGTTGGCATATGCACTCAATATTAGCAAATGATCTAACAAATGACTCAATTCAATGTATTTAAAAATGATGGTCTGCAGGTAATTTTCCTGACTTAGTAGATATACTTGCATTTGAAAGTAATAAGTGATTATATGTTTTGTTTGCATGCAAGCAAGGTAATTATATATGTGTACTTCTATCTGCCTTTTGTGTTGCCTTTAGTTCATGGTAAACACCAAGTTATTTCAATTTTGTCATGTTGTTGGCTTTTTTAAGGTTTTGTTTTGGTGGTGATAGAGGATTAATTCCAAATTTATCTTGAATCTTCAGATTACATTGTTTTGCCATTATTGAAAAATGAGGCCTGTAATCTTAGATTTTATTGTTTGGAGCAACTAAATTAACCTATCCTATATTAAATATGCAGCATTATACATGCAGGCCTAAAAGTGTTATCCTTGCATCAAAATGTCTTACAGAACTCTTCAACCTTATAAACTTTGTCCTCTATTAGATGTGTCTTTATGTTTCTGGTGTAATTAAGACACTGATGTTGTATATAGTGTCCTCTCAGTATGTGAAATATACCTTTGTGTTTCAATGTTATTTTTGTGTCTTTTGTACTTGAAGTCATATTTGTACTTTGTCAGAAAACAGGTGATTTATGTTCAGTTTTTTTTACAAATTAGATGTAACTCACAGATTGGATATTTATACCCCCGCTTTAAAAAGTGGGGTATACTGTTTTACCTCTGTCTGTCCATCCATCCGTCAGTCCGTCCTTCCATCCCATGAAAATTTTTTCACGTATTTTTCAGGAACTACAATACAAGGATTTCTGAAATTTGGTTTTAGGGTTTATATAAGTCAGCTATACCGTGTTGTGCTTTTTCAGATTGATCACCCAACAACTTCCTGTTTACGAAACACTTACATCATTTCTTACACAACACATCCAAGTTGAAAATTTTCGTCACATTCCTCAGGAACTACATTACAAGGATTTCTGAAATTTGGTTTCAGTGTTTATATAAGTCAGCATATGTATGTGATAAGTCAGATTAATCACTCAACAACTTCCTGTTTAATTGTCAAATATTTGGGCTGGGGTATCATCAGTGAGCAGTAGCTCGCAGTTTCACTTGTTTTTTGCCTGTTATGCAGCAAATACATATTATATATACATAATACATTTCCTGACAATGTAATTGATATGATTACAACCTTTGAGGCACTTTACAAACTCTAAGCAAAGAGACAGTGCTTTTAATCTGTTGTTTTGGGTCTCAAAGTAACAGTTAGGCCTCTAAGATGGATCTTAAAGTTCAAAACAGCTACTAGTAAAGGTTTAGGTTGCACCTCTTTGCTATTAAATGTCACTTACTCTTCATCTGTATGTTGAATAACACAGATGCTGGTAAAACCAAATAACAAAATTATATTTGTCTCACCTGATGTGCAAAATGTGACATAGGGAGGCCAATCCCTCTGCTACATCAAAGTGAACTTTTCTTCTATAAAGCCTTTATAACTGCACTCATTCTATTTGAGCAGTCAAAATCGCTGACTGTATATTTCTATGTCATTATAACATTATATCATTACTCTGCCAGATATGAGGCCTTTTAAAGGGGATTTTCCCAATGTTTAAATCAAATAAATAAATAATAAAATAAACAACAATTGAGAATGTTTTTTCTAGATTGCAGTATAAAGATAATTACTGTGTATTCAATTGACATATCAACCATATAAGGATTCGCCCAAACAAAAGAAAAAACTCGGCAGAACCTTGCATTTCCTCGCTTTCTAAGCCTCATCCTTATATCGTTGATATGTCAAGTCGATACACCATTATTGTTCATATATTTAAATAAAGAGTACAAATTGAGGAATAAAACCCTTTGATCTCTAAAATTATCTTCAAGTTGGCATATGCACTCAATATTAGCAAATGATCTAACAAATGACTCAATTCAATGTATTTAAAAATGATGGTCTGCAGGTAATTTTCCTGACTTAGTAGATATACTTGCATTTGAAAGTAATAAGTGATTATATGTTTTGTTTGCATGCAAGCAAGGTAATTATATATGTGTACTCTATCTGCCTTTTGTGTTGCCTTTAGTTCATGGTAACACCAAGTTATTTCAATTTTGTCATGTTGTTGGCTTTTTTAAGGTTTTTGTTTTGGTGGTGATAGAGGATTAACTCCAAATTTATCTTGAATCTTCAGATTACATTGTTTTGCCATTATTGAAAAATGAGGCCTGTAATCTTAGATTTTATTGTTTGGAGCAATTAAATTAACCTATCCTATATTAATATGCAGCATTATACATGCAGGCCTAAAAGTGTTATCCTTGCATCAAAATGTCTTACAGAACTCTTCACCTTATAAACTTTGTCCTCTATTAGATGTGTCTTTATGTTTCTGGTGTAATTAAGACACTGATGTTGTATATAGTGTCCTCTCAGTATGTGAAATATACCTTTGTGTTTCAATGTTATTTTTGTGTCTTTTGTACTTGAAGTCATATTTGTACTTTGTCAGAAAACAGGTGATTTATGTTCAGTTTTTTTACAAATTAGATGTAACTCACAGATTGGATATTTATACCCCCGCTTTAAAAAAGTGGGGGTATACTGTTTTACCTCTGTCTGTCCATCCATCCGTCAGTCCGTCCTTCCATCCCATGAAAATTTTTCGTCGCATTTTTCTCAGGAACTACAATACAAGGATTTCTGAAATTTGGTTTTAGGGTTTATATAAGTCAGCTATACCGTGTTGTGCGTTTTCAGATTGATCACTCAACAACTTCCTGTTTACGAAACACTTACATCATTTTACACAACACATCCAAGTTGAAAATTTTCGTCACATTTTTCTCAGGAACTACATTACAAGGATTTCTGAAATTTGGTTTCAGTGTTTATATAAGTCAGCTATATGTATGTGATGCGTTTTCAGATTAATCACTCAACAACTTCCTGTTTACCGTCAAATATTTGGGCTGGGGGTATCATCAGTGAGCAGTAGCTCGCAGTTTCACTTGTTTTGGCCTGTTATGCAGCAAATACATATTATATATACATAATACATTTCCTGACAATGTAATTGATATGATTACAAATCCCTTGAGGCACTTTACAAACTCTAAGCAAAGAGACAGTGCTTTAATTGCTGTTTTGGGTCTCAAAGTAACAGTTAGGCCTCTAAGATGGATCTTAAAGTTCAAAACAGCTACTAGTAAAGGTTTAGGTTGCAATCTTTGCTATTAAAATGTCACTTACTCTTCATCTGTATGTTGAATAACACAGATGCTGGGTAAAACCAAATAACAAAATTATATTTGTCTCACCTGATGTGCAAAATGTGACATAGGGAGGCCAATCCGCTGCAGCATCAAAGTGAACTTTTCTTCTATAAAGCCTTTTATACTGCACTCATTCTATTTGAGCAGTCAAAATGCGTTGACTGTATATTTCTATGTCATTATAACATTATATCATTACTCTGCCAGATATGAGGCCTTTTTAAAGGGGGATTTTCCCCAATGTTTAAATCAAATAAATAAATAATAAAATAAATAACAATTGAGAATGTTTTTTTCTAGATTGCAGTATAAAGACAATAATTGTGTATTCACTTGACATATCAACGATATAAGGATTCGGCCCAAAACAAAGAAAAAACTCGGCAGAACCTTGCATTTCCTCGTTTCTAAGCCTCATCCTTATATCGTTGATATGTCAAGTCGATACACTATTATTGTCTATATATTTAAAAAGGCAAAAGACCAGGATACTTGATATCTAGGATACAGATACCTTATGTAACAAGTTTTCCATCTGAGACATTTGTTCTTGACCTCATTGTCATGATTCAGCCACTGCTTCAAAATATAGGAATTTTTATTCTGGTTTTTACCTTTTGAGACAGCAGGTCTAGTAACAGCTCCACTCTGTCCATCCATCTGTCTGAAGGAGCTTGGGTAGAAAAAAAAGTATAACACATATACTGAACTCCAAGGCAAATTCAAAAAAGGGGAAGTCCATAAAAACTGACAAAATCAAACGCTATCAGCCAAAGGAACAAGTGAAAAACAACTACCATATTCCTGACTTAGTACAGGGGTTTAAGCCTGGTTTTATAGCTAGCTAAACCTCCCACTTGTATGACAGTTGTTTATAGTTTAGTTATATTGACAAAATTGTGTGAGCAACCCAAACAGACATAATAGGTTAATGTGACAATAATTGGGAAACAGCAGCCAAAACTTTGTAAACGAACATCACAGACACACAACACAACTGACTAAAAAATTCAAAGAAACATACAAATAAATCAAAACAAAGACATCAACAAAAAAAGTTTTTGTTGATAGTACATACTGTATATAGTATGCACTTTCTCAATAAGGTAAAAATTAAGTAAATACAGTATAAATACAAGGGTAAACAAAATAAAAACAATACTGTAAAAACCCTTTGTATCCGAATCTCACCTCAGGACCCAGCTGCACCTGGAATGCTCAAGAGAAAAAAATTGAATGGCGGGATGCACAAATACCCTGTCACGTCAAAAGAAACATAATAGCATTAAGACAAATAAAGGAGAAACTAAAGTAAAACAAAAAGATACACAACTTCAGTACCTAAAATCTATAACTCAAGACCATCTTGTATTTTTTGTGAAGAAGAAAACTTTGTTTGAAAACTTCCTTTAAAGTTTTCTTGGCTTCTATGAAAGGAAATGATATAGTATTTGGTCTGCACCTTGATGATGTTGTTATAACGAGTTATCAATTTTTGCATCCATCATGCATTCACTTCCTGTTTATAACTTTACAACAGTCATTGTACAAGGGAAATTTTTGTTAAATTTTTCTTTGCTCCTATAAGGGAAGGATTTAATATTGGTCTTCATCTTGATAGTGTTGAGTTGTTGGAATTTTACAAAACTCATTGCACAAAGAAAAGTTTTGTCCAAAGTTTTCTTGGCTTCTATGAAGGGGAATGGTTTGATATTTGGTTTGCAGCTTGATAATGTTGAGTTGTATGGATAAAGAAATTTTTACATTCACTGTGCAGCCACTAGATGTTTTGAAATTTTACAACACTCATTGTAATGGGAAAATTTTCATCAAACGTTCTTGGCCTCAATAAATGGGAATGATAAGTTATGCTCCAATATACATGTTACCTCAATCAATTGCATGCAACTACACAGGTCCAGACCCAGTTTTAACTTGTTCCACTTGTCAAGGACTGGTCTGTCTAACAGGGTTCACCTGACCTTGCCCTCATTTCATGGATTAATGATCATGGTAAACATTTCCTATTTAGGTCTTTATCTCAATTTCCATAAGCTATAATTCAACTATATTTGGTGTATGGAATGATTGTAAGGTATATATATCCGTCTGGCAGGGTTCGTCTGACCTTGATCTCTGTTTCATAGTTGGTTGGTTAATGTTAAGTTTTACTTGGTTATGTCATTTTGTCAAATTTCTATGAGCAATAATTCAACTATATTTTGTGGTTTAAATGATTGCAAGATGTACATATCAATCTGGCATGATTCATCTCACCTTGACTTCATTTTCACAGTTCATCGGTCAATGTGAAGTTTTAAAAGGCTAGGTCTTTATCTCAGATACTGTTAGCTGTAGGTCAACAATATTTGGTGTATGGAATGATTGTTAGTATATATGTCTGTCTGGCAGGGTTCATCTGACCTTGATCTCATTTTCATAGTTCATTGGTCAAAAATGTTTTTGTGGTTAGGTCAGTTTCTCAAATACTAGAACCAGTGGGTCAACTGTATTTGGTTTATGGAATGATTGCAAAGGGTTCATCTGACCTTGACCTCATTTTTATGGATCTTTGGCTATTAAGTTTTCATTGTTATATCAGATTCTCAAATTACCAGAAGCAATACATCAACTGTATTTGGTTTATGGAATGATTGCAAATTGTACATGTCAGCGTGGCAGGTTTCATCTAACCCTTACCTCATTTTCATAGAATATTGATGATCTGAAGATTTTTGTAATTTTGTCTCGCCTTGACGGAATCAAAAAGCGAGACATAGGTATGCTGTCTCCTGCATCGGTTGTGCCGGCGTCAACAATGTATTAGTTAGTGATTAGGTATAGTTTATGGTGAACCACTAGTGGTTGGTCAATGATATTTGGTATGCAGTTGTATTAGCACTGGCACATCTCATTTCCATGGAGATTATTTGGCCCTGCTCCCTCAGTCATGGTCTATTGACTTTAAAACTTTTGCTTAGTTTACATGTATTAGTTTGTGATTAGGTCAGTTTATGGGGAACCACTAGTGGTAAGTCAATGATATTTGGTATGCAGTTGTATAAACATTGGCATATCTCATTTCATGGAGATTATTTGGCTCCGCACCCCTCAGTCATGGTCTATTGACTTTGAAACTTGCTTAGTTTACATGTATTAGTTTGTGATTAGGTCAGTTCAAGGGGAACCATTAGTGGTAGGTTAATGTTAATTGGTATGCAATTGTATAAGCATTGGCACATCTCATTTTCATGGAGATTATTTGGTCCTGCCCCCTCAGTCATGGTCTATTGACTTAAAAACTTTTGCTTAGTTTACATGTATTAGTTTGTGATTAGATCAGTTTTAAGATGAACCGCTTATGTTAAGTCAATGATATTTGGTATGCAAATTTATTGGCATTTGCAAGTCTCGTTTCCATGGAGATTATATAGTCCCACCCCCTCATCATGGTTCATTGACTTTGAAACTTTTACATAGTTTACAAGTCAATTAATGTTTGTGTTTAGGTTTGTTGAAAGGGAACGACTTATGATAAGTCTATGGTATTTGGTATGCAGTTGTATTAGCATTTGGACATCTCATTTCCATGGAGATTGTTTTGCCTTGTACCTTCAGTCATGGTTCATTGACTTTGAATATTTGCATAACTTACATGTTAAAGTATTGCTATTTTAATTTCAACATTTGACATATCTCTGTGTTAACAGTTTATTAGTAAAACCTTTATCTTAAATTAAAAACTTTCAATCATGGTCAGTAAAGCAGATGAGACATTTTAGCATGCACTTTCTTGTTTAACATTGTCATAATTTGCATGATCATCTCATTATTAAATACAAAACACAATACAACTATTTTGACAACCTTGAGGCACATCAAAATAATTGTAGTTGGGCAGGAAACTAAAAAAAATTAGACTATACTAAGGAGCAATGAAAAAAGAAAAGAAAGGAAAATAATTCGGATGCATAATGATTTTAAAAACACACAGACTGAAAGAGAAAAAGTGAAGTAATGCATATATGAGAATTTATCTCAAGAATAAATATGTCAGAACTGTGAAATATGAGAGTAACTATTTATTGTTTTTATCCTGCAAAACTATGTAATCTAAACAAAATTGCTAGCTTCTGTATTGCTTTCCAAAGAACACCAACTACAACTAGACCCAAGAACGAGCTATGACATTTGCAGAAATTTGTCAATGTCATCTACATAGGAGAAGTTACTGTATGTTTGAGGGAGATTCTGTCCTGCTTTTTACACATTCATCAAAAGAAATGATATATATCTAAAGTTAGGAAGAACAATTTTTTCAACTCGTTTAACATTGATTGGTTAATAGAAGTTTAACAAAATGAATATTCTAATATTTTTCTGTGTAGTGGAAATGTTCAACAGATGACCCAGATGTCCTGGTTAAATGCACAGAAAAGAGAACATCTAGAAGCTACATACCAAAGAATGAAACAGGCAGCTAATATGTATGTATATAGTAACACATACTGGTATTACTTTAGGAATCAAATACAATTTTCTTATTTTATACAGTTAATTTGAAGTATTGAGCAATGGAGATAAGATAGAGATAGTTTGTTTAGGCCAGGGTTTTTTAATTTGTTGGTTTACATATTTTAAAGAGAAAAGATTGTGTTGGTCGGATGAGATAAAAGAATCTTCCTATAAAGCATAAATTTTATTGCTTTCCTGTGTATTTTATCTTTATAACAAATATGTTTGTCATTATTATGTTAAAATTTATTTCTAATTATTTTGGATATATTGGGGTTATTAGATTTGTGAATGTTTCTCATATTCAGTCTACTGTATATTTTAGGAAAAATAATAAAGCTATACTAAACATCAACTGCAATTGAATTAAGAACTTGTTTTTATATTTATATCTCAGCAAGTCACATAGCTTAAAAAATAAATGAAGCAATGACTCCAAAAACAACAAAATTGTGCATTCAGTTTATGCTGTTGAAGTGAATAAATACTTTTGACTTAGAAAATGTTGAAGGTTTAATACCAAACTTTACTCCTGTTTGTTGTTCATACAGACAATTCTTTTTATTTTTTTCATAAAAATGACTTTTCAGCAATTGTGGGACACAGTAGTTTTTTAATTGAATTTCATTTTGATCTTTTAAATTTAATTCCAATTTTTGGGAATGTTACTATAGGTTTAGGTTCTAAGGCTGGATTCCCTAATATTTACTAAATGTTGATTGTGCATCTTCAGTACCACTCAATTATTTATTAAGAACCACAGATATTAAATGTAAATTGGTATATATCCTGATTTGTTATTTTGAAAGACAAGAAAAAAATATTGTGATTTTATGAGTTCCAATATCATTGAAACATGTTAAAAAAGATAAATATGTGACCAGGATGAAAAATTATATTTCAAACACAGGATTCTCCAGGCATCATGTTTCAATATTGGTTGCTTTCATTTCAGATAACCAAAAAAGGTTTAAAAGTGACATACCTACCACTAAATTTATGAAAATAAATACACACCAAAAAGAAGTAAATATTGAGTAACTTAAGGATTATAAAATTGTATCAAAATGAAGAATAAAGCTTATACATGTTAATTTTAGACAACCATTAGAAAGTGAGGGTAGTGAGGAGAGAAGTATAGGAGAGTTTGAAAGTCCTCCACAACTTTTACATCAACAATATCAGCAGTATCAGCAAGGATATTATGATAACAGTTCACAGAACATTGAAGATGGTTCAGTAAGTATTGTCTACAGTGGAGGAAGTATGTCATTGTAGTGTTGGACAATTTTCTCTGGGACTTATTTACTTTCACCCTGTTTCTTAACTTACGAATAAACCCTAAGGGTATCTTTGGTACATAAATATGTAAACCATCACTTGATCTGTCTGTTAGACCACACTGAGGAGCATTCATTTATTCTAACAGGATGCACAATTATGTACCGGTTATTCATGTCTCCTCTTCTGGAAAAATTCCACAATTTTTTTTTTTTAACCTGCAACATTTTGTTTCGGAAACAAGATATAGGGATCCCACATTCTGTTATTGAAGTCAACATTAAAATAATAACTTTCATGGAATATTATAAAACTAGGAAAGAAGCTTCTCCAAAATCAAGAAATAGCATCTGAAGGAAAAAATCAATTAAAAAACAAACAAAAACCAAAAATTCTGGATTTTACTGATAAATGGACTTAGTTTTTGGCAGTCAGCATTTCACTTTTACTCTGAAAGTATCAATAGCAGGCAAGACAGTGGAACCCATTACATTTTATTTGAATATTATTGTGTTGCATAAGGATGTGCAGCTGTTTCCCTACTCCTTTTAACCATACCTTTATACAGAATTGAATGAAAGATGATGTTTGATGGAAAACTGAGACATTATGGGGACTCATGATTATGATTATGTTTGTTGCATCCCGCCCAAGCATAAGCAGTTTGAAATAACCAAACACAATAAAATTAGTTATCCAGATTCACAATTCTGTTTACATGTACATTTAATAAAGTTGTTGCATTACAAACTTTTCTGTTTGACAGCAGCATCCTCAAACTCCACAGATGCCTGCTGCACAGGTATAGTGCTGTTTTGTATGGAATTGTCATGATTGTCTTTACGTACATCTTAGTATTTTTTCATCTTCAGTTCATAGCTGTCAACTCTCATTGTAACAAAATCCTTTGATATTTTCTAATTTCCTGATTTAAATTTATTGCCTCCCTGCTCAGGAGTTTGAATCTCCCACTATTTAGAAAATGTCACTAACCAGGACATTCAGTTTCTGCTTACCATAAAGTAGTGAGCCACGTTTCCAGTCTAGATAAAAGATTAAAAGTCTATCCTTTAAAGAAAAAACTCTCTCTAAAGAAAAAAGGTCAAAGACAATCACAGATCTTTTATTTACAAAATCCTTAATTAGCAGTATAAAGAAACATGATATATTCAAAGCTGAAACAATATTGGTCTTTTTAATCACAGAACATCCCTTGCCATTCACTGTTGCAGAGCTTTCCTCAGAAATATTTTTAAATGTTTTTTTGTGGCTTTGAATTTCTTCAAATCTGTAAGTTGCTTTTTTGGTCGGAGAGAAATATCTTACTTCAGAGGTCTGCTGCATGTTCATACTGCTTTGATATGACAATAAACTTTGAGTTTTTGACTGTTTCATTGGAAAACCCATGTAGATTTGCATGTTTGTATTTATATTTTTCTAATATGTAAAAATCAGCATGTGATGACAAATGTAATTTAAGTGTGCCTGTAATTGCCTTAATGACAAGTCTCTCAAGAAGATATCTAATGGATTTTACTTGATTATTAGATTGTTATATATTATATGAAGAATACAATTATGGTATGCTGTTATCTGTCCCCTCCTACCAGTTCTTTCTTTTACAAATCTTTAACACATGTTTTCATTATCTTTTGAAAGTTTCAGAGAAGATTAGTTGCCTGTCAATTTTGATGATTTTCAAATAAGTTTTTTTTTTCAATTGTGGGACTTGAATGGCCAAAATTTTGACAAATTGTCATATGTCTCATGATAACTCAAGTATGCTTTCATGAATTCAAATCCATATACAATTTTAACGCACTATTCTGTTCAATCCGTAACAGACACAGACATTATATTACATATAATAGATATAAGAAAATGTGGTATGAGTGCCAATGAGACAACTCTCCATCCAAGTCACAATTCCTAAAAGTAAACCATTATAGGTCAAAGTACGGCCTTCAATACAGAGCCTTGGCTCACACCAAACAGCAAGCTATTAAGGGCCCCAAAAATGACAAGTGTAAAACCATTCAAACAGGAAAACCAACGGTCTAATCTATATAAATTACGAGAAACAAGAAACACTTATGAACCACATCAACAAACGACAACCACTGAATTTAATGTCCACTCTCAATGAATGATTGTGGACAGGTGTATCGTGCCCTTGCGGCACAGCATTTTTATTGTTGAATTGTGTATTTTTAGTAGCCTTCTCTTGGCATCCTTCATTCATCAATCCATTTGGGCTTTTATTGCTAAAAAGAGAACAGGGGTAAAATAAAAAAATTCAAAAAATGAAATTCTGGACAAATAGATATCAAACTTGACGGTAATGATACATTTATAATTACCTTAAAGAATATGATTAATACTAATGACAAAGGAGAATTGCTATTAAATGACGAATAAATAATACATTAATGATCTTCTTTAATAATGATGGTTGATAACAAAATTTGCCTATAACCGTGACTATTTCTAAAAACAGAAAGTTATAATAATTTGACAAAAGAAAGTTTTGAAAAATCATGTGAAGGAGAAATTGATGAAATAATACATTTATAATCCTCTTTAAGATTGATGGTTGATGAATCCATCCACCTTCAAACATGACCTTGAATATTTGAAATAAGGTGAGTGGATCTAACCTACACTCATGGAGAAGCTGATATTTTATTATAACCCAAGCACCCCATTACAAATAATAAGAAATAAAAGTATATATTTTGTGAGAAAAGTCCTGAAACCCTAAAATTCATGTATTACTTATTTAATACAGTGCTGTCAAACCTTGAACCAATTGTCAAACCCCATTCCCACATTCTGCAGTAGCCTGTAAACAAAATTTTCATGATGCATAATTAAATTCAATACAATATATATACTTGTATAAAAAGGAATAAGTCTTGAGTACACATAACAAAAGGTAGTGTTTCAAAGCTCAACATTTTTCTGGATTTATCTTAATTTGAAAAATTTAAGGACAAAATATTTGTGACCCATGGATTACTGATGGAGAGAAATATATCTACAAAGGTTCTAAAGGAATAGCCAAAAACACATACTATAAAATACATGTAAAGTATAACAAACAGTTTCAAATAAAATTCAAATTATTATATCCGACACATAACAGGATATGCCTTGTTTATGGATTGTTTACATGGATTACGTTTGAGCAGTCGCTTAAAGAATATCTGTCTTTGCTTGCAGATCTGATTGATTGATTGCTTGATTGTTTGTGTTTAGCACCACTTATAACACACTTGGCTATTTTAATGGAGGAAGCTAGGGAACAGGTAACAACCACTTTGGCAGGAAAACTGGCAACCCTAGTCAATTAAGATCTGTGGATATAGGGGATGTGGGATATAATCTTGGAAGCATTGCTCACATTTTTGTTTTATTCTATGTTTATGTCTTTTTATTTGCAGTCTGACATGAGCCATCCTGGATTTTAAAGACAAGTTGCACCAATGTATCAAGTGATGTTGAGTTGGGTTTTTGTATTGACGTGAAGTTCCATGTATTTATTTATTGATCATGTTTATTGTTGTTTGTATTACTGGGGTATATATATATTCAAAATGATATAAAAATGTAGGAGCTGATATATTTCTTGCAAGCCTAAGATTTAATTCTAAGAAATGCCTTTTATGTTGGGTTTTTTAATAGTTATTTCCCACAAGTATACAAACTAAAACTTAGTATTTTGTAGAATTCTTATTGGTTTACAATATTATTTTGAATTTTACAGAATTGAGTGTTTTTTAAGTAATCTTTTTCTCAATGCTTCTTCTTTAAGGTTTGTAGGATAAATGTTTTTTTTTCTCCAAATATACATTAATTTTCAAATTATTTGAAATGGCTTTTGGATTATCTGTTTTGAAATCAAATTTATCTTCTTATATTTGTAACTAATGTTAGAACAAGGAGGGATTATATTTACACACATTGTTTGGGATAGACATTTTTTTTCTTCTATTATATTCTCCTCTTCACACAATTCTTCTTTCAATTTTCAATTACTTAACTGAAATAATCACATTACAACAATTTGTTAGATGATAAACTAGTTCAAATGAATTCTATAATCTGGTGAAATTGATGTCATGGGAAATAAGAAAAATTTAATTAAATGTCATATAATCAAAACACCCATTGGGCACAAAAGGATTGTTTCCACAAAAGTAGACCAATTATGATTAAATATATCAGTAAATAGTTGGGATCATTTCAAAAAAAGTTAACTAATCAAAATTTGTAAGTTAATAGATTGATATTTTTTGCCTCCAGGCTTGGCAGTGGGAGTGTAAGCTTTCGCTTGAAACTTTTGTAAAACATATTACTCTGCTGAACCACTGGCTTAATAAATACAATACTACATTCACCTTAAGGGTGCTTATTTGAAAATCATTTTTAAATCATGACCCCATTATTAAAACAGAAGAGATATAATCAGTAAAAAATCATTAAAAACTCCTGAAATATTCTGCAAAGATCATTTAGCTTACAATTTGTTGGAAAGTGCTATACTAATGAATTTTGTATAAGAACCATAACCTTAACCACTTCACACAGTGTTGCCACTAGCACTAAAAATAGAAAATATGAAAAAAAAAAAACATTTATTAAAAAAATTCTGAAAAATCGGTGGAAGGTGGAAATACTACCAAATACTATTGGTCAAAGATGTATGATGCTCTGGAAGAATTATGATTGATGACCCTAACCACCCTCAAAAATGGCTGCAGCAGTTGATGAAAAAAGAAAATTTGATGAAAAAATTGTAAATTATGAGAAGAATTAATTGCTACCAAACTTGGATGAAATGACACATTTGTGATAAAAAAAAAAGATTAATCATGTGAAGACCCAAATTTTCCCCAAATTTGATTAATGATATATCATGGTCCACTCTTAAAATTGTTGTTATTTATCTAACCATTCTAAAACATAGAACATACATTCCAGTTTTCTAAAAATTGAAAAATGGATAGAAAACTAAACAATCCTGTCATTAGTCAGTTGCTATTAAATGTTGATTGAATGATAGGACATGGTTTTATCTATTCTCTCTAAGTATTAAATAACCCCATGATTATTCTTGAGAGCATTTTTCCTTATTGAATCATGTTGTGCATAGGAAAAAAAGGTGTGTGAAAAAACACTGTTTGGAATTAATAGCACTAGTTTCTTTAGCTAGTATAACATATCTAAGATCTAATGCATATTAAATAATTACCTTGTTTTTCAAATTCATTACAGAATCATGCATATAAATGTTGTTAATATATATGTCTTGATTTTTATTAAAAACTTACTGTTCATTAATGTATGATTTTATTTATCAGCCTAATAGCAAGCAAAAACCTTTACTATATAAAGTGCAATTGAAAAGAATGACGAAAAAGATTATTACATATAAAATTTCATTATAAAGAGTTAGAGTGGTATACAACAGCTACTAAAAGCTTGTAAAAACTTCACCATTCAGACTACCCAACTGTACATTCTTCCATTATTTCCTACTTATGACCCATTGGGGGTTCTTGATGGCAGGGTGGTCTTAATGGTTCATGAACAGCAATCACTCGCCTGTCAACACTGTGGCTGTGATTTCTATCCTGGTTCATAGCAGGTGCATTCAACTCCGATCTTAATTGATTAAGATTGCAAATCTACTAATAGAATAACAAAGGATACGGGGTATCCGTCCATGACACAAAATCAGTACATGCACAGCAAAAAACACACAAAAAAGCAAAGGAAAAGCACTTTTATTGCTGTTCTTCATCTCAAAGTAAGTAGATCTCTCCCTGGGCACTCCAGCTTCCTCCACCAATAAAAACTGGCTGCCACAAGATAACCAAGAGTGCTGACAGTGGCATTATACACTATCAATCAATTAATTGTATAACCCATTTGGTATTATACACCATAGGTGTTTCTTTATTATGTCACTGATTACATGAACTATATATATCACATGAGACCTGCTTAACATGTGTCTGAGCTTTCTGCCCTCCCCTAACATGAGGCAGTTGTTCAATAACAACAACATGCAAACAAACAGGAAAAAGTCTCTCAATTTATACAAACTGTCAAAAATATCAGGACAAACTAAAAAAAGTCTTTCTATTGTAAAAAAGACTCCCAATTATTAAAAACTAAAAAAGTGTTTCCCAATTTATACCCTATGACCTAAATTTAAGACTTCTCTCTTATAAATAGTATTCTTTCACCAATGTATTTGACATTTATTTGCTTTTATGAGGAATATTTGTGGTTTACATTTGATAAATCAATTTAAAAGAAAATAAATTTCAAAAATATCAGATAAGAGACTATTCTACCATATGTGCTATTTCCCTCTTTAACATATGACACAATTTGCTTAAACCTGTGTCTGCTATAGGAAGGGACTTCAGTATGATGGACACAGTAATTTTTAAGATATAAATGTATTGGAATGACTACCTTTATGCTAATGGAAACTTCATTGATGTAAACAACCAAGTCAACGTCTTAGCTCACACAGCCCATAGAGCCAGTTTGAACATTTGTCATGATAAATAAATAAAGGAGATGTAGGGTACTTTGCTATGAGACTTCAAGCCAACAAAAAGAAGAAAAAACAGAACAACTATCTCCAATTATTTGGAATCTGATAAATAATCATTTCATTGGCAATAATACCACATCTCCAAATTTTATATAGATTAATAATCAGTGTTCACAACAGACAAAAGTCTATACAATACGTCAAGCTCTGATTGGCCAAGATTCTAGAAAAGCAATAAATACATTTAAACCCATAAATAGTATCAAAAACTTGCAAAGTTTCCTAAAGGATAAGACATAACTAAAGACAACCACGTAAAACTTCCTGACTATCGACAAGCACATGAGCAGGTAGCAGTTTTTTTAACCCACCCACCTAACCCTTTTTATCGCAAGTAGTCACAGGGAAGAACAAAGAAAGCTGATCTCTAAGTAGAACCTTAAGGATGTTCGCTTGTCATGTTTTGGAATTTTTGTCAGATTTTCGGAATCCTCTGGTTTTATCCATGTGAATGCCTTAAAAAATTTTGCCCATTGACCCCCATTATTCTTTTTATAAATCTTTAACATGTATAATTATAAGCCATCTGTAAAAGTCTTATAAAATCTTCGTTATTTTTTAATAGTTTTTGAGAACTTGAACTTTTCAATGTTAAGGCTATGAAAAATCAAGAGAGAATATTTTCCCGCCAAAATTTCAATGGCTAATATCTCGAAAACAAGCACATTGACCTATATTTTTTTGTTGCTCTTTTGGTTCCTTTAATAATCCCCTATCAATTTATACTAGTGTTATGAAAAGCTTGTTATTTTGAAACTGAGTAGCGAACCTCCTTAAGTATTTAATCTGCTGCTATAGGAAGTATGCTGTCCTATCCTCTTCTATTGGACGCTGTATTTCAAGTTGAATCCATAGTGCAAAGCAACAACGGATGAAAACATGATGCCAAAAATATATTTAAAACAAAAGAATTATATATCGAACCTAGAAATACCATTTACAAATATTTAACAACAGAGATAATATCAATAAGTCAGTGAAGTCAAAAAGAGATATTTGAAGGACAATTCTTGTTGCTTAGAAACGATGGGAAAACTTGCCCTTTTATTTTATTTTATTTCCTTTAACATAAAATTGTTGGTCTTCGACAAAATATAAAATTATTTTAGCTGAGATCAAGCAAACATAAGTAAATATATTCCTCAACAATTAGAATATGCCTATAACTCCATTTAAACAAATTCACAAAGTTAGATCCGGTATAAAATGAAATTTGATTCACAAGTTTACATTTCCCTCTGAATAAATTACGTCTTTTCATCATATGTATATGATATAACTTTTTGTCAAAATGTTTCAAAGGATAACTTTCATCTCATCAATATTTTCTTGTGAAACAGATTAATAATAAAATATATTGTCGACACTACAGGTAAACCACCCATGTACATGATGGTTATTTCTACAGATAAAAAATGTATCAATTTACTAGTATGTAAATCTTGGGAATAAAAAAAAAATATTATTTTGTTAGACATGTATTAGAGATGACCTGTTCACAAAGTTACCTTGATGGTATGGACACTTGGTGCTGTTGTGATTGATTGTTTTGTGGTTGTGCTTGGCCGGCCTGTTTAAGTATGGAATAAGTCAAATAAGAAAACGTTTTTTTCTTATCCTTAGCTATTGCTATACATATGATATACAAATTATTTGAAGTATGTTTGGTTCGGTCCAGGTATGCATGAACGTCATAGGAATCTCTGGACAGCTCGATCGGTCATCTTTGCTCCTGAAATTATTCCAGAAACTTAATTTAGTAAAAATAAAAGACTTATTTCTGCTAACAAAGACATCAAATAAAAACAAAGGAATTACCACAGCAAGATTAAAACGAAATAAACTTTGATTCATCGAACCGTGGTACTCGATTTATCTGTTTAAGCAAAACAGATAAATACATAAAATATTTGCAAACCAAGCTTGCTCAGATATTGAAAATATTTTTTTCTGTCTATTTTCAAAAAAGAAATTGTGCAATAATGACGATTCGAGTCTATTTTTAGAGTTGTTGACATTAAACATATCTTCAATTTATTTTTGTCTAATGTAGATAGCATTAGTATTCTATTAGTCCGGTGTCATACAATTTGGTGTAATCCCTTCCTCTAAAACTTAAATGATACAACACACAATAAGAACAATATAATATTAAGATGCATCCCGAGAACTAATAATAAAATGCGTTTTTTCACTCGTTATATATAATTAACTTTCTGTGAAGGAAGAAACAAATTCTGATTTTATGTATGTCGAAGTCGAGAATACTAAGAAATTTTAATGTTAAGAAGATATATATGTTGGTATAGTAGTCGGCGAGTTATAAGACAGCCCATGTATAGATCATTAATTTGCCCGAAATCTGCACCATGTGTCCTCTCGATGAGATAGTATATTGCTATTTATATCTGCATTTGTGCTATTCTACATTCTAACATGACGAATTTATACAAACAATATAAATACAATATGTAAATGTAACTTGTATTATTGAGTGAAGAAGACACTTTACAATACTTAACCAATTTGTACATATAACAGAAAGAAGTAACTCAAAATACACGCAAGAGAAGGACCCTCATATAAGATATGCACATGAATAAATGTCACTAGTGAATTCTCTTTCATAACATCGTGCTATAGTTACACCAAATTCAGAATCAGGATATAGTCTTACTTAAATATTTATTATTTCAGAGATCTTGTAGCCATTTGTGTCGGCTATACCACACCAATAATCATTCTTATATTAACTTTTATTACAACATTTATCAAATTAAGTAAGTAATCGAGAGTTTATTTTTACTTCGGCAATTTCAGACTAAGAATAATTAAATAAGTTTAGTACTTTTCAGTAAGTTGCAGATACGAGGGGGACTGCCTGGTGATATTGAGAGCTTAGAAAACGATCATATAAAACATATTTGTAAACGTGAAAGAGCAACGCTATGGAATTTTAAGGGTATAGAAAAAATAATGAGGGTAGCCAAAGGATGCACCAACTCATGGTGTTATTTATAGACACCCGAACGTGAGACTAAAAATATATATATATAAATGTGGTTACACGGACTGCTAAGTCAAGCTAAAATAGAAAAACAGTGAGTGGCAAGGACAAATATCTTCCCTAATCAGCATGTTCTCTGTTGTCAGTGATATTTTTATTTTATTAACCTTTATAAATGCAAAATTTAGTGAAATGTGATATTATCAGTAATTTGTCAGTCATTAAATATCCGAGCAAACAGTATGTTATTACTTTGAAATCGTGTGATAAAGAATACTTGTTGTTGATATGAAAAAAACCTGAACATTTCAGTTTGTCACATTTTGGGTATGCTGTACCAAGTCAGGAATATGACGGTTGTTGTCCATTCGTTTGATGTGTTTTATCATTTGATTTTGCCATTTGATTGGGGACTTTCCGTTTTGAATTTTCCTCGGAGTTCATTATTTTTGTGGTTTTACTTTGTACTAAGTTAACTCGTGAAGAATACTCGTCGTGGTTTATATTAAAAAGAACACTGTAGATTTCAGTTAATAACATTACATGCATGTTGTTATAACGATATATGTTTTCGTCTGAAATTGCATATGCTTTTATGTTAAAGGTAACCCCAATAGAGAAGGAACTAGAGCATCAATATTTGAAAACATACAATCAAAAATTAAATAACATATTACATCAGACGTGGAAGAATTAACAGAGGAAACCAATAAGCATAGATATCAAATCTTTATTGCCAAACAAAAGTCATTTAATCAAGTGATAAAGTTGCTTTTGCGGGTTGTGTTTATAAAAAAAAAACACAAGTGTTTTGCTGTATTCAAAGCCAAGTCCCATGTTTTTAATGAAACATTGGAATAGAATCATAGAAGTTAAACATCCTAACTACCCATATATTTAGCTAATCCAAATGAGGATAGCTAACCCCCTGTGAGATGATAACAGTTGTGTGAAAATTTTCAACAGGTTTAAACAAACATATAATTTTAAAACAGCAAAGTTAAGAATTCTCTTCTTTGTTTTTACCTTATTTCTGTTTTACAAGAGGTATGGTAATGCAGCATAACATGATAGTATATGATATGTTTCATTATTTGAATTCACGTTGAAGGTCTGATATAACCGAAAGGACCAAATTTAAAGCAAAAACTGGAATAAGAATAAGGTTAATAAAATTTTCATTTCTAAAACTGTAAAATGGTAAAATATATTATTTTTTGAAAGATATTTTATTGTGGAGGAAAGAGTGATTTAGTTTTCATTACAAATTCCAGGCAATAGTAACCAGTATTTTTTCTCGATTCATTATCATACTTCATACTCGGTCTACTGTAAAGTTGTTGATCTTCTACAAATATGACTCTAGTTATTTTAGCTGAAATCAAGCAAATATAAGAAAATATATTCCTCAATAGTTCAAATATGCCTATAAGTTAACTCCATTTACACATATTTACTAAGTTAGATCTGGTATAAAATGAAATTTGATTTACAAGTTTACATTTCCCTCTGAATAAATTACGTCTTTTCATCATATGTATATGCTATAACTTATTGTCAAAATGTTTCAAAGGATATATTGCACGAATTAGAAACTGAAAGTCGTCAAAACATGAAAACATAAACAAACGATGGTTAGAATTTGTATAATGTCCTTATCTTCTTAAATGAAAGTATGATAGTCAATTAAATTCATCCCAATCTGTCTTAGTTTGCTATTGTATATCGTTTAAGAATGTCACTTATTAAATTTTCTATGTCGTTTACGTCAATATTAATAGTGTGTTCAATTACGGGAACAGCAAAAAATTCGCTTCGATCCAAAAAAATTGCTGTCTTTGTCTTATTAGAATAAAAATAATTCATTAATGCGCTTTTTTTCAATTGTTATAAATAAAATGTGTAAATGTCATTTGTATTAGAAAGTGAAGAAGACCCTAACAATAATAAATCAATTTGTACATATAAGAGAAAGAAGTAAATCAAAATACACGGAGGGAGAAGGGAACATTCACATAAGATATGCATATGTACAAATAAGAAAACGAAAGCAAACTTAGTGTCGTAGGAAAAAAAGACATGTTAATAAAAAGAATTCAGAACTAAAACAAAACAAACGGTGATAGGGGCCGTCTTAAACTTGAAGTGAGATGAGAGTTTTTTTTTTTTGCTCCGTGTTGAAGGCCTCACTGTGACTTTAAGATGAAGATGAAATTATGGTGGTAATTGACTTTCAAAATATCGTGCTGTAGTTGTACAGAATTCAGAATCGTGATGTATGCTCACTTTAGTATACATGATTGCAGAGATCGTGTAGCCATTTGTGTCGGCTGTACCACAGGAATAATCATTCTTATATTAATTTTCATTGCAACAAATATCAAATTACGTAATTAATCGTACATCTATTTTTACTTAATATAATTTCAGACTAGAATAATTAAGTAAGTTTAGTACTTGTGCTTGCGTTTATTTGTAATATTTCTTATACCTCTAATTAACACGTTGCAGATCCAAGGAAGAGTAGCCCAGTGTAATTGATAGCTTAAAAACGATCATATAAAACATCTTTGTTTAACGAGAAAGACCTACGCAATGGAATTTTAAGGGTATAGAAATATAATAAGGGTTATCAAAGTGTGAATGGGGAACCACCGCATGGTGTTATATACAGGCAACCCGAACGTGAAACTTATGCATACTTTAGTGAGATGTGATATTATCAGTAATTTATCAGTCATTAAATATCCGAGCAAACAGTATGTTTTACTTTGAAATCGTGTGATAAAGAATACTCGTTGTTGATATGAAAAAAACCTGAAGATTTCAGTTTGTCACATTATGGGAATTTTTTTTTTAACGATTTTTGTTTTCTGACATGACATATGCTTTTATGTTGTAGGTAACTCAAATAGAATAGAAACTAGAGCACCAAACTTTGACAACATACAATTAGAAATTAAACAACATATTATTACAACATACGTGGAGGAATTAACAGACGAAGTTAATAAGCATAAATATCAAATTTGTATTGCCAAACAAAAGTCATTTAATCAAGTAATAATCAAAATAAATAAAATGTGTAAATGTCATTTGTATTAGAAAGTGAAGAAGACCTTAACAATAATAAATCAAGTTGTACATATCAGAGAAAGAAGTAAATTAAAATACATGGAGGGAGAAGGGAACACTCACATAAGATATACATATGTACAAATATGAAGACGAAAGCAAACTTAGTGTCGTAGGAAAAAATGACATGCAGATAAAAAGAATTCAGAACTAAAACAAAACAAACAGTGTTAGGGCCGTCTTAAACTTGCAGTGAGATGAGAGTTTTTAGTTTTTTGTTTTTGGTCCGTGTTGAAGGCCTCACTGTGACTTTGAGATGAAGTAATTTATCAGTCATTAAATATCCGAGCAAACAGTATGTTTTTACTTTGAAATCGTGTGATAAAGAATACTCGTTGTTGATATGAAAAAACCTGAAGATTTCAGTTTGTCACATTTAGGGTATGTTGTTATAACGATTTTTGTTTTCGTCTGACATGCATATGCTTTTATATTGTAGGCAACCCAAATAGAATAGAAACTAGAGCACCAAACTTTGACAATATACAATTAGAAATTAAACAACATATTATTACAACATACGTGGAGGAATTAACAGACGAAGTCAATACACATAGATATCAAATTTGTATTGCCAAACAAAAGTCATTTAATCAAGTGATAATCAAAGTTGCTATTGCGAGTAACAAATGAAACTGTTTATTGCTTTATTCAAAGTAAGTCTCAAACATTGGAATAAATTGATAAAAGTTAATAATCCAAAATACCCATATTTTAGCCAATTTCGACTGAGGAAAGCTAATCCCTGTGAGATGATAATAACAGTTGTGTCATCATTTTAAACAGATTTGTAAAACAAGCCTAATATTTTAACAGCAAAGTTTAGAATTATATATCTTTTTTTTTCAATTTCTGTTTTATATGAGGCATGGTATGATTCCATTATTTTGAGTCCCGTTGAAGGGCTGATATAACCGAAAAAACCATAATTATAGACAAACTTGGATAGGAATCATAGCTGTGCGTAAAATGGTTTAAATCTGGTTTTTTTTTATATATATAAATTTAAGAATAACCATGATTCGTATTTTTAAGTAACAAATTTCAAAATAAAAAAAAATAAAATCATTTAGGAAAGACTGATCTTAATGTCATTACAAATTACATGCACTAGTAACCAGTATTCATTGCTATACATGTGTACCTGATTCATATTTCTTGTCAATGTTTTCTTATATTGCTACAATTTCTGTAATAAATATTATTGTATTAATCTATCAGAGCAAACAATGAAACGATTCAATCGATAATTCTCTGTGACATTTTGAATAAGGAAATATTCTTTATAAATGCCTTGAATAAAGTTTTAATAGATCTCTTATTCTCAACTTCTTGTCGCGAGAAATCTTAAGAGATTTAACCAAATGTTTTGAATGCCAAACACATAATTGCCTTCCTAGAGCGACACTGTAGCTACTTATTGTCAACAGTAATTGTATTATGTCAAACATAATTATACATCTTAAATCCTTTTAATACAATTTCACTAAGAAATTTGCTTCAAAGTGAATTAGCTTTTAGCTTTACATTGCTATGCAGCAGTTCAAAAAAATAATAATTAAAGTACTGTAAAATTGTTTTGTGTGCGTTAAAGCATTTAAATTGCAAATATATATAGTCAAAATAAAATGACAAAGACAAACTTTCTGCAACAATCAAAAGTTCTGCAATGAATAAAAAGAATTTTAGATAAACGATGAGTAACAACCTGATGCTGTAATGAATCGCTCATCTGGTAAACATATGCTATATTCATATTAACCAAAAAATCTTGGTACGAAAATTCTTTAAAAATCACCCCTAGAAAACAGTTTTGTAGGTTTTATCTGCTTGTTTTAAAATATTTCTGTTTACAGTTTCTTTGTAACCTTTATTATTGGTTTTCAAGGAATATCCAAAATGATTAATCAAAACTTTTTATGTATTATTGACTGTAATATAAGCCCAGACTGCAATCACTCCGACAAAAATAAACTGGGACTGTTTATAGTTGTTCTGCTTAGACTCTTTTGGTTTTGATGCCCCGAAACTTATCTCACACGCTTTTTACTGTTCTGTGGTAGTCCTTTTCATTTGATACTCCTACATATTATTGAGCAACTAAAATCCTTTTCATTTGATACTCCTACATATTATTGAGCAACTAAAACATAAAATGCCAAACAGTCTTAGGTCAGAAATAATTAGAGGACACAAAACTAAACAAATGTTTAGACTCTTTTGGTTTTGATGCCCCGAAACTTATCTCACACGCTTTTTACTGTTCTGTGTTTGTCCTTTTCATTTGATACTCCTACATATTATTGAGCAACTAAAACATAAATTGCCAAACAGTCTTAGGTCGGAAATAATTAGAGGACACCAAACTAAACAAATGTTGGAAAAGTGAATCACAATTAATTTTTTTTTTAACAATACACAAAAGATATAAATCAATAAAACCAAATCTTTGGGCAATATGAACGCCCATCAAACTTGTAGAGATAAGAATAAGGATACCCTTGCTTAGTATAAGTAATAGGTCACAGCTGGTTACTGCTTCGATGTTCTCGTTGAAGAACATTTGTTATAAAGAATGCTATAATATTTGCTCCTCTAGGAACCAGTACTGTAGAAACACGCCTTCAAACTTCAAAATAAATGAGATTTGTGTATGTCTTGCGATTATAAACAAAAAAACCTTCTCATTTCCCCAACATGGTGCGATTAGAGCATTCGGATTAAATCAGATTTCGTTTTTTTTTCAAGGAATTAATTTCAATTTGTTGTTATTTTCAGCTTCATTTGTCTGTGATTTTAGTTTTAAAGATCGGATGTACAAGTGTTTTGTTAAGGTAAACTCGAGATTTGGTATACACTAAGTATACAGGAGTTTGTTCAAGTAAACTCGATTCTAAACGATCGGATGTACACCTTTGTTCAGGTAAACTCGAGGCTAAAAGATCGGTACTGAAGTGTACAGTGAGTTTGTTATACCCTAGTCTAAAAAATTTTACAGTTAAAATAATCTATCGCACAAACTAGATTCTTCGGTTCGCGATAACTCCAGTATTTGAAATTTATAAAATTATCATATCCTTGTAAACTTATTAGTACATTTCAGTTTTCATATTTCCTTCATGTTCTATTGATTTGAGGTTCTCTAGAGTTATTTAAAGTGTTATCTTTATACCTGAAGCCGTGTCTACTTTTTTAAACCTTATTTTGGGTGGATTCGATTTGTCAGATCCTACCACTGAACCAGCACGGAAAAATGCACATAAACATAAAATCACATCTAAATTGGAGATACAGAAACTAATTTATGATCATCAAGTTTATTTTTAAAGACATACGTACAGAACAATTTGTGTGTTCCCATATGAAACTGTATGAATAAAAGGTGAAGTAACACATAAGTAAAATATACAGCAACCCGACGACGTACATTACCAAAAACATATAGAGGTCAGCATCAACAGTCTTTAGGAATAGACAGGTGTACTGTCTATACACTACGACAAGCAATATAACACCGCCACCAGAGTCTTCAAAAGTGTGAATAATCAAACAAAAACCATCCAAGATCTGCCATAAATAACTTATTCTCCAAAACAACTAAAACATATGCATATATTCAAAGGCGAGAATAATATACTCAGTGATGACGCAAATGCAGATATACAAAATTATTCTTAAAAAGGATGTACATTATGTTATTTTTTTCTAGAAATATTTCCTACTTTGTTTGAGTAGGCCACCCACGTGATTATTCGTAATCATATAAGCTTTATCAATACAGAATTGGTATTTGACATTGGATACAGATAACGTCGGTCATTTCTATATGAGGTGTCATTCTTTGTCGATGCTATTACATGAAAAGACAATCAATCATCTCCAGAGACCTGGTTATTGTAACAACACGCAAGCATTGTAAAGATCAACTTCAATTAATTGAAATTAATAACATTAGTGCCTAACTTAACTGCAGGCAGGTGTAATTTATACCATTGAATTACCTTAGATGCAACATTTAAGTATATAATGTAAAACAGATGGTCAACACATTCATAGACCTTTCTCGCTTTTATTTATCTATAACAATTAATGAAAGAAATAATGATGAAAAAATGACATGTAGGGAAAACGTCAATGATACAATATCCCCATGAGACAACTATAGGGCAACATCTGTAGCCAGTAAGGGACATCATTTGTGCCCTAACCGGATTCGAAAGCAACATGCAGTCTGTTTAAAATGAACGAAGAATACAACTATCAACAATACTCTGTATCCAATGTTATCATCTCATATTATATGTTGCTCGATCTTTGAAGGGTTGAATAAAAAATAAGAAGATTTGGTATGGTTGCCGATGATGCAACTATCCATCAGAGACCAACATGATGCAGATGTTGGAAATGTTCACGTAAACGTGAAGTTGCTGTGGGTTTTTTTTTATAACATATATTAAAGTGAATGTGAGCAAGTTATATAAATTAAGCAACATATTGAATAAAATATGATAAAATTGATCGATTATTGTTTGCTTTACGCGGCCTCAGCAGATATGATAAGGAGTTGGTAGGAAAATATAAAGTGTTTTGTAGTGACTACAATTATACAACAAGCTTTATTATAGATTAAGTGTTCGATTTTGTAAACAAATCATCAGTCTGGATTTGATTAACGCCTGTAAGTCTGTTCTAGAAATGTGTCATACCTGAACACATGTAAGTTAGTTCAGAGAGGGCATACCTTCTGAACGCGTGATAATTGGCTCTAAATTTTTGTACCCTTCCTGTTTCTTGTTAGCAATATTTAGTAATGTATCATTCCTACACAAGTGTAAACAGCATCAGTGATAGAATTGTGCATGCACGCGTGTCAACCAGAAATGGTAAGTGTAAACCAGCACAGTGATAGTAAATTTCATGCACACGTGGTATAGTTAAGATATTGTTCCGTCGCACGTGTTAAGGTATTGTTTATGCATGCGTGCTATTAAGCTCTAGTAATGGTTTTGTTCCTGTACGTGGGTAAACCAGCACCAGTAAGGTATTGGGTGCTATAAATAGTTTCGTATAAAAAACTAGGGGTTATTCCCCGACTAAAAATAACCATGGAGGGAAATCCCTTTTTATTCATATAATTGGTGAAAAAGTATCATGTTTTTTTATTTGATTGTAACTCATAGTTAATTAGATTTTAATTTAAACAGGTTGAATGATTAAAATAATTTTAAAAATTAGATTAAATATACATGTTTTGAGGGGAGACAACACTGTAAACATCCTGTTTTTTGGCAGTGAAAATTGAAAACTTATTTGCAGCCACTGTAGCTCTTTTCGAAGCAGGAAACCGTACCCTGAAACAAGATTTTTATTAAAGGCCAGGTAAAAACCTATGAATTTCATACAGTTTTGATTATGGGAAATGTGCCTGTATCATGTTTACATGGGTATGCACATGACCTGATTTTAGGTTTTTTATGTTCAGATTAGGCAACTTTTTCCCCATTTTCTCTGGATAGAACTTTTTTACTATATTAAAAGTACACTATATTTTTATTTCAATATAAACTAGAGAAAATTCTGATTCCAGTGATATCTAGTTTTATACAAGTATCTTTATTAACCATTCCACCACTAAGGGTCACTTAGGCATGGTCCCTTAAAATATGACGTCATAGAAAAAAACTGCTGATTGCACCCATTATTATTGCACCCGTGTTAATCAGCACCAGTTATGATATTGTTTATGCATGCGTGTTAATCAGCACCAATAACAGTATTCTTCCCGCACGGGAGTTAACCAGTGATCATGATATTGTTCATGCACGCGTGTTAACCAGCACCAGGCTAGCAAGCTCTTGTAATGATATTGTTACTGCATGCGTTTAAACTAGCATCAGTTATAGTACACGCGTGTAAGCCAGCTCTAGTGATAATATTGTTGCTGCTAACACTAGTAAAGGTATTTCCCTATTCGCGTGTCAACAAGCACCAGTAATGGTATTGTTCCTGCATGCGTGTTAACCAGCACCAGTAAAGGTATTGTCCCTATTTGCGTGTTAACAAGCACCAGTAATTGTATTGTTCGTGCACGCGTGTTAACCATCTTATTTCTGTATCTTTCTTGACCGCTATTTAGCCAGCTCTAGTAATTAACTATTTCCTGTACACTTGTTATCCAGTTTTTATCCAGTTCTAGCAATGGCATACCGTATATCGGGTTTTTTTTCGTGTCGGCTTATTTTAGCGATTGGATGACAAAATGGGCAGGTTAAATTTGCACTGTGTAGAATTTTCGCTGAATAGGAAAATACACGCGAAAAAATAACTGTATCGTATTGTTAAATAAACTTGATTAGCTAACAGGTAATGGAGTACAAATAAATTATATGAGTAGTACAAACGAAAATACGCAATTGTAAATGTGAACTATTTTTGTTTTATTTTTACATTTTATGCAAAATGTTCGGGTTTTCAATAGATCGAAACAAATTAACAATTTTTAACATGTCACTGACTGCTGTGTTGTCAAAAGGTGTGACATGTATGATTAGCCAATTTAATCGTAATGAAAACAGAGATCTTAATTAAGTATGTATAGTCTTGTGATCTGTCGAACAACGCAAAATAATCGATCATTAACGTATAATGATAATATATGAAACTTTCAAACAACAACAAATCTTGGAATTTCCAGTGAAATTTACGCGGTGTCAAATTTTCGCGTTTCTGAATCAGCCACGAACAAAAGGAAAATTAAACACACGCGAAAAAACCGATATACGGTATATCCATCGCCGTGATCTATTGTTATTTGTGCACACTACCTTGGCCAGAGGCACGTATTTGCAAATTTCAAATTCTGCGACTGTATTCAT
Organism: Mytilus coruscus; assembly: GCA_017311375.1. Taxonomy (NCBI): domain Eukaryota; kingdom Metazoa; phylum Mollusca; class Bivalvia; order Mytilida; family Mytilidae; genus Mytilus; species Mytilus coruscus. Next base: position 71,938,250 of record CM029599.1, read on the forward strand.
GTTGATGAAAGATATGGTGAGATATACGTGCTGTAGTATAAATCGGTTTTGTACTTAAAGTATTCGTGTCGTGAATAGATAAATATTGTTTCCATTCACAATAGCTTTCATTTTACATTAAGTTTATCATTATTTGCACATATTCTAGTTATGGCTCTGATTTTATTCTGTCTGTATTTGCAATAACGAGCAAAACAAAAAGAATGTATAGTATTGATAATGATAAATATGCGACTATGAAAATTTCCTCTATTTTATTACATTAAATTCGTCAATTTCACGAATGTGTTGCGGTAATCACCGCACTTAATCAATGGCCTGTCAATGTGACGTTTCAGTTGTCTGTAGGGGTACTATATTGAAAGCCCAACCAAGTATTAGTTATTGAAAAATAAAATGTATTATAAACCACACAATTTTTATGGCAGTGAGAAAAGAATATATTGCTTACAAAGTGTAAAATTTGGATTTTCAAATATTTTGGCCTCGACCAACACTGAAGACACATTTATCGTTGAAATGCGTATCTGGTACAGAAAAATAAGTACCGTTAATGTTATTATTAACACTGGGTAGATCCATTTACTGGTGAATTGTTAGTCCCCGAGGGTATCACCAGCACATTATCCAGTACTTCGGTACTGGCATGAAAAAACGGATATTGTGTTATTAAAATATGATGTTACAAAATTTTAGAAATTATTTTAAATCAAGGAATAGATTTTCCTCATGCAAGGCTCTGATTCCTTGCCCAGCATTAGCAATACTTTTGTGTCATTTTTTGGTTTTTTAAGCTCCCCATTTATTAAATAAGGTTTGGATTTCCAAATATTTTTGCCTCCATCATTTCTGAAGAGAAATTTAATTTCGAAATACACATCTGGTGCAGAAAATTGAAAACCGTTAATATTATTTCAAAGTTAATTTTTAGGGCCGTATTAAGCCCTTCGTGATCCTACTCCTATCATATAGGTTTAGTTTAGTGTGGGCATGTGAAATGACAGGCGCATGTTTATGGATCATATTGATAATATTGATTGCAAACCCTAGTTTGCAAAATTGACTTGAAAATTAAATTACGCTTTATATTTATATCGCCATTGGAAATACTGTTACGGTTTTGAGAACTCCTTGTTTAGCAATATCATAATGTTGGCTTTCGATTTAACTATGTACCATTGGGATTTGAAACTGGAGAATTATTTGCCTAAATCAAATAGTGTACTGTTTAGTATTGATATTGCATGTGTCGACAAATGACTAGAACAAATAACTTAGAGTTGGACTTCAATACCTAATTAGATTAAATCTATTAATAAATTAAATATCATTTGACCTGAACCAACGTGGAATTAACAAAGAATTTTTTCTTTTTTTCTGGTAATGCACCATGTAATAAATTTAGATTAAAGCTGGCGTGCAGTCTTGGTTCTTGTATACATAGCCAATAGTATTACCGGAAAAGGAGCATATTAGCAGAAAACTTAATGGTTTAATCAGTGTTCCTTGGTTTAACATGAATTGACCTATCGAAATTTTAATAATTGATAAAAGGTTCATAATATTCTATTATCTATTGGGTTAAAATGTTGTAGTCACATGTATAAATTATATATATCTTAACCGAATGTATTTTACTTTAACCGTTCTTAAGAGACAGAATAAAAGGTTTTGACGGATTTTAAATGTTGAAATATCATGTCTAATGCTGATTTTTTAAAACCAGTTTTTTGGGTTTTTTCAGCTTAGAAACCGATCCTATTCAGATTTATAAGTTATTCATAGAAGTTCTATTACAGTATTTTTATTTAGAAACAAAATGCAATTCACAACTTGGATTGGAAAACAAGTGGATAACCACTTATACAAATTGCTTTTCCATTACAAAAATAATTTTACGAAACTAGTCAACATAAAATGAATACTTGAAAAGTTCATGAAAATGAAAATAGCAAAAGAGTTTATAAGTCTATGTGGAAATCGGACACAATGAATATGATGACATAGTAACACAATATCTTTCACTTTTACAAAACAACACGATACTATACTCAACAAACGAGTAAAATGGTTTCTTAAAAAGTAGTTTACAAATTTTTTCGACTCCAAAATAAAGTCTCGTACAATCAAAAAGTTTTTACAATTTTCAGGATAACATATATTAGGATTACAAAATGTCAAGCTATCTATATGTTGGTTACCTAAAATGTTAGCAATGGTTGATTACGTAGTCTTGTGTATAATGCACATATATGAATCTGTTTCTAAATTCGTTTTTGATAAATGATCTTTCTGAGAAATACTTTCAGAGCGAAGTATCTCCTGTAAAATTTGACCTATCATACTACCTATATAATAATATAATGGAACAATAAATTTGTATTCGTAAATGACTTAAAAAACTTAGTGTATTGATATTGTCCTGAAGATCATTCCACAATTTTATGGTAGATAGGTTAAAGCTATTCAAGTGAAATGTTGTTCGTGCAGGAACAGATATACTAATTTTTGCATTTCAAGTTCTATAGTTGAGCACATCTTGAAATCTATCGAGGATCAGATCTAAAAAGGCTGGTGTCTCACGATTTACCATTCTCATTCTGTGAAACAATTATTTTTATTTTTTTAGTTTTTTGTTTTTGTCGACGTGTTTCTATTGTCACCCATCCTCATTCCCTTTGAAGTAAAACTATAATAGTTAGCATCTTGGCACCTGTTTAGCTATACGAGCTACCCTTCAATGTATTTGTTCCAGTCTATCTTTCAAATAATCTGGACAGTTGTCTCATATTATTATTACATCTTCATATGATAATACAGGTCTTATATAACTACACATCATCTGTTCAAGGGATCCTGTACGAGATGTGATCATGGTTTCAGTTTCTTCGGGTTGAAGTCTAGTTAATATTTATTTGACCACTCGTAAATTTTGTGAAACAAGTGGATTTTCTACAATTGCACGAATACTTGTATAATCAGCGAAAATTTTAGTGTGACAGTTTACTTCAGACACTATGCCGATTATGAAAATAAGAAATATAAGTGGTCCAAGAATTGACACATGGGGCACACCGACACCTATGTCTTCACGGACGACTATTTTGTTGCGAAACTCTCTATATTTATCCCAGTGATCCTGAAGATTACTGTTTTAGCACGCTTTAAGGGGGTTAAGAACAGAAAAAGAACACCTAAGGGAGTTAACTCTAAAAATCAGCTGAACGTTTTAATCATATTCTATTTGTATAGGTAAATGTCGATGATCAAAAATAGTGTTTGTCAACATGCTATATAACCAATAATACATTTCCTGTAAATTGTGTGGTTCAAATTTAAAAAAAAATTATTTTTGTCAACAGGTCATAGTTAATATTTTGACAACAAATTATGAAAATTAAACGAGCAAAATTGAAATCTATTTTAGTCACTTAATAACCGGTTTCGTTTCCGTAAATATATAACCTTTCTTCCAAGGCGGGAGTCACTTTCTTACGGTTATCGTTTTAATGAGAATGATAACATACGCTGCTGGTAGAATAGTTTTTATAGAAATTTTATTTGCAATGTTGTCAATGTCGTTAGAGAGTTTACAATAAATTTCGTCACAGTTAACGTTTTCTAATTGTTCATGGTATTTTGTATAATCTCCACGATCATATAGCCATTTGAAACATTTAGGTTTAAGTATGCCGTAAGTCGGACAGTGATATCGGATATTTTCTTTACATGAACTATGTCAATATTAATAGGATTTTTTAAAAATTATATCAATCAAAGAACACAACGTTTCAGTGAAATGTTACGCCTCATTTACAACTATGACAGATTATATCTTGATAGAATATTTGCATTTTTTTAGTTCTTGAGACCTGCTTTTTATTCTCCATTAAAACCGCATAAAATAACAAAAGAACCAATTCCCGTATCCACGGCCTGATCGAAAGAATGTTCAATCAAATAAAAAATGCGAGCATGAAAATCTGGTGGATGATAAACTGTTTTAATCAGGGCATTATGTGTCTTTTTAATTTTGAATTCTATCAAATGCTATCTGTGCAACGAACCTAAAAATCATGTCTACGAGTATCATGAATATCTTCTTTTTAACATAAACGGCCACCCGCCACCGGATCTACCTATTCAATCACATCTGAACACAGGCACTTGTCACTGAACACATACCTATTTACCTTTCTATAACGTACACAGGTATTTTTTGACAATTGCCTGTGCAGCTGAACGGTGTATGTATATTAATCTATTTTCTAACCAGGTTTTAATGAAACATATAGTATCGAGATTGTTTAAGTCTATGTAGTTGCATTTCATGAAAGCCTGTTTAGCACAACGTTTTACGTGTGCGTTCATTTGGAAAATGAATTCATAGTCCAATGTTTAACAAGAGAGTAAATTGGTGCACGCACCAAATGTTTGGGCCGGAATTAAGGAGGTTTTTGGTGTAAAAAAGTGCAAAATGCTTACATAAACAATCTGTGTATTAAATTGACTTGAATCCTCAATTGCCAGAACTGTTCCAATCCAATTAGTTATGATAATGCTATAAAATATTACTAAATTTTGCAGTTGATGAAATCGAATATCATTTAAGTGCAGTTGATGAAATGGAATATCATTTAATTCATTTTCAAGTCTTGATTTTGAAACTCGTGACTATCAAAGTTGCATCTACAGACAAAATATTTGTATTCCTCATCTCAGATATGGACTTTCATCTCATTTTCTCATCAATGAATTTTATGTCAAGTTGACTTATTTTTAGGACCCTCCTGAATATAAAAGATGCATCTGCTGACAAAATATTATTTCTCCACGAGTTGTATCTCAGATATGAACTCTAACGCAAACTTTAATCAGTCACTCATATATGAAATGTAGGTCAAGATGACCTTATTTTTATCAAGATCCCTTGGTTATTCAAGACGCATCTATGAACAAAATCTCATGAACTATGACTTATACTTCCACAGATTGATGAACTTTAACTTTGTGACGGACAGATGAAACACTATATCCCTTCCCCAACTTCGTTTGACAAAAGATATAAAAATCTAAAACCAAACAAATGTCAAATTATTCCTCTCAGTAAAGGTTGAGAAATTTCTATTCGGTTTTGGTGAAATTTTAAAGTATCAACAAACAGATATAAAAATATTGATGTAGCTTTGTATGATATTTAACAATAAATTCTGCTCAAACCGATGCGAGGGGTCAACTGGAACTTATAACCAGTTATAAGGAATATTACTCATTGTTGAATGCCTCATGGTGACTTGAGGATAAATGACAACAATAAAAACGTTCATTTTTGGGGTTTTACCATGTATTGATATTAATATTGTTTCATGTACATTTACTTCACATCCCTTCATATTTTCATTGGGTATACGACAGACTAAAAAACTGCTTACATACTACAACTAAAAATCAGAAAGCTTCAGACAGTATGGCAAATTATTCTCTTCGTAACAGATGAGAAATCCTTGACAAAATGTTTTCATTGTATTAACAAACAGGGGTTCACGCTTATATATTGGTGAGTTTTGGAAGTGTCTATGGGTCATTCTATATCCTCAGAATCAAGATTCTCGGAACATCTCCAAAATTTTCGATCATTTATACAGGTAGGTATCTATGTCTTTGATACGGTTCCTCTGCTACCACGTGACATTCTATATTTCAACAATCAAAGTTCATTGTAGATTGGAAAGTAAACAATAAAGACTAGGTTGCAGTAAAAAAAATCATTTATATGTTTAGAACCTATTTGCCTTTCGACAAAACATGTGTTTTAATAATATGAATGTTTATCAAATATCAAGTATAATGAAAACGCAATTATATACTTCATGCTTTGAGACGGTCCCTGTACGCGTTATGTGTGTAGTATTTAATATAGCGTCACGTTGTGCATTGTGACTATAAACCTGGGAATAGTTTATTGATAAATAATGTCCCAGACTAAACTGATTATTTCTGAACGTTTATCATTTGAAATTTTGTATTTCAATCATAGCATGGGAAAATGTCGGAAGGTATGATGAAAATTAAGAAAACGATATTTCTGTTAAAATATTTATCTTAGGTCGGAAACACAGTGGTCGGAAAGCAGAAAGATAATCAAAGAAAAGGATTTTTCTGCTAAAATATCTATATTTCATTAATAGATACTACCAGACTAAAAGAATATTCTTATTCAGTTTCAACTGAGACTGAATTTATTCTTAATAGAATATGATTAAAAAAAAATATATATACGTGCATTATGTCTCAAAGGTTTGAACAGTCATTGCATTTATGAAAACTATATGCAGCGTATGAGCACCAATGAGCAGGTATGCGTACCAAAGGGTAGCTAAATATTTAAATTTTAAACAGTCGTGAATGAAAAAAATATGTAGATATGATAGATAAAATAAATGCATCTAGTTTATAAAGCAATTAACTGAGTGCTTAAATTTATATTGCAATTAGTTTGTGCAATTTGCATTAGACATCCGGTTTGTAGAAACTGGGATTTGCAAAAGGGTTATGAAAAAATGATGTACACTCCCAAGTAATTAATAAAATAGTCGAGCCTTAAAATCTATTTTCAAATAGTAGCTGTACAACTATCCAACATTGCTTTCAAATGACTTGTGCAAAAATCTACACACAATTACATATTTTCAATAAAGGTATTTTAACATCATCATTATCTTATTCTATTCACAGTCAATTATTTCAATTCAAAAGCAAACAATTTTCAGCAACAATTTTTTGGTGATCAGTCAGCGGTCTTGGGTTCACGTATTGCTTTTCTTTTTTTTTTTTTTTTTTTTTTTTTTTTGAAAGAAAGCAACTTGTATCTGTGCGATGCTTCTGGATTGGACTGATGATAATCTCCGAGAAAAAACGAATGGCTTGAACTTTGACATTTATGTGTCTTCGTGAAAAACCTGCGAAACATGGAAACTTGTTACCTATAAAAACTCCCGAGATCGTTTACGTTGAAAGTAAAGATATCTTTATTATGATTATTTTCTTAGTGATGAAAACTGTATGTATAATAAACAAAATAGAATATAAAATAACTATTTTGAGAAAAAAAACGCAAACTATTAAACATTTCCCATGTTCCGACGACGAGTTGTTGTAAGATTATGGTACCTTGTTTACATTTCTAAAAATAACCCGGTTTGGGAATTTACGCAAATATGAGTCACGCATTCTGTGCATAAAAAAAAACAATGAACATTCATTGTTATCAATATATCTAAGTTTTCTTTTTTGGCATCTTCTTCTTTTATAAAAATTAATAAAAATGTATTTATTTCAATTACCAAAAATCTTTAATTTTGCATATATACAGAAAATAATATAGATCCGCAGATAATCATGTAACAATCTCAAACCCATATCATATGATGGACCGGCCGGTCCATAATCATAGCACATTAATATAGATAAAACACGGTATCGTTCAATTTAGCGAAGACCATGATACGTCTTTGACTTCTATCAAATGTTTTCTATGCAGCGACATTGTGTTTTTTTCTTCAAAATCAACGCATCAAACTTCATATGAAACAAGATTACAGAAACTAAAAAAAATGGCTTATATTCTGATGCGAATTACATAGACAGGAACAAGTTCGGTCGTAACACTTTATAGCAACACACGTTTAAAATATGACGAGATCAGGAGCCGAGATAAGATAACGAAACTTGTGGTTGGTAAGTCAAGCAGGCCAAAAATCACTTTATTTAATTGTTTTACTCTGAAGAAACTACTAATCACTTTCTCGTAAACAGTATTATATAATACAAATATAACACGCTAATGTTTCAACCATTATGCAATCATCAAATATTTTATTCGAGTTTTGTGACTCCTAATGTACTGGTTTAATGTTAATACAATAAGAAAACAGAATATCTATGGGTTTTCAAGGTTATTTTTCTAAATATTTATTTACGCGTAGCAGATCTTAATAAGTTTTATTAATCAAATGACGAAAGTAATTGATTACAGAGTTGGCATTACTTAAATCCTCGGAGGACAAACATTTTGTTTTGAAAATAACGAATAAGAATTTAATTGGTAAAACGTTTATTATTTTCTGAATTTGATGAATACAAATAGGATCTCTAAATATCAAATGTTAGGATTGAACATACACAGGGTAATCAATCATATTCTTTGAATCGAGATGACAAAAATTCAAGCCTGCAGAACTATTTTCAATGAGCTGTGAGGTACAGATTGCATTAATTATTTAATTTAAGAATTGATTATATACAAAAGGCGGAGCAAATACCATGGTGCAATTAAACATCATAAATCAAAAAAAAAAAAACAGACAACACAATGACAAGGAAAATATGAACCATTTCCCATTACTGGTTTCACGAAAGTGATTAATTAACTGATTGATTGTATATATACAATATGAAGGTTCAGCATGGTGGTATCTAAGGGATGAAAGGATTGAAATTTAGACTTGTCACTGGAAGAAAGTGGTTTGTTGGATAGAGGCAGAAATTTTGCCTTGTAATAGGCCACTGCATAACCCTCAAAACGTTGTTGCAACGGGTTTTCAACGCACAGAGAGCGTGACACGAGGAAGGGAATTCATCGTCCCCGTCTGACCGGACGTGGCTGCGAAATTACACTTTCTGTACAGCTAAGCGAGGGTTTTACTGGTTGAAGGAAGAAGACAAAGGTGACCATATTTCTATATCCAAGTCCCCCTTTCGATGTTACGATAATGAAAATTATTTCCTATAACAAGGAGGACGTTTAATAAGAGCAACTATTTTATTACCATTGAAATTTTCAAGAGATAAACGGTGTAATTCTTTTAAGACTATTCACCTCAGTGATAATACTTATACGATGTCCTGTTTTCGCTTTGTGTTATGTTTCATGAAGAATACTAAATAATCAAATTCGAAACAACATGACAACACCACGTGACGTTTCGTGCACTATGTAGAAAATTAATTTACGAGGTTATTCGATGCAAAACGAATTCAGGTTTTTTTCTAAATATTTTTCATTAGATTTGAAGTAATTCATGCATCGCCTAATTTATTTCTTGATTTTACCATGTTGGAACCCTATATTTTCGAAAGTTTTGTCGACCTATGATAAATGTCAAGTAAACAAAGGCTGTCATGTTGACAGTTGTTTTACTTTTGTCTTTCTCATCTTCGACCATGATGTCCGTCTTTGTCATTCAGCAGTTTCAATGATATTCAAAATGAGTATAGATAATTATTAGTTCTTTATCTAAATTATTGTTTCGTTGCAGAAAATACGATTTATAATCTATATTTTTTATCAAAATACAAAGGTGGCATTTGAAAACCATAAGTCGAAGAAAGACGGAAACATGACACAAAAAAAATAATAAAAACAGAAAAAAAAACCCACACAATTTCAACAAAACAATACACAGACGAACGCACACAATTTCAACAAAACAATACACAGACGATTGAGTAAAAGGAAACCATTCTAACAACCAGAGAGACATAATGACAACCACCAACAGAGACGCCAACAAAATAGTTTTTGTAGTTGAAAGTTCATTCTGTAAACCAGTACCAGTAATACTATTGTTCCTGTTCGCGTGTTAAGCAGCATCAGTAATGATATTATCCGTGCACGCGTTTTAGCCAGCTCTGGTAATAGTATTATTCCTGCATGCATGTTATACATTTCTGTGTCTTTCTTGAGCCATAATTTGTCAGCTCTAGTAATTATATATTTTCTGCACATTTGTTATCCAGTTTTAGCAATGGTATCAATTGCCGTGATCTATTATTATTTGTGCACACTCTCTTGGTTAGAAGCACGTATTTGTAAATTTCTTATTCTGCGACTGTATTCATGTTGATGAAAGAAATAGCGAGATATACGTACTGTATTATAAATCAGTTTTGAACGGTAAGAATTCGTAACGTGAATAGATAAATATTGTTACCACTCATAATAGCTTTCATTTTTTTCGTAAAGTTTATCGTACATGTCTACATTATTTGCAAATATTTTGGTTATGGCTCTGATATTATTCTGTCTGTATTTGCAATAATGGGACAACAAAAGAAAGTATATTTTTGATAATAATAAATATCCGACTATGAAAGTTTCCTCGATTCTTTAACATTAAATTCAGTACTCTAACGAAGGTGTTGCGGTAAAAGAAAATTGTTTCTTATGAATAACGACGCTTAAGATTTGAACAGCATGTTCAAAAGGCTTGGCTCTTGACGTAAATCACTGCACATAATCAAAGGTCTGTCAACATGACATTTCACTTGTCTTTAGGGGCAATGTTAATTGTTAGTGCAACCAACCATTGGTTATTGAAGACACAACTGCTCATAACGTTTTATAAACTACATCGATTTTAATGACAGTGAAAAGTAGTTATAGAGTTTATTTAGCTCTTGAAATTTGCGCATTATGAATAAATCATACTAATTTTGTCATTTTTAGGTATAAATTGTAAATTTTCATACTGCATACTAGTTTTGTGCGTCTTACCTTAATACAGTACTGTTGCTTTCAATGTCCTTAAAGCAGTCAGATAAATATTGCTTTAAATCGTATCATTGCATGCTGTTGTCTCAATCTAGTCATTATGTTTTAAAACTAAACCAATACAGCTGATTATAAGCGAGGACAATATGGTAAATTAATGTTGAAAAATTGTCATGAATATACACTTTGCTTCTAAATTGAATTTCACACATTATTTGAATCTGATAAATAAATAACCGTTGCCTTTATCATTACCATAATCAAGCGCTTGAAGTGTTTATACATTTTATGAAATTTCAAACGTTTACAAAATCTCATGCTTTTTTTAATAAAGGTATAATTCATCCTCTGACTGCTGGATCAAAATTATAAACTGATTTTGTAATAATTTTAGATTAACCATCCAAAAAGTCACTAAATATTGTTTAACAGGTACATAATTGATGCTTGATAATTGGAGTTTATACATACCTTTCCTTATAAATAAAAGGATGTGCGGTAAACGTTTTTGAGAGAGTTACCAAAATGCACCCAAAACACATTTGTATGTGTATTGTTTTATTTGAATCTACGCTTTAGCAAATACTAAAAATCCTGACACTCATACTAAACAAAACTTTACGACAAAAGAGATGATTTCAGTTTCCCAATTGTGAACTTTTCCATTTCGATGTAGCAACATTCCAGCAGCGCCTGCATACGGAGTATATATCTCCCAGTTGATACGAAATTCCAGGGCTTGGGTTTCCTATCATGATTTCCTTGATAGAGGGTTGCTGCTCACAAAGAAGCTATTCAACCAAGAGTTCCAAGTGGTGAAGTTGAAATCGTCCCTTCATAAATTTTACGGACGCCATCACGAGTTGGTTGATCGTTATGGATTATCTGTTTCACAGATAACGTTGGATATGTTCCAATGGTCGTAACTACAATCTCGTCCCCTTTCCCCCGAATATGACCTACCGAATTAGACATATCATCGGGTTTGTATTTACATGAGCAATACGACGGGTTCCACATGTGAGAATCATCCCCAGTTTTTTGTTGGGCTTGTGTTTCTCAGTCTTTGGTTTTCTATGTTGTTTTGTGTACTTTTGTTTGTCTGTTTTTATTTATCTTTTTAAGCCATGGGGTTGTCAGTTTGTTTTCGACTTATGAGTTTTAATGTCCCTTTAGTATCCTTCGCCTCTTTTCTCATACTAGCTATGGTATTAGGCTTGCAATTTAGTATGGCATACGAGCGTTTAGACAACACAAAATGCATCAGTGGCACTCAGAAAACATTTGGATAGCAAAACCAAATTCGTAGCCAAAAAAAAAACAAAAAAACAAAACAAAACAAAACAAAACAAAACAAAACATAAAAAAACAACATATAAAAAAAAATCGTGCCAAATCTTGCTAGGTTGTCGATGTCTCAGAGTAATAAAAACCTTAGTGTTTCGAATAATTTGACATTTTATCAACAATAATTTCACAGAAAATGACCGCATCAATGACATCCCTTGTTACATCGACCCAGTGGTTGTAAACCCTCCGTATAAAAGATATCTCATTAAAAAATCTGGTGTTGATAAGATTATTAACAAATGTAACAGATTTAATTTATAAATGTTAAACATTATTTTACGTTAGTTGGCGTTTGTGTAACCCATCGCGGGCTTATAGTTTTGTTCGCCAAGCGAGTTACGTCGACATAAGACTCATATGTGGCGCTCAAATCACTACAATTAGAAGGCCAGATCAATTCTGGGTTAGGAAATGAAATTTTACATGCAGACCATTGTATAGATTTAGTCTAGTGTATGCATAAGAAATGTCAGGCGTATTTTCATGGAACATATTGCTAATATTAATTGAAAAAATATTGTTTGCAAAGTTGAATTTGAAAAAAAATAATTACGTTTTAAATCGCCATCGGAAGAAATATTACGGTTTTCATTACTCTTTGTTCAGCAATATTCATAATGTGGGCATCAGGTTTACACTAGGCACAGTTGTGATTTGAAACAGAAAAATCATTTGCCTAGATTAAAAGTGTATTATTTCGTTTTGTTAATGGTATGATCGACAGAATTTAGAACAAATGATTAAGAATTGAACTTCAATACATGATTGGATTAAATCTATCAGTTAAAATGTTTGAAAAGAAATAAAATGTCACAAATAAGGAATTAAAAAGATTTTTTTTCTAGATTCTGGTTATAATAGTTACTTTTAGATTCAAGCTGGAGAGCATGCTTGTCTCTTGCATATGTAGTTAATAATATTACCGCTGAAGGAGCCTGTTGGAAGAAAACTCATTGGGTTGAAGGGTTTCATTTTGTTTGACATGAATTAACGTATCAAAATTTCAATTTATTGATAACAGATTTTATAATATTCATTATCTTCTGAGTTAAAATGGTGTAGTCACTTGTATAAATTATTGATATTTTAACCAAATGTATTTTACTGTTTCCTTTACTTTTACAGACAGACTGAAAGGTTCGGTTTAAACGGATTTCAAATATTGAAATATCAGGCCTAATTCTGATTTGTTTTATTATTACAGATTGATGTTTTTGTTGAGCTTAGAAACAGATCCTATTTAGATTATATAAGAGAGTCGTAGATATGGCAACGAAATTATATTACAATATTTTTATTTAGAAATACATGTACGAATACAAAATACTATTCACTACAGGGATTGGAAAACAAGTGGATAACCACTCATACAAATTTCTTTCTCATTTCAAAGTAATGTTTTGCAAAAAGAGTAATTTGCCAAAGAGTTTAAAAGTCTTGGTGGAAACCAGACGCTTTGAGCATAGTGACCGAGTAATACAGTATCTACTAAAATTACAAAACAACACAATACTATGCACAACAAACGAGCATACTGGTTTCTTAAAACTTAGTTTACAAATCTTTTCGACTTCAAAATAAAGTCTTGTAAAATCAAAGAGTAACAATTTTTAGTATACGACATATTATGATTCAGATACCAAAGAGCAAGCTATTTATTTGTTGGTTCCCAACAAGGTTAGAAAATAGTTAATTACGCAGATTTGTGTATAATGGACATGTAAGCAAGAAATGTTTTGAAGATTCGAATTTTATGCAACGACAAAAAAGATCTGTTTCTAGATTCTGTTTGAATAAATGGTCTTTCTGATAAATACTTTCAATGGGAAGTCGCGTATGTAAAATTTGATAAATCCTACTACCTATTTAATGATATGATGAAACCAAACATTTGTTTTCGTAAACGTTTTTATAAGACTGAAAGACTTGTTGTATTTGATATTTTACGGGAGATCATTCCAGAGTTTTATGGTAGATGGTCTAAAGCTATGCAAGTGAAAAGTCGTTCGTGCAGGGACAGATATGATCTTATTCGCATTTCAATTACTATAGAAGTGCATATCTTGAAATTTATCGGGGACCAGATCTGAAAGATAGGCAGGAGTCTCATGATAAATTATTATGTGAAACAATTAAAGTTTATGTTGTTTTTTTTTTTTTAAATTGAATTATAATGTTTTGTTAATTTTAAAATTTGGTAGTTGGAGACAGAGGTGCAGGTATCTTATCCTAGCCTAGTTAAACATTAGTATTTTATAAAGATTTTTGATTTTTTAACGTGTCTATAATGTCCACATTCCCTTTGAATTAAAATTATACTAGTTGTCTAAATCAAAATTCAACTTAACTAGAAAACAATTGGATTTTCTGCAACCGGATAAATAGTATCGTAGGCAAACATTTAAATAGGACAGTTTATTTCAGGCACTACGTTGATTATGAAAATAACAAACAGCAATTGTCCATGATTTGACCATTAGGGCACACCAAACACCTATGTTTTCCTTGACGACTAGATCATGAACAACAACCCTCTGCTTCCTATTCGATAGATAATCTTTGAATCAGAACAGCAGGTCGCCAATTATTCCCATCCTCTTTAACTTGAACACAAACCCTCGTGTCAAACTCGGGCGAATGCTCTGCTTACGTCAAAGAAAATTATAATAATTTCTTTCCTCTCATCTAGAGTTTTACTGAATACATGAGCCGAATATAAAAGTTGATTCCCAGTAGAATCATTAAGCATGAACCCAGAATGATGCCCAGTAATGAGTTTCCGTTCAAAATTAAAGATATATTGATATTCGCATTTTTTTAAACGATTTGCCAAGATAATGTAGTATGGAGATCGTACGGTTATTTTCGACACGCCTAATTATACATATAAGATCATTCGTGTTGACCGTTGCTACGTTAGTCAATTTCCAAGCCTTCGGGCAGTATTTTAAAAAAGACTTAGATTAAAAATAACACACAGTGGTTTTGTCAACATGTAATAAGCAACCTTTAGTAATCTGACACTACATACAACCAGGACCAGATGCTTTATTGTTACTTTAACGCTGTTATACATTTCAACTTCGTTTTAATAGACAAGGATGTGATCTAGACAGTTAGTTGGACGTCTATCGTCCAGAGGGAGAGTCTTGTTCTGATTATTTATATTTGACTGTGGTGAGAAAAAAATCGCTAAAATTCTCAGCTTTGGGAAGATTGTAATTGTTTCAACCCAGCTGTACTTGACGCTATTATCCACCTATCTGCCACGCTTGTTGTGCGACTTTTAAGCTTATCAACCTATGAATTAAAGATATACATTTTTTCCTCTACATACGAAGCTAACTGTTTATTTATCCAAGTGTTCCGGAAAATTACTTTTCTTAGCACACTTTGAAAACCGGTTTCGTAAAAATATAAATAGCCTTTCTGATATGTTTTATTGGAAATAATATTATGTGTCAGTGTTAGAAATTATTTACAATGTTGTCAACGTCGTTAGATTAACGATTTCGTCCCAGTTAACGTTTTTCTAGTTATTTACTGTATTTTGTATTGACTCAACGATAATATCAATAGCCAAATTTTCCTCTTTAAATATTTAGGAGAAGGCTTTGCGATTTTCGGACAGTGACATCGGATATTCGACGGTAGAGTCAGATCTCCTATATGTGCTAGGTCAATAATACTAGGATATTTCGAAATCACTAAATCGATCAACGAACACAATGTTTCAGTGAAATGTATCGCCTTATTTACAAACTGTGATACATTGTATCTTGACAGAATAATAGCATGTTTTAGTTCTTGAAACCTGCTCTTTGGTCCTTATTGAAATAGCTTAGAATTACATAAGAATCAGCGATTTCTGTACCTACCGCCTGATCAAAATAATGTTCAATTAAATCAAACATACGTACAGGAGAATCAGACGGACAATTAGTTTTTGATCAGGGCATTGTGTGTTTTCTTAATTTTTACTTCTATCCAAACGCTTTCTACGCAGCAAACCACATGAAAAACATGTCTACGAGTAGCATGGGTGTCTTTTTAAAGCCTAAACGGCCACTATCCCATCTTGTCTACCCTAACGATCATATGTGAACGGGGTATGGAAATTATCCAGTGTAATCAATCTACATTTGTATTTTAGATATCTTGGTGTTTAATTCTATTACGTTGCATTTCATGATAGCCAGTTTAGAAAGACCTTTAACTCTTTGTGTTGATTTTGGAAAAAAAATCATAGTTCAATGTTTAATCATAGCACATTGATATTTGCAAAACACTGTATCGTTCATTTTTGCAAAGAACATAAAATTGTGTATTTTTTTTTCAAAATCAATAGATCACAAAATGAAAACAGCACTTTATCAACTATATGCGTTCGAAGCGCATTTCTGTATCAAACTTTATTTAAACAAGATCGCGGAATTACTAAATCTAACAAAAGTCTTCCAAGGTCGGTCGTTAAAGTTTTAATCAAATAGCATGTAGAAATTTTCGAACACACGTTTAAAAAAACGGGATCAGGAGCCGAGATAAGATAACGAAAATTGTGGTTGGTAAGTCAAGCAGGCCAAAAATCATTTTATTTAATTGTTGTACTCTGAAAGAACTACTAATCACTTTATTGTAAACAGTATTATATAATACAAATATAACACGCAAATGTTTAACTCATTATGCAATCATCAAATATGTTTTTCGAGTCTTAGAATTCTCCTAATGTACTGGTAAAACGCTAATACAAATAAGAAAACAGAATATCTAAGGGTTTTTCAAGGTTTTTTTAAAAATAATTATTTACGCGTAGCAGATCTAAAAATCAGCTTTATTAATCAAATGAGAAAAGTAATTTAACACAAATCTGGCATTACTAAAAAATCCTCGGAGGACAAACATTTTGTTTTGAAAATAATGAATATCAATTTAATTGGTAAAACGTTTATTATTTTCTGAATTTAATGAATACAAATAGGATCTCTAAATATCAAATGTTAGGATTAAACATACACAGGGTAATCAATCATATTCTTTGAATCGAGATGACAAAAATTCAAGCCTGCAGAACTATGTTCAATGAATTGTGAGGTACAGATAGCATGAAAGATATTAATTATGATACAAAAGGGGAGCAAATACAATGGGGCAATTAAACAACACAAGTTAAAAGAAAAACAGTAAGACAGTGACCAAAGAAAAGAAGGACAGGAAAAAAAAAACTAAAAAAGTCCAAAAAACACAAAATAGAAAACTCAAATTGAGCAATACTTACCACATCAAAAAGCATGGGTGAATTTATGTCCTCCGTAAGGGTTAGCTGTCCCTGTACATCTAGTGATATCTGTCGTGTTACTCCTGTTTAAATATGTTAATGGGTCATTATGATAAACATGAAAATTCTTCATTAATGAATGCTTATTTTTATAATTTAGCTGGCGTTCGTATATCATTGAAGGCTTTCGAATTTAAAAGTATTCCTTAGATAGTTGTGTATGCATGGTGGCACTTCGTTCCCCATTACTGGTTTCACGATAGTGATTGATTGATTGATTTTATATATACAATATGTAGGATTTGCAGGGTGGTACTTCAATGATGAAAGGATGGAAATTTAGAATGTTTCTGGAAGAAAATGGTATGTTGGATAGGGATATAAATTTTGCTTTGTAACATGCCACTACATAACTCTCAAATAGTTGTTGCAATAGGTTTTAACGTACAGAGAGCGTGACACGAGGAAGCGGATTCAACATCACCGTCTGACCAGACGTAGCTGCGAATTTACACTTCCTGTACAGCTAAGCGAGGGTTTTACTGGTTGAAGGAAGAAGACAAAGATGACCATATTTCTATATCCAAGTCCCCCTTTCGGTGTAACGATAATGAAAATTGTTTCCTATAACAAGGGAGATGTTTCATATAGAAATACTAAATAATCAAATTCGAAAGATCGTGACAAAACCACTTAACGTTTTATGTGCTATGTAGAAAATTAATTTACGAGGTTGTTCAATGCAACACCAATTCATGTTTTTTTCAATTTTTTTTTTTTTTTAGATTTGAAGTAATTCATGCATTATTTTTGATTTTACTATAACTCTATATTTTCGAAAGTTTTGTCTACCTATGATAAAATATCAAATAAACAAAGGCTGTTATGTTTACTGTTGTTTGTACTTTTGTCTTTCTTACCTTCGGCCATGATGTCCGTCTTTGTCATTCATTAGGTTCAATGATATTCAAAATGAGTATAGATTAGTTATTCATTTAAATTATTGTTTCATTGGAGAAAATAAGATAAATAATCTATATTTTTATCAAAATAACAAGGGGACATTCAAAAGCCATAAGTCCAAGAAAGACAGAAACATGACCAAAGAAAAATAACCAAATAAAATGACGGAACACAATTTCAACAAAATAATACACAGACGATGGAGCAAAAGGAAACCATTCTTAAAAACCGGAGAGATAAAAGAGGGACGAAAGATACCAGAGGGACAGTCAAACTCATAGATCGAAAACAAACTGACAACGCCATGGCCAAAAATAAAAAGACAAACAGACAAATAATAGTACAGATGCCACAACATAGAAAACTAAAGACTAAGCAACACGAACCCCAACAAAAACTGGGGGTGATCTCAGGTGCTCCGGAAGGGTAAGCAGATCCTGCTCCACATGTGGCACCCGTCGTGTTGCTTATGTTATTACAAATCCGGTAAATAGTCTAATTGACACCTGCCAGAACTATAATTGAAAATGGAAGTTAAAAATTGAAAACAACACGTTTAATAATTTCAATGCGTCCGAAGCGCTTTTCTGGATTTACCTTCATCAGGAACGCTCAAAGCCAAACATTTGAAATCCGAGGATGTATAAGTGCCGAAACCGTTGAAGAGCTATATGACAAAAATACCTAAAATTGAGAGCCAAATTCATCTAAAGTCAACTTTGCCTGAGGGAGTTGAAACCTTAGTTTCTTAATAATTTCAAAATTTATAAACGGACAATTTTAGAAAAGTTTGTTAAATCATGTCAGTACCGAAGTACTGACTACTGAGCTGATGATACCCTCGGTAAAGTTCGTCATGCTTATTTATTCTCAAACGAATTATTTAATTTTAAGCCAACTATCCACCAGAAATTCTGTGGAAATTATCAGTACTTATCGTAAGAGTCAATCATGCTTAATTTTGTTTCATATTAGTTTGTCTTTTTGTTAATTTTTACTATTTATAAAACCTAAGCTTTCTCAAATTTCACCGACATCAGCTTTGCCCATTGCCTTAAGTGAGAAAAAGGAAGAATTTCAGCATCATGCAGGGAAAAGAGTGAGAAAAAAAACATTAAAGAGCAGCGGAAACCGGCTATGTTTAATTTTAACCGATTAAGTTAGAAATTTTCTGTTCCAACAAAAGTATACAACTTGTAAAATGTAGTAACAAAAGAATGAAAACAATTAGGAAATGAACGCTATATTCATACATATATGTCTTTACAATCCTTATTAAATGACATAACAAATAAGTTGTAAAAGTACAAAGTAATCATTAAAACATCTAATATTTCTTACAAAATCACACAACCGCATACTAGCTCCATTTGGTATCATTATCGTATTTCGGAGTAACAAATAATTATCTCAGAAATGTTTATTCGAAAACTTTATGGTCGCAGAGAGAAACATAGATGTTCCATTTTAGTCTGGCCTTACGAAAATGACGCAATTGTTTTCATCTATTGACGAGTTCATTATAGGTTAGCCTCGACAAATGTATGCTTAGCTTACCAATAACAGAAACCGAGAGTCTTTCATGCTTACAGATATTGGCTTTATTGAAAAACTAGCTTAAAGTGCTTGTATTGTAGCGATAATGCTCTGTTATTAGTGAGAATTCCAATACAAAGATGTAATGAAGGAAAATTATTAGATATATATTGTAAGTACATGACGGATTAATAGTGAAATGGACATTAGTAAGTTGAACCTTTTATTTGCCTCATATGAATAATTTAATCATATATTGATAATGACATACTTAACAAATTTTGAGTTACCTCAATATCTTACGTCGTGTATATTTTTACGTAAATTTTGATATATATCATAAGTAAATGGTGGATGCTAGGGAAATAAACATTAGTAAGTTGAACTTTTTTATAAATTTTCTTAATATAGATAACCTGCCTGATTTTTTTCATGAATATTGATCATATTTCAAATCTATTTTAAACTCTTGCGTCTTTGATTTTTGAGATCAAAATTAATTCTATTATTTTCATTTTATTATAAACTGGACTGAAATGTTGCCATACATTTTTCTCTACTGAATCGCCTTATTTTCACAATTTTACTTCGGTTTCGCAAAATCTTAATGATGTTACTGTATGTATTTATTTATATGTACAGCAGCCGATATTAAAGTGTAAGAGGGTATGATTTCTTTATCGTGTGAATTTTTTTTTTAAATAAGCAATTTCGAGCAGGTTCAAGTTCAAAGTCTTATTTGAAGTCAAACAAACAAACATAAGCATTTTGTTGTTTGATATTTCAGTATTGTTTTTATTAATTATGTTTTGCTATGAATGAAACGAGACGAGAAGCTACCTTATGTTTTACGTGACTATTTAATGAAACATTTATTCAAAAGGTACATAATAACATAAACGGTATCAATTTTTCTGCACCAACATGCCATGAACATCGGTGCAAGAAAAACATTTAAGTATGTGATAGCAGTAGTATATCAAATTACAAAAGCACATACACAAGCAAAATATTAATCCAAAAAACACATACTGAGGCGACTGGGAATGAAAAGATGTGTTGGTGTAAACTGACAACTGAGACGTCGTCGTCGACGATTGCAATTGTTGCTGATATACGTTTCAATCAGTAACTGCACATGTAAACGTCGATTTATAACATTTCATCAGTTAGATTTGGTCTTCCTTTACATTCAAAATTGACAAACTGCAATTTTGACTTTGGGGTTTTGAAACAACATCGAGTCACGGGATTTTTGTCGATTTTATTTCTTTTCATCTCATTTCTATCATGTTGATTGTTCATTATTTATCAATGCAGTAAATAATTTTACAAGCAAAGCTCGGTGAATATATATATATAAAAAAAACCTTTTCGAGTAAGAAGGGGAAATCATTATTATGCATCATATGTTATAACCTCTCTGTTTCGACGAACAACGCTCTTGATTTCTTGATTAGACAATAAAGTCTCATAATGTTTTCATAAATAAGTCTTTTGTTGTCAATGCTTGAGGTCATGAGTTTGAATTTTGCTTTGAAAATTTAATATTTTCTCATTTAAATTTGTTTTTGTTAGCAAAATATAGCTCAATCTGTTCCGTAGAACACAACTTATATTTTTGTTTATTTTAGATGTGTAAGGTGTTGAACTTTATCTAAGAGACTTGCACTGATAGAAACTTTAAAGCATTTTAATCAAGCGATGCGCTAGTCGACACCGTGAAAAGATCCTGTATAAGTTAAGGAATTATGTCAGTAATTTTGTTATTGTTCATCAACCAAGATGTATTTTTTCTATCAATTTTCCTCAGTAACTGTGAGCTTTAGTTTTTATATACTACCTTGAAGTTTAGAAGACATTAGAGGTTATTCACTGTTTTTGTATTATGTCTAATGTAAGACAATTTTGAATTGTGAATTGCTTATGTATCTGACGCTTTTATGCTACAAAAACACAAATTATACCTGTAATTATTACTGTAACATTTTGAAAGAATAGTGTGACATGTCATCGCGTTCACACATTTTTGATTTTTATTAAAATCTTTTTAAATGATATAAGAAATGTGAATCAAAATGCTTACAGTATATGGATGGTATATTGCCATGTCACAATGTGTATTGTACGATTTCACTCTTTTTTGCATTAAGAAGGATGACACATTTGATACTCCTATTTGAATTTTAACGAAATGTAAAACCGGTTTTTGCCAGGAATCGTAAACTCGGTTCGTACAAATAAAGAAACAATCAAATACATTTTTTTAATAATTTTCTAATTTTTTTAATTTGTCTAGTTTAGTTTTTATACCGTATCTTGTATGCATGCTTAGCAAGTTCTGTATGTTTGCGTAAAGAAAACTACCAATTATGTTGACGTTGCAGTCCATTCTTTTAATGTTTAAATGAAAATAAAACAAAAGACCTTTTTACAAAATAAGCTGTATTCCTTAGTGAAAAGACCAAATACAACTACTCAGATAGAAATAAAATACAAACATCTTGTGAGAATAAAAATTAATATGTGGTCTTAATTTTATATATAGAAACTCTGAAAACAGTCAAAGTGAATGGAAATATTCCAATGTATATTTCGATCGAATAAATCAAATCCCACATGCACTTTCCAACAGAAAAGTTACCTAGGACTAAGACCTTTTTACAAAATAAGCTGTATTCCTTAGTGAAAAGACCAAATACAACTACTCAGATAGAAATAAAATACAAACATCTTGTGAGAATAAAAAATAATATGTGGTCTTAATTTTATATATAGAAACTCTAAAAACAGTCAAAGTGAATGGAAATATTCCAATGTATATTTCGATCGAATAAATCAAATCCCACATGCACTTTCCAACAGAAAAGTTACCTAGGACTAATTGAATCAAAGCTCCCACTAGTTCATACATTAAAAAATCTACATTGGTACTTGACACGATCAATTTGAGCTTACATATTCGTCAAAAAATGCAAATAAAGAATATATAATTTCCTCGACTTGTTATTTTTCCCAAAAGAGGAAAGATTCAGATGCAAAACTGATTAAAAGGTTATTACTTCTAAATAACCCTAGTGTTAAACAATGTCAAATCGCTTATCTCTTCCAAGTGTTGTAATTTAACTTATGGTACATATGTTTCTAAATAGTCAGTTAATATAATATCCTTACTGTTATTGCCAACCTAAAAATGAATCCAAATAGCCTTAGTTCAGCAATTGTCTACAGCCTCCAAATTGGTTTTAACGAGATAAAAAGTAGCTGTAGTGTATATGACGGATCCGTCTGTAGTATTGCATAATTTTCAACGAGGAAATCGGTATCAGGAAAAGTACTGTTGAAATTGACAATTCCTCAACAGCCCTATAGTAGAGTGACTGACATTCCAATTATACTCGATTAACATTTTTTTCAACAAAAACACAAACCTTTTATCTTGAGTTTAGTTTTAAATAGCAACGACTGTCACAGAAACAATACAATTACCGGACAGCTGTTTCTTACAAATCCAAATATAGTAAATTCGGAATTGGGTTTCCGTGCAAATTAAGAAAGATTTTATGAGAGCATTTACATATGATTTAATATGCTATTTCTTTACTTGAATACTATAAGGTAAGCCTGTTAACAACTGTATCAAAAGAAATTTAAAAAACTACTAGCAAAAGTAATTGAATATTCTTTGCGCCAGAAAAATAAAAAGCTGTTACATAATATATTAAGCGAATTTATTTTAAAAAGACTTTCTGTCTGTTGATTTTATGAAAAAAGCTTCTTTTGGGGAATTAAAATGTAGTTTGTTTAAAACAAAACTTCGAAGAATAGAAATCTTAGATTACACATTCTATTTGATTAATGAATTGGTATACAGTTTTCTATGTTCGGATAACAAAATGAAACTCAGGAATGGAAAAATACTAAATACAAAACTCGTTCAAAAGGTATCTACACGTCTCAATCTTCAAAATCGCTTATCCAAAAATACTACAATCGCTAACATTTTTAATAATAAAAATCGTGGTTACCCTTCTATCAATAAGTGTCATGCCAAAAATGACTTATATGTCCCCGTCTTTCCACCAACAATACGGTAAGGTCCACGTTTAATGGTTGCACATTTTCCTTAAATTTTGAAACCGATATAAATTGAAAACCTAACAGTATTATCTATTTTCTCACATGAAACAAACCGGGATGCGGTATTCAGTACGTAGATGAAACCGGACGCTATTTATCTAAACGCACGCAAGAACACCTTTATCTTTTTAGAAGACCCCAACCCCATAAATTTAAAAGTATCATTTATCAACACCTCAAGAAGCACAATCATCCTATTAAATATTTAACAGTTCAACCTTTAGAAGAAGTAAATAAACAGCCTGGGGAATCTCATTCAAAGATCCGACCGTGCGAGGGCTGTATAGCCAGTCAAGGTCGTTAAAAACTTTTGTCATCATTATTCAAAGTTTGTACGATCACGGAAAATAACAATGAGGTTCTGCAAAAGGAAATCACGAATTCACCAACATTACAACTGACTCCATTTTCGGAAAATGACATTTGTAACAAACATAAACTTTTAGCTACCTCTTTACAAGCAAAACCAAATACAATGAAAGTTCCAACTATGTACTGGCGTCCGAAGCTGCACAAAACACCTTACAAATATAGATTTATTTCGTCTTCAAGCCATTGTTCCACTACTAAACTGTCTATTCTACTTACTAGTACACTTGGTACAATCAAAAACCTGGTAATAAATTGTTCAAATAAGGCCTTTGAAAATAGTGAAATAAATTACTTTTTGAGTGTCAAAAATTCATTGGAAGTACTTGATAAATTGCATGCTTATATTGGTGATTTTGAATCTGTTCAAAGTTTTGATTTTTCTACCCTATATACCACTTTGCCTCATAATCTCATTACTGTGCCTATCCTGACGGCTTTGGCTTATCACAATACCAATTGCTCAAACAGTTTACCAATTTGCAGTTTGAATTCATCTCAACAAACTGATCAACTGGTAAAATTTTTAACAAGTTTCTTAAGTGAATTGTTGTTAGTTTGAAGTTAGTGCAGTGAAATAAAAGTAATGCTTACCATCCAACTTCATTAAATTAATATCTGTGTACTGGAAGTGAAATACAGTAACCACCTACTATAATATAAGGCATTGGTTTAAAAAGGTCTGACTTTGACATGAAAAATTCTATCCTAATGACATTTTATAAATAATTAGTTCTTACAATTGTTTGGTGAGTCAATACATTATTGCTTTGTTTTCTAACAAGAAGTTATTGTGTAATTGGTAGTTGGATAATTTTTTCCATAACAACTACTAATCTGCTGGCATTAAAGGGAAATAATTTTTATTCAAGTTTTTTCACTCATTGTAAAAAAGATATTTAAAGATAACAGGTTGATGATTTTGTACGCCAGACACAAGTTTTGTCTATAGAAGACTCATCGGTGAGGCTCGAATAAAAAATTTATCAAGCCAAATTAAGTACGAAGTTGAAAAGCATACTTTAAACAAAATTCTGAAAGGTTTTGCCAAATACTGCTTATAAGAAATCTAATTCTCGTGGGTACAAATTCCTTAGTATTTTGAACAATTCAAACTTTTGCAAAACAGTTAATTTGTAATTTTGACCATATGAATGATAACACAGAACTGTTGACTACTGGGATTCCCTCTTAATTTACAGAGAAATCTGTATGATTTTAATGAATAAACAACTTTGAATGTGTTACATAATAGGTTTTCAACAGCTTTTTTTTTTTTTTTTTTTTTAATTTTAATAATCTTAAAAGATTAATAGTTTAATAATCATGGAAATAATGTTAAGAACAAAATAATTATAAAATGTCAATATGAAAGGAAGTTGACAGTGTTGACAGAACAAAAGTTTGCTGATTATAATATGAATTATTTCCTTTATTATTAGCAGATTATTAATTGCTTATAAAAATATCCAAATTACAATTACGCAATAACTTCCTGTTAGAAAACAAAACAATATTATTTATAAAATTTATTTACTAGATAGAAGTTTTCGTGTCAAAGTTAGACCGTTTTAAACCAGTGCCTCATATATAAAATGATACTAAGTCATCATATATGTGAATTTCATGACATCGACAATTATTAACTGAAGTTGGATAGTAAAATTGAGAATGGAAATGGGAATGTCAAAGAGACAACAACCCGACCACAGAACAGACAACAACAGAAGGTCACCAATAGGTCTTCAATGCAGCGATGCACCCGGAGGCGTCCTTAAGCTGGCCCCTATATATGTTGTTTCGATGGGTCTTTGCTGATTTTAGTCATAAACCTTGCTGATTTTAGTCATATACCTTTTTTCACTGCACTCACTTCACTGACAACCCATCACTGAATCAATAACTTGAAATATTTTACCTGTTGAACAGTTCTGTGGAGATGAATTGGTAAACTATTTGAGCAATTGGAATAGTAAAAGGCCAAAACCTACTGAATAAGCACAGTAAGAAAAAAATCACTCACCTAATTAAAGGGGCATTTAAAAAGCCAGAATGCGAATATATATATGTTCAAACTCTTTTAGGTCATTTTTAGTAACAACAAACAAAAAAACTATGTCAATTAGACATGCTTTGATACGACAACTGCATTTGAATTTTAACTAGGTAACATTTTTGTTCGCTATGGAGATTCCGTATATCGTCAAGTTATCGGAATTCAAATGGGGACTTACTGTGCACCACTTATTGCGGACCTGTTTCTGTATTGTTATGAGTTACAATTTATGACTAAAATCAGCAAAGACCCATCGAAACAACATCTGATACAAAAATTTAATAACATTTTTAGATATTTGGATGATATATTGGCTCTCAATAATGACGACTTCAGTATGTACACTAAAGAGATTTATCCTGCTGAACTGACGTTTATATATCTCAACTTCTTCAATTCGCTCGTGTATGTAACAATGTATTTGATTTTAAGGAAAAGATTTCTCTGTATTACAGAAAAATTATTACACCAGGGTTTTCGATATTACAAACTAGTCAAAACATTAACTACATTTTACCATCGGTACAAGGACATCATTCGTAAATATAAATCAACATGCAGACATCTTATACGTTCAGGTATTTCACATCAAATCTTTTATGGTAATATTCTATACAATGCACAAAAATGTCGTCATTCACCTCAAAAGATATAGTTACGATACTGTTGTCAGGTCATTAAAGATGGCATATTTTGGAATTAATATTGATTCACTCATAGGGTCTTTGCATCGGAAATAAACACATTCATTCTAAAACCAGTTGTTGGCATGATACGGGTTATGTTCTTCTCATATATTTTATGATAGTATGATACTAAACCCCTAACGGTAAGGATAGTGCTTTATCACATTAGAAGACATAATCTTTCAATCAGTTTAATTGAGGTCTGGAGCTGGCATGTCAGTAACTGCTAGTAGTCCTTTGTTAATTTGTGTATCATTGTCATTTTGTCATTTTGCTTAGTTTCTTTTGTTACCTATTCTGACATCGGACTCGGACTTCTTTTAAACTGCGTTTTACTGCGTATTGCTGTGTGTTTGTTTATTCTACATTCGCTAGAGGTATAGGGAGAGAGTTGCGATCTCACAAAACATGTTTAACCCCACCGGATTTTTGCGCCTGTCCCAAGTCAGTAGCCTCTGGCCTTTGTTAGTCTTATATGTATTTTTAATTTTAGTTCATTTATATGTTTCGGAGTTTAGTGTTACGTCCATTTTCACTGAACTAGTACACATTTTTGTTTAGGGGCCAGCTGAAGCCCGCTTTCGGGTGTGGGATTTTCTCGCTGTGTTGAAGACCCTTTGGTGACCTTGGGCTGTTTTCTACTCTTTGGTCGAGTTGTTGTCTCTTTGACACATTCCCCATTTGCATTCTCAATATTATCATATGATTACATTACATGTATGTTCCATTATAATCCGTAATTTTGGTTGGCTGACAATACTCCAATATCATATTTTATTTCAGTATGACATACAACCAACAGCTATGACTGCACGTGCTATCCGTGAGAATGTTAGAATAATGCATTGAAAAACAAACGAAAAGCTTGATTTAATTCTTAATTTCATGGTTGTAGCATAAAATGTAATTATAGGAATTGAATGCTTCTTTTTATAAGTTATCCTGTTTATCAGTAAGCACCCACACTCACATAAAAGAGAGGCGAAAGATACCAAAGAGATATTCAAGTCGAAAACAAAACAAACATACATTTTTAATATATACTAGAATAGATAGTTATGTAAATGACTAGGGAACAAACATTTACTCATTTTCCGTATCAATTTATATTGTTTTTCTAATTTCAAGTGTCCTGTACACCTTGTAATTTTCCTGAATTTCAAAATATTTGGTCTTTGTCTCGAATTTTCATCCATCAATCAAAGTCAGTCTTAAACCATAAATAAATAAATTTTTGTGGGGTTAATGAGACTTATGAAACTAACGGAATGATTATATTTCTTGATCTTTTCTGGCTAAAGGAAAGCCTTTGTATTCAAAGGGATATCATAAAATATTTGAGTAATTGGTTTCCGTGATATTGATTGAAACCGATGAGTTGATTATGTGACATGCAGTGACACACTATAGATTGTTATAAACTAATACAAAACAAAAAAGTCATAATAGGCAAATTCTTTATTTGTACAAACCAAGTTTACGATTCCTGGCAATCTTTTGCTTATTCATATAGTTATTAATCTGTTATTAGTTTATGCAAATAAATCATAGAAATTTCTGTCTTTCATGTCACGTAATAATCATTTATAATTCTATGTAAGCATTGCCTTCAAAGGCATAACGTGAAGTGGTTCGCGATAACGTACAATGCATACCTTCTTAATTATTAGAAATTGAAGAGAAAAAATACTTGAGCAGAAGTAATAATAACAAAATTAAGGCATTCTTAAACAGGAAAAGACTGCTCAGCAGATCTGAAAATCAACATTGTAAGTTCTAGTTCTGCAAAGTAAAAAAAAAAAAAAAAAAAAAAAAAAATTTTTTACAGCGAATAATCAACACATTATGTAATATGTTTCTTGACAATATTCAATGCACACTTTTTAATCTGAACGCCATAAGAGATGGTTTGCTTTGTATAACATAAAAGGCGCTGAACAATAAACAATAGTGTTATCTTCTAGAAAAGATGACTGGGAATGACCAGCCTATAAGTGTTCAGAAAATAGGAACACGTAGACCATGAACATAAGTGCAAAAATGGAATAGGTATTTTTAACGTTATTACAAGTATAATGACATGCAAAAGTTTTTAAAAATGTGAATCACACTATCGTTTTTAAATTTCGGTTATAAAAGACCTTTATTGGGGTCTTCTGCTCATTCCATAGTTACTTTCCTTTAAACGATGGTCCAACCAAAGGGTTGATTGGGGTTTATAAATATGGTCATCCCTGACTTCTCCCCTCCGGCTGTAAAACCAAAAGGGACGTCTGGATGTATAAAGTGGGGCGGTAGGAGGGGCTTTCATCCCGAATTCCCGAAAAAAAATAAAGCATTCTTTCCCGGATCCCAAAAAATAATCATTAATTCCCGAGTCCCGATAAGGGTTAATCTCGAATTCCCGCGAAAATAAAGGCCTAATCCCGACGTCCCGAAAAGGTCCTTCCGTCCCTCCATAAATACGCGGTCACTTCCGGCTAGAAGCAGAACATTAAAACATTAAAAACAAAAACCTCGTGTAGGAAAGTGCCATGCGCACTGCACCCTTGCAAGAACTCTTTAAAGGGTCCATATGTGGCAAGTTTGATGGCAAATTTACTGCTCTTATCCATATTTGTATAAAGTCGAAGTTTTCACTCTTTCACCCTGTCGATCCATTTTGCAAAACATGGGCTTTGAATCCGTTGTTTGTTTGTTCTCGTCTTGAATATGCATGCAACATTTGACACTGGACGTTGACCAAACAAAATCAATTTGAAAATGTTCTGTAAGTGATAAACATGAAAGTAACAGATAAGTTTTTCATTAGAACATTTTACGTTCGTTCAGATATGCAAATTCATTGAATTTTTGAATCTTTTTCAAACATATTTAAAGACTTTAGTTCATCCAGAGCACTCTTTTTTTTATTTAAATGTCTTAGTATTTTAGTTGAGTTTAATTTTTGGTCTCACTTAGTTAAACGCTTCTTTGATTTTATTTTTATCTGAATTCAACCAAAGAACTGACATAACTACATTTTGCTCCATTTGTAATTGTCAACATCTATTAATAAGTTTTATATTTAATATTTATTAAACTTTATTTCAATAAAATAAGAAATGTAGAACAAAATTCTTACAGCTGACGGCACAGTGGATATTACCACACAGATATTAGCCCATTTCCCCTTTGAAGCCATAATAGCAACTTATATTATACTGGAGTGTCCTGATTTTAACATTGGTCACTTTTCTGATCATCGGTTTTGTTCACATGATATATGGACTCATTACAGAAGATTTGAATAGAATAAATGATCTTCTTTTAAAAAAAAGTCTATGAACACGCGTTTTATTATAAACATTAGCCATTCAGTGATATAAAATATATTTTAATTACATTTGAAGGATCATATATGACTTAAAGTATGAAAAATAAGCATAATATATCAAATGTAACTGCTCTCAAATTCTTCCTTAATTTGCACCGAATCCGAAGCTCGATCTTACATCTATATCGGTCAGAAACAGCTGTCCGCTAATTTCATTTTGTCTGTTATAGTCGTTGTTGCTATACGAAACCAACATTAAAACAAAGAAAACGTTTGTGTGCTTGTTGAAAAAAGAGTTCATCGAGTATAATTGGAATGTCAGTCACTGCATAGGCCTGTGGAGACATTATTAATTCAACAGTACTTTTTTATACCGAATTCCTAGTGGGAAATTATGCAATACAACTGACTGGTCTATCTGATATGTTTCTAATTTGGTAGATGTTAGTAGGGACACTATTTGGAGACTGTAGACAAGTGCTGAGCTTTAAATATTCGAATACATTTTAGATGGGCAATAAGAATAAGGATAGTATTATTGTTGACTCTTTTAAGAACAAGGATATGCATACATTTATTTAAAAATCCTAAAAAGATGAGTGATGTGACACTGTTTTACACTAAATTTATTTAGAAGTGATAATTTTTTTTTCAGTTTTGCATCTGAATCCTCTCTGTGCAAAATGAACAAGTTTATGAAATGTATATTTATACCAACTTATGTAAGAACAAAAGGAAACTGAAACGCCAGACAGAGACATAAGGAATAAAATGGATATATATGCATATTCCCCTATTTACATGACTATTCTTTAATTTCAATTTGCATTTTACGAACATGCAGGGGTGTTCATGTCAAATTCTAATGTAGATTGTTTAATTGTTGGACAAGTAAGAAATTTGGTGCAATTAGTCCTGGTTAATCCCACCGCTTTCTCTTAGAGAGTGCCTGTACAGTATTTGATTTATTCTATCGGAAGATATATTAGAAAATTGCCATTTACTTTTACTGATTTTATTGTTCCTATTTTTTGAAAATGTCTTAGAATTAAGAGCACATCTTACATGTATTTATCTCTTGTCACTAAGGAATACAGCTAATATTGTAAAAAGGTCTTTAGTTTTGTGCTAGTTTAAACGTGAAAAGAAATTGCAACACCAACATAACTGGACGTTTTCTTTACGCAAGAATAGCAAGTCGTATTTGACTGAAGTGAAATGGTTACATGGCAAGGTATATGGCTATTGAATTAGTGTCTTCCCGTAGTATAATTCGCCGACAGTTTTTCCGTATGCAGTGACCATAACATGACATCTCTTGTTAAAGTCTCGGCAATCGCTCTGCGCCAGTGATGAAAAAAAAAGAAAAGAAAACAACGTGGAAGGAAGATAGTATCTCCCATTCTGAATGAAAAGTTTTAATACACCAAATCATATAACAACTGTTATGACAGTGTTTAATTACCAATGGGAACGCATGAAAAATTTTAAAAATCCAAATAAACATCACTCTATCATCTTATTTATTATACACGTAGTCACCTCAATGATTCTGCGTTTATTGTTTATGAAGGTCACGATCGGTAAACTTCGGAACCAATCACCGAAATTTAATTAGCAAACACAAGTTTTCTGGATGAAATATTTTTGTCGATTATATGTTATGGATTCGTAATAAATAAAAAAAACTTGCAGGGAAGACTAAGTTTGCTACATATGTACGCATTTGTTCACATAATAATTCTTTCAAATGATATAAGAAAAACTGTTTAACAACCATTACAAAAAAAAAAAAGAAGAAAAAAAAAAGACTACTGCCAAAAGTAATTGAATATTATTTGCACCAGACAAATTCAAACTCAAAGCTGTTACGTCATATATTAAACGAATTTATTTTTCAAATTTTAAAAGACTCGGTCGAGAAGATATGTAGTTTGTTTAAGACGGGAAACAGATTCTTAATTCCCTAAGCCTTTCTAAATAATAGGTGGATGTTATGTCTATTTATTCAAAGTTAGTGATAATAGCCCATTTTAGGGGACCTTGTTAATGACACTTATGAAACTCACGGACTAAATTCTTATGTTGTACTGTTACACCACTGTACCAGATTAGGGGTCCGGTTTGGCGACAACAAACACGTTTTACCCCGCCACATTATGTATGTGCCAGTCCCAAGACAGGAGCGTGTAATTCAGTGGTTGTCGTTTGTTGCTGTATGTCATATTTGTTTTTCGTTTATTGTTTTGTACATAAAATCAGGCCATTAGTTTTCTCGTTTGAATTGTATCACATTTGTCATTTTGGGACCTTTTATAGCTAATTATGTGGTATACGTTTTGCTCATTGTTGAATGCCGTACGGTGACATAAAGTTGTTAATTTCTATGTCATTTGGTCTCTGGTGAAGAGTTGTCTCATTGGAAATCATACCACATCTCCTCATTTTTATATAAATATAATTTCTTGATCTTTCTAACTAATAGAAAGCTTTTTTGTTCAAAGGGATATAATGATATGTTTGAGTAATTGGTTTCCGTAGTATTGATTGAAACTGGTAAGTTGATTATGTGACACGCAGTGACACGCTATAGATTATAATCAACTAATACTTTATATTAATACAAAAAAGAAATCATAGTAGGTCAAAACCTTCTTGCTTATTCCTATATGAATTAATCTATTATTAATTTCTACATGCAAATGAAAGATTTTTCTCTTTAATGTCTTTTTTTCACTGAATAATCATATATACTTCTTTGTAAAACAGAGGCGGAAGAAACCGAAGATGAAACCGATATAGAACATAATGGTAAAATGCATTATTCGTCTTATATCTTGAAAACCCTAAGATAGGGAAAATTTGACAGGGCTTAATGCTTAGGATGACAAGACTTTATAACTTAGCATTCCACTGAAATAATCAGATGTTTCCTTATAGGGGTTTTTCCCCTTAAACGAGGATGGTTTTACTAATTTTCCTTTTCTATATATTATCATGAAAACTATAGAAAGGTCGAAACTGTAGAAAAAAAATCAGAAATACAAGATCTACAAAAATGTCAATGTAACAAACAATTAGATGATTCTTTAAAGGTTATTTTCTTAGACTTTTTTGACGACTTTTTTGCCAATTATCTCGGAAACTATAATAAAAAGGTAAAAATTGTAAACAGCAAAACGATCAGAACTAAAAGATCTACACAAATGCAAATATGACCTTCACCACTGGATGCCTCATTATAGGGGTGCTGCCCTTCAATTACAAGTTTTGACTTATTTTCAAATTAAAATATATTGTCTCAAAAACTATTAACATTTTTTTTATAATGGACTTTCTGTTTTGAATTTTCCTTAGAATTCGGTATTTTTGTTATTTTATCTTTTATAGATAGGTAGAAACAGTAAAAATAAAAAAAAAAAATGATCATTAATACAAGAGATTTGTTTTTCTAATTTTAGTAGTTTTGAGTTTTGCCTATTATCCAGAAAACTATAATTTACAAACAGAAACTGTAAACATCAAAAATGATCAACAACAGAAGATCTACAAAACACTATATATGATCAAAACCACTGGATGGCTCCTTATGGGATTGGTCCTTACATAAATTACATAAATAAAGGCAACAGTAGTATACCGCTATTCGAAATTCATAAATCGATTGAGAAAAAAACAAATCCGGGTTACAAACTAA
The DNA here is from genome assembly GCA_017311375.1 of Mytilus coruscus. Lineage (NCBI taxonomy): Eukaryota > Metazoa > Mollusca > Bivalvia > Mytilida > Mytilidae > Mytilus > Mytilus coruscus. The sequence continues at coordinate 71,972,193 of CM029599.1, forward strand.
AACTGAGGGAAACACATCAATAATAGAAGAGAACAACGACACAACAGAAACTCAACACTAAAATGCAACACACACAGAAACGAACTATAATATAACAATGGCCATTTTCCTGACTTGGTACAGGACATTTTAAGAAAAAAATGATGGGTTGAACCTGGTTTTGTGGCTAGCCAAACCTCCCGCTTTTATTGCAATGTTAAATATAACATTAAAATGACAAGATTACATGACAGGACTACAATACAAATAAATGGGAGAACATACAGGACAGAGACACACGCAAATAATAGCTATAACAATTTTTTTAATTTTCTGAATAACAATTTTAATTTTCTGAATATCTTGAAAACTATTCTAGAGAGGTAGAAGCTGTGAACAGCAAATATTATGAGGAATACAAGATATAAATTTTTGACAGGTAGTCGATTCAGACTCTCAGGAGACTCTTGTTTAGAAAACGTTTTTTTTTTTATGATTGTGTACTATATTACTACCAGAAACCATCAGAAATAAAACTGATCTGTTAATATATCGATTGTGTCCTTTTCCCGATTGAGATATTTTGGCTGAGCGTGGATTGACGAGTGACACAAGCATAGCGGGAGACGCTAACCCTGTCGAGGCACGAAATTGTTTCTCCGTTTGGAGATCATCCTATTCCTCAGTTTTTTTATCTTGATTTGTTTGTTCTTAGACTAAATAAATTTACGAGATTTGAACATAGTTTAACTTCTGTTACTTCTAATTTATCAAAATATTATCTCCCTAACTCCATAAACACATCAAGAATATACTGAAATTATCAATTTTGTGAATAACAAAAAATCATCAAATAAACTGCTCTCCAAATCTTTCTAAAAACTTTAGTAGTATTCATAGCGTAAGTTTTAAACCTTTGAATCTAGAAATTTAGGTGAGTGATGTCAATTCTTCTATTCATAGAATTAGAAACGACTATGATTTTTTGTTTCTGCATCGAAAAGAGTAAAATGATTATAGATAGGAAATAATATCTAACAAACGAGTATTACAATACTTTGAAAATGTGTTCAATAGAATGTTAAATTCTAATTTATGGTACAAATTGACCCAGAAAAGAACTGTTAAAAAATCTAAAAAAGTAATAATTTCCTTTTTTTTATATTTTGAATAACGGATTGTTACATTTCAAAGTAAGGGAATAAGCATTAGTCTTGAATGTACGTCTGGTTTTAAATTCAATATATTGAATAACTTAACCGTATGCTCAATTCTAAAACTATTTTGTTGTTGTTAACAGAATTTAATAGAATTTGTATGACAAAATACGTAGTATCTATCTAGTTTATTGTTTACAGTGTCTCTTTGTGTAGGAGCTGCATTCATATCACAATTTAAGAGCTTCCAGTAATGGCAAACACCATATTTCTTCATCAGGGTATCTTAAAACCCTAAGAAAAGATATTATTCAAAAATAAATTCAATTGAATCCCCAACTTTATTTTTCAAAATTTGCTGTAAAAAAATTTAAAAAGTCATTTTAAATCGAGGAAAGTATCTTCCTCATGCATAGCTCTTATTCTTAGTCCGTCCGGGCTTAGCTTTACTTTAAGATCTATTTGGTTCTCTTCAACGTTTCTATTAGGTTTTGTATTTTTAAATATTTTGGCCACTAGCATTACTAAAGAGACACTTATTGTCGAAACCCGCATCTGGTTCAATACAAATGGTACGTTTAATGTTATTTTTTAGAGAATATATCACAAAACTATACCTTGATGGCAACATTATAAAAAATGTGTTCAAAGTTCTTTCTGGTTGCTTTCAAAGCATATTCTCACATGAATTCATACCTTTAGAACTATGTATTTTCTGTCTTCAGTTATCTAACAAAACGGCATAGTTCAATCAAGAGAAAATTTTCAAATTGTAATTATCAAACATTTCAATAGAAAGCATGTTCTATAATTAAGACTCCACATTTAAGCATTAGTCTAATTAAACAACGAAAATGTATTACCATGTAAAATACCAATCATGCAATCCCTAATTCATTTCAATTACAATGTTAGCTGCAAGGTAGATTAAAAATTAAAACCCATAAAACAAGCATCGATGGTAAACTGCGAAACTAGTTTATCAAACGTATAATGAAAAGCCTTTGTGCTTCTTACAAAACGGGAAGTGGAGACCTCGATCCGGATTCACTCAGAAAACGAAATCGACACCTTAAAACCGATAAAATAGCAAATGCAAATATGTTAATTAGAAAAGCGGCATGAAAGTATTATCAACCATATAATTTTACACTGAACAATATAAAATAATTCATAAATTGTAAAATATGTTTTTGACATCATTCTTAACTACAAATATACTCAATATTAAGAAAATTAAACTTATCAAAGCTACAACATCAAAGATATAAAACAGACTATTAACTTAGCTCATACTTTTGTCTAAAAAAAATCCCGGTATGCATTTAAACAAATGATATGATCTCCGTGTGCACAACACGTGTTTCTGAAATAAAACTTCACCACTTTAAATGGAGTGCTTTTGATGTTTTTCAACCTGGTATTGACCACACTTAGTCATGTCATGGATAACAAATACATAAAATAACACCATTACAAACTCAATCCCAATTCATATTCTTGTACGTGTCTATAAATTAAACTAATCTATTTTATTTTTAGAAATTTACCTGTGATAATAGAAACGTCACAAAAATACGTCACTTTTTGTGATGTTGATCCATTCATGTGACGCGCAGTTTATATTTCGTTTGTGGTGTCCTGGTGTGCTGTCACAAATTCATGGGAGGTGTCCATTGTTATTCTGCGGTTAACATGTTGTTATATACTATTAAATTATTTATTTATGTATTTTTCTGTGCTGAGTGTTCTTGCGTTTGTTTGTACTGTATTCTTGTCACGTGGTGTATTTTTAACATTGCCATATAAGCGGGTGGTTTTGTTAGCCATAAAACCAGGTTCAACCCACCATTTTTTCTTAAAATGTCCTGTACCAAGTCAGGAATATGGCAGTTGTTATCATACAGTCCGTTTCTATGTATGTTGGCGTTTGCTTTTGTTGTAGTTCAGTGTTTGAATGTTTGTAATGAAAATTAAATTGGAGGTACAGATTTATTGTACCTTTTTTAAGATAAAATCTATTCATGTAAAATTTGCTTATTTTCAAGACTCTTAAATATTCAAATTCCAGTATGTTTTATATACTTATATACTTACGGATTTCGACCTTGTGAGTAAAATAGAGGCGAAAGGTACCAATGTGACATTCAAAACTCATAAGTCGAAGAGAAAACAAAAGATGAAGGACGACAAAAGGACAACAAATCCAAAACACACAACATAGAAAACTAAAGACTGAGCATCACGAACCCAACCGATGTCCTCTAAGAGGGTAGGCAGATCCTGCTCAACTAGCGACATACGTCAGTAAACTTAATTCAGAGGAATTTGGCCTTCCCTCTTTTTGTATTCGTCTAAGCAGATTTTTTGAAAACATAGAAGAATTCAATTATTGGATTTAATTACAAGTGAGAGGTTTAGCTAGCTATCAAACCAGGTTTAATCCGCCATTGTCTACACAAAGAAATGCCTGTACCAAGTCAGGAATATGACAGTTGTTTTCCATTCTTTTTATGTGTTTGAGCTTTTGATTTTTCCATTTGATAAAGGATTTTTCGTTTTGAATTTTCCTTGGAGTTTGATATTCATGTTATTTTATTTTTTACTAAACATTCCAGTGCCATTCTGAAAAAAGATAAAATTGTATACTAGGACTTACATTATCGGTAGTAGAAACTTTAGATATACTAGAATCAGGAATAGAACTTGGCGAAATATCACGTTTCTTCTGATTATCTAACCTTGTATGAATAATGTTTATATTTCATACAGTGTATGAATATTGTAATTTTATATTAGGCCTGATATTTGGCACTTTTAATAATGTTTGTTTCAGTGCTCTTCAACTTCGTTATTGATCTGGACTGCAAAGTGTTTTGAGTCGATCGTCACATATAAGTCTTTTGTAGACGAGACGCGCGTCTGCAATAGTAAATTATAAGCCTGGTAGTTTTATGAACTTTATTGAAATCATTACCAATCACATATGTATAGTGACGTCAGTTCCAGTCCCGATTGTGGACAAGTGCTGTCTTATAATTTTCATGTTAAATGAATAACTTATTTTCAAAGAAAGTGGCATGCAAGTGATAATAGCCACGAACATGTACGTGATTATCTAATATCATTCTTTTCAAATCTGGAAGCGATTCCTATCAAGATAATCTAAAATAAATGATCATTTATTGGTGGCAGTTTGAATTTATATCAATTATGATGAATTTATTCCAACCTTTTCATAATGCATACAATGTTTTGTTTCTTATTTTTAACTTCATTTGTTTTAGAAATCTACGTTTTACTTACTGAGTTTGTTTGTATTTTTTACAGTAATGGACCTGACATGGAAGTGAAAATTATCATGTCAAGAATGATAAATGTTAGCTTGTTCATATGTCTGTCTATTTTCGTGTCTAGTGTTTCGTTATTGAACGACACGGATGTTTACTTGTATCATCTGTTGAATATTACAGATACAAATAGATCTGAACGAGGAGTATTGTCACAAGTAGGAAATTTGTCTACTGTATCTGATCGCAACGTGTCAAATGGAGATTTTTTTTACGCCTCGAAAACAACAGAAAATATATTCAAAACAGATGACTCAGATACAGAAAGAAATAGAGATTACATGAAAGAACCATTGAATGATTTAGACAAATTTGATATGTTTAATTATAAGAATAAATCAGCTAATGATTTAGGAAGAACAAATACAGAAACCCCAGTACACATCATGGCATCATTGTCATTATCTGATTCTGAATCAAGAACCGAAACGACAATCCAGACGAGGAGAAATAATCAAATGAATTATACAGTTCCTCCAGGAACAGATACACGAAGTAATCGGTCTAACGAACATTTTAAAGTGGATCAGACAGATATGATGACTACAATAAAGAAGTTTCTAAAATCAAATTTCACTGCTTGGACTTCTACAGAACGCACTGTAGAGAAACAAAAGTCATCTGAATTTACAACATTATCTGAAGAACAATATCAAAATGTAACAAAAGTAATTACATTAGATAAAGAAGATACGACGCTAAATCATGGTCAGATGGGAACTACCATTCACGAAGAAAGTCTATCAACAGCAACAATAAAGTACTCTGTACATCTATCTCCAAATCGAGCACAGCATCGCCATCCAATGCACCACTTAAGCTTAGGTTTGTAAATGTATTGCAATCTTGATATTGATTTATTTAAAATCTATTTTTATCTCAGATCGTTTGAAATTCAATATGCTTAATCCCTTGAAATGATTTGTTAATTCACTTGTATTCAATAAAATTGAGAATGGAAATGGTGAATGTATCAAAGAGACACCAACCCGACCAAAGAGCATGAAATCAACATTAAGGATGAAACGGTCTATTCATGTGATGCATGAAGAATACATACAGAAGTGAAATTAATTTTAATTTTATGATTTCATCTAACCCTTCTTAGAAACGATCTAAGACAATGTTGGAGGAAGCTGTATATTATTTTATGAGTTTTGTAAGCAATATATCTATATCTATATAAACAAGTCTAAATTGAAAACAACGTTCAAACCTATGATTGCGTTGGATAAAACCGCAATTTTTATACGTGTGCATGTAAAACAAATTTCTTGGTAGAGAGGTCTAAATACAGCACAAACAACATTTTCCAAAAGACCAAAAAAGTGAAAAGTATATTTTAACAAATCTATATCTATATATATATATATATATATTTATCTTTTAAAAAAACTCATAAATATACCAGGCTTATGATTTTGTACACCAGACGCGTGTTTCTTATAAATAAGACACCCCAAGAAGCGCAAGAAGATTTTTTTTGGCGGGAATATTAATTTTTATCTTATCATGGGCAAAGTTATTTATTTCCAGTTATTACCATATTACCAGGCCAGATTATTCATTTTCGAATTCTGCATTAACCCATAAAATCAAATCGTACATTCCGTAACCTTTGTCGTTAGAACTTCACAGAGTATCTCTTAATTTTCTTTGATAAAGAATCAGTTGGAAATTATTTTACCTAAAAGTTCGCTTTGACGTCACGAAATTGAAGGTTAAATGTTTCTATTTACCAATGAAAAAGTGTTTACGATTGTACTGATTTTGGTAAGACATTTTATATTCTATTTATGCAAAAAAAAACAGGTAACGTCATTTTTTAATCTCACCATCAAACAAATTAAATTACCACTTAGACCGAAGTTTACTGTAAATTGATGCTCGCTTGTCGAGAAAAGCAGGAAACGTGTCTAATTGCCAACGAAACATGATTATGTCTGTAAATTTGGAAGTCATTCCTCATTTATTAATATAAATCCAATCAAAGTTCATTAACCATGAAAAACGACAACATGCACTGTACAATGTAGAAGCCTAACAAATTTGATAATTATAATAAATATGATTCTTTCATCGAACAAACTTGGGTAATGCTTGTTTCGAAGAAAATTTTTTTAACACCGCAAAACAATGAAAGATACCAGACTTTATTTTATGACAAATGAGCGTTTTTTTCCTACATAAGAATAGTTAGTAGTTTTCTAATCAATACAGTTGGAAGGCCATGGCAACTACGAAGTTAAAGAGAATTGAAAAAATCAAAATCTAGCTACGGAAATTTATATAATAAAATAACGTAGAAGATGATGATTTGCCGTTTAACGTCCAATGGCAAATTAAATGCATATTTAGGACAAGAACATAATAATGTAATATGACTATAAACCCTGCTTTGTACTAGACCGACACGCTGAGCTGGATTTTTTACGTGCCAGTTCACAAGATAACAATCCACAGGAGGACATGTCACCCTACCCGGACTGATAATTCTGTCTCCGAGCCGACCAGTCTTGCTCTTCCTCCTAAATAACCACATGCCTAGTTTGTTTTTAAAGATTTCTCAACGTTTTATCATTATAGTTAGCGTACAGAAATTGACCGGCTACCGGGATGTGATTCCCTCGATGGAGAAACATTGATTTCGATCCTATGGTTGTTAAAATGTCTTTAAAAAATACCAGACTAATAAATTTGTGCGCAATGCGCGCGTTTTGCCTTCATATGATTCTTAAGTGGCGTTCGAATGAAAAACAATTGAAGTGTCAAGTCAGTTACATCTAAGGTTGAAGAGCATTACAAACCAAAAAATCTAAAACGTTTTGCCAATTGTTTGCTAAGGCCGTCTATGCCCGTGGTGGATACACCTTCGTGCTTCGTGTGGTTGGTGTCTGTTTCAGTAAGGAAATCTTCATTATTCTTATAACCAATTACTGTAGTATATGTTAATGGCTGTGAATGACGAAGAATAATTTTTCAATATATAAAATAAAGACGACAGTAGTTTACCGATATTAAAATCTCGTAAATCATCGGAGAGACAAGTCAAGGCAACAGACAAAGCCTGATGGTTTCCTAAAGGATTGAGACCGGGTGCGTCGACATCTGAATTCACATCCAGTCAAAATGTCACAATCGGAAAAATAACATAATCGGTTAAATTTAGAAAAACTCATGTTGGTATGTGCTAAATGTTTGAAGCCTACTGCTTTAGGAAAATAAATTCGGTCAACTTCTCCATTCATATATTTTCGGAATTGCTCCATCAGATACATTGTTTTCTCTTTTTCACTTTTATGTACAACTGCTCGTGTGAATTTCAAAATAGTGTCAATAAAAACAAAAATACATGGATGTGCTGAATAAAATTGCTTACTGTAGTGAGTTTGGCATGATTCCGGGACATATGTAGATATTCAATATGAAAAATATACAAATATAAATTATGAATATGTTCAAAATTATTAACTATCGACATATTTTTTATGAATTATCTTTATGTTTACCTGTGTTACCTGTAAAATGAATGCGCGCAAATGTAATCAAAAGCTGGGCGCAAACGTAAAAAAAATGAATCCCAAATGCGCGCAAATGTAATGCATAAAAACTTGAATTACTCTATATAATATATATTTTTGTTTTGTTAAGAATGTTCATGTTTCATGAGGAAATGTATATGTCCCCTGGGGACCTATTTTGAAAATAAAATATTCTTCCTCATCACTTATTGAATGAATTGAACTTTTTATGAACAGCACTGGATTGTTGACTATTGTGGGCTGAGGATACTCCGAGTGACGATCTTTTCTACGCCCAATAGCAGTGACGTTCATATTTTCATAACACGCATTTTAATAACAAATAAAGAAAAATTCAAACAAACTGTCATTTACCTGTTCAAATTGAGTTGATGAAAACTGTGTTATTTTTTGTTGAATTGTTTCACATTGTGTCATGTCTGGTTTTTAAGCGGACTATACGGCATGAATTTTGCTCACTGTTGAAGGTGCCCGCGGTACGGTGACGATCGTAGGGTGATATATAATTGCTTAAATCCACGTTATTTGGATTCTGTTGGATAGTTGTCTCAGTGGCAATCATACCACATCTTTACCTTTACTTATAAGCATTGTTCCGTATTTACACAATTCACAGGTTATAAATGGTTTAAAATGTCAGCTAGTGACTGGTCATTGATTAGTCTGTTACTTGATATAGAACAATCCAAGGTAGTTATTCATTTATTTCAATATATTTTTACGGGGAAAAAACGATACCAAATTTTGTTTTTTGGTGACCGACAACTCCGACATAATTTTTGTTATTCATCATTACATTTCACGAACAATTAATGCTAGACAAGGTAATTTAACGATTTTTCTCTTATAATAAATCAGTTATTTTCATCTGTCTACAGGATATTCATTTTGCGTGTCTCCACAATATTACAGAAGATGATATGATATCCAATGCATATTAAATGGTCAGAACTTCTTTTATCGGATTTGATTTATCTGTGGCAATATCTATTAAATTAACACTCGATTCATTGCTAGTCTTTTCATATTAAGACAACTCGTGTCATATTGTATCTTTTGTAATGGAACAACAAGACATAAATCACTGTTTGGTAGTGACAAATAAGTACAGTAAAGAATCGAAATGTTTCTAGTCAAATTAAAAAGACCTATCTATAGGGAATTGTACAATGGTTAACGTAATTGCATTTATTTATTCGTTTCTATCTGAGTTGAAGGATATGCCAAACAGTCCGTTTTCACTTTTGATCTTGTTAACCAATGCATATATATTTACATCCTGGTTATCCCAGATTGACATTTAGCTTATAGGAAAATTGGTATTTGTCTGAAGACTACCACGCAAAATCCACTCTTTTAATTCCGGTAATCTCCATATTTCGTTTAGCGGCTCGAACTTGATTGTTTATAGCTTGTAATGTGTATTTAGTATGGCAATGCTGAGATTTCTTTAACTACTTTGTGATTATGTTAAAACGAAGGTCAAATTTTCCGTTTTGTGTGTTAATTAGAAAAAATTTTTAATAGCTATTATTTAGCCTAAAATGCATTGATTTACTTCTAATAGAATTTTAGTTTTGGTATAAAAGGTTCTCCCTATAAAAAGTAAGGCGATGTGGTATAATTGACAATGAGACAACTATCCACAAGAGTTGAAATGAAGTAAATGTAGGCATTATAGGCAATCGTACGGCCTTCGACAATGAGAAAAACCCATACCGTGTAGTCGGCTATAAAAGGGCCCGACATGAAAAATGTGAAACGATTCAAACGAGAAAACTAACAGCCTAATATATAAAAACCAATTTACGAAAAACACATGTATGACAGACATGAGCCAATGATAACCACTGCTCTGTATGCTCCTGACTTGGGACAGGCGCATATAAATGTGGCTTGGTTAAACATGTATGCGAGCGCTTTCTCGATATAGTTCAAATTCAGTAAAATATAAATACAATAGAAACAACACTGTAAAAATCTCCCCATGTCTGAATCGCACCTCAGGACCCACATGCACCAGGAATGTCCGAAGTCAAAAACCCGATAGCGGGATACATAAATACCGAGTCACATCAAAAGTCATACGACTAAACGAAAATAGCACGAAGACAAATAAAGGGAAAATTGTAATAGCATGAAGACAAGAAATGGAAAACTGAAAAGTGAATAAAAGGTACAATACAACGAGGCACAAAAACAACAAACATCAAAACAAATGATGCAAAGCACCGAAATAAAGAGTACTTGCAGTTACTGAAAGCTAGTTCAAAGCCAATTACAACTAATAAAGAAATCATGTTCTCCCAGAATATTTATGTTCACAGGTTTGACTGGGATATAGAAATAAGTCAATTCCTAGACAGTGACTGTGCAGGATGTATAACTACGAACCCACGTCCGGTTGATATGGGGTTATTAAAGCTGAAATTCCAACAAACATAGAAGTACGTCACATCGGGTTTCATGTTTAAATTCGACTCCTTTTGGTATCTTCCGCCACTTTATATAAGACAGTTCAGTTTTTGCTTTAGTAGCTTTTAGCTACCCTTTTTCAACATCGCTGTCGAGATGTTGTAGAGTATTTCACATGTATTTAAAATAACACATATTCAAGTTTTTTCGTTGTATATTTTTCAAATCGAAAAAATACTGAATTATATGGGTTCTCAATAATTTCTTTGCAATTTGTTATCGACATCTAACTATTTTGTCTTCCATTTTTAAAAGACATCTTTTTATAATAAGTCTGTGTTTTGAAATTATGAAATCTGTTTTTCATTCAAATTAACAATCCTATGCGAAATAGCAGTCATACAGCTATGACAGAACTGCATATAAGAAATCCTCATTTAGATTAAAATGCCAGTCTCTAATGATAACACTCGTGTTATTAATCTTAACATCAACATGGTCCTTTAAACTCGTTGATTAAAATCGTGACGACAATTTATAAAAAAAATGCAAGATATTGAAAAGACAAAACTTCGTTATAGAAACCTTTGCAGTACACAGTTTGGTCCAAAATGTGTACTTCAAAGAAAATATATATACCTTTCAGTATTAAAATTTTCGAGAAAAATGCGTTCAAACTTATAAAATCCGTTCATTCAGAAACTATTCAAAGAATTCTTGGTAAATAAGTTTTAAATTTCATTTAGGGTACACTTCTTTTTTAGCACGATACACTAAAGCCTTGATAATATTCATTTTTTTTTATTTTGAAGAAATTTATACTAACAACTGTTATAAATAGAGTAGTATCGCAGATGTATTCCTTTCCTGTTACGAATCGTAGCTTGTGGCTAAACTCCAAAAAGACAGAACGAAACACCACAGGAAAGAAAAATTTCAAATGTACCCCCAGATATGAAGGTAAATTCCATCTAAATAATACTGGTTTTTCAGAAAATTTCGAATTTATAACAAACGGAACGACTCGTTGTGATGTTGACCGTGAAACTTGTAGTGTCGATTTCAGTCGAACTTCCTCCCAACTCTGAGCAGTTTCTGTGTAGGGAGCACATACCTGTTAATAGTGTGAATATGTACAAGAGTAAATAACTATCTGAGAGATGTGAAAGCCGTACGACGGAGTAGAAAGTTTGTTACTGCTCAGAGATGGGTAGTTGATAATTGGAAAGTTGAACACATCACGTTTGCCATTGATTCTAGTTTGAAGTCATCCACTATATCAATATCGAAGAAACTATCAAGATATGAAGCAGTATTCTTTCGGTAGTATCCTCAACATCAAGTTCATTGGGGTATACGAGATGCAAGCACTAATTTAAATATGGGTTATTGAGTGACAAGACATCATCTGAAAGTGAAATTAAACAACTTTGCAAGATGCGTTTTCTTTTTTGTCTTTAAGAAGGTTCTTTATGAATTCTGCTTCATACAAATACAAATAATTCTATTAACTAATAACAGTGCCCGTATAAGGGCAGAATAATTACAGTTTAATTATGACTACAAAACAAAACATACAATACTAAACATAATTTAAATGACTGAGGTGATTAAAACATTAAACATATATACATTTATTAAAGAGAAGAACTGCATAATATATATATATATATATATATATATATATATATATATATATATACATGTCTAAATTGAAAACAACTTTCAAACCTATGATTGCGTTGGATAAAAACCGCAATTTTTATACGTGTGCATACAAAACAAATTTCTTGGTAGAGGGGGTCTAAATACAGCACAAACAACATTTTCCAAAAGACAAAAAAAAGTGAAAAAGTATATATTAACAAAACGCATTTGACTAACAGGTCGAACAACTGATGTTCTTAAACTCTGCTGACTGCCATTGGCGATTGCCAAATAAACGTATCACCAGATGTAACAAAATGGATCTTAAAAATTATTACTTTAATACCAAACAGAAAACAATAAACTTGCGGAAACGATGGTACACCGCAAATATGAGGTGCAAAAATTTGTACACCACATCCGGATTTCGACAATTAATGTCTCTTCAGTGATGTTAGGAATTGAAACGGTATTTGGAAGGCCATATAATTTACCTCAATTTAGGATAGACTCTTGAGTTTTGAGTCGAGATAGGATGAACGGATCATATAAACCCGAAGAAAAATATAATACAAGCCCAAACGAAAAAATATAAACATGTCTCAATTGAAAACAACGTTCAAACCTATGATTGCGTTGGATAAAAACCGCAATTTTTATACGTGCGCATGCAAAACAAATTTCTTGGTAGAGGGGTCTAAATACAGCACAAACAACATTTTCCAAAAGACCAAAAAAGTGAAAAAGTATATTTTAAGTATATATATACTGGTGAATAAAATCCAGCTATATGGGTTCCACTTGGAACACAAACAATTCATACAATAATAAAAATAATAATAAAGGGGGACAGCTCTTAAGTCAATAATTCATTAGTGCATCTCTTTCTTTGGACAGTTGTTTTAAAAGTTTATGAATTATATAAATGATGTCTGTGGTCTTCATTGCTTAAAAGCCAAACTAATTTGTTTTCATCAGAAAGTTTACTAAAATTCTTCTTATTATTATTTAATTGATAAAAGTATGGTTTGCCTACTGTTGTTAAGCATGGGCATTGAATTAAAAAATGGATTTCATCTTCAACAGAACTTTTACAGCATGAATGAGTACAAAACAAATCGGCCAGTAGTTGTGCATAATTAGTACTAATTAGAAATATCAATATTCTGCTGAAATATCAACCCACCAAACTCAACAAATATGTTATCCATTGAAACGTCCAGCATTTTAATGATACCTTTGGTTTATTTGTTGCGGTATTCAGTGTGGTTCTTCACAAAGAAAGATTTTTCGTTAATCCCAATACTGTCCATGACGTTATTTTATAAAATCTACCCAGGAAAATAGTCGCCGATATCGAGTGTAGGACGGTGTGTTTATGTTATCTTGTATAAAGATATTATAGGAACTGAATGTTTGTCGCTACTGATTTTTATAGAACGCTTTTCTGTGTAACTTTAATTTATTCCACTGAACGCGATTAAACGGGATAGAGTTGAGTGCTTAAAAACGATTTTAAATCTGCTACAGGTTCTTGAGCCTTGTACATGTTGTTAGCAATTGTCTTTTAATTTATCTTAATGTTATTTCACCGTTAATGAATTTGGTGTCGATGCCTGATCTTTTAAAGTTTCTATCAAAATTGTATTATACATTTCTAAAGTATGTATTTAAAAAATGTGACATGAAAATTATTCATCTATTAACTACTTTTAAATAAATATTAAAAAGGTTTTGGTTCGGGTCACCATTAAACAATGTACAACAACCAAACTTCCCTCTTTGTCTAGAATTTTAGCGATAACCTGTTATCGTGAACACTTATGTCTACTTGTCCACGTCACATTTTGTGGCGGTATAGTTTGAGCGAAGTATAGCAAGATTTACAAGGGAAACAGTTGTTTACTCGACAGTTTGATGGCATTCGGTTTTTACAATCCTCAGGGTATGGTAGTCATCCAAGACAGAAAATGTGAGTGTTATTGCGTATCAAGACAATCCACTGGAGGAACCATATGACATTAGTTCTTATCGTTAAGCCCAATGATTGTAATTAAGGATTGTACTTTTATAGTTGTATTGTGCAGATTTGGCATTTGTTATCGTATCCAGCATGTATTTCATCATCTTAGCATCGCAGTAATTAGTTTTAGAGATTTTAAAACAAACTTCTCTTCAACTGATAACTTTTACATCAAATGAAAATTACACCTTCTGGTTTGGAAAGATAACTTGTAAGTCGGAAATTGATTTGTTTGCTTCATTTCACTGACAGTATAATTCCATCACGACTCTAAGTAATTTGTTGGCAACAGGGCGGAAATTGATATAAAGACAATGATACAATCCATAGAAAATCCCATTTTGTTATCAGTTTTTAATTCAATTTGATAAATTGTAACGTACTTTTTTTGTACGAGTGATAATAATGGCAATAGGGAATTTTGCGAATCCAGACATTGTATGGTGTCTCTAAGACATTCATCACATCTTGAATTCATATTTCATTTCTTTGACTTAATTTTTTCCTTAAAATTTTCAAAAGTGATCTTGGTTTTCCTTAATTAATTTTGAAAGATGAACCATTATGTCATACATTACATGGTTAGCATGTCGCTAATGTTTCCCTGTCATACATTACATGGTTAGCATGTCGCTGATGTTTCCGTGTGTTGTTCCTAATGAGATCACATACTATGTTGGAGTCGCTGATTAATTCACAGTATGTCACTTTTACACAGAACTTTTCGAAATGCATTTTCATAATTATATTAAATGATTTAATGGTAGAAAAAGTAATTTTGCAGACAATACAATTTTCAAATAAAAAAAAAAAAAAAAAAAAAAATTCAGTGGTTGTCGTTTGTTGCTGTATATCATATTTGTATAACTTTTACGTCATTTGGTATCTGGCGAAGTGTTGTTTCATTGGCAATCATATCACGTCTTCTTATTTTTATGTATACGCCACAGTCACTGACAGCGAGAAATAGTTTTACATTTAGCATAATATCAACAGAATCAAATTAAAAAAAAACTCAGTCGAAGTGAAGTGAAGGTGAATTTTTTTGTTTAGCATCATTTAGTAAAACAATTCTCTTAAAAATTTAAGTTCCTACTGAAACATTTTTTGTCCATTTATTCAATCAAATGCTGATATTTATATGTCATTTCAGTACCTATAGAGGATGGACCATTTGGAAGTCTAATATGGAAGGTGAGTGTTTGTCTGACAATCAAAGATTAAATCTTTGTTTCCAATGTGCGACATACATGTAAATGATTACTAAAAAACATGTTAATTACAATTTTACAATTTGACATTCTGTCATAGGTTATTATGCAATGTATGATACAGACTCAAGAGAGTACAACACGTTGCAATGTATGATACAGACTCAAGAGAGTACAACACGTTGCAATGTTTGATACAGAATCAAGAGAGTAGGTTTGTTTCTGGAATATACTGTATAAGATGTCTTCAAAATTAGGGTTAAAAGAAGTCAAAAAAATGAAATTGGAACCATCAGAAGCAAGAAAACTTAAAAAGAATTACAAACGTATAAGACCCATTGATACAACATCTGATACAAAAATTAAATAACACTTTTAGATATTTTGATTATATATTGGCTCTCAATAATAACGACTTCAGTAAGTACACTTAAAAGATTTATTCTGCTGAACTGACTTTAAATAAAGCTAATACTAACAATGAACACTGCCCTTTCCTGGACCTTGATATCTTTATCTTTAACGGTTACAGTTACTAAATTTTATCATCGGTACAAGGACATTATTTGTAAATATAAATCAACGTACAGACATCTTATACATTCAGGTATTTCACATCTCGTCTTTTATGGCAATATTCTATACAAAGCACAAAAATGTCGTCACTCACCTCAAAAGCTAACAAAACATTTAATCAGAATTATTCAGAACGGATATAGTTACGATACTTTTGTCAGGTCATTAAAGATGGCATTTTTTTAAAATTAATATTGAATCACTCATAGGGTCTTTGCATTGGAATTAAACACATTTATTCTAAAACCAGTTGTTGGCATGATACGGGTTATGTTCTACTCGTATATTTTATGATGGTACGATACAAAATCCCTAACGGGAGGGATTGTGCTTGATTTTCATATGATGAAGACATAATCTTTCAATCAGTCTAATTGCGGTCTGGAGCTGGCATGTCAGTAACTGCTAGTAGTCCTTTGTTAATTTATGTTGATCATTGTCATTTTGCTTAGTTTCTTCTGTTACCTATTCTAACATCAGACTCGGACTTCTTTTAAACCGAGTTTTACTGTGCGTATTGATGTGTGTTTGTATATTCTACATTGGTTGGAGATATAGGGGGAGGGTTAAAATCTCACAAATAATGTTTAACCTTGCCGCATTTTTGCGGAAACCCCTGGCTTTCATTAGTCTTGTTTGTTTTTTTTTAAATTTTGTTTCATTTATATGTTTCGGAGTTTAGTGTGACGTCCATTTTCTCTGAACTAGTATACATTTTTGTTTAGGGGCCAGATAAAGCCCGCATATGGGTGCACGATTTTCTCGCAGTGTTGAAGACCTATTGGTGGCCTTGAATTGTTTTCTGCTCTTTGGTCGAGTTGTTGTCTCTTTGACACATTCTCCGTTTCCATTCTCAATTTTGATATCAATTTTTCGAAAAAGAGCAAACGGGACGATGGTTCATCTTTCAAAATCAATTAAGGAAAACCAAGATCACTTTTGAAAATTTTAACATATTCTAGTTGTGGGATACAAGTGTATGTCAATTAGACAGCATCACAACGGCACAAATAAACAAAAGGCTTGTAGAGGACAACAAACAGTCTTCAACAATAAACGTGTGAAGTACTAATTCGTCAAGAGTACAAAAAGGTCTTGAATAAATTAAACAAGACTATCAAAGATTTGCAATTGTCACCATCTTCTCCAAATAATAAACAATTTATTGATATGATCTAAGACAACCACAAATGAGGTTCTTTACTTTTGACGGTCATTTTCTTTATACTTTTGGAGTTATTTGGAATTCTGTACTGACATTTGGTGAAATCCTGTTAAGATACAAATAAGGTTTTACTTTCAATGTAATTGATCAATTAAAAAAAGATTAAGGACTGCAGAGTTTGCTACACTTTTTATAGTATGTAGAGACATTAACCTGTTTAATTTCATCATATGAGCAGTTTATTTTGTTCCTTTCTTAAAAAAAAAAATAATAATTACGGAATCATACCTTGGACTTCGTAATATAATGCTTTGAGTTGAGATATTGACATGTGTTGTTTGTTGTCTATGATATAGTATAGCTTTGTTTGCCTTTTTAATTATGTTTACATTTAAACATTTAGTTTTTTTTTATAGGATAAAAAGTATCTTATTAGTGTTTTGATACCGATAGTAATAGGAATTGTAGGAGCTGCTTGTATCATCGGAATGACCTATACTGCCAGATATTGTCAGAAATATGAAGCCAAAATAAGAGATATACGATCGACTATGATTCAACAGGTATATAATAAAGATTATAATGTAAATGCAGTATTATTCTGTATGTGCCTGTTCAAGGTCGGAAGACTGTAATTTAGTGGTTGTCGTTGGTTGCTGTCTATCGTATTTGTTTTTGGTTTTTGTAATGTACATTAATGAGACCTTTCGTTTTCTCGTTTGAATCAATGTATATTTTGTCATGATAGGTCCTTTTATATTATAGCTTACTTTACGGTATGGGTTTTGCTTATTGTTAAAGGATGTACGGTGACCTTTAGTTGATTACATCTACGACATTTGTTTTTGGTGGATAGTTGTCTCATTGGCAATCCTATCGTCAAACCTCGGGTGAATCCGCTACTCTCCTTCTTAGGTGGGGGGACGGAGTCGGCCGAGTTTAGACGAGTGGTTGGCAATCATACCACCAAAATCTTTTTATTTTTATATTTATCATTTCTGTTCTCCAAAATATAACATTGTTTTCACAAAGGAGAATAAATCCTAACAACTTCCGTTTTCATACATAATAGTCCTGTTTTCAGAAACACGACTTCTGCTTACTGTGTATTATTTTGTCATTAGGAACACACTGTGCTTTTTGACTTATTTCAGTATTTCATTTTATTTGGTCATGGAAAAAAAATTATGCCAAAATGTAAGTGTAGCTTATATTAACAAATTACTACTTGTCCATTCATAGTGATTAATTTTTTCTTCTTAGTTTCAAAGTTCATACATTTACTGACCGTTACTTGAACAGTGATCTGCAAATAACCTGATGTTCTACTTTATTTTGACTTGCAATGTTTATTTTTTAAGCACGACAATGATAGCGAAGAGAAACATAAAATGTCTTATCGCGAACTTAATGTATTGAGTTTATTATTCTGTAGCCTAACACATTCATGCAGATAGTGACTTCAAATAAAAATAATAATCATTATTTTATAGAAACTTGGTTTTAAAACACTTCAAAATGTAGCAGATAATTTTGTTTGTGAACTGAAAACCCATTTGAAAAGTACTTTATTCAATTAAAAAAGCTTTCCACGTCACTTGTCTGTAAATGCAAAGTTTACATTAGGAAATGATAAGGATGAATTATCTTTAAAACTAGAAAGCCATACCTAAACAAATACTTTATCGCATTAAATGTGTATCTAATAAAACATATATGTCTGGAAACAAATATGAAAAAAAATAATGTTATATGAAGGATTGAAGCGGATCCAAAATATGAATAATTGTATTGATGGAAACATAGATGGGTTCTTCAGTAATGCTGTTTGTATTTACTCACTACTTATCGATCGATTTTCTTACAGTATTATATTCAATTTGCTGTTTTATTGATGTGCAGACACTTCTTGCATAGGCATTAGTTTAAGGTCATATGAAACGTGTTTCTGGTGTTTATAATGATAAGGAAATTATTGAACCAATGCATGCATTTATACTAAACTAAGTCCTAAGGGCACTTTATTTTTACATTTTCGAATCTATAATGTATAATCGACAAACATATTTCATCCGGTCATTGTTTATCGAAAACTTTGGCTGCTAATTAACTTTCGGGTTTTGTTGCCGAAGTTTACAGAATCGTTACCTTGAAAAACAATCAACACAAAATCATGGAGCACGCGAAAAATAAGTAAGATAATATAGCTAAAATGTCTGCTGGTTTTGTTTTGTTTTTTTATTGTATATATGTTTCATGCGTTACCATTTGTTTAATAAAGTTTGTCATTACAGATGTTTATTGATTCTGTGTACTTTCAAAATCGATTAGATATGCAAAATTCGTATTGTGTAGGAAAATATATAATTTATTTGACGAGCTTTAGAAACAGGTAGAAAAGCTAGGCTCACCGAGCTGTAATACAAATAATTTTATATTTTCCTAAACTGTACAAACATTGTTTTATCTTGCAATTTAATATTGAGCTTAAACATATAGCTTTTCCTCCATCCCAATCGTTGAATTTGTTTTTGAATGAAATTAACCTTCCAAAGATGATAAATATCACCGGAAATAAACCAAACGAATGGTCACCCCTTTTCTTCATGTGTACAAGCTTTAGTAGTTATGTCAACTCTAGTTTCCAAAATATTTTATAGAAACACCAAATAAAAAAAGAATGGTGCTTTGAAACACCCAAGATATATGTTTAAGACGCTGATTTTTTTTTTACTGCAATTAAATGGAAGGTTTATTTCCCACAACTGACCTACTATGTTTTTGGTGGTATTATTCCTTCACGTTTATTTACTTTCTATATGGTTTTACCTTCGCACTTGCGCTGTGCTATTGCCGGATCTCGAATGAAAGATGAGGTATTTAAGGTCATTGCATACCGAAAAGCTGTCGGTGAATTAGAGTTTGTGAAAACAATAATTCAATAGCAGTACATTTCATTTCCTATCATGATTTCCTTGATTGAGGGTTGCTGCTCACAAGGAAGCTATTAAACTAAGAGTTTCGAGTGGTAAAGTTGAAATCATCCCTTCGTAAATTTTACGGACACCATCACGAGTTGGTTGACCGTTATGGAATATCCGTTTCACAGACGATAGCGGATATGTTCCAAATGTCGTAACAACAATGCCGTTCCCTTTTCCAGAATGTGAACTACCGAATTAGACTTATTACCGGGTTTGTACTAACATGAGCAACACGACGGATGCCATATTTGGAGCAGGATCTGCTTACTCTTCCGGAGCACCTGAGATCACCCCCAGTTTTTGGTGGGGTTCGTGTTGCTCAGTCTTTAGTTTTCTATGTTGTGTTTTGTGTACCATTGTTTGTCTGTTTGTCTTTTTCTCTTTTAGCCATGGCGTTGTCAGTTTATTTTTCGACTTATGAGTTTGAAAATCCCTTTGGTATCTTTCGCCTCTCTTTTAAAAATTTTGATAAAATAAAGGATTTTCCTTTAAAAGGAAGTCTTTGTACATGTGCTTTTTTGTAAAAATTAGCCATTCAAGTATATAAAACATATTCATCTGCTTTGTTAAGTTTGAAGTATCATATGACTGAAATAAATATTCAAATACCAGAGCAAAATGTATATATATTTTTTTTAATTTTTTGATTGTAATTCCACCCAAGTGTAATTTAGAAAAAGATAATGAACTTCGCCGTACATTATTATTGTAAAAAAAAAAAAAAAAAAACACTTTCAAAATTTCTTCATGAATTTCATCTATTAGACTTATAAATTTCCCAAACGTTCGTTGTTTTTTTTTTTGCCATTCTGTTATGCTTTTGTTGACAGATAGTTATACGTTATGAATTGTGACAAATAGTACGGTTTGAATTAAGTAAATTTGGTATGTCCATAGACGAAAATATCTCTCAATCATAATAAAAAAAAACAGGCTGATGGACTTATTATTCAACATTGCATGTTTGTCTGAAAAAGAGTAAAAATCATTTGTTGGATTAAATGTCTTCTAAGCCAGTGATTTTTTTCCAAAAAATTAAACGAATCAGTGACATCTTATATACACATATTGTTTGTATGATATCAGGTGTAATATCCCAAGCGTTATTCCCGTTTGTGTATACATACGCATGTCATTCTGTATAATTTTGTAGTGGTGTTTTGTGTATTCTCCACAGCAGGATTTTCATTATGGCTTATCATTTTTTTTTATTGTCAAAGTAGAGTTATCTCTCTTACGCTTCTATATGAAAGAAAGTGTAGAAAAATGACGAAATACACACAAGTAAACAGACAAACTGAAAAAGTTCACGAAACATAATGTAAAAATGATCAAAGATACAAAATATGCAAAAATTAAACAAAAAACTGTTGGGAAAAGGATTGGCAGTTTCTGTTCACCAAGAGACGCCTTAAGTGTTATTTAAAGGCCCATTCGTTAAAACCAAGATAATCATTGTGACGATATATCATTATTTAATGATTTCTGCTGTTTATATGTCTCCTTGTCTTTTCAAATATTTTTAGTTGCGAAAAATATACTAAAAAAAGAGAATTGGCATGAATAGTTTTCTTGTTTTTCTATACCTATCACTTAATTTTTAAAATACTGCGTTTGTTTCATTTTCAGACACCTACCAGTAACGATCAGATCGTTTTGCTGACAGATTCTTCGGACGAATTGTGACACTAGAAGATCCTCAGAGTTTCTCTTACCTATAAATATCACAAATATTATATCTGTACATATATATTATCTTATGTTATCTGTAAATGGCATTCTAGTTGCAAGATTGAAGGAAAAATATAGTAGTGATTATATCTTTGCAAACTGACGTTTCCAACGAAAATCAGTCATAATATTGAATGATATGATAATTAAAAACATGTTTAATACGTCGTTTTTGAAATGTGTGTTAGAAGCTTACTGGCATTTAATATATCAATAAGTCATTGATAAATAAAGATGAATCTAAACATTCAAACATGTTTAACACCGCCACGTTGTATATGTGCCTGTCCCAACTCAGGAGCCTGTAGTTCAGTTATTATTTTGTTTTAAATTAGGCCGCTAGTTTTCTCAATTATATTGTTTCATATTTTTCATGTCGGGCCTATTATAGCCGACTATACGGCATGGGTTTTCGCATTGTTGAAGGCTGTGCGGTTGCCTATAATTGCTTACCTCCATTCATTTTGAAAATGTTATAAAAGCACACGGACCATTGAATTTTTTTTTCTGCTTTTTAAATTTTGTAATATATATAATGGAACAAGTGAAAAACAACTGCCATATTCCTTACTTGGTACAGACATTTTCCGAAGAAAATGGTTGTTGAAATATGGTTTTACTCCTATCTAAACCTCCCACTTGTATGACAGTTGTTTATAGTTCCGTTATATTGACAAATTTGGGTGAGAAACTCAAACAGACATAGTAGGCCAATGTGACAATAATTAGGATCCAGCAGCCAAAACTGTGTAAACATACATCACAGACATACAACACAACCGACTGAAAAATTCAAACAAACATAGAAATAAATCAAACAAAGACGCCAACAAAAAAGGTGTATCTATAATTATCAAAATCTAGAAGAAGGCAATTTATATAGGATTTATTCACATATAAAAATAAGATGTGGTATTATTGCCAACGAGACAAGTCTCCACAAGACCAAAGGACGTAAAAGTTAACAACTATAGATCAATGTACAGCCTTCAACAATGAGCAAAGCCCATACCGCATTGTGAGCTATTAAAGGCCCCCAAATGACAAATTTAAATCAAGTCAAACGAGAAAACTGACGGCCCGATAATTCCCTTTTGGTTACTGTCCTCATTATAATTAGAGAATTCTAGAATAGTCAAAGCAAAAATATCATCATGGTAACATAAGAATTATACCTTTTAAATCGAATATAAAGTAAAACGAATTTTTACTGAGTATGGCCATACGTTGTGATTTATTACAATAATGTTAATATTTGTTGTTGCAAGATGTATGTGCCGTGTATGAGGTAGTAATTATGTATATTATGTAGCTTCTGGACTGCCTCAATTCATTTTTGTTTTTCATATGTACTATAACCGTTTTGAACTGTTCATCTTAAGCTACATTCCATCTATTTGTTTGTTTTTTATATGACCAAACAGAAAGAAAAGTCTTTTGATCAAATTGTTTTAATGAGAGGTGTCTGAACTTTGACTTGTCAGGTAAAAACGTAGAATTACAAAATTAATCATGCTTTATTGTATCTGAAATCTCAAAGCAAGTACTAAGTATTTTTTTCTTCTTCCAGTAAATGCAAAATAAGATATTTCAACATATATACTAAAATCGTGAATAAAAAGTAAAATCACAAAAATACCGAACTCCGAGGAAATTAAAAAAGGAACACTGACGCATAAGTTTTACAATCCATATATATTTATGAATATTGTTGTAATATGTATAAGTTTCATTATTTTTATAAATGATAGTTAGTATCTTTTTTTGCCAATTAAGTTTTATAATTTAATAAATTTTGTTGTTCTTTACAGCTTGACGCATTTTTATATGATTTTCTAGGACAGTGGTTATGTACAGAAAGAACCAATTTACGATTGATCTTGGTTTACAGCATCAAATATTTAAAGCAACAATTAAAGTATGCCTCGGTATACACGTTTTATTCATGAATTGAAATAAATACAGTATATATATATGCTAGTACACCTTTTATATGCAAGATTACAATGCTTGAAATGAAAACTTTTTAATTTTCCAGTTTTGAATGAGGAATTTGTTTTATTTATGTAGTTCTTGTTAACAAAGTTAAACATTTGCATAAAATAATGAAATTGATGAAATAAATCAACTTACGGAATTAAATATTTGCGTGTATTTTATCTTTGAACGCTAGAGATATTTCAACCTAAAACTATTCCCGATGAAAAATTTCCAATGCTGATTTCATGGAAAGAAAACGCAGACAAGAACCGTATAAATTCAGTGGAATATATCAAATGATCTCAGATATTTAAAGCGAACACCGTACTTTGACCTATAATGGTTGAAGACCGTACTTTGACCTATAATGGTTTACATTTATAAATTTTGACTTGGATGGAGAGTTGTCTCATTGGCACTCATACCACATCTTCTTATATCTACATATTTTCATTACGATACAGAAATAAAATTACTGATAATTCAAGTCTCCTTAGATTTCAAACTTTTAAATGCCATATTAATAAAATAAAAACTGGGCTATATACCATGAGACAGCAACTCAACAACACTTTGATCAATACAGTATTCAACAATTTACTGGTGTCTAGAATCTTTTGATAAAGAGAAAGAAATACTTGGACAGACTATTAAAGATCTGTCATTAGCACCAAAATTATCAAAATGACAAAATTTTAAAATCAGAACACAACCACTAACGAGGTTCCCGACTTCGGACAGACACATGAACAAATCCCGTAGTTGAATAAGTTTTTAAAAGTTCATACTCAAATGTAATAAAAAAAAAAACATCAAACAAAATAGATGGACAGACAAACATCAAATTGTCCAAAATTACTAAAAGGAAAAATAAAGAGCAAGTAACACAAACTCAGAACTTAAATTGACCTTGAAGTGTCAGCCGTTTCAGTTCCTGCAGTGATACCTGCCTTGTTATATCTACTCTCTTTCCCTGAAACACGGGTTTGATGACAAGGATACGCACGACTGCTATCGGTAGAAACAACACATAAATTTAAATCAATAAAAGCAAACCATATAAAAATGAAAATTAAAAGAGAAAAAGGAAAGCCAGTTTAAAACAGAACCAGAGGCAAAAAAATGCAATAAACTATCTTCTTAACTCTGTGAAACATAGCAGTCATCTATATATGAGACATACTTTGAATAAAGGCAACACATTTGGAAAACTAGTTAAAAAATTCAAAATATCTGTAAAATTTGAAGAAACTGACAAAAAAAAAATATATGACTTCTATCGTAATTAACTTACAAATAAGGCATCGAAATGGGGTGAAATTGTGACATCCAGTTATTGTTGGTCCGCGTTCTAGATATACTGTGATCTTGATGTTTTACAGAATGAATTGTGGCTTTAGACTTATTGATACGAAGAGAGCGAAACACTTCAATATTAGGAAATCATTCAACACTGTTAGAACTACTCATAAACAAGTACATCATTTTGATGTCATATTGTTAGATAATTTATTTTAGATTTTGATTTAAAAGGTTCGTATGCAAAATACGATTTCGTTTTATTCTATCTAAATTTTTAATATTAGTGTTCTTTTATATTTATCATTTCAAACATGCGCCATAACTAATGGCGAAAATATAAGTATCTGTACGGAACTCCTTCCTGGCTTTTAACTATATATGCTCTTTCGCTTATTCTTTCTTTTACTTTTCCCAACTTCCAGTGCTGTCCTTGTTTGTGTTCGAAATACACTGAGTCACCAGATCCTAACGGTGGTAAGTTCTTTGCGCGTCTGTCATAACATTTCTTGACAGATTGTTTCCTTGCTGATCGTAATTCTGTAGCTTTCGCATTCGGTACTTTTGCTTTGTGTTAATTGATGGAATCATCGATCGGGTTTTCTTCCGAACATTATTTCGGTCGGACTGAGACCAGTGTTCTGAGTAGGTGTGTTTCGCAATTCAAGAAGCGCCTCGTATTGATCACGACCATCTTGAAGAGTTTTCTTGATCATATTCTTAATTACTTTAACGGCAGATTCGGCTTTTCCGTTTCCTTGAGGATGATTCGGAGACGACACCATATGATTTATTCCCCATTTTGTTGTAAATTGTCGAAATTCATCGGAACTAAACTGAGGTCCGTTATCGGATACAATTGTTGTCGGAATTCCAAATCTCGCAAACTGTTTCTTAAGTATTGTGATCACTTGACCAGAGGTTGTTTTCGATAAGTAGTCTACTTCGGTAAAATTCGAAAAGTAATCAATGACCACAAGGTATGGTCTGCCTTTTATTTCGAACAAGTCCATTCCTATTTTCGTCCACGGTGATTGACCATCACTGTGTTGTATTAACGGTTCCCGTTGATTTTTCGGTTTTGACTCTTGGCAAATTTCACATAACTCTGTCATTTGTTTTATCTCTTTTGCCATTCCTGGCCAAAATATTGTTCCTCTGGCTCGCCTCATCATTGAATCATAACCTAAATGAGCACTGTGTAAACGGTTTTCATTTCATTTCTTAACAATTTCGGAATGAGGATGGCTTCTCCTTTTACAACTATTCCTTCTTGGATACTAAGTTCGTCTCGCCATTCAAAAAACGGTAATGCACAGTACGGCACAGTGTCTCTGTGTTGTGGCCATCCATCATTGATGATTCTTTTGAGAGTCTGTAATTCGGTATCTTCTGCTGTTGCCAATCTTATTTCTTGCAGTCGCGCATCCGGTATATCTTCAAAAGAATTTAATTGCATAATTCGTGGTCTTGCGGTCTCTGTAGCATTGTCATTTTCCAAAAATGCTCTGCTTAGAGTGTCTGCTAATACAAGGTTGACTCCTTTTACAAATCGGAATTCAATGTCATATCTGAATAATTTCATCATAATGTCTTGTAATCTTTTTGGTGCACGACTTAGCGGTTTACTTAATATCGCAGCAAGTGGCTTATGGTCATTCTGAACTATAACTTTACGTCCATATGTGTACTGGTCAAAACGCTCGAGACCATATAACATTGATAATGCTTCTTTTTCAATCTGAGCCCAATTACACTCTGACGGTTTTAGTGCTCTTGACGCAAATTCAACAGGTTTCCTTCTTGCAGCAGTACGGCTCCCAGACCTCTCTTACTACTGTCGACTTGCAGTACAACTTCTTTGTTGACATCAAAATAAGCCAATATGGGTGCTTCGGTAAGTCTTTTCTTTACCCTTTGAAATGCCATATTGCATTCATCGGACCATATCCATGGTACATCTTTTAGTGAGTTCACGGATCGGTGCTAGATCATTTGCAAGATCTGGCAGAAATTTTGCCATGTACTGTACCATGCCACACAATCTTTTCACTCCTGACACGTCGGTCGGACAGGGCATTTCATGTATCGCCTTTACTTTAACATCGTCAACTTTATCCTTCTCTTGTAATACGGTGACCATGAAACGTGATCTCTGTTAATCCAACTTCTTTCTTTCCTCATTAAGAAGAATGTTATGGTCATTACACCGTTGAAACAACTTTTGAGTTTTCGATCATTGTCTATTAGTGCTTCCTCGTTCGTACGACCACAACCTGCAACAATGATATCGTCTGCTATTGTCAATACTCCCTCTATATCTCCCAGAGCTTCTGTGAGCTTTCGTTGAAAAATTTCGCTTGAAACTTTGAGACCAAACGGAAGTCTCGCCCAACGGTATCGCCCAAATGGTGTTATCATTGTTGTTAAATCACTAGACTCTTTGTCTAGTTTTACATGCCAATATGCCTCTCGAACATCAAGTCGGCTAAAGATCTTAGCATTTGCTAATTTCGGAAGTACGTCATCTAGAGTTGGTAGTTTATAATGTTCTCTCATTAATGCAGTATTAAGCGGTTGCGGATCAATGCAAATTCTCAGTTTTCCATTCGGTTTTCACGACTGCCATTTGACTAACCCATTTAGACGGTTCAGTCACTGGTATCAAAACTTGTCTCTCAACTAACTTGTCAATTTCCTTCTTAACATCGTCTTGTAAAGAGAGCGGCAGTTTCCTACTTGGTAATGTTTTGCAGGTACATTTTCATCAACTTTCAGAGTTATCTCCTAGATCGCCAATTTTCTGTGTTTCAACTTTTGCAATGAAACGGTCATCATTGACAGTTATTAATCCCATTCTACGGATTGTATCCAGGCCTAGTAAGTTCATATGTCCATTTGGCACAACGACCAAAGTTGCCATGGTTTCATCACCATTTTTCGGATTTATCAATTTTAAATGTACCTCTCCTATTGGTTTCATAGGTGTTTTGTTCCACATACGCAGTGTGATTGTGCTTGGTTTTACTTGTTCTTTACGGATATATCGTTTACAAATCGTATTTACATCGGCTGCGCTATCTAATTGAAATCTAACATCGCAATCATTTACATTCATTAAAGCTGAAATGTTTTTAGACTCTGCACCTATTGCTTGAATTACATTTTCAGATGTATGGCCAGTGATAGCATTCAACCAGCAGTCATCTTCTTCTTGGTCACTTTGTGTTGAGCTGATTGAGTGTATTTTCTTGCATTTAGCTTTAAAATGGTTTCTACCTTTGCACGCATCGCATGTTTTTCCCATGCTGGACATTTTCCTTTTTTTCATGTTTGTAGCCACAGAAATTACATTCTTTGTTGTTAATTTGTGTGTTGTAAGAAGTTTTACTCTGTGATTGAGGGTGTCTAGTTTGGGGTCTTTTACTTTCAGGTTGGTAAATTTTCTTTTGAACTTATCATGGTGTGTAACTTTATTGACTGTGTAAGTCGAATTTGTAGATTCTCTCAACTCCTTAACATGTTTATTTGATTGTTCATAAGCTCTACAAATTTTGATTGCCTTGTCTAAGTTAATCTTGTCCTCTTAATAAAAGTTCCTGCAGTTTGCCCGTGACGCTAAAGATAATTTTGTCACGCATCATACGATCTTTCTCTTGGAAATTGCACGAATTTGCTCTAGTTCTCAATTCAGTTAAGAAATTGTCAAAGGTTCTTGATATGGTACCATCCAAAATCTATGGGACTCTAGAACTTCATTTTTCTTGGATTGCAGTAGGCCTCTAGTTTTCGAAAAGTTTGTCGGGTTTCTTTCATCACCTCCCTCTGTCCACTGAATTTGGTCAAATATGTCTCTTAGTATTATGTAAAAAGTGTCAGTCGTAACTAATTCCATCCATCTTTCAATGTCACACCAGTGAATTATGGTGACATCACTTTGGAAGTTTGTAAAAGAAAAGAGGGACGAAAGATACCAGAGGGACAGTCAAACTCATAGATCGAAAACAAACTGACAACGCCATGGCCAAAAATAAAAAGACAAACAGACAAATAATAGTACAGATGACACAACATAGAAAACTAAAGACTAAGCAACACGAACCCCACCAAAACTGGGGTGATCTCAGGTGCTCGGAAGGGTAAGCAGATCCTGCTCCACATGTGGCACCCGTCGTGTTGCTTATGTTATTACAAATCCGGTAAATAGTCTAATTCGGTAAGTCACATTCGTGAAAAGGGAAGGGTATTGTAGTTACGACATAAGGAACATATCCGATATCATCTGTGAAACGGTTATTCCATAACGGTCAACCAACTCGTGATGGCGTCCGTAAAATTTACGAAGTGTAAGTTCTGCTAAAGGAATATCTTCCCTAATCGCATTTATCATAATGACTATTATTTTCTGTAAATATTTTGTGAATTTTTGAATTTAGCTCTTTCTATTTCAAAGCTGCCCCATGGGTAATCCTTATAGTTTTCAGAAATAATGATTATAACATGTCTGCTCATTTCAATAGCATTTGCTAGGGCATAAGCGTGAGCTTTGCAAGGTAAATTTTACGGTGTTCGATACAAATTTTTAAATTCCATTAGTTTTCAACTTTCGGAATCAACTCATTTTTTGACCAGTCTATACTATCGTCTGCATAAGAAACATAAATGTCATAGGTAAATTTATGACGTAGAATAACTCTTTTAAATTTTCTATATATCCACAAAAAGAGTTTGACATTTAGAATCAAAAATAATGGCTGCTATGATTGTTATGGTTATGAATGTAAAAAGACTCCAAAGACCAACCCTTATCCAGACACCATTACTGCCGTGCACAAAAAGCTTATTAAATTCATTGTACACAGTTTGTGTATCAGTAACAGTTCCATTACTAAGCTGAGAAGTATAATTTCTAGATATAGTGTCAAAGTTTAGCTTCGAACTAAAGATCCACTTTATAAATTCAGTATTGTCACAGTTACAAAGACATATATTGTTCGCAAGATAGAGTTTGAATTTATTTTTCGTTTTCAGATTTTTTCTTCCAATCCAAGATCGCATTGTTTCGTTTACCGACTGTAACTCATTATTTCTCACTTCTAGTATTTCTAATGTGACTATATGTGTAACTGCGAGGGGTATTTCCAGTAAAATGTTATTAGCCAATATAAGATAAGATAATTGTTTGCTACTCCTGAACGTGAATTCATAATGTTTCGAGAAATATCAAATGTTTTCATTGTTGAAACTATATTAGAAACCATATCACTGTCACGAAATATTTTAGAAAGATTAGCATATCTCATTATAAGGGTGCTTTCACTAGTAAACGAATTAAAAAACGGTTTTTCTAGAAGAATTTTAGGATCAATTCCAGAGACATCTAAGTGTTCAAGGCTTACTTGTCCATCAAAAGTAATTCCACTAAATATGTCCATTTGGAAGTAAGAAAAATCTAAATATCGTAAATAAGACACATTTTTGATTTTTGGTGTCTGCTTATGAAACCCATCGACCGATAAATAATAAGACATTCTAATAGTATGTAACTTGCTTGGAAGTGCGAAAGTTATATTGGGCATATCTTGATTTTTATTTGTTACTTTTGATTGTAAATATTGGTCACTTTAATCAGGTTTTCCACTTAAACATTTCATTGGCTGGAATTCATTGTGAAGTAGATTTCTTTCGACCGATGATTGAAAATGAGTTTTGCCTCTAAAGAATGGAATGTTTAGATACTGTATTTTCTTGTATTTAACTGGATTATACGAAAAGTCAAATATTTTAGATTGGTCAATTGCTTGAGCAAAACAAAGAACAGTGCATAATTTGAGCGAGGAACTATGGAAAATCTGTTTCCAGACAAAATGATGGCATTAAAACAGTAAGCAAATAGAAAAGACGCCAGAATAGTCGGGCCAAGGCCAACAATATAATTTGTCTGCTAATACCAATGTTTTGACAAACACATAATTCAAGTATGATACCAAGTACAGCTGCATTTCCAGGCGGTATGCCACTTTGTTTGTACACCACCGCTTGCATAGACTTACTTTGAAAAGGATATAAGATTTTCAAACCATCGGAAAGTCTGCATAGCATGTGTGTCAAACTTAACACCTGAAGTTTTGGAAACGGCTTTAAAAGTCGCTCTCCTCAAGTGAAATATGTGGAATTAAAAAGTGAATATTTCCGAAATAAATCTGTTCTACACTATCAGGAAAATCTTCAAAAGTTTCATTTTTCAATGTAGTTAAATAACAATGTTCAAATCTTATAATCTTCAGTTTTGTTAATTTCTTTACATCACTCGAGGTGAAATTTGGGTTGTAAGTCAAATCAACATATAAATATATCAGAATAGGCAAATGTCCCAAGTATGGATATGTCCACGATGATTCCATGTTTACCAAATTTTGTCGAATATTTAAAAGTTGCAATGAATTAAGAGAGTGATATGTTTCATTAATGTTCAATTTAGAAAAGTCAACATTGAGAGATTTAGCAATCTTTTGATTCCAGAAAAGGCACCGGTTTCAATCACAGACAACTTGTTATTGTCAAGAATTATTGTTAATAACATCAAATATCTTTCGAAAGTATTGTTTGACAATGTTAAAATTTCATTGTGGTTCAAATCTAATGAAATTATATTTTTAGGCAGATCCTTCGGTACGGATATAAGTCCTCTATTAGTGCAGTCCGCAATATTATGAAAAATTGGACAATTATGGCGATCATTTGTTGCCAAGGAAAGTAGATTAAAAACAAACACATACGATGAGCGCCATTATTATTTATCTGAAGAGAAAGCTATCCTTACTGTTGTATTTTAGTCGGAACCATTACATTTGCATGCACTTAATTATCTTTGTATATCAAACAAGCAATAATAACAGAGGTTTACAAGGGTTAAATTCAAACAATTAACAAAGAAGTTATAATTTTCTTGAACTAGATTTATTGATGCGTTGCTTTTTTAAGAACAATGCTATAGAAATGGACCAATGGTTAGACACATGCTTTCTCATTTAATTCAGTAAAATAGTCATCAGTCGTTATTTATAGCATGCCTTAATATTTGATTTATATTGATTGATTGTTCGTTGCTTAACGTCCAGTGGCAAATATTCCAGCATATTTAGGACGAGAACAAATTAACAATAAATACAATAGGTAGGTTCTGTAATAGAGGCGTCTGGGATTGAGGTCGGAGAAATTTAGACTGCCACGGGAAATGAGAGTATATTGGATAGGGACAGGAATTTAGCCTTGCAACAGGTCACCTATGGACCCCTCAAAGAGTTGTTGCAAGGGTTCTTAACGTGCAAAGAGCTTGGCACTCTCTTTACACGAGGCATCGGATTTTACGTCCCCATTCTGACCGGACGTGGATGCAAATTTGTACATCCCGCACAGCCAAACGGACGCCCTACTTTGACGAGGGTTTTACTGCCGGTCGGAGGAAGACCAATTGTGACCATACTTCTATTCCCCAGTCACCCTTGGGGTGTGTTTTTATATGACGTCTTGTTTGTTATGCATTCTATTTCCTTGTATTTTAAGACTTTTAGCTTTCCCGGTGAAGTTAAATCTAGAAATGGGCTTTGGGCGTACTAAATTTTATTGTTTACACCACAATAAACCGATAGAACACTACAAAGTCATAATACGATTTATGCATTAACACAAAAATTCGTTGGAATTTTGCAGATCATTTAATAATAATTTTTAATAAACATTTGTGCATTGGAATGCTAAATATTTAGTATTATTCATTCATTTGACTACACCAGAGACATATATATGTATCTGACTAAACGGAAATTCCAGAATCCAAGGGGTAAACAACGTGTCAACATAAAAGCTATTAAAAGATCTTTTTAAGATCTATCTACACATTATCAAAATATCTTATAGTCAAAGTATCTTAACACGCCATTTTTGTTATACATATATATTTATTGTTAAGCCGATTTTTTTGTCTATACGATTTAATTATTTCTTGTCCGATTATTACTACCTAATATCAGTATCTATCGTTACACAAATCTTAAAGACTTTTATACTTTTTTCTTATCTGTGCTGTATCGGCTTTTCTAGGTTATCCGAAGCCTATTACAATTGCTGGTTGGTCGTTTTTATAAACCCGTTTTTTTCTCTCAAAACCAAAATTGAATAAAAGGAAAAAGTAAATAAAATAGTCAAGATGATGTTATATTGAATCTACTCAATCTATGCTGATTTTCCTGAAAAAAAATCCTGAACGTAATACAAATTAAAACTACGCTTGTATAATACTTTCAGTTCAATAACATTAACGGTACACTTATATTGCACCATATGCACATTTCGACTATAATTGTCTCCTCAGTGATGCTCAAGGCCAAACAATTATAAAGTGAAAATTTAAAACAAAAGAGTAGAGCTGACAAAACCTAAAAAAGACCAAAAGTAAAGACTAAATTGGACTAGAAATCAGAGCTATATATCACTGCCTTTATCTGCTTGCTTTATTATGATGTCGTCTCTATTTTAGGAAACTTTGAGATTTTAGAATAATACAAGCGTTGTTCGGTTTGTAATTCGTATCAAATTCAAGATTCTATTAGAAAATCTGCATAAATTAATAAGACTCCACATTACATCATACTGATGAAGGATATCTGTTATACGATATATCAGTTGGTGTTTGTACTTATTTCGTTTCCTTTTTATCAATTTTAGTGTTGTACACTTTTGAGACGCATAAACTTATTTTACATTCCAGGATCAAAATTAAGTAATCAAGACGCGCTTTTCATCTACATAAGAATCATCATGATGATGGAATCAAAACAGTTGGCAGACTAAATCAGTTAAATAGTTGTATAGAGCGGAAAGATATTGAAGTGACAATAAACGTAATCGTACAAACTAAGAACTCGGGAGGTCAGGCGCTTCAACAGGTTAAGTATATCATGTTATACATGTATTGCCCGTCACACGTTTTCAAAACGTCATATCCAGGAGAGGATGTAAAAATCAGAAATTTCAAATAGCAATAAACAGGTCTCATGTGGACACAAAGGACATGTGGTTTTTATGACCGGGTAAACATTTTACCAGAGAGACAAAATCGGTTACAAAATTGAAGAACATTGAAAACCAAAAATCAAGAGCGGATAAAAGTAGTGCATACAGAAAACTATGATACTGTGACTTTATGCTTACATGCTTGAGAAAAGAAGTACACTTTAGCATAACGTTTCATTCTTTATAACATTAAGTACTCTTTGAACAAGTCGTTAATACCGGATATTGTTAGCAGAGTTTTCAGTTACATTTTGTAAATCATGCAGTAATATACTTACTTACGGACCTGTTTCTGTATTGTTATGAGTTACAGTTTATGACTAAAATCAGCAAAGACCTATCGAAACAACATCTAATTCAAAAATTTAATAACACTTTTAGATATTTAGATGATATATTGGCTCTCAAAAATGACGACTTCAGTATCTACACTAAAGAGATTTATCCTGTCGAACTGACTTTAAATAAAGCTAATACTACCAATGAACACTGCCCTTTCCTGGATCTTGATATCTATATCTTTAACAGGAAGCTTAATACCAAAATTTATGATAAAAGAGATGATTTTTCATTCCCATTGTTAATTATCCATTTTTAGATTGTGACGTTCCCTTGTCACCATCTTATGGTGTTTATATATCTCAACTTGTTCGATTCGCTCGTGTTTGTAACAACGTATTTGATTTCAACGAAAGAAATCTCTGTATTGCTGAAAAATTATAACACCAGGGTTTTCGATAGCACAAACTAGTCAAAACATTTACTAAATTTTATCATCGGTACAAGGACATCA
Source organism: Mytilus coruscus (assembly GCA_017311375.1). Lineage (NCBI taxonomy): Eukaryota > Metazoa > Mollusca > Bivalvia > Mytilida > Mytilidae > Mytilus > Mytilus coruscus. The sequence goes on from CM029599.1 coordinate 72,007,120, forward strand.
TTCGTAAATATAAATCAACATGTAGACATCTTATACGTTCAGGTATTTCACATCCAATATTTTATGGTAATATTCTTTACAAAGCACAAAAATGTCGGCATTCACCTCAAAAGGTAACCAAACCTTTAAACAGACTTATTCGGAAAGGATATAGTTACGATACTGTTGTCAGGTCATTGAGGATTGCATATTTTGGTATTAATATTGATTCACTCATAGGGTCTTTGCATCGGAAATAAACACTATTATTCTAAGGCCAGTTGTTGGCATGATACGGGTTATGTTCTTCTCATATATTTTATGATTGTATGATACTAAACCCCTAACGGGAGGGATTGTACTTGATTTTCATATGATGAAGATATAATCTTTCAATCAGTTTAATTAAGGTCTGGAGTTGGCATGTCAGTAACTGCTAGTAGTCCTTTGTTAATGTATGTATCTTTGTCATTTTGCTTAGTTTCTTTTGTTACCTATTCTGACATCGGACTCGGACTTCTTTTAAACTGAGTTTTACTGTGCGTATATTGTTCTACATTGGGTAGCGGTATAGGGGGAGGGTTGAGATCCCACAAAACATGTTTAACCCCGCCGCATTTTTGCGCCTGTCCCAAGTCAGGAGCCTCTGGCCTTTGTTAGTCTTGTATGTTTTTTAATTTAAGTTCATTTATATGTTTTGGAGTTTAATGTGACGTCAATTTTCACTGAACTAGTAACAAAATTTTATTTAGGGGCCAGCTGAGGACCACCTTCGGGTGCGGGATTTTCTCGCTGCTTTGGAGACTCATTGGTGGCCTTCGGCTGTTGTCTGCTCTTTGGTCGGGTTGTTGTCTCTTTGACATATTCCCCATTTCCATTCTCAATTTTAGTTTCAAATTTAGTTTTTTTAATACATCACTATTTTTTATAAAGGAATTATGCAGTAATGGACAAATCCGATTCAATTCGATAACCAGTCTTTGTCTTTTTTATACCTGACTTATGGCATGCTTGAAAGCATATACTACCTTAATATTTGTCATTATATTGTAACGTGTTCTCTCTATTTGCAGCGTTTTGATACTATGAAGTAAACCAATACCACAACACAGTACAACCCGTCAAGAAAACCTTGCAATCCTTAGTATAGACTGGGCACTCTTTCAACTGATCCCTTGAATGAACTCAACCCCGTAGTGCTAGTTTATCCAAGCAATATAAATAGTTATAGATGTGTTCTATCATGGCAAAGATAACGAATTCGTATAAAGTTAATAATTTGATTTAAGTATTTATAATTACTAGTATTAACAATACAATGTCTATGCAGTCCAACTATGTCTGTTTACATATGAGTTCATACATATATAGCATCAAAATATCAATTTATTATTTATGCAAGCCAGTGGGGTAACTCTGGTCTAGTGCTGTATTCACATATGAATTCAGTGAACAATCCAAATAACATAATTTTCTGTAAAAATTATAATCATAGAAATATATATCCTTAATAACTTTCCAAAATGAAATAAGTTACGATGCATTTTTTGTATTTTCTGTATCGTATCTATACAAAAGTCACTTAAACTAACTCTGACTAATAGCTTTAATCCCCTGCAACTCCGGAACTCGAGTCTGCGTCCTGAAGTCAAAGCTAAAATGTATTTTATATTTCCAACATTACTTTTTCTATATGCAACTATGACGGCTAATTTTTAGGGAATCTTATGAATATAACAAGTGTGGACACAGATCAGTGTGGATAAAATTGAGAATGGAAATGGGGAATGTGTCAAAGAGACAACAACCCGACCACAGAACAGACAACAACAGAAGGTCACCAATAGGTCTTCAATGCAGCGAGAAATTCCCCGTCCCGGAGGCGTCCTTAATCTGGCCCCTAAACAAATATATATACTAGTTCAGTGATAATGGACGTCATACTAAACTCCAAATTATACACAAGAAACTAAAAGTAAAAATAATACAAGACTAACAAAGGCCAGAGGCTCCTGACTTGGGACAGGCGCAAAAATGCGGCGGGGTTAAACATGTTTATGAGATCTCAACCCTCCCCCTATACCTCTAGCCAATGTAGAAAAGTAAACGCATAACAATACGCACATTAAAAGTCAGTTAAAGAGAAATCCGAGTCCGATGTCAGAAGATGTAACAAAAGAAAATAAACAAAATGACAATAATACATAAATAACAACAGACTACTAGCAGTTAACTGAAATGCCAGCTCCAGACCTCAATTAAACTGATTGAAAGATTATGTCTTCATCATATGAATATCAGGCACAATCCCTCCCGTTAGGGGTTTAGTATCATACCATCATAAAATATATGAGAAGAGCATAACCCGTGTCATGCCAACAACTGGTTTTTAAATAAATGTGTTTATTTCCGATGCAAAGACCCTATAAGTGAATCAATATTAAAAGCCAAAATATGCAATCTTTAATGACCTGACAACAGTATCGTAACTATATCCCTTCTTCATAAGTCTATTTAAAGGTTTTGTTAGCTTCTGAGGTGAATACTGACATTTTTGTGCTTTATAAAGAATATTACCATAAAAGATTGGATGTGAAATACCTGAACGTATAAGAAGTCTGCATGTTGAGCTATATTTACGAATGATGTCCTTGTACCGATGATAAAATTTAGTAAATGTTTTGACTAGTTTGTGATATCGAAAATCCTGGTGTAATAATATTTCAGTAATACATAAATTTCTTTCGTTAAAATCTGAAACGTTGTTACATACACGAGCGAATCGTACAAGTTGAGATATATAAACACCGTAAGATGGTGACAAGGAACGTCACCATCTAAAATGGATAATTAACGATAGGAAATGAAAATAATCTCTTTATCATAAATTTTTGTATTAAGCTTTCCGTTATTGATATAGATATCAAGATCGAGGAAAGGGCAGTGGTCATTGTTAGTATTAGCTTTATTTAAAGTAAGTTTAACAGGATAAATTTCCTTAGTATACATACTGAAGTCGTCATTATTGAGAGCCAATATATCATCCAAATATCTAAAAGTATTATTAAATTTTGTATCAGATGTTGTTTCGATTGGTCTTTGCTGATTTTAGTCATAAATTGTAACTCATAGCAATACAAAAACAGGTCCGCAATAAGTGGTGCACAGTTAGTCCCCATTGGAGTTCCGATAACCTGACGATATACGGAATCTCCAAAGCGAACAAAAATATTATCTAGTAAAATTCAAGGGCAGATATAGTATCAAAGCATGTCCAATTGACACAGTTCTTTTGTTTATTGCTACTAAAAATGACCTAAAGAGTTAGAACATATGTATTCACCCTTACATCTTCTGACATCGGACTCGGACTTCTCTTTAACTGACTTTTAATGTGCGTATTGTTATGCGTTTACTTTTCTACATTGGCTAGAGGTATAGGGGAGGTTGAGATCTCATAAACATGTTTAACCCGCCGCATTTTTGCGCCTGTCCCAAGTCAGGAGCCTCTGGCCTTTGTTAGTCTTGTATTATTTTTACTTTTAGTTTCTTGTGTATAATTTGGAGTTTAGTATGACGTCCATTATCACTGAACTAGTATATATATTTGTTTAGGGCCAGCTTAAGGACGCCTCCGGGTGCGGGAATTTCTCGCTGCATTGAAGACCTATTGGTGACCTTTTGTTGTTGTCTGTTCTGTGGTCGGGTTGTCTCTTTGACACATTCCCATTTCCATTCTCAATTTTACATTCTGACTTTTAAATGCCCATTTAATTAGGTGTGAATTTTTCTTAATGAGAATGTGAGGCAATGTGGTATACAGGGTAGAAAAATCAAAACTTTGAACATATTCAAAATCACCAATATAAGCTTGCAATTTATCAAGTACTTCCAACGAGTTTTTGACACTCCAAAAAGTAATTAATTCCACTATTTTCAAAGGCCTTATTTGAACAATTTATTATCAGGTTTTTGATTGTAGCAAGTGAACTGGTAAGAAGAATAGACAATTTAGTAGTGGAACAATGGCTTAAAGACGAAATAAATCTATATTTGTAAGGTGTTTTATGTAGCTTCGGAAGCCAGTACATAGTTGGGACTTTCATTGTATTTGGTTCTGCTTGTAAAGAGGTAGCTAAAAGTTTATGTTTGTTACAGATGTCGTCTGATAGTATGTTTGGATGTTTGACAGTGTTTTCTGACAAAAAGAGTTCTCTGGTTTTTCCTCATAGGGTTCTATGTTGAACTGTTGTGCACAGTGACAGCCAACCTGTACCAAACACTGACAAGGACTAGAATGAAATTTGAAAAAAAAACAGGACAGGAGTTTTGAGTAAAAAAAAAGGCAGGATGAGCAACTTTGCAAAAAAAAAAAAAAACAAAAATACAGGATGACATTTTATGTCAACAAAGTCAGGATAAACTAATAAAAAAAATGCAGGACCGAATAGAGTGAAAAATAAAAAGGCAAGACAGAGAATACAACTAAAAAAAAATGCAGGACAAAATTTTTCATCCTAGTCCCCCATAAAAATCAAATGGTAGCTTCCTAAGTGAATGATCATTTACACTCATGACTCACCAGCAGGCAGCACAGATGTTTAAAAAGTGTTACAAAACCACCTAGCTCATATTGTTCCTAGCACGAGTAGAATTTGTAAATTTGTGCATTTTTTATTTGGCTTCTGGACAAAAAATGTTTGGTTCAAGAGTAAATAAAATGCTTTTATCTCCCTTTAAATACTAACATTGAATGGATGGTACAACTCCTTGTGCTGACAGTTTTAATCATCTTACCTTGCAGCAGATCATGTGCAGATGTGAGTTGTCTGTCAAATCTTTATTTCACAAAGAATGCATTTGCATAACAATGAACTGAGCTCAAAGCAAAGCACTTTAATAATATGCTTGGACCAAAAGCTCAATCCAGTGATATACTTTTTAATAAAGGACTGTCATGAACATCCAACCTTCATACATTTGTAACCACCTCTATGATCTAACAAAAATGCCAAACATGGATCAGAAGTCCTGAAAAAGACATGTATTTTTTTATATTATATGTATGTATACGTATCAGTGTCTATTTACCATCACAACTGAATCAATATATATAGATATAAGAAGATGTGGTATGAGTGCCAATGAGACAACTCTCCATCCAAGTCAAAATTTAATAAATGTAAACCATTATAGGTCAAAGTATGGTCTTCAACACGGAGCCTAGGCTCACACCGAACAGTAAGCTATAAAGGGCCCCAAAATTACTAGTGTAAAACCATTCAAACGGGAAAACCAACGGTCTAATCTATATAAAACGAGAAACGAGAAATACTTATGAACCACATCAACAAACGACAACTACTGAACATCAGATTCCTGACTTAGGACAGGTGCAAACAAATGCAGCGGGTTTAAACGTTTTAATGGTACCAAACCTTCACCCTTTTTCTGAAACAATAGTGTAACATCACAACATAGAAAGACACACTATAAAATATCAACTGAAATAGCTTAACTCAATCAAAGGACATATTAACACCATTGAACATACACTGAACAAATAAATTTGACCTATGATACAATGTAAATTCAAAATAAATAAGGGAAGAATAATAAAAGTAACATGTTATATCGGTATGAAATGTTAAACAATTTAAGAAAAACAATATGCTCGAACAAAAATATTAGCCATTTGCAATAACTTTAAACACAGGTAAATAAAATAATTTTGTTGTTAGGTATACGTATACAGTTACAATAGAGAAAGGAAATATTTTAACAAAATAAATAATTTTGATGTTCATAGTACGAAGTGGAAATTTATATTAGTACCAAACACTTATCAAAGCTGGTATATAGACCAGATATAACCCTGAATAACATTAAATAACAAAAAAAGCATTACAATTAGTATCAACAGGTCAAATAAACAAGAAAGTACGATTTGAGAGTACTCGCAGTTACTGACAGCTAGTTAAAAAAGCCAAAACAATTAATAATAAAAAATCATGCATCAGAGACTAAAATCAACTAAAACACATCCCAGGGATATAAGACTAGGATTGATGTCCAGTCTCTAACCAACCCCCATTCCTGAAGTCAACATCCAAATCTGACCATATAGCTATACTACATGTACTAAAAAAGTTGTGAAAGATATAATATTTTAGATCTTGCAAATACATGTAATAATACATTTCAGCAATTGGCTGTACTTTTTAAGTTTTTTATTTTGTCTATTGTTTGAGATTGTGTATTGACCTCTAGACGTCCTTCAATTATCTTTGGCAGTGGGTTGTTTTCTTATTGTTGTACATGTATATTAATAATCCTTGTGGCAATCATTTAAATGAATATGAAAGGAATATGACAAAGTAGATCGAGAGGATGAACTTCTTACACCAAAATATTAATATGCATGTACATATACATGTAGTTTTTAAGATGATGTTGATGGTGGTCTCATTGTAATTTTCTGAGGTTTGAATGTTTAATTTTAAGCTGCAACATGCCAAAGATTTAATGTCAATAGACCATTACAACCATGACTAAGGGGGTTGACAACTAATCCCCATAGATGAGATGTTGTAATTCTGATACATGTACAATAAATTGGGAATGTGTCCATGGGACAAAGATGATGCCCCCGCTTGCATATCATATAAAGTTATAAAGGGACATAACTGAAGAACGGTAAAAGTGACGCTACCCTAATTTATTATTGATCTGAGTTTTGTGGTAATAAGTATTGTGTATAATTTTCATAACATTTGGTTGAAGCAAACTAAAGTTAGAGAACGGAAACGAAAAATTCAACAATTTTTCCATTTGTAAAGGAGCATAACTCTACAACGGTTTAAGTGACGCCACCAAAATTCAAACTTGATCTGTGTTTTGTGGTAATAAGCATTATGTATAAGTTTCATAACATTTGGTTGAGGCAAACTAAATTTGGAGAACGGAAACCAACTTTGGGACGTACGTACGGACAGACAAGGGTAAAACTTAATGCCCCCTTAATGCTACGGCGGCAGCATAAAACAGAAAATAGTTGGATTAAGATACACCTTAAACTTTGACTGGAAGAACCAGGTTAATGATAGGACTGGCCAGGGGTGGTTTAATGACTGAGATCACACTCAATTTAATTTAAATGATCCTGCAACATCAGATTAATAAATGACAATGTTGTGCTACACTTGATACGTGAATGTAATTGTTTAATTGTATTTACATAAAAGTGTCTTGTCATTGGTTGTCCCTTATTAACTTTTGGTTTCCAATGCTTTTCAACTATATATTTGATTTGGTGTTTCACTGTTACAACTAATTTTATTGTTGCACCGTAGATTGGTCATATGTAGATGAAACCTGTGTTTGTCATACTAACAATATTCTCGTAAAGGCGTGTATGGTCACCCTAGATGCATGGTTTTCTGTCTGGATGAGCACTGCATGAACCCGTGCTTCAAAGGAACGCTTCCTGATAACACTAGCTGAGTCTAGTTATCATAACTATCCCTCAGCTATCAAAAAGAAGCTGAAATAATAAAATTTAGAATGGAAATGGGGAATATGTCAAAGTGACAACAACCCCACCAAAGAGCAGATAACAGCCGAAGGCCACCAATAGGTCTTCCATACAGCGAGAAAATCCCGCACTCCAAGGTAGGCCTCAGCTGGCCCCTAATGGGGCTGAATAGTGAAATCTGAGTTTTAAATTAATATTCCTAAAGTAATGAACATAGAGATGTCCTCGCTCGGATACACACTCCATGAAAACATGCTTCTATTCAACATTTTCAATACCAAAATATTTATGATCACTTACACTAAGTTGATAAACACAGAGAAGATCCAAATCTATTTACATCAGCACGTTTATCTTTTTGAGCAAAAGACAATTTTAGCAGGACCCAGATCAACTATTTAATGTAATGCTCTATTTTTAGAATGACAGACAAGGGTTAAACTTAATGCCCCCTCCACTACGTCGGGGGCATAAAATAAAGGGAGGTTATTTCAATAGATATAAAGCAGTCAACAAAGTTTAATACTGTTTAAAGCATTTTTGAATTATTATCCGCAAACTGGGGAATCCCCTTTTTATGAATAAAATCCCATAACTATGAAACTTAAAACCTTGAATTTATAAAATTGAAAGGGAGCTTGCATCAATAGATATAAACAATTAACCAAAGTTTCATGACAAATTACAACTGCTTAAAGCATTTTTGAGTTAGAGAACGGAAACTAAAAATTTTGCAATTTTTCCATCAATAAAGGGGCATAACTCTAGAATGGTTAAAGTGACACCACCAAAATTCAAACTTGATCTGTTTTTTTTTTTTTTTTTTTTTTTGGTAATAAGCATTGTGTATAAGTTTCATAACATTTGGTTGAGGCAAACTCAAGTTAGAGAACAGAAACCAATTTTTGGACGTACGTACGTATGTACAGACGGACAAGGGTAAAACTTAATGCCCCCACCGCTACGGCGGGGGCATAAGAATAATCAATTCACCACAGTTTCATGCAAATTGGTGAAAGCGTTACTGAGTTAGTGAACAGAGCATTTTTAGAGTTAATGGCCGAAAACATGAAAATCACCCTTTTTTAATTAATAAAACCCCGCGACTCGAAAATGTAAAATATAAAATTCCTAAAAATCTAAAGGGAGCTCACGTCAACAGATATAATCAATTCACCAGTTTCATGCAAATTGGTGAAAGCGTTACTGAGTTAGTGAACAACATGCTGGCAAAAGACAGATCAGGGCAGACTGACGGACAAAGGTATACCATAATATGTCTCATGAACAGGCGTATGAAAACTGCAGGTGCCATACCACGTCAAAACCCTCCGAAGGAAACACTATAAGGGAGCTTCCATTAGATTTTTATGACTTGTTTTACATAAATTGTCATCGGGACTTTATTTTTGGCAAAGTGTCTCATCCTGCCTTTGTTTTTACTCGAAACTCTTGTCCTGCCTTTTTTTCAAATTTCATCCTAGTCCCCGCCCCTTAAAATTCAAATGGTAGCTCCCTAAGTAAGCAAACAAATTATTTTTTCATCGACAAACCTGTATAAACTTGAAGCAATATCCAGTCCATGTATTATCCTGCATATATATATATATATATTACTTGTCCTTTGAACTTAAAAATAAATGGTCATTGTCAAAGTTAGTTTTGACAGTCAAGTTATAATTTACAGTTTACTTTTCCCTTGCTTTCAATTTAAGATTAGAGTAGTTGTCATTGCCTTGAGTTTTGTTGTCCAGATTACTCTGACCTCCAACGGCTGTTTTACCAAATAAACTGGGGCCGTGAGACGTCAGAGCTTGTCCCATATCAAAAAGTGGATATTTGCAGTCCAAAATGGATGCGCTATTTCGTTGCTTCTGGAGCTGAATGGATTCATGTAAACCGGGCCTCAATTTGTTCTTTTTTCATTTATCTCTTCATTTATGCAAGTTTCATCTACCTGCCACGCTTTATTTTATCATATTTGGACAGTTTTCACAGTGACCCATCGATTCTGGCATTTTAACTTTCACTTTGAAGATTGTCATGTGAGATAAAGTAATTTACAATGCATTATGGGAGCTGATTTATGCAAATGACCCTGGGTCAATATGAATACATAATGTAACACCTTATTCATTTACGATGCAAATAAGCTGGATGGCCAAGTGTGTTCCGATTGTTATCATGGTTGCCTACTAAATGTTAAATGCAGAAATTAGCATACTTCAGTCTCGAGGCCGTGTAGTCTCTCGTACTCTCGTAACTTGACGTCCATTTGAAAATAATAGTTAAAATGTCGGAATCGCAAAACATATTATGCGGGTTTAAAAAATTGAGGAAAAAATACAGGAAGAGTTGAGTCATTTTTACCTTACCTTCTAATTCTATAAAACAATTTCAGAACTAACTACTGAACAGGAACACTAACACTAGTATGTTACAATAAATAAAACCATGACTTCTGATCTGCAACACCTACTAACAGACACAGGAATAGCATGAAATAGTGAAATATAATATTGATTGCACCTGTTTCGGTACTTATATATCCTCGGATTTCAAATGTTTGGCCTTTAGCGTTCCTGATGAAGGTAAATCCAGAAAAGCGCTTCGGACGCATGAAATTATTTAACGTGTTGTTTTCAATTTTTTACATCACCTCTGCTGGTGAACTTTCAGTCCCCGAGGGTATCATCAGCTCAGTAGTTAGTACTTCGGTACTGACATGATTTAACAAACTTTTCTAAAATTGTCCGTTTTTAAATTTTAAAATTATTAAGAAACTAAGGTTTCAACTCCCTCAGGCAAAGTTGACTTTAAATGAATTCGGCTATTTATTTTAGGTATTTTTGTCATATAGCTCTTCAACGGTTTCGGTACTTATACATCCTCGGATTTCAAATGTTTGGCTTTGAGCGTTCCTGATGAAGGTAAATCCAGAAAAGCGCTTCGGACGCATGAAATTATTTAACGTGTTGTTTTCAAATTTTTGCATCACTGGGTCGATACCTCTGCTGGTGAACTTTCAGTCCCCGAGGGTATCATCAGCTCAGTAGTTAGTACTTCGGTACTGACATGATTTAACAAACTTTTCTAAAATTGTCCGTTTATAAATTTTAAAATTATTAAGAAACTAAGGTTTCAACTCCCTCAGGCAAAGTTGACTTTAGATGAATTTGGCTATTTATTTTAGGTATTTTTGTCATATAGCTCTTCAACGGTTTCGGTTCTTATACATCCTCGGATTTCAAATGTTTGGCTTTGAGCGTTCCTGATGAAGGTAAATCCTGAAAAGCGCTTCGGACGCATGAAATTATTTAACTTGTTGTTTTCAATTTTTGTATGGATAATTCCGACACGTGTTACATGAGAGTCCGTTTGTTGTCCCGTGATCACGCATTTATCGTCCGCCATATTGTTATTTCACAATTCAAACATACATAACCCATTTATCTTGCAGAAATGCAAAGGGTATGTGCACGGTTAACAAAGAATACAAAAAAAATTGCATGACAATTAACTGTTTGTGAATCGGTTGAATCCAGGGTCGAAGTTTAACATATTAACGGAAATTTTTGCGTGTGCTTTACATCGAGGCCACAGTAGTTCAACCAATCGGGGAATATTTAGTTGGGACATATCTATTTTCACTGCAGGTTTTGGCATATTTTAATCGGAATTATAGAAAAAATGGAATGTTGTTAGTAGATACAAAGCCGAAAATGATGAACACTTTTAGCAAAAGATGAATTGGATCGGGGGTCTGTGTATTCACATTATTTTTACAACTCTCCTTACTATTGGAAAGCGTGTGCTTTACATCGAGGCTTGCGCTGCTTTACATCGAGGCCACAGTAGTTCAACCAATCGGGGAATGTTTATTTGGGGCATACATCTATTTTTACTACAGGTTTTGACATATTTAAATCAAAATTATAGAAAAATGGAATGTTGTTAGTAGATACAAAACAGAAAATGATGTATACTTTTAGCAAAAGATGAATTGGATCGGGGTCCTGTGTATTCACATTATTTGCACAACTCTCCTTACTGATGAGATATTTTGGAATTTCTGTGACCTAGTGGTTTGCGAAAATTAATATTTTTATATATAGTATAGTAAATATGTATAAGTCTGTCTTTTAAAATATATCAAAATCTGAAAAATTTTCTAACCACTTATATAAATGTACCAGTTAACAATATTTGCTACAGTTACAGTAATGAAGTTCTATTTTATTAGGCTTTAGGTTAAGCAACCTTATGCCACGGTAGTCCGACCACGAGTACAGTTTTCTGTAAAAAACATAGCGGTATTCATACAACAAAAGATACTCGAAAGATTCTCGTTAAAAGGAACTCAAAGGACTCTAATTTGACATTATGATGCTGTTTACGAAGTATCGCTTTGTCTGGTTTACGATAAGCGACTCGAGAAAACATGGCAGAAATGAAACGGGAATACGAGAGTCTCTTCAAACTTGACCAAGTTACATAAACTACTAAAATGATTCAACATATGGATTAAAACAACATACTACAATCATTAACAGAAATGTAAAGGTAGAATACAATCAGCACATACAGTATATGGTTCAGAAATGATAAACGAAATGCGACTTTGTTTCAGATGGAACTAAACGTTATCTTATGTTCTTCTGACAGCTAAACATGTAATATAAATACCAAATTTTAAGTCTCACCACTTTAATTTACACAAATATTCATAAGAATTTAACTATTATATGATGATACTGTTCTGATGTCGAACTGCCATTACAAATATGAAAAGGGGGTAGGGTCAAGGCTGCCAAACAAAGAGGACTAATCCGTTACAACACCTATGCACCTAAACTAATGACAACAAAAATATGTGTAGCATACTACTCCCCGCTCGCACGGTCAAATTTCCACATTCATTCTTGTCAAACTCTAATTTGCCCTATGTTTTCAAAAACGTTCACATCACAATGAACCTGACCACTACGTTTCAAATTGTTACCTATAACTTTGTGGTAAACAACCCTTAGCCTGATACAGACCGGAAAATGTAAGTACCACTACTATTTTAGGCTTGACAAAACATCTATAAAGTACTCAGAAATAAGTAGAAAGTGTTAATCCAAGCTTATGCCATGTATTTGTGTTGCCATTGTCGCTGTAATATCGATCAGAAACTTGGAAAATTCTTTTCAGGGAAAATCGTCCTTACGTGCATCTCTCTCAATGATTATTATTTCCTTTAATTTATTGGAGAGTTTTTCAAATTTTCCTTTTTGTATTTCAAACTTTTCTCCATTTTTTTCCCGATATTCTTAAGAAATAATGATAAGAACATGTATGCTATTTTCAATTGCATTTGTTAATTCATCGGCGACAGGCATTATAGATGGAATATCGCGACCTTCAGTGCATACTTTCAAATTCATGAATTGTTCAATTGTTGGAATTATTTCCTTTCGTATCCAGTTTATGCTATCGTCTGCATAATAAATAAAAATGTCATTGAAAATAAGAATACAGTTCTTTTCTAGATTTCCTATATATCCAAAGAAGAATGCGCCATATAAAATAAAAAATAATGGCTACTATGATTGTAGTGGTTATGAAAATGAAAGTACGGTTCCTTTTTATTTCCTGTACATTTTTTATGTTCTCCTTTTATATTGATCACAACAAACATGCGCCATAACTAATGGCGAAAATATAAATACTTAGTATTCAGTAAAAAGTGTTAATCGTACCTTATTCCATCTTTCTGTGCTTTCAATGTCACACCAATCAATTATGGTGATGTCGTTTTGGAATTTTGTAAGTTCTGCTATAGGAATATCTTCCCTAATCGCATTTCTCATAATTACTATTATTTTCTGTAAATATTTTGTGAATTTTTCTAATTTAGCTCTTTCTATTTCAAACCTTCCCCATGGGTAATCCTTATAATTCTCGGAAATAATGATAATAACATGTCTGCTCATTTCAATAGCATTTGCTAGGGCATCAGCATGAGCCTCGCCAAGTAAAATATCACGGTGTTCGATACGAATTTTAAAATTCCATGAGTTTTCAACTTTCGGAATCAACTCGTTTTTTATCCAGTCTATACTATCGTCTGCATACGAAACATAAATGTCATACGTATATTTATGGCGTAGAATAACTGTTTTAAATGTTCTATATATCCAAAAAGAATTTAGTATTTTAGCATCAATTCCAGAGACATCTAAATGTTCAAGGTTTACTTGTCCATCAAAAGTAATTCCCCTAAATACGTCCATTTGGTAGTAAGAAATTCTAAATATCGTAAATTAGAAACATTCTTGATTATTAGTCTTTGTTTATTATAACAGTCAACCGATAAATAATTGGACATTCTAACTGTATGTAACTTGCTTGGAATTGCTATAGTTAAATTGGGTCTACCTTGAATATTATTTTTTTAATTTTGATTCTAAACATTGGTAACCATGATCATGTTTTCCACTTAAACATTTTGTTGTCTGGAACTCGTGAATTTTCGTTTTTTCGACCGATGATTGAAAACGAGATGTACCACTAAAGAATGGAATATCTAAATACTGTATTGTCTTGTATTTAACTGGATTATACGAAAAGTCAAATATTTTCAGATTGGTCAATTGCTTTATCAAACCAAAGAACAGTCCATAATCTGAGCGTGGAACTAAGGTAAATCTGTTTCCAGACAATAAACAGTATTAAAGCAGTGAGCATAGTTAAGTGACGCCAGGATGTTCGGAGCAAGGCAAACAATATCATTTTCAGCTAGTACCAACGTTTTGACACACACCTTATTCAAGTATGATACCATTGTTTCATTAAGTACAACTGAATTTCCAGGCGGTATGCCAACTTGTTTGTATATAACCGCTTCCATGGACTTATTTTGGAAAGGATAAACGATCTTTAAAGCATCGGAAAGACTGCATATAATTTTTGTCAAACTTAATACTTGCAGATTTGGGAACGGCTTTAAAACGTCGCTCTCTACAAGTGAAATATGTGGAATTACAAAGTTAATATTTCCAAAATAAATCTGTTCTACATTATCAGGAAAATCTTCAAAAGTTTCATTTTTCAATGCTGTTAAATAACAATGCTCAAATCTTATAATCTTCAGTTTTGTTAATTTCTTTACATCACTCAAGGTGAAATTCGGGTTGTTAGTCAAGTCAATATATAAATATATCAGATTAGGCAAATGTCCCAAGTATGGATATATCCACGATGATTCCATGGTTTCCCAATTTTGTCGAATATTTAAAAGTTCCAAATATTTAATAGAGCGAAATATTTCATTAGTGTTCAATTCAGTAAAGTGAATAGTATTCCTTTCCATTGAGAGATTTAACAATCTTTTAATTCCAGAAAAGGCACCAGGTTCAATCATGGACAATCTGCTATTGTCAAGAATTATTGTTGATAACATAGAATATCTTTCGAAACTATTGTTTGGCAATGTTACAATTTCATTGTGGCTTAAATCTAATGAAATAATATCTATGTTCAGATCCTTCGGTACGGATGTTAGTCCTCTACTTGTGCAGTCCGCAGTATTATGAAATATTAAACAATTATTGCGATCACTTGTTGTCAAGGAAAGTAGACTAAAAACAATACATATCGTGAGCGCCATTATTCAAAATCTGAAGCGTAAGCTATGCTAGATGTAACCGTTATGTCATTCTTTGTAAAGTGTCTCGTATTGTAGTCGAAACTTTATATTTGCGTGTATTAGATTATATGTTATTTAATTATCTTTTTTGATAATCAATCAAGTAATAATAAATGTGGATTACAAGAGTTAAACAAATTCAAATAATTTACAAAGAAGTTATTATTCGCTTGATCTAGATTTACCCATGCATTGCTTACAAGGATATAGAAAATGGACTCAGTTTACCTTTCAGTGGTTAGACACATGATATCTCATTTCTTTCAGTAGAATAGACATCATTGGTTATTGATAGAATGCCTTCATTTTATTTTGATATGACATCCTGTTTGTTATGCTTTCTGTTTGTTTGCCACAGATTATTTCTTAGTCTGTGTACACAATTGTTTGTCTTTTGTCGATTTTATAATTGGCCATGGTTTTCTGTTTTCTTCGTTTTAAATCACTCCTTGTTATCTCTGTTTTATAAATTTGATGGACAATATTGAACACAAATCATATTAGATAGACTTTTATATGTTTTTCTTATCTATGCGTCATCTCCTATTCTAGGGCATCTAAACGTTATGAAAAACGATATTGTACACACTAAATAAATTATATATACGCCTAAAAAGTGTATAAACCAAAATTTATAAAAAAAGGAAAAAACAAATAAATACTAGTAGTCAATATGATGTAATAATCTATAATTCTAAAATCTAAAAGTTCAATAACATTAACGGTACCAATTTTATTGCAACAGATGCACTTTTAAGAGCACAGAAACCTAGAAGAATCTAAACAAATGTATTTTAACATAGTATTGATTCAGATAAAAGATTTCGTATGTAATTTGTAGCTAATGCATAAGTTCTTCAATACAAGTAAATGCATGTGCTCGTATCTTAAAACTATTTTTTATGCTGTAAGAATTTGATAAATTAACTGATATTAATGCACATTTTTGATTACATTGTGCTTGTGTAATTTTCTCACATATCCGTTCAGTTCATTGAGCTTGGCATTGTCTATCAAATAATTCGAGACACAGATTCTTCGATATACCTGTGGTCCTTGAATATTAAAGTTTAAAGACAGCTGGTTCATACTTTGTCTCGGCTGGTTTGAACTACCGGTGTCTGTCACTGCACATTTCTTTGGACTGATGATAGCTTAAACAAGGTCTAAAGAAAATAGTAACGATTCTAACGTCATTGTTGACGAATATTGATTTATTTACACGAGTTTTTTGTTTTAGATTTTTAGGTGATGTTGTATGAGTGACAATGAGACAACAATTCAGCAGTGGCCGAAAGGTGAGGATATAAACAACTATAGGTCACCGTACCGACATTAACCATTAGTAAGTCCCAGGCATAATAAAATGTGAAATGATTTTATTAGAAAAAACATACGGCCTGATTCATGCTTAAACTATAAGAGAAAAGCAAATATGACAGACACCAACCAACAATAATCACTGAATTGCATGCTCCTGACTTGGGAAAGGCACATACAGAATGTGGCGAGATTAAACATGTTTGTGAGCGCTTAATCCTCTCTTTAACGTGAGCAATGGTGCACCAGCACATCATGAAAACAAACTGAAAAATTCAACTGGAAAGGGCTTGACTGATCAGATCGACGAAGAACAAAGCAAACAAACAAATAACTTCTCTTATGTTTTCGATATAATTCTCTCAATGTTATGCCAGTGTGTGTACTAAAATTTGATAAGACCACCTATTGTTGATCTCCGTTCCTGTTCACGTTAATTTTTACTTTCAAACATTTATGCGGGCGGGATCAATATATCGTTTTTACACCTCAGACCATACTGGCTACCGGAACTTTGGATACACCAAACAAGGTACTTCATATCTGCGAAACAGGCAATATATGCCTTCAATTTTAGAATTCATTCATACATTTTTGTATTTTTCAAAATTATCAGTTAGTATGTGTTCTACTAGGATCACCAGTCATTAACCTTTCATTAGATACCTTAATTACTACAATATATTCTAGACAGTTTGAAGTAGGAACTATTTTGTTTTAAATATGTATTACATTTTAGAATGTTCTTTTTTGGTGGTGTTACATCTTACAAAGTCTATCCGAATCTTATTGCAAAGAGTTCTTATCAAACCGGTGTAAGGGGCCGTCTTAACCTTGCAGTGCGATGAGAGTTATTTGCTCCGTGTTAAAGGCCTAACTATGACTTTGAGATGAAGAACACCAATATAACAGCTGTTCCTTTGCTTTTTGTGTGTTTTTGCTGTGCATGTACTGGTGTTGTGTTTATATAGATATTCCATGTTCTTTGTTTTTCTATTAAAAAAATACATAAAACACAACTACCTATCAAAGAGTACATGCAGCTACTGAAAGCTAGTTCAAAACCAATTTCAATTAATAAATAAATCATCTTTTCACAGACTAAAATTTCAAATAGACCACATCTATCAAATTTAGTGTAAAAGCTCATCAAAGATGACAGGCTTATATTTCCGTACACTTTAGACGCGCGTTTCAACGACCAAAAAGACGTCATAAACAGACCGATAAAGGCATAACACATTGTGCAATGTTAAAATATATGTATCGACAGAATGTAGGACCATAATGTATTGAATTATGTTTTAATTTATAAAACAAAATGTATGTAAGTACCGTCACAGCTATTATTCAATTATCTTAATACTGTGTTAAATTGATAACTTTTATAAATCAATGTACAGCAAAACTTCCAAATCAAATTATTGTTTTTAGTAATTTAGTAAATGATTTTTGTAATTTTTTGCAACGAAAACCTTGAATTGACAATTTAACAGTTATTCATAATTACGTTACTGAAATCTAAAACGTTTAGTATAGACACCACGGGAATTATGGGCATAGGAAATGATGTGGGAAATATAATAAAGGGAAGACATTTTTTTTTCTTTTGTCGTAATTATTTGTAAAAGTTTCCCGTGTAACTGTGTAATATTAAAATTTAGAACTTATATAGAATTTATCCAAAAGTCAATTCATTTTGGTAACTGTCCTCCATATAATGAGAGAATTCTGGATTAAACAAATCAATAATATCATCATGGTAACATAAGCGTTTTTACTGATTTTACCTTTAAAATGGAATGTAGAGTAAAACGAATCTTTACTGAGTTTTGCCATAAACTGTTATTCATTACAATAATGTTAACATGATTTGTTGCATATGTGCTCTTTAGGAGGTAGTATGTATATTATTTAGCTTCTGGGCTTTTGCAATCTATTTTTTCATATGTACTTTTACCGATTTGAACTTTTCAAAGAAACTTCGACTAGCCAGATAAACACATAAATTTTACGGACGCCATCACGAGTTGGTTGACCGTTATGAAATAACCGTTTCACAAATGATATCGGATATGTTCCTTATCTCGTAACTACAATACCCTTCCCTTTTCACGAATGTGACCTACCGAATTAGACTATTTACCGGATTTGTGATAACATAAGCAACACGACGGGTGCCACATGTGGAGCAGGATCTGCTTACCCTTCCGGAGCACCTGAGATCACCCCCAGTTTTTGGTGGGGTTCGTGTTGTTTAGTCTTTAGTTTTCTATGTTGTGTCTTCTGTACTATTATTTGTCTGTTTGTCTTTTTATTTTTAGCCATGGCGTTGTCAGTTTATTTTCAATCTATGAGTTTGACTGTCCCTCTGGTATCTTTCGTCCCTCTCTTATAGAATTACAAAATTAATCAAACTGTATTATACTTTTTTTTTATTCTTATCAAATTGAATGCAAAATAAAATCATGAATAAAATATTGATTCATAAGTTTGTCAATGCATGTATTTGATTTTTGTGTAGTAAATTGTAATATGCATCAGGTCACTTATATTCATAAATGACGGTTAGTATCTTTTTTCCGTGTTTTATGATTCAACAAATGTCATCTATTCCTTACGGCAAACATTCATTTGTTCTTGCCATTTGATAAGGGACTTTCCGTTTTGAATTTTCCTAAAACCAATTCTGATTTCATGGAAAGAAAACGTAGACAAGAACCGTATATATTCAGTTGAATATAGAAAATTATCTCAGATATTTATATCGAACAAATATGTATCGTTGCTATACAGAAATAAAATTACTGATAGTTTAAGTTTCCCTAGATTTCAAACTTCTAATAATATCCCTTCATATTGATGAAAAGAGGCGAAAGATACCAAAGGGACATTCAAACTCATAAGTCGAAAATAAACTGACAAATACCATGACTAAAAAGAAAAAGACAAACAAATAAACCATAGTACACAAAACACAACATAGAAAACTAAAGACTGAGCAACACGAACCCCACCAAAACTAACGGTGATCTCAGGTTATCCGGAAGGGTAAGCAGATCGTGTTGCTTATGTTAGTACAAACTCGGTAAGAAGTCTTTTCGGAAGGTCACATTCGGGGAATAGGGGACGGGATTGTAGTTACGACATTCGGAACATATCCGCTATCATCTGTGAAACGAATATTCCATAACGGTCAACCAACTCGTGCTGACGTCCATAAAATTTACGAAGGAACGATTTCAACTTCACCACTTGGAACTCTGGGTTTAATAGCTTCCTTGTGAGCAGCAATTCTCTATCAAGGAAATCATGATAGGAAATACAAGCCCTAGAATATCGTATCAACTGGGAGATATATACTCCGTATGCAGGCGCTGCTGGAATGTTGCTACACAGATATGGAAAATTCATAATTGGGAAGCTAAAATCATCTCTTTTGTCGTAAAGTTTTGTTTTCAACCGACCCTTATTGTCAATTTTCAGATGTAAGTCAAAATATAGCAAACAACCCAATAACACTTAGACATAAATATATCAATATGGTCTTCACCAATAAACTGGTGTTTATACATCATATTAAGCTTTGAATAGCATCGATTCATTTAGAGTAGGAAATAATTTGACACACTATTGAAGATCTGTCATTAACAGCTAAATCACTTAACGAAAACATGTTAAAAATAAAAAACCACTAACGAGATTCCCGACTTCGGATAACTGAACATATTCTGTAGTTTAACCAGATTTTGTCATCCCCGTCAAATGTAATCTCGGAACTTGAAGGAAAAACATCAAGCAGTCCACAAATACTTATCAGAAAACTAAAGATAAAGCAACATAAACCCAGCAAAAATCCTCAGGTGCTTTGGAAGGTTCAGCCGTTCCAGCTGATATATGCCTTGTTACATCTACTCTCTTTCCGTGGAACATGGTTTTTCTGACAAGGATACACACTACTGTTATTGGAAGAAACAATACAGAATTTGAAACATTAAAATCAAAATATAAAACAATGAAAACATAATCAGAATAAGCACAGCCGGTTTAATACAGAACTAGAGGAAACAAATGAAACAAATGTATATTCTTTTTAACCATCTATGAAAATAGTAGTCATCTATAAATAGGATGGACTTTAAATTAGGCAACAACTTCGGAAAACAAGTTTAAACATCTAAACTATTTGTAAGATTTGAAATAAAATTACAAAAACAAATATTTGATTATGGTGATGACGTTTTGGAATTTTTGTTAGTTCTACTTGAGTAATATCTTTCCTAATCGCATTTCTCACAATTACTATTATTTTCTATAAATATTTTGTGAATTTTTCTAATTTATCAGTGGCGGATCCAGAACTTTTCATAAGGGGGCCCGCTGACTGACCTAAGGGGCCCGCTCCAGTCATGCTTCAGTGATTCCCTATATAATCAACCAAATTTTTCCCACAAAAGGGGGGGGGGGCTGGTTCCGCCTATGTTTATCTTTTTCTATTTCAAACCTTCCCCATGGGTAATCTTTATAGTTTTCGGAAATAATGATAATAACATGTCTGCTCAATTCAATTTATGAATTTTTTTTCCTTTTATGTCTGTTTGTTTTGTTCACACATTGTTGTCTATATAATGGAATTATATGCGACTGTCATACAAGTGAGAGGTTTAGCTAGTTTTACAATCAGGCTTAATCAACCATTTCCTACATAAAGAAATGCCTGTACCAAGTCAGGAATATGACAGTTGTTTTCCATTCGTTTGATGTGTTTGAGCTTTTGATTTTGATTATTTCATAAGGAACTTTCCGTTTTGAATTTTCCTTGGAGCTCGGTATTATTGTTGTTTTGCTTTTCAGTAGCATTTTCTAGGGCATCAGCATGAGCTTCACCAAGTAAAATATTATGGTGTAGATTCAAATTTTTAAATTCCATGAGTTTTCAACTTTAGGAATCAACTCCTTTTTATCCAGTCTATACTATCGCCTGCATAAGAAACATAAATGACATACGTAACTTTAAGGCGTAGAATAACTGTTTTAAATTTTATATATCAAAAAAATAATTTGCCATTTGAAATTTAAAATAATGGCTGCTATGATTGTTATAGTTATGAATGTAAAAAGACTGCAAAGAACAACCCTTATCCAGACACCTTTACTGCAGTGCACAAAAAAGCTGATGAAATTCATTGTACACTGTTTTTGTATCAGTAATACTTCCATTACTAAGTTGACAAGTGTAATTTCTAGATAAAGTGTCAACGTTTAGCTTCGACCTAAAGATCCACTTAATAAATTCAGTGTTGTCCCAGTTACAAAGGAACATATTGTTGGCAATATAGAGTTTGAATTTATTTTTCGTTCTCAGATTTTGACTTTCCATCCAAGATCGCATCGTTTCGTTTATCGACTATAACTCATTATTTCTCACATCTAGTACTTCTAATGTGACTATATGAGTAACTGTCAGGGGTATTTCCAGTAAAATGTCATTAGCCAATATTTGATAGTTTAATGTTTTGCTGATACTGAAGGAGAATTCATTCATATACCAAATATTGTAGATAAGACTCTTTCATTATAAGGGTGCTTACACTAGTAAACGAATTAAAAATGTTTTTTTCTGGAAATTTTTAGAGTCAATTCCAGAGACATCTAAGCGTTCAAGGCTCACTTGTCCATCAAAAGTAATTCCACTAAATATGTCTATTTGGAAGTAAGAAAAATCTAAATATCGTAAATTAGACAAATTTTTGTTTTTAGTGTCTGCTTATGAAACCAATAGACCGATAAATAATAAGACATTCTAATAGTATGTAATTTGCTTGGAAGTGCTATAGTTATA
Source organism: Mytilus coruscus (assembly GCA_017311375.1). Classification (NCBI taxonomy): domain Eukaryota; kingdom Metazoa; phylum Mollusca; class Bivalvia; order Mytilida; family Mytilidae; genus Mytilus; species Mytilus coruscus. Next base: position 72,029,488 of record CM029599.1, read on the forward strand.
TTGGACATATCTTGAATTTTATTTGTTTTTTTTTATTGTAAACATTGGTCACTTTGATCGGGTTTTACACTTAAACATTTCATTGGCTGGAACTCTTGAAACAGCTTTATCTTCTTGTATTTAACTGGATTATATGAAAAGTGAAATATTTTTAGATTGGTCAATTGCTTGCGCAAACCAAAGTACAGTGCACAATTTGCGCTAGAAACTTTGGAAAATCTGTTTCCAGACAAAATGAAAAGTAGTGAACATATTGAAAAGACGCCAGAATATACGCGCCAAGGCCAACAATATCATTTTTTGCTAATACCAATGTTTTGACACACCCATTTTTCAAGTATGATACCATTAATTCTGTAAGTACAACTGCATTTCCAGGCGGTATGCCAATTTGACTGTATGCTACCGCTTGCATAGACTTACTTTAAAAAGGATATAAGATTTTCAAAGCTTCAAAAAGTCGCTCTCCACAAGTGAAAAGTGAATATTTCCAAAATAAATCTGTTCTACACTATCAGGAAAATCTTCAGACGTTTCTTTTTTCAATGCTGTTAAATAACAATGCTCAAATCTAATAATAATCAGTTTTGTTAATTTCTTTACATCGCTGAAGGTGAAATTCGGTTTGTTAGATAAGTCAACATATAAATATTTCAGATTAGACAAATGTCCCAAGTACGGATATGTCCACGATGATTCCATGTTTACCAAATATTGTCGAATATTTAAAAGTTACAATGAATAAGAGAGTTAAATGTGTCATTAGTGTTCAATTTAGAAAAGTAAATGGTATTCTTTTCCATTGAGAGATTTAGCAATCTTTTAATTCCAGAAAAGGCACCGGTATCAATCACAGAAAACCTGTCAAATATCTTTCGAATGTATTGTTTGACAATATTACAATTTCATTGTGGTTCAAATCTAATGAAATGATATCTATGGCCAGATCCTTCGATACGAATATAAATCCTCTATTAGTGCAGTCCGCAATATTATGAAAAATTGGACAATTATGGCGATCATTTGATGCCAAGGAAAGTAGACTAAAAACAAACACATACGATGAGCGCCATTGCTACATATCTGAAGCGTAAGCTATCCTAGATGTGAACTATTTTGTCATTCTTTGTTAAGTTAAGTTAAGTGTATCGTATTGTAGTCGAAAACTTTATATTTGCGTGTATTAGATTATATGTTATTTAATTATCTATTTTGATAATCAATCAAGTAATAATAAAAGTGGATTACAAGAGTTAAACAAATTCAAACAATTTACAAGGAAACACTACATTATGTGTTACAACATTATCATTTCATATCAAACAAGCAATAATAAAAAAAGTATTACAAGGGTTAAATTCAAACAATTTACAAAGAAATTATTTTTTGCTTGAACTTAATTTATTGATGCGTTGATTTTTTAAGAACAATGATTTAGAAATGGACCCGGTTTACATATAAATGGTTAGACACATGCTATCTCATTTAATTCAGTAAAATAGTCATCAGTCGTTATTTATAGCATGCCTTAATATTTGTTTTAACATCACGTCCTGTTTGTTGTGCATTCTATTTCCTTGTGTTATAGGACTTTGGGCTTTCCCGGTGAAGTTAAATCTACAATCTAGAAAAGCGCTGTAGGCGCACTAAATTGTATTGTTTACACCATAATAAACCGATAGAACACTTCAAAGTCACAATTCGATTCATGCAAAAAAACACAAATAACTTTGTGATTGGTGTCAGTTACAATTGACATGTGTCATGGAAACTGCATACCCTCCCGGAGTACATTGCTGGTTTTTCCCGGTCGAAACATTATGCTTTAAGTACAATTTTGTCTGCCGAGTCATTTTTTTTTCGTGGGCCGCTCCGTCCCTTTTGAAAATCCTGGATCCGCCAAGAGTAACACGACGGGTTCTACTAGTCGACGTTGTGCTATCTGAAGCATCTTCAACAAGGCCTTTTCCTGACAGTCCCTAGTTTGCTGCTGACATTGTTCTGGAGTGTGACATCGCTTGCATTCCAAACGGGTAGTGAAATCAAGGCCTATTTGGCCAACTTCTACGCACTTGTAGTTCCATAACAGGTAGTCCAAATCCTCAAGTTGTTTTAGGCTGACCCCTCTGGCAGCAATATGGGAATGAAACCCAAATGAAACATACACAGACTGTGCGGTTCCAACTTGTACTGACCGGCTACCCCAATTGCAGCTCCATAATAGAATGTGTTATGTGCTTATCCGGGGAGATCCGTGAATAACGATTTTAAAATGTAGTCTCTTGGGTATTAAATCTAAATGAAAGTGGCTATCAACAAAAACGAATGGCTCCGGAAGTGATGGTACAGTGTCCGAAATACAAACACTCTTGTAATTAACGAACACCTCATATGAAAGAAAAGGCTGTTGTTGAGCTGGACCCACTCGTCGTAATAGCCCAGTCATGATCTCCCAGTTGGTCAAGCTGATAATATGTTGGGTGGATTGGCAGTGAAGTGTGCCAGACGGTCAGTACTATAATTTTGTACATATAAGACAAGTAACTGTTGCTCCTGCTCACTGAATCCACTGGTGACGATTTCGTGTAATTAAATGTCAAGTACGTACTGCAACAGACCTTCAAGGTCTGCACAACCAAACCACGACTTCACAAGATGAAAAGATCCGCTCACCAGCTGACACCACAAATGAAGATGTTCTTCATTGAATAAACAACCAATCCGATGTTCCACTGTGTGCTATCTAGCTAGGGAAGATGCCTGAATTTCCTGCTGACTGCAATCCCAACAGGCAGTGGAACCAGACCAAAACCATGGAAGGTGTTTCTTCATAATATGACGCCTCGTCTTTTCCCTTGATCCCATCCCAAATATAGGACACTGCTGTAATATGTTTTTTGAGACCACTACCGCTCTACTATCTCCTATTTGGTCCTCATTTGTCCCACCTTGGCACATACCAACACTAGGTTTTGGGGCCCCTGTTCCATTTCTTGTGTCATTAGGGTGACTGTATGGGCTTGTTCACCTAAAGACTGAGGTAATACAAAGCTATCAATAGTAGGTTCATTTGATTCAAACATGCCCTGAACATTATAGTCAACACTTTACGGTATTGTATCATCAAGATCATCCCAGTTCTCATCAAAGTCACCTTCAGCTTTGAACAAATAGGTCCAGGTCGGTATATCCCTGTCGTTGCAACGCTTCAACTTGTCATGGTGCACTATTGAGTCTCCTTTTCTTCTCCTGATAGTATACAATTGGGCCTACTGGACACGACCAGAAAAGGTCCACACGATGGTGATTTCAGCTTCCTGCTCTGACCAACTTTTGTAGTTGAGTCTGCCTTATACACCAAGTCGCCTGGATGATAAGTCGCCTGGATGATACGGAGATGGTGTCTTGCAAATTCGTGAGTCTTCTGCATCCGGCTAACCAGATGTTGTATCTAAGCGCCTGGAGTCATTTTATTCTGACCGTATTGTGGTATACCGAGGAGAAGGTGAACAGGTTGGATAGTCTCTCTGCCCAACATCATCTGATTCGGCATAAATCCAGTTTGTCTATTCACCATGGAGTGCATTTCCATAGCCAAAAGGCAAGTCTCTGTCCCAGTGTCGACATTTCTTCTCAATAAAACATCTCATCATGGCTAATACAATCGTGTTGTACTCCTCTACCTGGCCATTTGATGACGGGTGATACGGGGTTGTTCTGGTTTTGGAACTTTCCAAGGCATCACATAGTGTTTTAAATAGGTCACTTTCGAAGTTTTGTCCTTGGTCGGTGTGGATTTCCAATAGACACCCAAATGTCACGACGAAATGCACAATAAATTTTTCGGCAATTCACTTTGCCGTCTGTTCAGGTAACGCTCCCATCTCTACCCATTTGGTGAATTGATCCACCATCATTAAGACATAATTATTGCCGCTCTTACTGGTATTAAAAGGTCCGAGAATGTCGAAATGTATTCGCTCCATCGGATATCCAGCATTGAACTGCCCATGTGGTGCTCTGGGTCGAACATGCGTCTTTTTATTATGATTGCAGGTGGCGCAAGTACTGACATAATTCGCACAATCTTTGTGCATATTATACCACAAGAAAGCCTGCTTCAACTAATCGGGCGTTTTTTTCTGACCCATGTGTCCAGATGTTTTAAAGTCATGACAGTTTTTTAAGAACCTCTCCTTTCAACTGTGATGGGACTACTAAGCAGAGACCTTGGTGTTCTGGACAACCTATGAATTGTAGTACAGTACATCGTTAAAAATGAGGAAACAGGGTCTACACAACCAAAGCAACCTGGTTGCCCTATCTTGCAAACGTAGTTCAGCTTGTGTTGGATCGACGTCTTCCTGTATCCATTTCAATATGGGAGCTAAGTCAGGGTCCTCTTGCTGAAATATCTTTAACTGCTCCGAGGGGTATTCAGGTGCCCAGTTGCTACATGGATTACCATCAGCATATGGTAAAGTATCGTCTACATTTAGTGATACTGTGAAAGTACTTTAATTCGTAGGTATCAATTTTCGTGGATTTAGCAAAAGTTACATTTTCGTGGGTTTCTTAAATTCGTGGATTTTAGTTTTCTGAAGAAAAAAAATGTTATATAGATTCTTGAAAATAATCATACATTGTTCTATAATAATTTGTTGGACTTTGCAAAATAATGTGTTCGTTTTCGCTTACTTGTTCGTCTTTCATTTCTGACAACATTCATCAATTTTTTGATAAAATAATTGCTTTCGTAAATATGCTGATTCATCTATGCTTACAAATTGTCTCGACTGACGAAAATTGCAAAGTAAACATTTTAATTATTGCACACGTGTAATCAGAAGTGATGACACTAATTAACCCGAAATTTAATGATCATCAGATTAACGGTCATCAAAGGTTTTAATTCAACTTAATTGTGTCATAAACATGTCACTTAAAGTAAACAATTTCATATACAAATGCTACAAATTTTCTTTGTAACGCAGAAATAATTCTGAATGAAATAAAATAGCAAGCCCAATATGATTTTTTTTTCGTATGAGAATTATGAGGAGATAAATTCAACACTTCATCATCGAATATCATCACCGGAAGTCTGACTTTAATTGATCGAAACTAACTTTTCATGAAAATTAAAAGGTTAAAAGTCGTACATTTTAGGTTTGAAAAGATTAAATTGATAAAATCCTGTCTGAAGTTGTATATATTGTTAAATTGCGTAACTATGCTTATATTCGATGTACTGTAGATATGCCGGCATCAATGTAGTAAAACCTACCCCAATGTACACGGGATTCTTTCCATGTCTCGATTCGGACAACAGTTGTTATATTTCGTTGGACACTTAAATTCGTGGATAAAGCCATCCACGAAAACCACGAAAATTGGTACCCCACGAATAAAAGTACTTTCACAGTAATCTGAGTGAAAATCCCCTGCCAGAGCCGTGGGCTCTCGGTCAGTGGATATTTCCTAGTCATTTTCAGCGACTACAGAAACAGGGTGTTCCGATGCTATCACGGACTTAGTTGCCAATGGAATCACGTCGTCTACATCATTTCCAAATCTGCACCACTATTCATGAGCTCGTATGCAATTTCCGCAACCATGGCATGGCATTGTTGTGGGATCAAGTCCTGCCCGAAAGCAGTCACATTCGGGAACGTCATCTGGGATGCGACATAGACCATCACCATTACAATGTTTATTTCCCGGACGATGTATGATCTCCATTGTCGAATGATGACAATTATTCTAACCATCGCGGCAGTTGCCCTTGAATATGTTTGAAACGCATCAACCATACCAAACTGTTGTGATCAATGCTTAAAATAAAACGCCTACCAAGCAATTAGTGACAAAAATGCCGACAAAACTTCACTACGGCTAGTAACTATTTCCTTGTTGTGCAATAACGACGCCAAGGCTTCAACAAGGCATGGCTTGCAAAGCATATAATCCTTTCTTTGCTATTTTGTAATTGTGATATCACCAAACCTATAGTGGTGTCAGATGCATCGGGATAAGGATATGTCAGGCAAGGGTCACTTATCTTCGACTGTTGGAACGCCTCTTCATGACACTGTTGCCATTCAACTTCACCTGTTTGGTGGGCAAGGTCGTATAGACATGAAGTTGCGACTCAGTACCACGACTTCATCAAGGTAAACTAAAACTGTGTCGGAGTAAGTCCAAACAAAACAAGTTGCATAGCCCGCTGAAATGTTGCTGGGGCATTGCAAAGGCCTATGCCCATTTTGGTGTGCTCGAAGAAACCATATCTTGTAATGAACGCCGTTTTCCTTCGGTCTTCTGATTCCAGTTTGATCTGATAATAACCTTTGGCGAGGTCCAAGGTACAGAACGTGGTTGTGCTATGAAGTGAGTCCAAGCAATCCTCGATAATGGGAATAGGGAAACAATCTTTAATGTACGGTCATTCAAAGCCATATAGTCTATAGACCAGCGCACGGTTCCATCTTTCTTTCTAACCAGCACTGGAGCTGAGGCCAATTCAGAAGACGATGTCTCGATCACACCGGTTTGTAACATCTTATCAAGGTGTTTTTGTTCGAGATCTTGGAATCCAAGAGGCGTCCTTTGCATTCGGTGCTTTACTGGAGCGTGGTCTTTTGTATCTATCGTATGTCTGACAGCTGTAAGGCAGTCAAGATTTAGCTAGATCGTGCTGTGCAAACACATCCTGGTATCCAATGAACAAATTTCTGAGTTTTAACTTATCCTCTTTACTACTCACATGCTTAATAGAACGTTCATCTCCTCGGGGTATTGACCCGGTGCCGTGAGCACCTGGCTTTGTGTTTCTATGATACCCCGCTTAACATCCGGAATTAGATTTTCATTTTCTTCCGAAGTCTCCTCCTTTATAATGTCAACCTCTTCTAAATTACCTATAGGTGTACCCTTTTTATACGGATGTAGCGATTTCCATCATTTAAATTAGTCACAGGACAGCATTTTCCTTTTTCGACAACATGTGAGACTAAAACACTACTTGCTATGGCTCCAAAATGAACTCTTGTTCAGGGCCTCTGCATATGTCAATGCTGAGGGTCATTTCAGCGGCACTGTGGTTGTACGCTTAAAGCATTCTTCTCAGAACCAGCAACGAATGATGCAGGTATCACTCGTTTGATTACGATTAGTGATGAGTACTCAGGGTTATGACTGCACCAAGCGTGTCCAAAATATCTAGACCCAGGATAACATCGTCTATAAGTTGTTTCTTTGCACACGCCTCATCTTATTTCTTACCCAATATTCAGGAGTGTGTCCCTTATGATCTTGCCAATAACCAGTTGCTCGTCCAACCCATGTAGCGTAACTGTTTCAGATCCTTCTATGTCCTCCGGCATTAATTTCTCGTTGACGTGGGTTATCATAGCTGCAGTATTAACAATCATGCTTAGATTTTGTTTAAACACTGTTCCCCTTACTGCCAAACTTTTTTCAATAGTACGTCTTATAACAATATCAGACGAAGCCGTGGGCCTCTGTATTCTGATTTGTTAGGTGATATATTACCTTGACCATGTGATTTAAGAGTCGAGTGTTGGCCTACTGGCTCGACCCGTTGGCGTTTAATGACTCGGTTGATGAGATTGAGCTATGGTTAGCTCTGTCGCCAGGTGACGGGGACCGTTGTCTAAAATATCCTTGAGTTCTAGTATTTGGTCGTGGTGATGGCGAACGTTGCCGTTGAGGACCATATGACCTTTGACTTGGAGTCGGTGTAGGTGTTCGATAAACATTGAACTAAGGTGGTGTGTATCTTTCAGGAGATGTTCCACCTGTATGTTAATCTGAAGAAAGCATTACTGCTGTCAATTTGGTCTCAAGTTGAGTCAAGTTTCGTACTTCATTCTCCGATGGCCTGTTAACAGTATTTTCTTTTTCATTTAACTTATCAGCGCCATAAAAATGGACACGTTCAGCGAACTCTTCCAGTTTCCCCGTTCTGCTGCCTCACATACTGCAACTGATGTCTTGTTGAAACAGGTTCGTCCTTCTTGCTAAAATACTGCTTTAATGCTTTCATTAACGCCTTGTAATCATCGTCAATGCTCACTTTTTGGGTATATTCGGCAAGCTTTCTCTAAATTCTCCCACTATCTCCTACTAGCAGTTTTGTCAAATTGATAGATGAATGCTTCTCACGTTAGGATTTCCTTCCTGTAAAAAACTGCATCTTGGGAAGCTAAGCTACTCCTTTCCTTTGCCCCAGAATTTTCCTCCCATCTTGAATACTCTCGATCAAGAGAGGAATCTGATGAAGAACTGTTGCTTTGTTCCTTTTGCTTTCGCTGACGCCTTCTTGACCTATCAATTGGACCATTTTGCTTCGGTGACGGCCTGTCATAATTCCACTAGAAAATGACTCAGGAGTTGATGCTACCGCTGTCATAACAGGAGTCATAAATGCAGGTTGCTGTTGTTGTATCATGAATTCAATAGGAATAGTATTACTGTAAATAGCTGGTCTTTTCTGCAGCATCGGAACTGCATGTTACTCGCTTGTTGCAGCTGGTGCTATTTGTAATGGTGTACTACCTTAATATGTACCTTGAGTCGCCTATGGTTTACCAACGTTGGATGGTGTAATGATGGCAGTTGAGGGGTTGGTGAAATGTTGAGATCCTTATTCAGTACCAGCACTTCTTAACATGCTTTTGAGAGGAGACTGTGATGGCACACCAGAGACTGTCCCGTGCAGAGCCGAGGGCCCTGGCATATAACCTTTGGCACACATATTAGTGACAGCAAACCTGCTTTTGATTCATGCTGTATAGTTGTCTGATCAAGTGAGCTAATTGGCGAAATGCCCAAGGCAGGGAGATTGTTGTGCATTACTGATGTACTTGCTGTATAATGACTGGATTCAGCTTTTGGCTTGATTGGCATATCCATAGAGGAGAGTTTGAATTCTTTCTTTCTCTTGTCTACCAATTCATTCACTACTGATGCATCTGATGAATTGGTCCTTGCTGTTCAAATGCGTTCTTAAATTGCACTGTACTCGCATCGTCCGAGCCGTCTTGCTAAGGCATTAAACTCTTCAGATGTTAATTCTGCTAAACGCTTACCGTTGGCATCTATATTCTGATCAATTCTGTGTTCAGACTGTTGGACTTGCTTAGATATTGCTCCAAAATTTTCTTCATTATTTTTCATAGCCTCCTTTTGTTCAGCTTGTATATGCAACAAACCATTATATATCGGGTCAATGCGTTCCTAGCTTTGTTTCACCCTACTATCCATCTCAGCAGCTCTTTGTGCCTATGTTTTCCTGTCCGCCAAAAATTCTTGATAACGCTTCTGCAAAGACAATTCGTTTTTTTTTCTTTGTGTTCAGTTATAGTGTTGTCAGCTACTTGTTCTACTTTGGTCGTTAACAACTCAACATGTGTCAAATCGTCTACTTTTTCATTTTAATTCAATTCAGTATCACCCTCAATCCCTGCCATTTTGTTCTTAAATATGTTAATGTAATATATATATGCTCAATCTCAAGTCACAATTGAGTATATCTCAAATTACAATATATTGCAACCCAAGACAATGAAAATACACAAAGTTATATCTCGGTCTAAATAAATTCACAATTTAAACGTGTGACCCAAGACAAAACAACATTCACTAAATTATATCTCAGGTGAAGATAAATATCAAATCAAAGACTTGGGAGAAGACTTTATATGTTTGATTAACTTGTTTCTCATCCAAAAGACCAAAAAAAGTGAAAAAGTATATTTTAACAAAACGCATTTGACTAGCAGGTCGAACAACGGCTGTTCTTAAACCCTGCTGACTGCCATTGGCGATTGCCAAATAAACGGATCACCAGATGTAACAAAATGGATCTTTAATAACTATTAATTTACCAAACAGAAAACAATAAACTTGCGGAAAAGATGGTTTCCCGCAAACAAAATGTGCACAAATTAGTACACCATATCCGGATTTTGACAATTAATGTCTCTTCAGTGATGTTAGGAATCGAAACGGTATTTGGAAGGCCATATAATTTACCTCAATGAAGGATAGACTCTTGAAGTTTTAAGAGTCGAAATAGGATGAACGGATCATATAAACCCGAAGGCAAATATAATACAAGCCCAAACGAATATAAACAAGTCTTAATTGAAAACAACGTTCAAACCTATGATTGCGTTGGATAAAAACCGCAATTTTTATACGTGTGCATGCAAAACAAATTTCTTGATAGAGGGGTCTAAATACAGCACAAACAACATTTTCCAAAAGACCAAAAAAGTGAACAAGTATACTTTAACAAAACGTATTTGACTAGCAGGTCGAACAATGGATGTTCTTAAACCTTGCTGACTGCCATTGGCGATTGCCAAATAAACGGATCATCTGATGTAACAAAATGGATCTTTAATAACTATTAATTTAATACCAAACAGAAAACAATAAACTTGCGGAAAAGATGGTATACCGCAAAACAAAAGGTGCAAAAATTAGTACACCATATCCGGATTTCGACAATTAATGTCTCTCCAGCGATGTTAGGAATCGAAACGGTATTTGGAAGGCCATATAATTTACCTCAATTTAGGATAGACTCTTGAATTATATATATATATACTGAATTCAACAAACTGACAAAGGGCAGTAACTGGAACAGAGACTCAGCTCACACACTGTATTTTATTATAAGGTGTATATAACTTTTTATTCGTAAATATTTATCAGTGTACATACATCCAATATATTAGACATAAGCCTAAATTCAGACTGAAATGAAATATGAAACCAGTTTACTGTATTTAGACTATTTCCGGTTTGCGTCTGTGCAACGGGATAAAAGCAGACAAATGATTTCCGTGAAGAAGGACGTTATGGCGATTAACCGGAAGTGTAAAACATTTTATAATGACAAAAATCAAATATGAAGATTCTGTACGTGCAAAAATGTAAAAAATTGATGCAATTTAATCGACAATCAATTTGAAGTAATTATATATGGTAATGCACACGTAATTAATTATCTTATCATGAAGCTTTAAAGATTTTAAAGTGTATAAAAGGCGCCCTCTTGAGTCCGCCTTGCTTGCAAAAAGTTTAAATTTTATGTCGACGACGCCACTGTCGTGCCGATATGGTTCGAAAGTAATTTCAAGGTGTGAATGTTGTTGACAGAATACCTGAAATAATCTGTTGTTGTCTGATGAATATAATCAGTTATTTAGCAGTCAGCATATAAACGTGTTCAATATGGTATAACGGAAGTTGAAGAAAATCTTCGTGACGTCTCTCGACCAGAGGTACTGTCAGGCATAATGTAAGATGTGGACTGGTTCTTTCATGTAAACACCAGCAACACCACAATATCACGGCCTTCATCTGCTAGTTTTATAATTATGTCGTCTCTATTTTAGGAAACTTTGAGATTTTAGAATTAATACCAGCGTTGTTCGGTTTTTAGTTTGTATTATATTCAAGATTCTGTTAGAAAATCTGTTTAGATTAATAAAACTCCACATTACATCATACTGATGAAGGGTATCTGTTATCCGAAATACTTATTGATGTTTGTACTTATTTCGTTTCCTTTTTTGAATGATTGTGTTGTACACTTTTTAACGCATATAAATAAAGGCAACAGTAGTATACCGCTGTTCAATAGTCATAACTTGATTAAGCAAAAACAAATCCGGGTAACAAACTAAAACCGAGGAAAACAAATCAACTATAAGAGGAAAAAACTAAACAACAGAAACACTGAACTAAAACAAAAGCAAACGCCAACATACATCGAAAAAGACTGGAGATAACAACTGCCGTATTCCTGACTTGGTACAAGACATTTTAAGAAGAAATGGTGGGTTGAACCTGGTTTTATGGCTAGCCAAACCTTCCGCCTTTATGGCAATGTTAAGAATATCGCTAAAATGACAACACTACGTAACAGGAATACAGTACAAACAAACGCAAGAACGCTCAGCACAGATAAATTCAAAAATAAATGATATAATAGTGCATTACAACATGTAAACCGCAGAATATTAACGTACACCTCACATGAATTTACGACAGCACACCAGGACACCACAAACTAAACATAAACTGCGCGTCACATGAATGGATCAACGTCACAAAAATTGACGTATTTTTTACGAAGTTTATATCATCACAGGTAAATTTTTAAAAATAAAATAGTTTTGTTTTATTTATGATACGTACAAGAATATTAAATTGGGATGGTGTTATTTCATGTATTTTCTAAACATGACAAGAATATTAAAATGAAATTGTGATTGCAATGGTGATATTATTCATATTTTCTAACAATGTCGAGTTTTTTTCTAAATATATAATATATGCTGCAAGTACAAAATCATTGTACAATCCAGGCTCATAATTAAGTACGCAAAACACGCTTTTCGTCTACATAAGAATCATCAGGGGTGCTCGAATCTAAAAAGTTGGAAAGCAAAATCAATCAAATAGTTGTATAAAGCGGAAAGACATTAAATTGACAATAAACGTAATAATACAAACTCAGAACTGGAGGAGGCCAGGCGCTTTGACAGGTTAAGTATATCATGTTATATATGTATTGTCTGTCAAACGTTTTCAAAACGTCATATCCGGGAGAGGATGTAAAAATCAGCAATTTCAAATAACAATAAATAGGTCTCATGTGGACATGTGAAATCTATGACCGGGTAAACATTTTACCAGAGAGACAAAATCGGTTACAAAATTGAAGAGCATTGGAAACCAGAAAATCAAGAGCGGATAAAATTATTGTATAAAGAATACTATGATACTGTGACATTATGCTTACATGCTTGAGAAAAGACGTACACATAAGCATGATGTTTCATTCTTTATAACATTAAGTACTCTTTGAACAAGGCTTTAATAGAGGATATAGTTTTCAGTTCCTTTTTTGTATATCGTGCAGTAATATAATAACTTTGATTTTTTTTTTAAATTACATCACTATTTTTATAAAGGAATTATGCAACCTTTACTAACATGTACTCACATGAACAACACGACGGGTGCCACATGTGGAGTAGTATCTACTTACCCTTCCGGAGTACCTGAGATCACCCACAGTTTTTGGTGGGGTTCGTATTGCTCAGTCTTTAGTTTTCTATGTTGTTTTTTGTGTACTGTTGTTCGTGTGTTGGTATTTTTCTTTTTAGCCATGGCGTTGTCAGTTTATTTTCGACTTGTGAGTTTGAATGTCCCTATAGTATCTTGATATCTATATATTTAACGGGAAGCTTAATACCAAAATTTACGATAAAAGATAATTTTTCATTTCCTATTGTTAATTATCCATTTTAGATGGTGACATTCCCTTGTCACCATCTTATGGTGTTTATATATCTCAACTTGTTCTATTCGATCGTGTATGTAACAACGTATTTGATTTTAACGAAAGAAATCTCTGTCTTACTGAAAAATTATTTCACCAGGGTTTTCGATTTCACAAACTAGTCCAAACATTTACTAAATTTTATCATCGGTAAAAGGACATCATTCGTAAATATAAATCAACATGCAGACATCTTATACATTCAGGTATTTCACATCCAATCTTTTATGGCAATATTCTATACAAAGCACAAAAATGTCGTCATTCACCTCAAAAGCTAACCAAACCTATAAACAGACTTATTCAGAAGGGATATAGTTACGATACTGTTGTCAGGTCATTAAAGTTGGCATATTTTGAAATTAATATTGATTCACTCATAGGGTCTTTGCATCAGAAATAAACATATTTATACTAAAACCAGTTATTGGCATGATATATGTTATGTTCTTCTCATATATACTATGAAGGTATGATATTAAACCCCTAACAGGAGGAATTGTGCTTGATTTTCATATGATGAAGAGATAATCTTTCAATCAGTTTAATTGAGGTCTGGAGCTGGCATGTCAGTAACTGCTAGTAATCCTTTGTTAATTTATGTAGCATTGTCATTTTGCTTAGTTTCTTCTGTTTCCTTTTCTGACATCGGACTCGATTTCTTTTAAACTGAGTTTTACTGTGCGTATTGATGTGTGTTTGTTTATTCTACATTGAATGGAGGTATAGGGGATGGTTGAGAACTCATAAAACATGTTAAACCCCGCCGCATTTTTGCGCCTGTCCCAAGTCAGGAACCTCTTGCCTTTGTTAGTCTTGTATTTTTTTTTAATTTTAGTTCATTTATATGTTTCGGAGTTTAGTGTGACGTCCATATTCACTGAACTAAAACACAATTATGTTTAGGGGCAGCTGAATCCCGCCTCCGGGTGCGGGATTTTCTCGCTGTGTTGAAGACCCATTGGTGGCTTTGGGCTGTTGTCTGCTCTTTGGTCGGGTTGTTGTCTCTTTGACACATTCCCAATTTCCATTGTCAATTTTATACATAGCATTTGCTAATATCAATTTATTTCATCATGCAAGCCAATGGGGTAACTCTGTTCTAGTGCTGTATTCACATATGAATTCAATGAACAATCCAAAATACATAATTTACTATAAAAATTTTAGATATAGAAATATATATCATTGATAACTTTCCAAAGTGTCAAAAGTTCCGATGCATTTTTTACATTATCTGTATCATATCTTAAACTTCGGAATGTTGTTATAGAATCTTAAATGCAATTCCTGTACTTCTTGTATTCGTTGTTAACTATACAAAAGTTACTTAAAAACTCTGACTAATAGCTTTATTCCCTTGCAATTCCGAAACTTGAGTCTGCGTCCTTAAGTCAAGGCTAAAATGTATTTCTTATTTTCAACTTTACTTTTTCTATATGCGACTATGACGTCTAACTTTAGAGAATCTCATAAATATAAATACGAAGAAGTTTTTAAAATATATCAAAATCTTTAAAAAAAATTCTAACCACTAATATAAATGTACCAGTTCACAATATTTGCTACAGTTACAATAATGAAGTTCGATTTTATAAGTCTTTAGGTTAAGTTACCTTATGCCACGCAGTATTACGACCACGACTTGGGTTTTCTATACAAAACAAAGTGGAATTCATACAACAAAAGATACTCGTGAAAGGGAACTCAAAAGACTCTAATTTGACATTATAATGCTGTTTACGAAGGATCGCTTTGTCCGGTATACGGTAAGCGACTCGATAAAACATGGCGGAAATGAAACGGAAAACGAGAGTCTCTTTAAACTTGACCAGGTTACATAAACCACTTAAAATGATTCAACATATGGATTAAAACAACATACTACAATCATTAACAGAAATGTAAAGGTAGGCTACAATCAGTATGTACAGTATATGGTTCAGAAATAATAAACGAAAGGTGACTTTGTTTCGGATGGAACTAAACGTTATCTTAATATATTCTTCTGACAGCTAAACATGTAATATAAATACTAAATTTTAAGTCTGACCTCTTTAATTTACACAAATATTCATAAGAATTTAACTATTATATGGTGTTACTGTTCTGTTCCGAACTTCCATAACAAATATGAAAAGGGGGAGGGCCAAGGCTGCCAAACAAACAGGACGAATCCGTTAAAACACATACGCACCTAAACTACTGACAACAAGAATATGTGTAGCACACTACTCCCCGCTTGCACGATAAAATTTCCACATTCATTCTGGGTCAAACCCTAATTTGTCCTATGTTTTCAAAACGTTCACATCACAATGAACATGACCACTAGGTTTCAAATTGATACCTATAACTTTGTGGTAAGAAACCCTTAGCCTGATGCAGACCGGAAAATGTAAGTACCACGACTATTGTAGGCTTGACAAAACATCTATTAAGTACTCAGTAATCAGTAGAAAGTGTCAATCCAAACGTATGTCATGTATTTGTATTGTCATTGTCGCAGTGATATCGTTCGGAAACTTCTTTTATATTTATCATTTCAAAAATGCGCCATAACTAACGGCGAAAAAATAAGTACTTAGTATTCAGTAAAAAGTGTCAATCGTAGCTTATTCCATCCATCTGTGCTTTCAGTGTCATACCAGTCAATTATGATGACATCATTTTGAAATTTTGCAAGTTCTGCTAAAGGAATATCTTCCCTAATCACATTTCTCATAATTACCATTATTTTCTGTAAATATTTTGTGAATTTTTCTAATTTAGCTCTTTCTATTTCTAACCTTCCCCATGGATAATCCTTATGATTCTCGGAAATAATGATAATAACATGTGTACTCATTTCAGTAGCATTTGCTAGGGCATCAGCATGAGAATCGCCAAGTAAAATATCACGGTGTTCGATACAAATTTTTAAATTCCATGAGTTTTCAACTTTAGGAATCAACTCATTTTTTATCCAGTCTATATTATCGTCTGCATAAGAAACATAAATGTCATAGGTAAATTTATGACGTAGAATAACTGTTGTAAATTTTCTATATATCCAAAAAGAATTTGCCATTTAAAATTGAAAATAATGGCTGCTGTGAATGTTATGGTTATGAATGTAAAAAGACTCCAAAGACCAACCCTTATCCAGACGCCATTACTGCAGTGCACAAAGAGCTGATGAAATTCATTGTACACAGTTTTGTATCAGAAATAGTTCCATTACTTAGTTGACAAGTGTAATTTCTAGATTTAATATCAAAGTTCAGCTACGATCTAAAGAGCCACTTTATAAATTCTATGGTGTCACAGTTACAAAGAAACATATTGTTTGCAAGATAAAGTTTAAATTTATTTTTCGTTCTTTGATTTTGACTTTCCATCCATGATCGCATTGTTTCATTTATCGATTGTAACTGATTAAACCTTATATCTAATGTTTCTAATGTTTCTAGATATGAAACTGCAATGGGGATTTCCAGCAAAATGTTGTTCATCAATATAAGATGGTTGAGCTCATTGCTGGCGTTGAAAGTAAATTCATTCATATACCAAATATTGTTTCCAGAAATATCAAATGTTTTCACGGTAGAAATTATATTAGAAACGATATCACTGTCACGAAAGGTTTTACCAAGATTAGTATCTTTCATTATGAGTGTACTTACATTTGTGAAAGAACGAAAAAAGTATTACATAGGAGGAGTTTAGAATCAATTCCAGAGACATCTAAGTGTTCAAGATTCACTTGTCCATCTAAAGTAATTCCTTTAAATACATTCATTGGAAGTATGAAAAATCTAGATATCGTAAATTGGACACATTTTGATAATCAGTCTTTGGCCGTTGAATCCACCAGTAGACAAATAATATGACATTCTTATTGTATCTAACCTGCTTGGAAGTGATATAGTTATATTTGGCATATCTTTAATTTCATTCGTTAGTTTTGATTGTAAACATTGGTCACTCTGATCTGGTTTTTCGTTTACACAATTCGTCGATTGCAACTCATCGATTGATGGTTGTAAATGAGCTACGTCACTAAAAAACGGAATCTTTAAGTAATTTATAATCTGGTATTTCACAGGATTATAGGAAAAGTCAAAAATTTTAAGATTAGTCATCTGAGGCAGCAATCGAAGGAACTGACCATAATTATGGTTAGTTACTAGAGAAAATCGGTTTCAAGACAATCCAATAGCATTAAAACAGTGAGCATATCGAAAAGACGACAAAGCGTTCGGTTCAAGTTCAACAATATAATTTTCTGCTAATATCACTGTCTTCATGCATACAGATTTAAGAGTGGTATTACAGTAGAAGTCTTGCATATTCATTGACATATTACATTTTCAAGTATGTTATCACCAAATTCGAAATCCATCGACATTTTTAAATTCTCTAATCCTGAAACTTGACCGAATGTGAAAGTTTGAAATAAAAACAGGGTCTTCCAGTACAAAGAATATGCAAGACTTCTACTGTAATACCACTCTTAAATCTCAAACAAAAGCAACCATAACCCTATAAAACTTACTAGGGACGAACTCGTGTGCTCCAAAAGGATAATCCATTCCTTCCCTCTTGTGGCATTCGTCGTATTACTCATTGCAAGTAACAAATCGGTGATAAGTCGCATTGAGTGAAGTCACAATCGAGGGACAGAGGACGTGAGTGTGGCTGCAACAAGGATTGACGTCACCATTAACGTTTTGAGCCTTGGTTTATTAACCTTTTTTTTCAAAGCAACAACCTTTTTCAATAAAATAATGAAAGAAACGCAAGTCCTCTAATATCGTTTCACCTGGAAAATTTATATAAAATAAAATCGTTGGTAGAATATTGCTATACAGAAATAGAATGTTCCCGACGAGACAATTGTTGTCCTCTTATTATCGTAAAGTTCAGTTTTCTACCGTTCGCTTTGTCAATTTGTAGATGTAAATCAAAATACGAAACAGACTTATTGTTATTGTATCTGTGATAATATATATTTCAAATTCAATGAGAAAGATGCAATCAACATAGTCACCAAACTTGGAATTATTCAACGAAAGGAAATTAACTACAAAGCGAAAATTGAAGTATTTATAATATGATAATGATGGCTTCTCTCTTTTCTTTAAACTGTTGCCAAAATGATTGTTTTACTTAACTACATGGGCATCTAAAAAGATATTTTGATAAAGATGTCCGTTTCAAATTCCAAATCTACTCTATCAATGTTAGTATCTTTGCGTTCTATGATCGTGACATCATCAAAATTTGGGTCTAATTAATTCTGAGGAAAAACAATCAATAGAAGTCTTCAAAGCAACAATTGTTTCCTTTATTAGTTTCTTATCTTTCCAAACTGACCTTTTTGAATTTTTAAACTTTTCCTTGTAGGTTTTTAGCAAACAAATGAATTATGTGTATATCTAATAAATATGATACAAAAATTAAGTTTAACTTACTGTTACTTATTCTCATGACGCTTCAAATATGACACATATTTAACTCGAAGTGATTGTCCATTAAACATAGGTTTTGTCTATTCTTCTGTAACAACTAAGTTCACATATTAGAATTTAAGTGAGTTCGTATTTCCAACCGTTGCTTTTTGTAAAGTTTGTAAACAGTTTAACCTTGGTTTTTGTATGTTTTTCGACTTGCTGTTGGGAATATTGTTATTTTGTATTCTTGGTTCATGATTGCCATTTGGTATCTTCTCATTTTGAAATACTTGTCAATATTAAGTATTATGTATCAAGTATCATGAAGAATAGTTTAAAATTCATTCAATTTATTCGAATATTCTTTCTAATTTCCACGCATTATATACAATTGGCTTTCTCATTCAAAATTATACACTTTCTTTGATAAACCTAGGCAAAAAACATCAAATGAAAAAATGGGACTCCAGTTTCAGTTTCAGTGGATTTCCATGACAATAAATGTCTTCTCATGAAAGAAAGACCAAATCATACTTCCATATACGATATTATCGATAATATCCCCGAAGAAAAAGGGTTATATATTGCAAGCATTGATATTTTACACATCAATGTTCAAGAACAACTTCTCTGCACATCAAAAATGTCCTCAAAGCCAATGGAAAAATCTTTTAATCAATCAATATTTTAACAAAAATTGTTCGTTTCATTATGTTTTTGTATTATATTTGATATTTTCAAAATGCAATTATAGTAAGAGCATTAATGTCTTAAAAAGGTCGTAAAAGAACTATTAGGGAAATAAAATAGAGAATGGAAACGGGGGGATTGCGTCAAAGAGACAACAACCCGACCAAAGAGCAGAAACAGAGCAAGGCCACCGATGGGTCTTCAACACAGCGAGAAAATCCCGCACCCGAAGGTGGACTTCAGCTGACCCCTAAACAATAATGTATACTAGTTCAGCTAATGGACGTCACACTAAACTCCGAAACATATAAATGAACCAAAATTTAAAAAAAAACATACAAGACTATCAAAGGCCAGAGGTTCCTGATTTTGGACAGGCGCAATAATTCGGTGGGGTTAAACATGTTTTGTTAGTTCTCAATCCTCCCCTATACATCTAGCCAATGTGGAATAAACAAACACACAGAAGAAACTTAGCAAAATGACAATAATCAACATAAATTAACAAAGGACTACTATCAGTTACTGACATGCCATCTCCAGACCTCAACAGACTTTCGAGAGAAATATATGCTTAAAATTATAAACTGTTCTAAAAGTTTTATTTGCAGAATGTTTGTTAATGAGTGATACGTCCTTAAAGTCGCTCCAGATAGAAAAACAAAAACGTTAACCTTATACTATCGCACAATTAAACACAAAACATACCAAAAGAGTCAATCGAAATTCATGTTCAAATAAAAAAAAAAAACCATTGCCAATATAAAAACGACGAAAGAACAAACAACAAAATTAAACTTCACATAGAAAACTTATGGACTAAGCATTACGAACCCCACAAGAATCCGGAAATGAAGGGTGAGCAGTTCCTGATTCATGTATTGCACCCATCGTGTTGCTCTATCATGTACAGAATCGGTAAGAAGTCGTTTTCTGTGATGTCACAATCTAGGAAAATACAATATGGATCGTTTATGTGCAATGTCTACCTTACTCTTTTTAGTTCAGAGTAAAATGTATGGTTTTTACTACGTGGGCCTCTATAAAGATTTTTTGTGTCTTCTCATGAGAGACAGATCAAGTCATGCTTCCATATACAATATCTTAAATAATTTCCCAGAAGAAAATATGTTATATATGCCAGGCACTGATATTTTACAAATAAAATGTGAAAGCTGTGACCGGGTAAACATTTCAGAAGAAAGGCAAAATCGGTTACAAACTAGAACAACATTGGAAACCGAATCAAAAGCGGATAAAAATAGTGTATACAGAATACTGTGATATGTGACTTCATGCTTACATACTTGAGAAAAGAAGTAAACTTTAGCAAGGCGTTTCATACTTTATAACATGAAGAACTCTTTGAACAAGGCTGTAACAGGTCGGGAACACTACCGTATATGCACAAATTAGCATACTTATGTCCTCGCAAATGTTATTGTTTGTTTACGAATGACGCTTTGTTTTTTTACCTGGGTTTTTGACCAATCCTCTAAATGAGTAAAAATGCATAATGGACTTCTACGTCTGTACGATCAACCGAGAACACGTGTTATTTACTGAAATACAGCACATTTTTCATACAATGCTGGATACACAATCTCGCTCAGTTTTTCAGTTTTTGTATCCACATTTATAGTCCGTGATATAAAGTATTCGTTTCATGCTCAGATTAACGAATAGTTGTTTTTATCCCAAGAAACGAGTGTTTGAATTACCCGAAATATAGCCATTAATATCATTGATGATTTAACGAAGATTTCAGATATTCGTCCACAAGACAGCAACGAAACAACAGTGAAAAAACAATTACCCATAAGATGAACTTTCATTCAGATAGTAAAAAATAAGGGATCCTGAAATTTTTAGTGGGTTCGTAAAAAGTAGAAGACTTAGAGTGTGTCAAATATGTGTTGGGGTCACTAAAATGTCCAAGCTTTTCACATAATTGATGTAATGATATTCTACCTACTTTTATGATCAAAAAGTTGTTCAAATCGAGGAAGGGTATGCATTTATTACTCTGTCTCTAACAAACAAACACAAACACCTTTCAGAAAGATTGGTTTTCCATTATCTTGAATTGAGATTTTTACTATAGAATTCCATAAAATATTTTTAACCCTAAACCAAATAGGAGTTGCACAATGGCCTTATATGATAACGAATCTGAGAAAGATTTATTAAACATGATAAGTGGTTTAGGAGGAGTTGCAAATACAATATGGGTACCCCATATAAAGCAATGGCTAAGTTAATGTTTAGGACGAAACCCAAAAAATAATTTTAACCAAAACCAAATATGAAGTGCAAAATGGCATTGTTATGGTAACTTGCAGAATATGAGATAGTTTCATTTCGTTATGATAAGTGGTTAAGGAGGTCGGAGTTGTGGATACACAAGTGAAATATAGAACGAACGACCAGACGAACGGACTAAAGAGGGACGGACAGTCGGATGGACGGACTCCCCATCACTAAATATTTCCGTTTTACCATGAAAGCGATAGTATGCTGATTGGTTTTTATACTAGAAATTGGTCATTTCATTAAAAATTTCACTGTTTCACGTGAAATTAATGCACAGGTACAATGCAGAATAATGGACAAAACCTGTTCAACTACTTTTACAAGGCATAAAATAAGTCGAATTGTGTCGCCAGTAAAAATATTTTTTTAATCTGAGCATGACCATGAAGATTATGTTAGATATTTTACATTTATTACATTGGCTAACCAAAATATTTATTATGAGAGTCCCTGACACTATATAAGTTGACAGTTTTCCCACTAATTCCACGTGTTTTTAAGTGGTAGTAAACTCGTAGTAGCCCACAATGAATTGTAGTTCATTGAATTGATTGGTCAGTTTTTCAAGGCCATGTTTACCTTCTACTTGGGAAATTTATATATATATATATATATATATATATGTATATAAAAGTCTAAATTGAAAACAACGTTCAAACCTATGATTGCGTTGGACAAAAACCGCAATTTTTATACGTGTGCATGTAAAACAAATTTCTTGGTAGAGGGGTCTAAATACAGCACAAACAACAATTTTCAAAAGACCAAAAAAGTGAAAAAGTCTATTTTAACAAAACACATTTGACTAACAGGTCGAACAACTGATGTTCTAAAACCCTGCCGACTGCCATTGGCGATTGCCAAATAAATTGATCACCAGATCTAACGAAATGGATCTTAATATTAATTAAATACCAAACAAAAAACAATAAACTTGTGGAAAAGATGGTATACCACGAACATGAGGTGCAAAAATTTGTACACCATATCCGGATTTCGACAATTAATGTCTCTTCAGTGATGTTAGGGATCGAAACGGTATTTGGAAGTCCACATAATTTACCTCAATTTAGGATAGAGTCTTGAATTTTTAAAGAGTCGAAATAGGATGATCGGATCATATAAACCCGAAGAAAAATATAATACAAGCCCAAACGAAAAAATATATAAAAGTCTAAATTGAAAACAACGTTCAAACCTATGATTGCGTTGGATAAAAACCGCAATTTTTATCCATTTCGTTAGATCTGGTGATCAATTTATTTGGCAATCGCCAATGGCAGTCGGCAGGGTTTAAGAACATCAGTTGTTCAACCTGTTAGTCAAATGCGTTTTGTTAAAATAGACTTTTTCACTTTTTTGGTCTTTTGAAAATTGTTGTTTGTGCTGTATATATATATAGAGAGAGAGAGAGAGAGAGAGAGAGAGAGAGAGAGAGAGAGAGAGAAAAGTTAAGTAGAATCCGTATGCTGGTAACATATAAGAAAATTAATAAAAGATAATAACGGTTTCAATTCATCACATTTACTAGCGCTTTCACTACTTTCTCAGATCTTAAGGTAATGTGACTTGTATACATAAGTGTTATAAAACAATTGATTGACGTTAACAATAGTATGACGTTAACAAATACAAGGGAGACTACTAATTTCATTGGATTACATATATGCAAATATATTCTGACGTCAGGAAAATGTACTGGTCCTGACATGTTTAATACAGGATATAGTTATCATAGTTTTCAGTTACATTTTGTATATCATGCAGTAATATACTAGTAATTAGTTTAAACTTTTATTTTTTACATCATTATTTTTTATAAAGGAATTATGAAACTTTTAATGTACAAATACCATTCAGTTCGATAGCCAATCTTTGTTTGTTTTATACCTGACTTATTACATGCTTGAAAAGCGTTAACTACCTTAATATTTGTCATTATATTGTATAAACGTGTTCGCTCTATTTGCATCGTTTTGATAATATGAAATAAACCAATACCACAACACAGTACAACCCGTCAACAAAACCTTGCAATTCTCAGTATAGACTGGGTACTCTTTCAACTGATCCCTTGAATGAACTCTACCCCGTAGTGTTAGTTTATCCAAGCGATATAAATAGTTATAGATGTGTTCTATCATGGCAAAAATAACGAATTCGTATAAAGTTAATAATTTGATTTAAGTATTTAAAATTACTAGTATTATCGATACAATGTCATTTCAGTCCAACTATATATCTTTTTACATATGAGTTCATACATGCATAGAATTTCGGCATATCAATTTAACATTTGTACAAGTTTGTGGTGTAACTCTGGTCAAGTGTTGTATACACAAATGATTTTAATGAAAAATTCAAATCACATAACTTGACTATTCACGTTATAATTATAGAAATCGGTATCCACGATAACTTTTAAAAATGTTAGAAGTTCCGATGCATAATTTGTAATTCTGTATCTAAAACTTCAGAATACTGTTTCAAATTGCTGTACTTTTGGTATTCGTAATAAACTATATAAAATTCATGTTGACATAAACTAACTCTCAGTAAAATCTGTGTTAATTCTTTACGCACTTGCTAACTCTGGAACTCGAGTACACGTCATTAAGTCCAAGGATAAAATGTGAAACTATTTTATATTTCCGAATGACATATGATCTTTAGAGAATCTTATAAATACCAATACGTACAAGTTTGAGAAATATATTAAAATCTAGTAAAATTTCTACCCTTAAATGTGCGAGTTAACAATATTTGCTACAGAAACAGTAATGAAGTTCTATTTTATTGGTCTTTTGGTTGAGCAACATTATGCCACGGTAGTACGAACGCGACATACGTTTTCTATTTATACAACACAAGAGACTTGAAAGACTTCCAATATCATCATAAGGGACCCAAAAGACTCTAATTTCACGTGTGATCGCTGTTACGAACGATCGCTTTGCCTGGTTACGGTAACGACTCAAAAACATCGTGGACATGAAAAGGAAAACGAGAGTCTCTTGAAGCATAACCAGGTTACTAAATGCTTTTTTAAAATGATTCAACATACGGATTTAAACAACATACTACAATCAACAGAAATGTAAATTTGGTATATAATAAAGAAATACAGTATATTGTTCAGAAAAATAAAAATAAACAAAAAGGGATTTGTTTGACATGGAATTAATCGTTTTCTTTATTTACTATTGATCTCTAAACATTTAACAGAAGTACCAACTATTTAAATCTGACGACTTTTATTTACACAAATATTCATTAGAATTTGACTAGTATATAGTGTTACTACCCAAAAGTCAAACTGCCCTTTCAAATATGATAGGTGAAGTGGTCAAGACTGCCAAACAAAAAGGAAGAATCCGTTACAACATATATACACATAAACTAATGACAACAAGAATGTGGGTAGCACACCACGCCCCTTTCACACGATTCCATTTTCACATTCAATGAACCCTACAATCTAGGTCAAACCATTATTCTACCTATGATTTTAAAAAGTTCTCATCATAATGAACATGAGTCGATCACTAAGATTCAAACTGATAACTACAACTTCGTTGTAAACAACCTTTAACCGGATACAGAAAGGGGAAAAAAGTATTACTACTATTGCAGGTTTGGCAAAACATGTATTAAATACTCAGTAATCAGTAGAAAGTGTCAATCCTAGCTTATGCCATGCATTTGTGTTGTCATTATCGCACCATTCAATTATAGTGATATCGTTCTGAAATTTGGCAAGTTCTTCTAGGGGAAAATCTTCTTTGCGTGCATGTCTCTCAATGATTATTATTTTCTGTAATTTGTTGGTGAATTTTTCAACTTTTGCTCTTTCTATTTCAAACTTTCCCCATGTTTTTTTCCTATATTCTTTAGAAATAATGATAAGAAAATGCCTGCTATTTTCAATTGCATTTGATAATTCATCGGCGACAGACATACCAGCATAAATATCACGCTCTTCAATACACATTTTCAAATTCCAAAACTTTTCAATTGTTGGAATTAATTCCTTTGTTATCCAGTATATGCTATCGTCGGCATAAGAAATAAAAATATCATATTGAAAATTATGATACAGTTTTTTTCTAGATTTTTTATATATCCAAAGAAGTATGCGCCATCTAAAATTAAACGTAATAGCTACTATGACTGTTATGGTTATGAATGTAAAAAGACTCCAAAGACCCACGTTCAACCAGACACCATTACTACAGTGCACAAAAAGCTGATGAAATTCATTGTACACTCTATTTGTATCAGTAATAGTTCCATTACTAAGTTGACAAGTATAATTTCTAAAATGAGTATCAAAGTTCAGATTCGATCTAAAGATCCAGTTTATAAATTCCATACTGTTACAGTTACAAAGGAACATATTGTTCGCAAGGTAGAGTTTAAATTTATGTTTCTTCCTCTGATTTTGACTTTCCATCCATGATCGCATCGTTTCGTTTATCGACTGTAACTCATTATTTCTCAGATCTAGTATTTCTAATGTGTCTATATGTGTAACTGCAAGGGGTATTTCCAGTAAAATGTTATTTGCCAATATAAGATGCTTTAAATTTTTGCTGTTACTGAACGTGAATTCATTCATATACCATATATTGTTTCCAGAAATATCAAATTTGTTCACTGTTGAAACTATATTAGAAACCAAATCACTGTCACGAAATATTTGACCAAGATTGGCATCTCTCATTATAAGTGTACTTACACTTGTTAACGAATTAAAAACGGTTTTTCTAAAAGAAGTTTAGAGTCAATTCCAGAAACATCTAAGTGTTCAAGGTTTACTCGTCCATCAAAAGTAATTCCACTAAATACATCCATTTGGAAGTAAGAAAAATCTAAATATCGCAAATTAGAAACATTCTTGATTATTAATTTCTGGTTATTATACCCTTCGACCGATAAATAATATGACATTCTAAGTGTATGTAACTTGCTTGGAAGGGCAAACGTTATAGTGGGTCTATCTTGAATATTACTTTTTAGTTTTGATTCTAAACATTGGTAATCATCTTCAGATTTTTCACTTACATGTTTTGTTGTCTGGAACTCGTGAATCAGCTTTTTTTCGACTGATGATTCAAAATGATTTGTACCACATACGTATGGAATTTTTAAATACCGTACTTTATTGTATTTAACTGGATTAAACGAAATGTCAAGTATTTTTAGATTGGTCAGTTGCTTGACGAAAGCAAAGAACAGTCCATAATTTGAGCGAGAAACTAAGGAAAATCGGTTTCCAGTCAATACAATAGTATTAAAGCAGTGAGCATAATTAAAAGACGCCAAAATGTTCGCGGCAAGGCCAACAATATCATTTTCTGCTAATACCAATGTTTTGACACACACCTTTTTCAAGTATGATACAATTAATTCTGTAAGTACAACTGCATTTCCAGGCGGTATGCCAATTTTTTTGTATACCACAGCTTGCATGGACTTATTTTGGAAAGGATATAAGATCTTTAAAGCATCGGAAAGACTGCATATAATTTTTGTCAAACTTAATACTTGCAGATTTGGGAACGGCTTTAAAACGTCGCTCTCCACAAGTGAAATAAGTGGAATTAAAAAGTTAATATTTCCAAAATAAATCTGTTCTACACTATCAGGAAAATCTTCAAAAGTATCATTTTTCAATGCTGTTAAATAACAATGCTCAAATCTTATAATCTTCAGTTTTGTTAATTTCTTTACATTACTCAAGGTGAAATTCGGGTTGTTAGTCAAGTCAATATATAAATATATCAGATTAGGCAAATTTCCCAAGTATGGATATGTCCACGATACTTCCATGATTTCCAAATTTTGTCGAATATTTAAAAGTTCCAAAGATTTAAGTGGGCGAAATATTTCATTAGTGTTCAATTCAGTAAGGTGAATAGTATTCCTTTCCATTGAGAGATTTAACAATCTTTTAATTCCAAAAAAGGCGCCAGTTTTTATCACAGACAATCTGTTATTGTCAAGAATTATTGTTAATAACATCGAATATCTTTCGAAAGTATTGTTTGGCAATGTTCCAATTTCATTGTGGTTTAAATCTAATGAAATAATATCTATGGGTAGATCCTTCGGTACGGATATGAGTCCTCTACTGGTGCAGTCCGCAGTACTATATAATATTGAACAATTATGGTGATCACTTTTTGCCAAGGAAAGTAGACTAAAAGCAATACATATGGTGAGCGTCATTATTCAAAATCTGAAGCGTAAGCTATCCTAGATGTAACCTCTTTATTATTCGTTGTCAAGTCTCGTATTGTAGTCGGAAACTTTTTACTTGCACGTACTACATTGTGTGTTATAACACTATCGTTTTTTGAAATCAAACAAGTCATAATAAAAGTGGTTTTCAAGGGTTAATTTCAAACAAAGGAAGTTATTATTCTCTTGACCTAGATGTATTTATGCGTTCCTTTTAAATGAGTAGAAACAAGATTTCTCATTTCTTTCAGTAAAATAGACATCCGAGTCTATTGATAGCATGCCTTAATTTTTGTTTAAATATGACGTCCTTTTTGTTATGCTTTTTATTTGCCACAGATTATTTCTTAGCCAATCAATGAACTTTGTCCTTTATTGATAACAGTCCACTACATTTTGCGTTCAAACTATTAAGTTCATAAAAGATTGGTTGAAGTTTTGTTTAATTTATGTTAATATTATTACAAAAGGTGTCAATAGTGGAGCAGAATATGCTTTCCCTTCTAGAGCGAGCACCTGATATCAGATTTGGTTTTTTTATGTGGTTCGTTTTTCTCAGACTTTAGTGTCTGTGTAGTTTTTTAGAAATGAAGTTGATAACATCTCAGATTGTTTTCAAACTCTGAACAGTGACCTCGACACGATGAACACATGGTTCCAGCAATGGTGTGTAACTTTCAATGCACAAAAAACTGAGTATCTTATAATATCTAAAAAAAGAATATACCCCATTACCCTACATTGATCTTAAATAATGTAAATTTAAAGAGAGTAACACACCATAAACATTAAGGTTTTATTTTGAATGATAAACTTCCTTGGACCGATCATATTGCTGATGTTTGTAAGAAATATCACAGTAAACTGAACACTATCCTGAGGATGCGACACCTATTACCTAGATTATGCATTGAAAAGTTATATAAAACATTTGTTCGTTCATTACTAGACTATACATATGTTATCTACGATAACTGCTCTGGCACTGATTCTGCAAACATTGAACATGTACAGAGACGTGCCTGCATTATATCTTCTAGGGCAATCAGGGTCACAAAACATGTCACTTTATTGAAAGAGGTTGGACTTGAGCTTCTTAAAACACGCCGTTAAGTTCATAGACTTACATATCTATACAAAATTAAAAAGTATCTTGTTCCAGATTATCTCTGTAGTTTTCATCCATTAATCCATCATAACACTGAAAGCTATAACTTAAGACGTCATGCCAACTTGATACCTATCAAGTGAAGAACAGTAGCATACTATAACTATTTTCTTTTTGCTACGATTACAGACTAGAAGGGCTTGTAAGCTAAACTAATTTCAGCAACATCTTTGGTGTGTTTCAAAAGGTTGTTAAAGAAGAATCTGAAGTTGTGTAGTAGAAAAATAAATATATTCACGTGGGCATGGTTATGAGAAGATTCATATTAGATTATTAAATAACGCTTAGGGCTTAGTGTCCTTAATGACCATTTGTACAAATATAATCTTACATTAAATAAGTTTAGCGATTTCTGCCTAGGTAACCGCATTAATAGCACTGAGCACTATTTAATTCATTGCGTCCGTTACACGAACTATCGGATTACTCTTCTACTTGGTATTAAGAATCTGATTTGTCTAGATAAAAATATAGCAATGTTGCGGGATCTATGTCCCAATTACCTAAGCACAATTTTAATAGAAGGTAGTGACGATTTGTCTGATGATACTAATTTAGAGCTGTTTGAGTGTGTGTTTCGATATATTATATCTTAAAACAGGTTTTTTCGATAGATCAATAACTTATTTGTATTATCTTTTTCCTTGTAATAAAACATATTAGGTAAGAAACACATACATGCACTATATATATATATCTATATATATTATTATTATTATTTTATTTTATTTTTTTTTTTTTTTCGGTTTTTCCTCATTTGACCTGATTTATTATATTATTTGTATTATCTTTTTTTTCCTGGTAATAAAACATATTAGGTAAGAAACACATACATACACTGATATACATATATATATATAATTTTAATTCTATTGATTTTTTTTATTTTATTGGTGTTTTTTTTCTCAATTGACCTGATTGTACTCAAAATCATCTTTCCTAAATCATTATTTTATATTACTGAGTTCAACATGATTGTAAAGTCGTGTGCGTCTGAGTAAGAATGGGTGTGTGATTTGATGGGTGTCAAGTCAAGTTACATCCGTATGTCTTGTCCTGTAAACGTTGTCTTGTCTTGTGTTAAACATGTTTGTAAACAAAACAAAAATTTGTTAATTGTGAATCTGTATATATAAACAAAATGAAAACAACACGTTATAAATTTAATGCGTCCGAAGCGCTTTTCTGGATTTACCTTCATCAGGAATGCTCAAAGCCGAATATTTGAAAGCCAAGGATGTATAAAACCGAAACCGCTGAAGAGCTATATAATCAAAAATGATACCTATGTCGAGGAGACCCATACGTAGCCTCTGGCTGTTGGTAATTCTCTTTAAATAAATATTGAATTAAATTTAATAAGGAAGTAAGCATTGAGGGGAAAACCCTGTATTTGGAATTTTTCACATCATTTTATACTTTAATTGTTGATAAACATACGTGCATTAATACAAAGATATTATTATTTATTTCCTCTTTTGACAACATGGAAATTCCAGATTTCGAAGGGTTAATGACGTATAGATATAAATACTTATTAAAGATATCTAACATATATGTACATCTTATCAAAATATCTCATTGTCAAAATCTACAAAGTATTTTAACACGCCGTTCTCGTTAAACGCTTATATATAAATATATGTATATATTGTTTTTTGTTTGGTATTATATTAATAACTAAGATCCATTTTGTTACATCTGGTGATCCGTTTATTTGACAATCGCAATGGCAGTCAGCAGGGTTTAAGAACATCCGTCGATTGACCTGCTAGTCAAATGTTTTTGTTAAAATAAACTTTTTGCGGTTTTTATCCAATGCAATCATAGGTTTGAACGTTGTTCTCAATTTAGACTTGTTTGTAAATATATATATATATATAATTCGTCTAAAACGAGAAAGGTAACACCCGGCTACCGGAAGCTTTATTATTATAGAGCCTAGGTGGTCGAGTGGTCTAGCGCGTCAGGCATAGTGAAGGGCGATTTGGTGCCACGATATCTCAGTAGCATGAGTTCGAATCCCGCCCAGAGAAGAACAAAAAATTTGCTTCCGCAAATTATTTACAGATCTTACATTGTTGGGATGTTTTTTAGACGAATTATATATACAGAATGCATTTTCAGCTTTGTATCACCATCACTGCTTGTGATCCGATGGATAAAATCAGTTGTAGAGTTGTCACTGATCAGACGTACTTATATATATATATAGGGGTGACCGCCGCCTTTTTGCAGTATCATTGGTGGAGCAGATCCGATTTATTCGTATAGCCTGGCTATAGGAAATGCTCTTGGTGCAATGTTTACTCAAAGGAGTCTGGAACTCTCGCAACATCTTACACCAACCAACTGAATGTCTAGTCCAAGGGCCGGTATCATGAAGCAATCTTAGTGCTTAAGATCATCTTATCTGCTAAGAGTGTATCTTGAAGTAATCTGAGAATGATTGACAGCTCTTTAAATGCATGTCCCAATCGCAACCCTAAGAGTATTCTTTATCCTTCTCGGAACGCTCTCTTAGTTTTAATCTTATCGACTGGGTATCTCGAACGTCGATAATCAACTTTAAATCGTCTTTGATTACTCTTCGCAAATTTTAAGTGTATCACCATTCTTTTTTTTTTTGAAATCGTAACAGAAAATTCAGAGTGGTCAGGAGCATCTCTCTCTTAGTTGATAAACTAGCGCTTGCAATGTTCTTGCATGTGGGTTCAAGAGATGAAAATAGGATATCTAAATGTCTTCAGAGATCGAACAAATCCATTGGTTTTCCTAGACGACCGTAAGATTGTCCGTGATTATAGAATCGGCAAATGTCCCTTGTAACAACATTTTGTGTTAGCATTGTTTCCAAATCATCTTTGTTAAAGTTGGCTTTTCTCATAAAGAATATAGAGATGTGGTATGCTTGGCAATGAGACAACTATCTTCCAAAGTTCAAATGAAATGGATGTAAGCAATTAAAGACAACTTTCAACAATGAGACAAGAAAAATGTCAAACAATTCAATTGAGAAAACCAATGGCCTAATTTATAACAAAACAATTACGAAAAACAAATCTGACAGACATGAACCAACGACAACCAGTCTACTAAACTACAGGCTCATGACTTGGGACAGGCACATAACGAATGTGGCAGGGTTAAACATGTTTGTGAGAGCTCAGTCCTCCCCTAGTTGACAGTGGAGTTACAGCACAGTATAAGAACAAACAAAAAAAAACAGTTGAAAAAGGCTTAGCTCATCAGATCGATACAAAGCAGAAACACTTCAAACAAAAACACAAACCGAACGTGGCAAGGTAGTTATACATCCATAACAATAAAAAAGACACAAAGTACAGGTCTGAGAGTACTCGCAGTTACTGACAGTTAGTCCAAAACCAATAACAACTAATAAAAAAATCATGTATCTAAGATCACTACACACACAACATCCAATGGATTTAGTGTAAAAACGTCATTAACAGTCAGAAAAAAACATGACCTTGTGCAATGCAAAAAATATAGGTATCAACAGATTGTAATATCGCGAACTTGCAATTGTGTAAAACAATAATATTCAGTATGGTTTTAATTTACTGATAACAAAATCAATATTTATACCAATAAAAAAAAACACAATATTCAAAGATCTAATTACACTTAATGTTCAATTGGTAACCTTTAAGAATAACTTTATTAAAAAGGATGGACAAGTTTACCCAGACCGTATCTAAATTTTCGGGCTCTTTAAACAACATCACCGTAAAAGTTTTGCTGTGTCATTCCCTTTGAAATCGTTCTACAGGTACAGCCAAACCTTTTTAAATCAAATCTTTGTATCTATAGAAATTAGTAAATGTTTTAAATAATTTGTGGTAGCGAAATTCATGACTTAATAATTTACCCGTAATACATAGATAACGTTCATTAAAATCCAAAATGTTACTACAGACACGGGCATACCGAACGAGTTGGGATATATAAACACCACTAGACGGTGGCAAAGGAACATCATCGTTCAAAAAAGAAAAATTAATAATAGGGAAAGACAAATTGTCACTTGTTTTCTTCGGACCGTTTGGAGCACCTCCTCCTGCCATTTTTGTTTTTATTCAATGTTTGAAAATATTTCGCTAATATAAAAATAAGGAGATATGGTATGATTGCAAATGAGACAAATATCTACCAAAGTTCAAATGAAGTGGATATAAGTAATTATAGGCCTTTAACAATGAAAAACCACATACCGTACTGTCGGCTATAAAAGGCCCCGACATGAAAAATATAGAACAATTCAATTGATTAAACTTATAACAAAACATTTTATGAAAAACACATATGACAGACATGAACCAACGACAACCATAAGAGAAATAACGGCAACCCATGCACTCAATTACAGGCTTGGGACAGGCACATATAGAATGTGGCGGGGTTAAACATGTTTGAAGGCGCCTACCCTCCCCTCACCCTGGACAGTGGTGTAACAGTACAACATAGAATAAACTATAAAATTCAAGTATTTAATTTAAGTGTTTTTCGAGCGTTCTATTAAACGCACAAATGAATTCTACTACCGATTTTGCTGCGAATTCTAATGTTCTCTTCAAAAATCAAAGACGGTCACTTCAGAAAAGTCGATAAGAGTGCTATCTTAACTCATAGTCGTAAGTGTAAACTAAGATAGGCGTAAAATTGTTAAGAGTAACCCACGAGGGGGTTGGAGATACGCTCTTAGCACCATCGTAATGTTCTCGTAAAGCGTTCGTAAGTCTTCTCTTAAATGAAACTTAAGATAGGTTTTCATGATACTGGCTCCAGGGGCCAGTATCATGAAGCAATCTTAGTGCTTATGATCATCTTAAGATCATCTTATCTGCTAAGATTGTATCTCGAAGTAATCTTAGAATGGTTGTCGGTTAATTGACAGCCCTTAAAATTCATGTTTCACTCGCAACCCTAAGAGTACTCTTTATCCTTCTCGGAACGCTCTCTTAGTTTTAATCTTATCGACTGGGTATCTCGAACGTCGATAATCAACTTAAGATCGTCTTTGATTACTCTTAGCAAATTTTAAGTGTATCAGCATTCTTTT
This sequence comes from Mytilus coruscus, assembly GCA_017311375.1. Lineage (NCBI taxonomy): Eukaryota > Metazoa > Mollusca > Bivalvia > Mytilida > Mytilidae > Mytilus > Mytilus coruscus. The sequence goes on from CM029599.1 coordinate 72,063,807, forward strand.
TTTACTGAAAACAGAAATTTCTAAAAGTGGTCAGGGGTGACCCTATCTGTCTCTTAGTTGATAAAATGGTGCTTGCAATGTTCTTGCTTGTGCGTTCAAGAGAGCAAAATAGAATATCCATACGGTTTTCCGAGATCGAACAAATCCATTGGATTTCCTAGACGACAGTAGGATTTTCCGTGATCACAAAATCGGAAAATGTCCCCAGTACCGTAACATCATTTTTTTTTTTCATCTGAATAACTGTCAGCATTGTTTCCGATTCATCTAAGTTGACTTTTCTTATAATAATAAGATTTGGTATGCTTGACAATGAGGCAACTATCTTACAAGGTTCAAATGAAGTGGATGCAATCAATTGTAGGCAATCGTACGGCCTTCAGCAATGACAAAAATACATACCATATAGTCGGCTATTAAAGGCCCCGACATGAAAAATATGAACAATTCAATTGAGAAAACCAACGGCCTATTCTATAACAAAACAATATACAAAAAACAAATATGACAGACATAAACCAACGTCAACCACTGAACTACAGGCTCCTGACTTGGGACAGGGACATGAAGAATGTGGCGGGGTTTAACATGTTTGAGAGCGCCAAACCCTCTCCTAACCTGGGACAGTTGAAAAAGGCTGAACTCATCAGATCGATACAAAGCAGAAAAACAACTAACAAATACACAAACCGGACGTGGCAGGGTATTTATACATCCCTAACAATAAAAAGACACAAAGTACAGATCTGAGGGTACTCGCAGTTACTGACTGCTAGTTCAAAGCCAATAACAACTAATAAAAAATCATGTATCTAAGACTAAAATATCAGTCAGTACATATCAAACATCCAATGGATTTAGTGTAAAGACTCATTAACAGTCAGAGAAACACATGACCTTTTGCAATGCCAAAATATAGGTATTGACAGATTCTAGTACTGTGAAAGTGCATATGTGTATAACAATAATGTTTAGTATGGTTTAAATTTACTGATAACAAAATCAATATTTATACCAATGAAAACAATATTAAAGGTATGATAATTACAGTGTTGAATTGGTAACCTTATTGAATATTCAAAGGAGTGATAAGTCCTAATAAGTTTACCCGGATCGTATTTAAATTTTCAGGCTCCGTAAACAAGAGGGTAAGAATGCCCTTTACCGTCAGACGTCAAACGGTCATTTTCGGTTACCGTTAACATCAAAAATCGTGATTAGTCAAAATATCCTTATCGTGATTCGTCACAGGTCTCAAATAATCCTCCGTTACCGTTTAATTTTGGAAAGAATTTATCGTGATTCGTCAAAATCAGTCGTTTTTTTATCGGCATAAAGAAAATGTACATTTTATCGTCATACATTAAAAATTACCGTTAACGTCAATTGGTAAGATTTTTTACCGTTATTCGTCATGAAGGTACTCCCATTACAACTCTCAAACAACATCGCCGTAAAAATTAGGATGTGCTATTCTGTTTGAAATAAGTTTTCTACAGTTACAGCCAAACTCGCAAACCAAATCTGTGTATCTATGGAAAAATTTAGGTCTCAAGTAATTTGTTATCGAAATCCTTGACCTAATAATTTTTCAGTAATGCATAGATTACGTTCATTGAAATCTAAAACGTCACTACAGACAAGGACATAGCGAACGAGTTGGGGAAATATAAACACCGCAAGACGGTGTCAAAGGAACATCACCGTAAAAAAAATGGAAAATTAACAATTGGGAAAGAAAAATCGTCCCTTGTTTTCTTCGGACCGTTTGGAGCACCTCCTTCTGCCATTTTTGTTTCTTATTCAGTGTTTGAAAATATTTCTTTAATATAAAAATAAGGAGATATGGTATGATTTCCAATGAGACAACTATCCACCAAAGTTCAAATGAAGTGGATGTAAACAATTATAGGCAATCGTAGGGTCTTCAACAATGATAAAACCCCATACCGTATAGTCGGCTATAAAAGGAATAGACATGAAAAATATGAAACTATTCAATTGAGAAAACTACCGGCCTAATTTATAACAAAACAATTTACGAAAAAACATATATGACAGACATGTACCAACGACAACCATTGTTGAATGTCTGTGTTTTTCGTAAATTGTTTTGTTTGGTGGATAGTTGTGTCATTGGCAATCATAACATATCTCCGTACTTTTATATTAAAGAAATATTTTTAAACATTGAATAAAAACAAAGATGACAGAAGGAGGTGCTCCAAACGATCCGAAGAAAACAAGAAACGATTTTTCTTTCCCTATTTTCAATTTCCTTTTTTGAATGGTGATGTTCCTTTGGCACCGTCTTGCGGTGTTTATATATCCCAACTCGTTCGCAATGTCCGTGTTTGTAGTGACGTTTTGGAATTCAATGAGCGTAATCTATGTATTACTGGTAAATTAAAGTCAGGGATTTTGTTATCAAAAATTACTTAAAACATATACTAAATTCTTCCATAGATACCAAGATTTGGTTTGGAAGTTTGGCTGTACCTGTAGAAAACTTATTTCAAACGGAATAGCACATCCTAACTTTTACGGTGATGTTGTTTACCAAGCCCGAAAATTTTGATACGATCCGGGTAAAGTTATCAATCCTTTAAATAAACTTATTCTAAAAGGTTACCAATTCTACACTGTAATTAAATCCTTGAATATTGAAAATTAAACCATACTAAATATTATTGTTATACACATATGCAATTTCACGGTACTACAATCTGTCGATATATTTAACATTGCACAAGGTCATGTTTTTCTCTGAATGTTAATGACGTCTTTACACTAAATCCGTTGGATGTTGGGTGTGTACTGATTGATATTTTAGTCTAAGATACATGATTGATTTTTTTATTAATTGCTATTGGCTTTGAATTAGCTGTCAGTAACTGCGAGTACTCTCATATTTGTACTTTGTGTCTTTTTGTTGTTTTTGGATGTGTAAATAACCTGCCACGTCCGGTTTGTGTTTTTGCTTTTTCTGTTTTGTATCGAGAAAAGACCTTTTCAACTGATTTTTATAGTTTGTTCTTATGTTGTACCGTAACTCTACTGTCCCAGGTTAGGGGAGGGTTGAGCGCTCACAAACATTCTTTGTGTGCCTGTCCCAAGGCAGGAACCTGTAGTTCAGTGGTTGTCGTTGGTTCATGTCTGTTATAATTGTTTTTCGTAAATTGTTTTGTTATAAATTAGGCCGTTGGTTTTCTCAGTTGAACTGTTTGATATTTTTCATGTCGGGGTCTTTCATAGTCGACCATACGGTATGGGTCTTTCTCTTTTTTTGAAGGCCGAACGGTTGCCTATAATTGCCTACATCCACTTCATTTGAATTTTGGTAGATAGTTGTCTCATTGGCAATCATATATACTTCATCTCTTGATTTTTTATAAGAAAAATCCAACTTTAACAAAGATGAATTGGATACAATGGAACAACATGCTGTTACTCGGGACATTTTCCGATTCTGTAATGACGTACAATCCTACGGTCGTCTAGGAAATCTAATGGATTTGTTCGATCTCTGAAGATCCTTTTGGATATCTTATTTTGTTTTCTTAAACGCACATGCAAGAACATTGCAAGCGACATTTTATCACATCCTTTGCAAGAGCCCACAGACAAAAAGCCTGATTTAGAGGATAAATCAGCTCTCACTAGCAAGTCTTTAAGGCTTTTTGGGCCTACGGAAAGACAGTACAGGTGGCTCGGGAAAGATCTTGGATAGTTTAGGAGGTTTTTCGATTTCTTTCCAATTTTCGCGCATAAGGTGTGATAACTTGTCAAATATGGGATGGTACCGTCCTCTTTTGTTGACCTTTTTGTCTTTATATTATAAAAGTTCATCTTGGCTGATGTTGTTAGCACGAGAGAAACCTTTATCAATGTCTTTTCTTCTGTGGCTCCGATTTTTTTAAGTGGCTGCGAAGTTCTTGAAAGTCAATTCTGATATTTTCTCTGTAGGATGGTCATTGGCAGACACAATTGGTCTACCTGGATTATTGACTTTGTGTATTTTGGGCAGAAGATAGAAACGCCCCGGCTTTGATTTTTCAGGTTTAAGATATTTAAATGTGTCTTCTTCATCAATATGACCCTGTTCACACATGATTTTTAAGTTTGTGGTAACCTCTTTGTTGAACTGAGGGGTTGGGTCAGAATCCAATTTCTTATAAAATCTCTCATCAGAAAGACGTTCTGCCTCTTGAATGTAATCAAATTTGTCCATTTTGATACAGCATTGCCTTTATCTTCTGGTTTTATTATAAAGTCGTCTCTGCTTTTTAAGCAACCGCACAGCTTCATTTTCTTCAGACGATAAATTGTTGACTGTTTAGGAAGTGGCAGTGGTCAGATGTGCTACGTTGGATTTAATTTTGTCAATAATATGTTCTAAAGTGGCACATTTACCGAGTTTAGGAATCCATGAACTCTTTGAAAATGAAATGAAATCATTGCAAGTCCATGTACTCGTTTTCAAGGCAATGAGTAAAGTCATGTTTTTCCGATATTTCATAGTTTGACGTCGAGAAAAATTACATTTTACGTTAGCAACGTCATTAACTCCCCTATAACTGTATCGTATGTCCTTAACAAGTTTTTAACAATTCAAACCCCACCAAATTTAATCTCGGATTTTGAAGAAACAAGAGTGCATACGCTGAAATGTCTCGCTTTCTTTACTAACCATTGATTTTATGTTAATAGTCCTAAATATAAAGCTTAAAGTATCACATAAACTTAACATGATCCAAGAAAATGAGGTCAAGGTCAGATAAACCATACTAGAAATACATGTACACCTTAGAATCATTCAATACACCAAATATAGTTGACCTATTGCTTATAGTTTCTAAGAAACAAACTTAACCATGAAAATTTAACATTGACCAATGAACTATGAAAAAGAGGTCAAGGTCAAATGATACCTGCCAAACAGACATGTACACCTTACAATCAATCTATGCATTAAATATAGTTGACCTATTGGTTATAGTATCTAAGAAACAAACTTAACCATGAAAACTGATCATTGACCAATGAACCATGAAAATGTGGTCAAGGTCAGATGAACCATGCCAGAAAGACATGCACACATTACAATCAATCTATGCATTAAATATAGTTGACCTATTGCTTATAGTATCTAAGAAACAAACTTAACCGTGAAAACTGATCATTGACCAATGAACCATGAAAATGAGGTCAAGGTCAGATGAACCATGCCAAACAGACATGTACACCTTACAATCAATCTATGCATTAATTATAGTTGACCTATTGGTTATAGTATCTAAGAAACAAACTTAACCATGATTACTTAACATTGACCAATGAACCATAAGAATGAGGTCAAGGTCAGATGAACCATGCCAGACAGACATGTACACCTTACAGTCAATTTATGCATTAAATATAGTTGACCTATTGCTTATAGTATCTAAGAAATAAACTTAACCATGAAAACTTAACATTGACCAATGAACCATGAAAATGAGGTCAAGGTCAGAGGATACCTGCCAGACAGACATGAACACCTTACAATTCTTCCATACAACAAATATAGTTGACCTATTGCATATACTGTTAGAAAAAAAGACCAAAACACAAAAGCTTAACTTTGACCACTGAACCATGAAAATGAGGTCAAGGTCAGATGACACCTACCAGTTGGACATATACACCTTACAATCATTCCATACACCAAATATAGTAGACTAATTGCCTATAGTATCTGATATATGGACTTGACCACGAAAACTTAAAATTGTTCACTGATCCGTGAAATGAGGTCGAGGTCAAATGAAAACTGTCTGACGGGCATAAGGACCTTGCAAGGTACGCACATACTATATATAGTTATCCTATTACTCATAATAAGAAAGAAATTAACATTACAAAAAATCTTAACTTTTTTTTCAAGTAGTCTCTGAACCATGAAAATGAGTACAAGGACAATGGATATATGACAGACGGAAACTTCATAACATAAGGCAACTATATACAAAGTATGAAGCATCCAGGTCTTTCACCTTCTAAAATATAAAGCTTTTAAGAAGTAAGCAAACGCCGCCGCCGCCGGATCACTATCCCTATGTCGAGCTTACTGCAATTACTTATCAAAAAGCTAAGGATAAAGCAACACAAACCGGGAAAAAAACTCAGGTGCTCTAGATCAATCATTTCTGCTCCTATAGTGATAACTGTCTTGTTACATCTACCCTCTTTCTATGAAACACGGGTTTTCTGACAAGGATAAACACTACTGTTAATTGTAGAAACAACACAGAAATTAAATCAATAAAAGGAAACTATATAATAATGAAAACATAAGCAGAGTAAGCACAGCCGGTTTAAACAGAACTAGAGGCAAACAAATGAAACAAATGCATCTTCTTTTTAACAATCTATGAAGTATATCAGTCATCTTTAAATAGGACAGACTTTAAATTGAGGCAACAAATTTGGAAAACCAGTTTAAACATTCAAACTATCTATTCCATTGAGAGATTTAGCAACAGTTCCATTCCAGAAAAAGTATCGGCTTCAATCACAGACAACCTTTTGTTGTCGAGAATTATTGTTAACAACATCGAATATCTTTCAAAAGAATTGTTTGACAATATTGCGATTGCATTGTGGTTCAAATCTATCCAAAAGATATCCAAAGGTAGATCCTTCGGTACCGATTTGAGTTTCCTGTTAGTACAGTTAGCTGCATTATGAATTATTCCACTATTTTGACTTGCCGCATTTTGAATTATTCACAATTATGACTTCTTGCTAAGGACAGTAGGTTAAAAGCAACACATAGCATAAGTACAATCGATAGATATTTTAAGAATGTGAAATCATAAGATGTCATCTTGAAGTGTCCTTCTTTGTTAACTATCCTGTATTGATGTCGGATGCATTATATTTACAAAACATTTAAATACTTTATTTACTTTTATGCCTATATTATTACATGTATCATTGTATATTATCAGTCATGCATTAAAAGGCTGAAATTTGCATTGATATGAAATTATAATTCACTTGAAATCTTCGTTGACATATTACATTTTCAAGTATGTTATCACCAAATTCGAAATCCATCGCCATTTTTAAATTCTCTAATCCTGAAACTTGACCGAATGTGAAAGTTTGAAATAAAAAACAGGGTCTTCCAGTACAAAGAATATGCAAGACTTCTACTGTAATACCACTCTTAAATCTCAAACAAAAGCAACTATAACCCTATAAAACTTACCAGTGACGAACTCATGTGCTCCAAGAGGATAATCCTTTCCTTCCCCTCTCGTGGCATTCGTCTTATTACTTATTGCAAGTAACTTATCGGTGATAAGTCGCATTGAGTGAAGTCACAATCGAGGGACAGAGGACGTGAGTGTGGCTGCAACAAGGAATGACGTCACCATTAACATTTTGAGCCTTGGTTTATTAACCTTTTTTTTCAAAGCAGCAACCTTTTTAATGCAATAATGAAGGAAACACAAGTCCTCGAATATTGTTTCACCTGGAAAATATATATTAATTAAAAGCGTTGGTGGAATATTGCTATGGAGAAATAGAAAGTTCCTGAGGAGACAATTGGTGTCATCTCATTATCGTAAAGTTCAGTTTTCTACCATTCACTTTGTCAATTTGTAGATGTAAATCAAAATACGAAACAGATTTATTGTTATTGTATCTGTGGTAATTTTTATTTCAAATTCAATAAGAAACATACTCACCAAACTTGGAATTATTCAACGAAATGAAAATTAACTACACAGCGAAAATTGAAGTATTTATAATATGATAATGAAGGCTTCTCTTTTTTCTTGAAACTGTTGCCAAAATGATTTCTCTACTTAACTACATGGGCATCTATAAAGATATTTTGATAAAGATTTCCGTTTCAAATTCCAAATCTACTCAATCAATGTTAGTACCTTTGCGTTCTATGATCGTGACATCATCAAAATTTGGGTCTAATTAATTCTGAGGAAAAGCAATCAATAGAAGTCTTCAAAGCAACAATTGTCTCCTTTATTAGTTTCTTATCTTTCTAAACTGACCTTTTGAATTTTTAAACTTTTCCTTGTAGGTTTTTAGCCAAAATGAATTATGTGTATATCTGATAAATATGATACAAAAATTAAGTTTAACTTACTGTTACTTATTCTCATGACGCTTCAAATATGACACATATTTAACTCGAAGTGATTGGCCATTAAACATAGGTTTTATCTACTCTTCTGTAACAACTAAATTCACACACTAGAATTGAAGCGAGTGCGTATTTTCCAACCGTTGCTTTTTGTAAAGATTGTAAACAGTTTAACCTTGGTTTTTGTATGTTTTTCGACTTGCTGTTGGGAATTTTGTTATTTTGTATTCTTGGTTCATGATTGCCATTCGGTATCTTCTCATTTTCAAATATTTGTCAATATTAAGTATCATGTGTCAAGTATCATGAAGAAAAGTTTAAAAATGTATTCAATTTATTCGAATATTCTTTCTAATTTCAAAGCATGAATTTGTACAATTGGCTTTCTCATTCAAAATTATACACTTTCTTTGATAAAACTAAGCATAAAAAACATCAAATGAAAAAGAAGGAAACACCAGTTTCAGTTTCAGTGGATTTCCCATGACAATAAATGTCTTCTCATGAAAGAAAGATCAAGTCATACTTCCATATACTATATCCTCGATGATATCCCCGAAGAAAAAGGATTATATATGGCAAGCATTGATATATATTTACACATAAAATTTCAAGAACAACTTCTCTGCACATCAAAAATGTTCTCAAAGCCAATTGAAAAATGTTTTAATCAATCAATATTTTAACAAAAATGTTTTTGTATTATATTTGATATTTTCAAAATGCAAGTATAGTAAGAGCAGTAATGTCTTAAAAGGGTCGTAAAAGAACTATTAGGGAAATAAAATAGAGAATGGAAACGGGGGGATTGCGTCAAAGAGACAACAACCCGACCAAAGAGCAGAAACAGCGCAAGGCCACCAATGGGTCTTCAACACAGCGAGAAAATCCCGCACCCGAAGGTGGACTTCAGCTGGCCCCTAAACAATAATGTATATTATTATACCTCAGTATGTTTTTTCTATATAAAAAAGCATTAAATATTTGTACTATTTCATTTCACAGACTATTTGCCAGTCAATAGTTTCAAAGACTATTACCCCGGGCAATAGTTTTATCAACATATTTCCCGTACTGTTTCATACTAATTTTTCATTGGACAACAATGACGTCATTGACTATTCTGCTTAGATTTGTGGGCTTGGCAACGTTAAACTCTGAAATATCGTAAACGGTATAATCTATATGCGTTTGCCGTCGTAATTTGAAATTAATATATTACTTACTAGAAGCAATTTTTTTAAAAAGAAAAAGAAAATCTACGCGACATATTTTAAGAACTAAAACATAACAAATGTATGGTATGGGTCTGTCGTCGTCTTCATAATCTGTGATTGCTTTGGTGTATGGTAAAATATTTTAGGTATAGCGTTTATTATATGCACGGGAATTTTTACACAAGGATTCCTGGTCTTGATTGAAGTACATGAAATATTGACAAATACCACATGGGCAAAAAAAAAAAAAAAAAACAACAACCGATAGATCATCTTGTGCATGTATTTTTTGTTTTTTTCTAAGTGGCGTATGTAGTCTACTTATAAAATTGTTTTGTTTGGTATAATAAAACACTTAATGACTGGTTATGAGTGTAATAGCAAGTTTGTTGTCCCTTTGATACTAACTATTGCCCTCGGCTTCGCCTCGAGCAATAGTTGGTATCTCAGGGACAACAAACTTGCTATTACCCTCATAACCAGTCAATAGGTGTATATTATTATACCTCAGTATGTTTTTTCTATATAAAAAAGAATGAAATATTTGTGCTATTTCATTCCACAGACTATTTGCCAGTCAATAGTTTCAAAGACTATTACCCCGGTCAATAGTTTAATAAACATATTTCCCGTACTTTTTCACACTAATTTTTCATTGGACAACAATGACGTCATTGACTATTTCTGCTTTGATTTGTGCGCTTGGCAACGTTAAACTCTGAAATATCGTAAACAGTATAATCTGTATGTGTCTGTCGTCGTAATTTCAAATTTATATATTACTTACAGAAGCAATAAAAAAAGAAAAAGAAAATATATGCAACATATTTTAAGAACTAAAACAAATGTATAGTATGGGTCTGTCGTCATGGCGTCTTCATACTCTGGGATTGCTTTGGTGTACGCGGGTAGCTAGCGTTTATTATATGCACGGGAATTTTTACACAAGAATTCCTGGTCTTGATTACAGTAATCAAAATATTGACAAACACCACACAGGCAAAAACAACCCTGATAGTTCATCTTGTGCATGTTTATGTGACTATTTTTTTCCTAATGGTGTATGCAGGTCGACTTTTTAGAAAGTAATTTTGTTCGGTATAATAAAACACTTAAATGACTGGTTATGAGTGTAATAGCAAGTTTGTTGTCCCTTTGATACTAACTATTGCCCTCGGCTTCGCCTCGAGAAATAGTTGGTATCTCAGGGACAACAAACTTGCTATTACCCTCATAACTAGTCAATAGGTGTATACTAGTTCAGCTAATGGACGTCACACTAAACTCCGAAACATATAAATGAACCAACATTTAAAAAAAAACATACAAGACTATCAAAGGCCAGAGGTTCCTGATTTTGGACAGGCGCAAAAATGCGGTGAAGTTAAACATGTTTTGTGAGATCTCAACCCTCCCCTATACATCTAGTCAATGTGGAATAAACAAACACACAGCAATACGCACAGTAGAATTCAATATAAAAGAAGTCCTAGTCCGATGTTAGATTTGGTAACAGAAGAAACTAAGCAAAATGACAATAATCAACATAAATTAACAAAGGACTACTATCAGTTACTGAAATGCCAGCTCCAGACCTGAATTAAACTGATTGAAAAATTACGTCTTCATCATATGAAAATCAAGGACAATCCCTCCCGTTAGGGGTTTAGTATCATACCATCATAAAGTATACGAGAAGAACATAACCCGTATCATGCCAACAACTGGTATTAGAGTAATAAAGACTTTCGAGAGAAATATATGCTTAAAATTATAAACTGTTCTAAAAGTTATATTTGCAAAATCTTTTTAATTGAGTGATACATCCTTAAAGTCGCTCCAGATAAAAAACAGAAGTTAACCTTATACTATCGCACAATTGAAAAAAAAACATACCAAAAGAGGCAATCGAAATTCATGTCCAAATAAAAAATTAAAAACCATTGCCAATATAAAAACGACGAAAGAACAAACAACAAAATTAAACTTCATATAGAAAACATATGGACTTAGCATTACGAACCCCACACGAATCCGGAAATGAAGGGTGAGCAGTTCCTGCTTCATCTGTTGCACCCATCGTGTTGCTCTATCACGTACAGAATCGGTAAGAAGTCGTTTTCTGTGTTCACAATCGAGGGAAATAGAATATGGATCATTTAAGCGGAAAGTCGACCTTATTCTTTTCTGTTTAGAGTAAAATGTATGGTTTCTCATTTTATAAATATGTTTTTTCGTATAAAAATCAAACTAACTTGGGAGATAATAAAAAGCAACAAAGGTGAATAGAATAATTGTAACTGTGGCTTATTGAATACCGAGCATTCCCCGAATATGACCTACCGAATTAGACCCCGTTCACACTAGCATTTTTTTTAATCGATCTAAATTTGAATCGATCTAAATAAAACCAGTTAGCGTTCACATTATATTTAAACATAATGATCTCTATCGGTCTAATCTGAACCACTGCGTTCACACTACAAGTAAAAATGCAATCGATCTGACCTAATTACCCGTAAAACTGTGAACATTGTGTATAAATAGAAATAATTAATCAAATTTATGTGTTGATACACTGAAACACACACTTGAAACAAAAAATGGATGAAGTAATTGTTTCTCTTGAATCACAAGTTCAAATTTTCATACTGGTGTTCTTGCAGTTTTTATTAATTTTGAAAGAAAAAACCGTAGCAAGAAAGTTACAACATGAAAAATGCTGCGGTTCCTGAAAAGAAAAAATCAACAGAAGAAAAGAAGACACAGATTCGTAAATTTATGCTACGGCGAAGACAACTTTTTCCGTTTGTTTTAATTGCATGTACACAAAGGTCTGTTAACAGAGAAATATGGGTTAAACAACGAACCACCGATATATACAGGGATGTTATGTTATTAAACGTGTAGTTTTGCCGCTATACATGCGCATAAATTATTTTCGATTCAATCGTATAAGTTTAAACAGATCTTTGCGTTCACATTTAAAGTTAGAACGTTTCACTTTAGATCGATTCAAACAAACTACCTCTTTTAGTGTATTAGTTTAGACCGATTAAAGATCGATTCAAAGCGTTCACATTTGGCCTTAAATCGATCTAAAGTGAACCGATCTAGTTTAAATCGATCTAAATGTCCTAGTGTGAACGGGGTCTTAGACATATCGCCGGGTTTGTACTTACATGAGCAACACGAGCGCGGATCTGCTTACCTTTCCGGAGCACCTGACATCACCCCAATTTTTGGTGGGTTCGTTTTGCTCAGTCTTTGGATTTCTATGTTGTTTTGTGTACTGTTGTTTGTCTGTCTTTCTTTTTCTTTTTTACCGATGGCGTTGTCAGTTTATTTTCGACTTACGAGTTTGAATGGTCCTTTGGTATCCTTCGCCTCTCAATAATATAGGTTGATAGAAATATCCTTGATATGGTCATATTTATAAATTAATTGTTTTCAACAGTTTGAATTGTTCCAAATACTAAAGTGTTTAGTTGACCTTAATATAATTGTTTATCAAACGACAGTACTTAAGAACAATAAGATGAGATTACAACAATTATAAAATTGAATGGTATGTAGTTATAAAAATAGATTGTATTATTCTAAGTATATTAGTAATAATATTTTAATCATCCGTTTTGTTAATACAATGATTTCCTGTCATGAGATTGAAAGTATGCCTAAAAGCACTGTTATTTCCTTTCAATCGTTGCATGACAGAAATTGATGTACTATTTAAATAATGAATTCTATTTTTATATTTTTTTTTTACAAATGAATCAAACATTTTTTTTATCTAATCATGTTACGCTTTCAAATATATATGAATAAAACTGACGTGGGGCGTATCATCTCAAATAACAAATTTTCAGAAATATTTTTTCATTTTGCTCTTTTTTCTATTCTTTTTGTTTGCTAATTCGAGTTTTCAGCATTTACAGATTTGATTTGTTGCTTGATTAATCATAAGTGACAAAATAAATTAGAACGAGAACAAATTAACCATAATCAAGTAGATTGCATCTGCAGATTGGGATGATCAAGATAAAGGACAGCAGTTTCGACTGCAGCTGAGAAAGACGTTGTTATATAAGAACTGAAATTTTCATTGCAACAGGCCTCATATAAAATAGTTGTTGCATTGTTCTTTATTATGAAGAGAGCGTGTTACTCAAGGAATCCGATGTAACGTCCAATTGCGACCGTAAGGACATGCGTATCTATACATCTCATACAGAATCCTGATTACCTCTAAAATTGTTTTTATACAGATTAGAAACAAAACAAAAAATAGAATCCTCTTTGTTTTGTAATTTAATGAAATTAAGGGTTTTGCTAAGATGTATGTATAGATTAAGACTGGATCAACTATGAAGTCTGTATTTTATGAATTAAGAAATGCGTCCGTTAGAGATTTCCGTTTCCAATATATGAAAATAATTTGAGGCAGGTCACGCTACCTAATGAGCTGCTCATTGTTGAAGGCTGTACGGTGATCTATAGTTGTTAACTTATATGTCATTTGGTCTCTTGTGGAGAGTTGTCTCATTGGCAATTATACCACATCTTCTTATTCTTACATTCCGAAGGTTTATAGCAAGTGGATTTTACATGTTTGTTTTACATGTCATCATACTCAGTTCCAATTGAGACCAACATATATTCATCTATTAGTCCCAGGTTTCAACAATCAGAAAAGCAAATTTTAGGGAAATCGTATGCTCCGTTTTGGTGTTATCAGAAAATAACACAATTAGAGTTGTGCTGTTTTATGATTATTCATTTGCATGCATAAATCCCTGTTTTTTTTTTTTTTGGTTAATGCACACGTAGTTGTATTCGTTGAAAAAACTCACAAGCTAGAACTTATGTTTTAATGTTTTTTGTAAATTTGTTATTTTGTAAATATGCAGAATCAAGAAATAGTTTTACGCTAAGTAAAATTTGAAGGGCTAGTCTGCGTGTCGCCTTGACAGTTGTTATTTCTTTACTCTGTATAACATACTAACACTGGGGTTCGTGTTGCTCAGTCTTTGTTTTGATGTAGTGTTTTAGATTGTAGTGTTTATCTTTTAATCTTTTGGTCTTTTGTTTTGTCATGACTTTGTTGGTCTCTCTTCGAATTATTAGTTTTGATCCTCCCTTTGGAATCTTACGTCTCTTTTTAAACATGCAATTCTACTTGGCAGAATTTCCTTTCTTCATGGAAATTTGTATAGGCCTCACTACAGCTAGATTATTTTTTGCAGAAGATCTTAAATTTCTGCTGGTTTATAATTGGACAACATAGTTCTTTAAGGTAATTAGGTGCTTTATTATTGAGAATTTTATGAACAAGAATTTATTTATGATAAGAAATCTTAGATTTGATTTTAGCTCTTTAAATATATTTACAGTAGGTGCTAGTATTGGTGCATCCAGTCATGATAATTCTGGCAGCTCTTTTCTGCATCTTAACAATTCTTTGAATTACATCTGCATTACAATTTCCCCATATTGAGCAACAAAAATCAAATATGGGCAGAATATAAGCATTATAAAATAATTTCCTACTACTAATATCTAGATATTTATTAATTCTGGATAACAGTGAAATACGAGAACTTATGCCATTACATACATGATCAATTTGAAATTTCCAGTCTAAATTTTTGTCAATATATATACGTAGAACTTTTGTCTTTCAACAGATGTTATTGGGTTATCTTGTATTGACATATCTAGTTTATGACCTATCAAAGCTCGTTTTTAATTCGTTCCAACCAGCAAAGAAGTTGTTTTAAAAGGATTTATTACCATTTTGTTGATTAAACATCATTTATTTATAGTGTTGACATCGTGGTTTAGTGTTCTCTCTATCTCTTCCCTATTTATACCATGGGTATGAAGTGTTGTATCATCAGCATATATGTCAATGACTGAATTTGATGCCTCTAAAATCATATCATTTATGAATAAAACGAGCAGTAGGGGACCTAAAATGGATCCTTGAGGAATCCCATATTTAATAAAATCAGAATCTGAAGCTGTATTACCTGAGCACACTTTTTGTGGTCTATTAGAAAGTTAATAACCGTATGACTTGAACCATTTCACTGAATGATCTGAGACTTTGTATAAATGTAATTTTTGGAAGAGAATGAGATGATCAACAAGATCAAATGCTTTTTTTCAGATCTAGAAAGAATGTTCCTACAACATCGCCGTCATCAATATACTTAAGCCAGTTATCTATCAATTTGGTAAGGGCTGTTTGGCATGAGTGGTTTGATCTAAATGCGGATTGTGCCTCGTGTAATAGTTTATATTTTGACAGATAAAGATAAAAATGTTTTGCAACATGTTTTTCAAATACTTTCGATATAGTCATGATAGTGGGAAGTATTGATATGGGCCTGTAGTTTTCTGGATCTTTACTTTGTGTCCTTTTTGTTGTTAGGGATGAGGGATGGATAAATACCATGCCACGTCCGGTCAGTGTTTATGGTTGATGTTTTTCTGAATTGTATCGATCTGATGAGTTAATAAAATTGAGAAAGGAAATGGGGAATGTGTCAAAGAGACAACAACCCGACCAAAGAGCAGAAAACAACCCAAGGCCACAAATGGGTTAATTATCCATTTTTAGATGGTGACGTTCCCTTGTCACCATCTTGTGGTGTTTATATATCTCAACTTGTTCGATTCGCTCGCGTTTGTAACAACGTATTTGATTTCAACGAAAGAAATCTCTGTATTACTGAAAAATTATTACACCAATATCACAAACTAGTCAAAACATTTACTAAATTTTATCATCGGTACAAGGACATCATTCGTAAATATAAATCAACATGTAGACATCTTATACGTTCAGGTATTTCACATCCAATATTTTATGGTAATATTCTTTACAAAGCACAAAAATGTTGGTATTTACCTCAAAAGATAACCAAACCTTTAAACACGGAAAGGATATAGTTACGATACTGTTGTCAGGTCATTAAGGATTGCATATTTTGGTATTAATATTGATTCACTCATAGGGTCTTTGCATCGGAAATAAACACTATTATTCTAAAACCAGTTGTTGGCATGATACGGGTTATGTTCTTCTCATATATTTTATGATTGTATGATACTAAACCCCTAACAGGAGGGATTGTACTTGATTTTCATATGATGAAGACATAATCTTTCAATCAGTTCAATTGAGGTCTGGAGCTGACATGTCAGTAACTGCTAGTAGTTCTTTGTTAATTTATGTATCATTGTCATTTTGCTTAGTTTCTTTTGTTACCTATTCTGACATCGGATTCGGACTTCTTTTAAACTGAGTTTTACTGTGCGTATTGCTATGTGTTTATTTATTCTACATTGGCTAGAGGTATAGGGAGAGGGTTGAGATCTCACAAAACATGTTTAACCCGCCGCATTTTGCGCCTGTCCCAAGTCAGGAGCCTCTGGCCTTTGTTAGTCTTGTATTTTTTTAATTTTAGTTCATTTATATGTTTTGGAGTTTAGTGTGACGTCCATTTCACTGAACTAGTACACAATTTTATTTAGGGGCCAGCTGAGGACCACCTCCGGGTGCAGGATTTTCTCGCTGCGTTGAAGACCCATTGGTGGCCTTCGGCTGTTGTGTGCTCTTTGGTCGGGTTGTTGTCTCTTTGACATATTCCCATTTCCATTCTCAATTTTACTTCAACACAGCGAGAAAATCCCGCACCCGGAGGCGGTCCTCAGCTGGCCCCTAAATAAAATTGTGTACTAGTTCAGTGAAATGGACGTCACACTAAACTCCAAAACATATAAATGAACTAAAATTAAAAAAATACAAGACTAACAAAGGCCAGGGCTCCTGACTTGGGACAGGCGCAAAATGCGGCGGGTTAAACATGTTTTGTGAGATCTCAACCCTCTCCCTATACCTCTAGCCAATGTAGAATAAATAAACACATAGCAATACGCACAGTAAAACTCAGTTTAAAAGAAGTCCGAGTCCGATGTCAGAATAGGTAACAAAAGAAACTAAGCAAAATGACAATGATACATAAATTAACAAAGAACTACTAGCAGTTACTGACATGTCAGCTCCAGACCTCAATTAAACTGATTGAAAGATTATGTCTTCATCATATGAAAATCAAGTACAATCCCTCCCGTTAGGGGTTTAGTATCATACAATCATAAAATATATGAGAAGAACATAAGGGAACGTCACCATCTAAAAATGGATAATTAACCCATT
This sequence comes from Mytilus coruscus, assembly GCA_017311375.1. Lineage (NCBI taxonomy): Eukaryota > Metazoa > Mollusca > Bivalvia > Mytilida > Mytilidae > Mytilus > Mytilus coruscus. Next base: position 72,081,409 of record CM029599.1, read on the forward strand.
TGTGGCCTTGAGTTGTTTTCTGCTCTTTGGTCGGGTTGTTGTCTCTTTGACACATTCCCCATTTCCTTTCTCAATTTTATTAACTCATCAGATCGATACAATTCAGAAAAACATCAACCATAAACACTGACCGGACGTGGCAGGGTATTTATCCATCCCTCATCCCTAACAACAAAAAGGACACAAAGTAAAGATCCAGAAAACTACAGGCCCATATCAATACTTCCCACTATCATGACTATATCGAAAGTATTTGAAAAACATATTGCAAAACATTTTTATCTTTATCTGTCAAAATATAAACTATTACACGAGGCACAATCCGCATTTAGATCAAACCACTCATGCCAAACAGCCCTTACCAAATTGATAGATAACTGGCTTAAGTATATTGATGACGGCGATGTTGTAGGAACATTCTTTCTAGATCTGAAAAAAAGCATTTGATCTTGTTGATCATCTCATTCTCTTCCAAAAATTACATTTATACAAAGTCTCAGATCATTCAGTGAAATGGTTCAAGTCATACGGTTATTACCTTTCTAATAGACCACAAAAAGTGTGCTCAGGTAATACAGCTTCAGATTCTGATTTTATTAAATATGGGATTCCTCAAGGATCCATTTTAGGTCCCCTACTGCTCGTTTTATTCATAAATGATATGATTTTAGAGGCATCAAATTCAGTCATTGACATATATGCTGATGATACAACACTTCATACCCATGGTATAAATAGGGAAGAGATAGAGAGAACACTAAACCATGATGTCAACACTATAAATAAATGATGTTTAAACAACAAAATGGTAATAAATCCTTTTAAAACAACTTCTTTGCTGGTTGGAACGAATTAAAAACGAGCTTTGATAGGTCATAAACTAAATATGTCAATACAAGATAACCCAATAACATCTGTTGAAACACAAAAGCTTCTACGTATATATATTGACAAAAATTTAGACTGGAAATTTCAAATTGATCATGTATGTAAAGGCATAAGTTCTCGTATTTCACTGTTATCCAGAATTAATAAATAACTAGATATTAGTAGTAGGAAATTATTTTATAATGCTTATATTCTGCCCATATTTGATTTTTGTTGCTCAATATGGGGAAATTGTAATGCAGATGTAATTCAAAGAATTGTTAAGATGCAGAAAAGAGCTGCCAGAATTATCATGACTGGATGCACCAATACTAGCACCTACTGTAAATATATTTAAAGAGCTAAAATGGCTAAATTTCAAATCTAAGATTTCTTATCATAAATATATTCTTGTTCATAAAATTCTCAATAATAAAGCACCTAATTACCTTAAAGAACTATGTTGTCCAATTATAAACCAGCAGAAATTTAAGATCTTCTGCAAAAATAATCTAGCTGTAGTGAGGCATATACAAATTTCCATGAAAAATCATTCACATATAGCTCCTCAGTACTTTGGAATAAGATATCTCAATTAACTGTTATTTTGATTATATATTGGCAAAATTGAGTATAGATGCAAAATTGCAAAAGAAGGACCAAAAAGCAAGTGTCCTAAGATTTGTGTTTGTATTAAAGCTTCAATAAATTATTAGTACGAATTTAGATATGATTATGACGGACTTGTGTTTCAGACACTTACGTTACACACACACACACACACACACAGTAACGTTTAGTTGCAAATAATACATGGACATCAGGACGAGAACTTGACGGTATATGTGATATGCATGACTTAAGTTTGATAAGTGATATGAATATAGACCCTGATTTGTATTATATAGACAGATACCTTCATCCGGTTTTTATCGTTCTAGTTCAGTCCGAAGAAAGACATGTCAAAAAAGAGGGACGAAAGATATCAGAGGGACAGTCAAACTCATAGATCGAAAACAAACTGACAACGCCATGGCCAAAAATAAAAAGACAAACAGACAAATAATAGTACAGATGACACAACATAGAAAACTAAAGACTACGCAACACAAACCCCACCAAAAACTGGGGGTGATCTCAGGTGCTCCGGAAGGGTAAGCAGATCCTGCTCCACATGTGGCACCCGTCGTGTTGCTTATGTTATTACAAATCCGGTAAATAGTCTAATTCGGTAGGTCACATTCGTGAAAAGGGAAGGGTATTGTAGTTACGACATTAGGAACATATCCTATATCATCTGTGAAACGGTTATTCCATAACGGTCAACCAACTCGTGATGGCGTCCGTAAAATTTACGAAGGGATGATTTCAACTTCACCATTTGGAACTCTTGGTTTAATAGCTTCCTTGTGAGCAGCAATCCTCTATCAAGGAAATCATGATAGGAAATACAAGCCCGAGAATATCGTATCAATTGGGAGATATATACTCCGTATGCAGGCGCTGCTGGAATGTTGCTACATAGAAATGGAAAGTTCACAATTGGGAAGCTGAAATCATCTCTTTTGTCGTAAAGTTTTGTTTTCAACCCACCCTCATTGTCAATTTCTAGATGTAAGTCAAGATATGAGGCAGACTTAACTGTATCTGTAGTATCCTTTATCTCTAGTTCGATGGGATAGATTCGTTCAACATAGTCACCGAATTTTGCACTATTTAGTGAGAGAACATCATCTATATAGCGGAACGTAAAGTTAAAGGATATTGCTAACTTCTTATCTTTCTTCCTAAGAAGTTCCTGTATGAAGTCAGCCTCATAATAATAAAGAAACAAGTCGGTAAGAAAAGTGGCACAATTGGTTCCCATTGGAATTCCGACAGTCTGTTGAAAAACACGTCCTCCAAACGTAACAAATATGTTGTCAATCAAGAAATCAAGCATCTTGATGATGTCATTTTCAGAGAATTTTTTGTTTGAATCAGAGTGATTCTTTACAAAGTAGGATTTATTCCTCCCAAAAACAAGATACTTGTATCTACGTTCGCCATTCTTTTTAATGAAACAAAGTAATACCAACTTTTTTCAATTTGTCTTTTAGTTTGGAATGGGGAATACTTGTATAAAGTGTAGAAAAGTCAAATCTATTCAGAAAATAATTTTAACTCTGAGCAAACCGGTCTTTACAATCAAGTCCCGCATTGTAAGCTGAGAGGCTGCAGTAGTTAATTTTTACTAATTCTAAGTCGGTTGGTCTTCCTGAATTAAAGCATCATCTTCAATTGTTCCAACAGCATTTCGTGGAACATTTTCTTAATAACGTCTATATTTAACTTCTTTCATAGCTGTTTGCCAACTTTTTGTGGTAGAGTTTTTTATGTTTTATTGTTCGGGAGGAAAACTGACAATCCTAGTCAACTAATATTCGAACACACCTACCAAGCATGTGCGGGGTTTGAAGTCACAACCTTAGTTTTGACTGGCTAGCGATATATGAGATGACTGACTACTTAGGTCACTGGGGCACAGAGGACCCTCGCAATTAAGGAGGAATAGTTTGCAAACGCGTCAACGTCTATCTCTATTAATCAATTGGCAGCGGACTGGTGGTTCATAGAATCAAAATTAACATATTTTGAGAATGACCTCTTTCTTCTCATATCGAATAGATGTTGTTTTATGTATTTTTTTTTTCTGTTTATTTTATTTTGCAATTAATTTGATTATTTAACAAAAATCATTGATATAAACAAAGCTAAGTCAGAATTTATATCACTTAATGAACATTAACATATTTAAGAGCTGACGTGTACGATATTAGACTCCTTCCATTTGTATTTAAAATATCCTGTAGGGTAATACCGTATACCCACTTCCAGTCCGTTTTATTGGAAATTATTGCAATTATACTACACGGAAAAGTATCTGTCAATTCAAAACTATTTCTGGCATTCAGTTTCCATCAGTTTTCAAATTTCGATTAAAATAGAAAGTTCTTACATTAAATTAACCAAACTTAAAATTTACACAAATCTGGTGACTTTTTGGACGAGATCATCTTCTCAAAACGCCCGCGAACAAAACTTTCCGAAAAACGGCAAATGTGTACATATTCTATGATAGAAAATCGTAAAAACGTGAACATACAAGATTATACATATCTTATTATCAGTAAATGATATTAAAACACACTTATTTCTCAATTTTATCAGAAAATCAAGCGAAATGTAATATGTACGGTAATTACCCGCCTGTACGAAATTACCCGGATCGACTCTACCAAATGAAATAAAACTATGTGAAAATCTTGGTACTTTTAAAAGAAAATGTGTAGATTTTTAACTATAAATGATATATAACAACTCTCTAACTATATCATGTCTTTTTAATGTTTATGTATAATGTATTATTTTGTTTTCCTTGTTTTACAGACAATCATTTAAAGTGAAAGTTTAATTATATGTTCAAAATTGTAATATCTGTAATACTTGTTCTGTTTGTTTTTGTGAGGGCATCAAGGTAGATTAGTAATGCTATATTGAGTCACCCTAGTTAGCGAATAAATCCGGGTTTTCATTGCGCTTCTACACCGATAGCGATATCTGAACAAAAATCATTCACATATAGCTCCTCAGTACTTTGGAATAAACTACCAAATGAAATAAAACTATGTGAAAATCTTGGTACCTCATTAGTGACATGTAATTGCTTCTGACTTCCTCTGCTGCATTTTGAAAATGTGGATTATACCTCAATTGAGGTACATGTATAATCCACCAATTGACGGATATTCACAATTAGTTTCCTTAAGTCTGCATCAGTTCCAACTTTAAAATTTGTTAGTCGAAATGGACAGGAAGAAACTACAGAACAAAAATAAGATTTAATAGATGAAAACTCAGAATTTATAAGTAGGAAAAGGAAGGTCATATTAATTTTAGGTTTCTCTAACAAATTGCAGCACAAGTGTCAGAATCAATTACAAATGTACATGTCATCACTAAGTGGTCACCAAAGCTTGTTATGGTAAATGCAAAAGATGCTCCAATGTATCTTAAATTTTTGGGGATAAAACTGCATTATACCTCAATTGGTGTATCCATTATATGTCAAATGGTGGATTATACCTGAATTGAGGTATAATCCACCAATTAATGGTAATTCCTGACCTGAATAATATGAGGCAGGTGTTACTTGTGAAAGGCGAAGTCAGCAAACCTTTAGAATACTTTACCATACCCCAGTAACAGTAGATTTATATATGTAAACATTTATTGTAAAAACATTCCCAGCATAATTTCTAGTGAAAAAGTAACTGAATTACAGAAACGTATCTGATTTTGGTCCTATTGTTAGGAATTTTATATATGATGTCATTTTCAAGGTAAATCATTGTAAACAAAGAAACGCTATCTTCAGGTAGCTTTTTTTTCTCTCCCTGTAAAGTATAGTTTAATTACTTATTTCAAATAAATAGATGAACATAAAAAAATGCATTAAAACGTTTTTTTATCATACGTGTAATATAGTGATTTTCGCTATTTCATTATTCTGATAGATGAAGAAATTAAACATTTGTATGAAAATGGTATTTGCTGCTTCTCCCCTAAGCATGTGGCATTAAGGAGTAAGGATTAAGGACTGGTCGGCTCGGAGTCAGAATAATGTGTCTGGGTAAGGTGACAGGTCTACCTGCAGACTGTTACCTTGTGAACTAGCACGTAAAATCCGGCTCAGCGTGTCGGTCTACATGTAGTACAAAGCAGGGTTAATATTCATATTACATTAACATGTTCTTGTCCTGAATATGCATATTAATTTGCCGCTGGACATTAAGCAGCCATCCATCATCATCATCCTTATTCAAAGGTTCAATAAAGATGCTTTATTACTATATTTTGACTACTATTGCATTATTTATATCAAATACTAAAACCCAGTATTATTAATAGAAACTTGTTGCAAAGTTTGAATAGCTACAAAATTTGAAACTTAGCTACATTTTGTGTAGCTATAAAACCAGGTTTAATCCCCATTTTCTAGATAAGGAAATGTCTGTCCCAAGTCAGGAATATGGCAGTTGTTTTCCTTTCATTTGATGTGTTTGAGCTTTTGATTTTGCCATTTGATAAGGGAATTTCCGTTTTGAATTTTCCTTGAGTTTGGTATTTTGTTATTTTACTTTTATAAAACAACTGGTACTTTTAAAAGAAAATGTGTAGATTTTTAACTATAAATGATATATAACAACTCTCTAACTATATCATGTCTTTTTAATGTTTGTGTATAATGTATTATTTTGTTTTCCTTGTTTTACAGACAATCATTTAAAGTGAAAGTTTAATTATATGTTCAAAAATTGTAATATCTGTAATACTTGTTCTGTTTGTTTTTTGTGAGGGCATCAAGGTAGATTAGTAATGCTATATTGAGTCACCCTAGTTAGCGAATAAATCCGGGTTTTCATTGCGCTTCTACACCGATAGCGATATCTGAACATATCTTTTAAGTAAAGTCTAATAAATGTTTATCATTATGAGCTTTAGTTTGATTGATTTAAGGACAAATTTACATTGATGTATTTTTTCCACGGCGAAATTGTTAGCTGTAGTTGCGAAATCTGCAAACGCATGACATAAAGGTATTTCTCATATTTCATTTTATCATACCGACCGTGCAAGACCCTCATGGGTAGTCAAGGTCGTTAAAAACCACCCTCATCATCATTTTATCATAAAAATCATTCACATATAGCTCCTCAGTACTTTGGAATAAACTACCAAATGAAATAAAACTATGTGAAAATCTTGGTACTTTTAAAAGAAAATGTGTAGATTTTTTAACTATAAATGATATATAACAACTCTCTAACTATATCATGTCTTTTTAATGTTTGTGTATAATGTATTATTTTGTTTTCCTTGTTTTACAGACAATCATTTAAAGTGAAAGTTTAATTATATGTTCAAAAATTGTAATATCTGTAATACTTGTTCTGTATGTTTTTTGTGAGGGCATCAAGGTAGATTAGTGAATGCTATATTGAGTCACCCTAGTTAGCGAATAAATCCGGGTTTTCATTGCGCTTCTACACCGATAACGATATCTGAACATATCTTTTAAGTAAAGTCTAATAAATGTTTATCATTATGAGCTTTAGTTTGATTGATTTAAAGTCAAATTTACATTGATGTATTTTTTCCACGGCGAAATTGTTAGCTGTAGTTGCGAAATCTGCAAACGCATGACATAAAGGTATTTCTCATATTTCATTTTATCATACCGACCGTGCAAGACCCTCATGGGTAGTCAAGGTCGTTAAAAACCACCCTCATCATCATTTTATCATATGAAGTCTTTATATTAAAAAATAGTGGTGTCGTATAAATCAGGAACATATATATTAACGTTAGATATACTGTTCCCAGATATAATGTGGTATAGCTCATTCAACATTTATTCCAGAAGACGTAAATTTTTCGTGAAATAGGCTAATCTTCAGGTTAGAAATTATTTTTGTTTGATAAATGCATGTTTGGAGTATTGTACCATATATCTTTACACAATAACAGGTCAGGAATAACCATCAATTGATGGATTATACCTCAATTGACGTATAATCCACCATTTGACATATAGTGAAATAGACCAATTGAGGTATAATGCAGTTTTTATCATAAAAATTTTAAAAGAGATATTCGAGCATCTTTTTGCATACACCATCTTAAGCTTTGATAATACTCATTAGTGACATGTAATTGCTTCTGACTTCCTCTGCTGCATTTTGAAAAATGTGGATTATACCTCAATTGAGGTACATGTATAATCCACCAATTGACGGATATTCACAATTAGTTTCCTTAAGTCTGCATCAGTTCCAACTTTAAAATTTGTTAGTCGAAATGGACAGGAAGAGACTACAGAACAAAAATAAGATTTAATAGATGAAAACTCAGAATTTATAAGTAGGAAAAGGAAGGTCATATTAATTTTTAGGTTTCTCTAACAAATTGCAGCACGAAGTGTCAGAATCAATTACAAATGTACATGTCATCACTAAGTGGTCACCAAAGCTTGTTATGGTAAATGCAAAAAGATGCTCCAATGTATCTTAAATTTTTGGGGATAAAAACTGCATTATACCTCAATTGGTGTATCCCATTATATGTCAAATGGTGGATTATACCTGAATTGAGGTATAATCCACCAATTAATGGTAATTCCTGACCTGAATAATATGAGGCAGGTGTTACTTGTGAAAGGGGCGAAGTCAGCAAACCTTTAGAATACTTTACCATACCCCAGTAACAGTAGATTTATATATGTAAACATTTATTGTAAAACATTCCCAGCATAATTTCTAGTGAAAAAGTAACTGAATTACAGAAACGTATCTGATTTTGGTCCTATTGTTAGGAATTTTATATATGATGTCATTTTCAAGGTAAATCATTGTAAACAAAGAAACGCTATCTTCAGGTAGCTTTTTTTCTCTCCTGTAAAGTATAGTTTAATTACTTATTTCAAATAAATAGATGAACATAAAAATGCATTAAAACGTTTTTTATCATACGTGTAATATAGTGATTTTCGCTATTTCATTATTCTGATAGATGAAGAAATTAAACATTTGTATGAAAATGGTATTTGCTGCTTCTCCCTAAGCATGTGGCATTAAGGAGTAAGGATTAAGGACTGGTCGGCTCGGAGTCAGAATAATGTGTCTGGGTAAGGTGACAGGTCTACCTGCAGACTGTTACCTTGTGAACTAGCACGTAAAAATCCGGCTCAGCGTGTCGGTCTAGTACAAAGCAGGGTTAATATTACATTAACATGTTCTTGTCCTGAATATGCATATTAATTTGCCGCTGGACATTAAGCAGCCATCCATCATCATCATCCTTATTCAAAGGTTCAATAAAGATGCTTTATTACTATATTTTTGACTACTATTGCATTATTTATATCAAATACTAAAAACCCAGTATTATTAATAGAAACTTGTTGCAAAGTTTGAATAGCTACAAAATTTGAAACTTAGCTACATTTTTGTGTAGCTATAAAACCAGGTTTAATCCCCCATTTTCTAGATAAGGAAATGTCTGTCCCAAGTCAGGAATATGGCAGTTGTTTTCCTTTCATTTGATGTGTTTGAGCTTTTGATTTTGCCATTTGATAAGGGAATTTCCGTTTTGAATTTTCCTTGGAGTTTGGTATTTTTGTTATTTTACTTTTTATAAAACAACAAATAATCAACTATAAGTAATTGACTTTTTCTTTAAATCTATATTTTTTGATAGAATACAAACTTTCTTGTTTCTAAATTCGGCTTCTTGTCGCTAATTTTGTTTTCTCGTCGCTAAAAATTTTCTTGTCTCTAATTAGTGAGACTGCCTAAAAATAAAGAATATACAAAGTCAGCTTATTACTGATTTTTGTACAGATACAAAAATCTGCCTGATTGATCTGAAGTGAGTTTCCTTCCCCAGAGAGCTCATTTTGTTTGCTATAAAATCGTATGTTGAATAAGCTATAGACATTTTATTATGTACAAAACAGAATAAATTCAAAATGTTTGTCCTCATTATTCTTCTTGGTAATCAGGCATTCAAATTTGCGGGAAATCGTATGACTTACAACATGGCAGCGTCCTTCAACAGAACAGGAACAGGGTAATGGGCAAGCTGTTAGAAAAAAAGTTAATGATTTTGAGTTCATTAGTATATTGACTTTTATATTGATTTTTGTTTCATTGATAATAATCTGTTTTTAAAACATTTATTAGTTTAAAACTGTTTCATTTGTTCTGTTGGCTCATGTGGAATATTATATAGAATTTATAGTTTATAGATACATATACATGTACATCTGTATTCATTTTCCTAGATGCAAATTACACCTCATCACTAGTTAGTCCAATCCAAAAAAACCAACAGTTATTTAGACAACTTCCTGTTTGGGTCAAGTGTTGTAATAGCCTGGCATCTTGGCCAAACCTCTTCAGGTCATTAAGTCCAGGGGCAATACAATCCATGTGACCGCTTTCAATGCTGAACAGGACTGAATTACTGTCCATGTGGGTGTTCTATAAACAATGAATATATCAATCAGATCATTAATTAACTGTTGATTCACTGTGTTAATCAATAATGTTTGGGATATTTTACATGTACCTAAAGCCTAAAAAAATCATCTCAGACCATCTGGATTCTTGATTGAATATTTTAGGTCTACATGCATATAACTAACACTAAATATTTAGTACCAGTAAAATGCAGTGATTTTGCGAGGGGGTCATGTTGTCCTATAGACATATATTCTTGTTTATTGAATAAAATATTAAACCTTTGTACACACACTTTGTAAAATTATATACATGTATGTTGCTTTAACATGCATATGTTTATTAGCATTGTAATTATTCATTTACCTCTGACAACAAATCTTAAGTAATTTAAGAACAAACATTTAAAAAAAAATAATCCAAAATGTTAAATGTATACATCCTAGCTTGTTATAACTATTTAGATGAAATTTGAAAGAAGTGTTATCATGGTACAATCTAATTGAAATAAGGTTAATATTGAAGAAGGTATATTTGATCCATTTATTTTCTATTTGCAGAAACTTCTGACCTAATTTCTAAATACATATAGATTAATGGAAATAACATGTCAAAAGCAACAAAAAGAAAGCATGTAACTAAAGAAGTACTGGATGAATATGTTCTTCCTGAAGAAAACCAACAGATTGTTAAGGTATGGTCAATTTTGAATGTATAAACTATACAATGTAAGTTTCAGTTGTCAAGAAGAAAGTACATTATTACTTGATCAGTCATATTTCATTGCATGAAAACCTTTTTATAGGTCTTAACTTGACCTTTAAATGGCTAACATATAAGATCAAGATCAGTTCCTAGATACGTGTGCATTTGTACAAACTTGACAGTAATGAGTTGTAATGAGTTAGATTGTATTTGTATTTGAAACTGGTACAAAATCTACACTAACCTGGTATGACAAGCTAATTACCGGTAATTTTTATTTTCAAAAAGGGAGAATTTGGATTATCAGGGTACATGGCAGAGCCTTAAAAGATATTTGTTTTAACCCAAGTTACTCTGTTATATCTATTAAAACCCATACATGTTTATATCCATGTAAACTTGTTGATATCAATAGGCTTATTTCATTATAGGTTGTAGCAGGAAAAGGTAACAATCTTCATGAAATACAGACAGCTGATAACCAAACATTCCTTGTTAGTATGCCCACTCGATTCAGAAAAAATGTTTGGATAAAAAGAGGTAATATTTTACAGTATATAGTTTGATATTATGTTAATATGACCAGCATGGTATTTTATTTTTATAAAGTAGTTTACATGTTTTGTAGTTCAGGTTTTCTGAATCATACAACATTGTCTGTTTTGCTTTGAATTTATTTGAATTTAGAATAAATACATGATAATTATTCTAACAGGGACTGCATCTCCTAACACAGAATTAATAGTAAGAATTATAAAACATGACCATGTATTCAGTTATTTACATCACTTGCCATTACTCACTGTAGTATTTTATTACTGCAAATAAAGAATATTTGACAAACATTTCAAAGTCTTGCTTAATCATGCAGAATTACACCTACATCATCCTTTATTCCCACCAACATCCAAGATGGTTCATAAAAATAATCATGTGTTTCAATTTTCTTTGGTGGGCAAAGGAAGATAACTTAAAATCCTGATGAAGCCTTCGAAGCAGCTTCCACTCTCCAGTTATTATTTTGTCAAAGTTTTGAATTTCATGTTATATTTAATATCCAAAAAATTTCTTAGATGTACTGTCTCATAAATGTCAGGAAACAATTGTTTGTTTCTTACAGATTATTGTTTTAACAGGGAGAAAATAGCGTGACATTTTTCATATTGATCTCAATTGAAAAAAAACTATAATTAATGACAATTTTGATTGGAAGCCATGATATATTTTGAGGGGGTAGAATTGCTTTACATGCACCCGTCTGTAAATAAGGGGAGCCACCTTTTTAAATTTGAGAATTTGAGAATTAAATGGCTTGTGTTTTCTTCAATAAAAACCAAAATAATCACATTTCTCAGTCACTTTCACAAATATCCATTTACTTAGCTCAGCTACACTTCACTAGATAAACTCTGTTTGTAAAAGTAAGACCTACCTTTTACATTGATCCAGCTTAAAATACAATGTACCGTGGTTATCTCCTAAATCAAATATGGATTTAGGGCTAGTTATCCATTAACAAGATTAATAAATATCCAAAATTAAAGTATTTAGGTTAATAATGGTATCTTTTTTAGGGACTAACACATATTTTCACAATTGCAGGATTATGATACATGTTCATGTATGCATATTTACTTATTTTTTCTAACTTTCATTATTACAGGAGATTTTGTTTTCATAGAACCAATAGAAGAAGGAGACAGAGTTAAGGCAGAAATTTCAAGAATCCTTTACAAGGACCAGATAAAATATATTAAAGAAGAAGGGAAATGGTATGATTTTATAGAAACTTCAGTTTGCCTAAACAAAATTGAGCTGAATATAAGAGTATCCTTTTGGTTAAGAGTTGTGTGTTCAGTTGCACATTCCATCCAGGTCTCAGAAACTTGATTATTATGCAGATATTCTATGGGCAGCTAAATCAGAAAATCGCTCCAGGCACACACTCACAAAAGGAGTTGACTTTGGTCCTGTTTATTAAGACTTTTCATGCCAAGACTTTTTTTTATCACTGTACATGTACAAATGTATGTAATGGAAATCAACAGATTAATGGTAGACATACAAACTGATCACAAAAAATTGACAATTTCGTAATTCCAACTTTTTTCTCTTACAAAAGGGTACAGTTTACCAAAAAATAGTATTGTCTTGTACAACAAACTACTTTGCGACTACCCTAAGGTACAAAAGTGTATTCCTTGGTTTTTGCCACAGATTTGTGTAGAAACAAAAGTGTATCCAAAAATGTCACTTTTTCTCTGCCCACATCAATAATTCAGGCCAGATAAACTGGCTGGGAAATTAGAACAGGCCAGACAAACTGGTTCGGAAATTTGAACAGGCCAGACAAACTGGCTCGGAAATTTGAACAGGCCAAATAAAGTCAAGGAATAAAACAGTAAGGAAAGTGTTAAACAGTCAGAAGCCTTAACATGAATTTCATCATCAGAATTGGATGAAGGGCTTATACTCAAAAGACTATTACTAGGAGAGGTTTACAAACTCTGCTATAGGTTTTGGAGATCACATTGGATCCATTTAAGGGGTAATATATTTGTTATTCCAGTTGAGGTTCTACAAAAATGTGTATGACTATAAGTAAATTAGATGTTTGATCATGGCAATAAATATTGTGTTTTCTGATACTGTAAATGCATTAATTTTTGAGATTTTTGCAGAATGAAAAAAAAATGCGAGATTAATTATTGCGATTTCCAGAAAAACTGCATACAGATATATCTATAAGATATTGGAATGAGAGTTCTTATTATTGCAATACTCACCCAGTTGCATTATTCACATTAATAAAAACCTTGCAATAATTTCTGAATTTACACTAAGTAAATGCAAATTATTTTAAATTAGTTTATCAAAGATGTCTGCAGAGAATAGCAACAGATTTACATTCTCACATTGTAAAATGTTATCATCTTTAAGCAAAAAATTCTTTGTGCAACTCTAGCTAGTGTGGCCATTCCAATTGGAATGTAACTGTAATTAATTAGTCTTCTCTACCCTGAAAGCATAATATTTTTTTTGCATGATTCTCTTTCTGATAATTTATTATTGAAAATTCTTAAACAAGCTCCATATGACACAGTTGGAATTATAGAGACTTTTTTTACCTTCCTCTGTATCTAGATTGTTGCTTACCTTTCCTAGAAGTGAACTTCTAGTATTATTAGTTACATAGTGTGCTAGTGACCTAATAATATATATATATATATATGGGGTCAGTAAATTCCATATGGGGTGAGATCAAAGCTCAAATCGCCGTATGGAATTTACTGGCCCCATATATATCGTATTAGGTCACTAGCACACTATGTAACGAATTTTTCTTACCTACAATCTTAACATGGTATTTAGACTAATGGCCCATCAAAGTGTTCAAGTCTTCAATACCGTTACTGTTAAGAACCTACTTCCATTGGTCTATACAAAAACAAATGCCAACAATAACAACTTGTTAACTTTAAATGTGTTTTATGAATTTATTTTAATCGTTCATCATCAATTTCTTCATCTGTTGAAACCTTTCAGATTTTTCTTCAACACCATGTTGTTTTTATAAAGGGACGTATCACCACTACTAACCGTGTATTGAAATAAGCCCGCCTACTAACCCAATATAAAATATACACAGTCTCACTCGGTTGCTTTTAACCAATCATATGTATAGGAGGTAAGATAATCTTTAATATGAGGCAGATGCTACCTAATGAGCTGTTGAAGGTATTCGTTTTATTTAAACAGGTGGATTTTGAATCTTTATTTCACTTGTCAGCTGCAATGTCACATGACTCATCAGGTGCCCACCTCACGCGTCAATCCTATTTTATGGTCCAATTAATTATTGCGATAAAGCAATGTGAGATATAACAGTATGTCTGCAAATAATGGAAAAGTATATTTAATTTAACATTTTCACATTTTCACATGAGATCTATATTACAGCAAGGTCTATCACCACCACATTGTTAAAGTGTTAAAGGTTTCTCAGACTCAGAGCCATATAAAACAGACTTCTACCATTTTAGCTTTCTTCTGAATCTAATTAAAATTCTGTAGACAGTGATGTCAAGAGATGACAGTTTCAGAGATTTAAACAGTCCATATTTTGATTCAGCCATGCTGGATATATGTGATCACTCTGGTTTTGGAGTTGGTGCAGAATACTAAGTTGAAGACATATCATGAAACTAATTATGTGTTTTTATGACTTGCAGAAACTTTCTACACCATTTTAATCATCAACTGTCAACTTTTGACATGTTATTTGCCCTTAAATTAAGAAAAGATTGGTCGAACAACCTTTTTATTTTAGATATACACTTGCATATAGTTCCTTTGTAAATCAAAATTTATAATGATTTACTATTTATGAATTAATTTGAAAAAGTATTTGTACATCAATTGAATCAGTTGATAAGAATTTTGAAAGTATTATATTAGTATCTTATGCTTGTGTAAGTTATTATTCAGTGAAATTTGGATTAACATGTGTATTAATATATCTAAGTTGATTCCCACACTTTTTTGAAATGGTATTACTCCAATTCTTTCCATAGTCAAGTAAGAGTCAGTACAATTATCAACTGTCAAGACTCTTGATTTTCAAATAATTACACTCAAAGGTGTAAGTATTAATTAGAAACAACCCCAGTCTTAATTCACCACAGTTAATATCTAATGACCTGTTACATAATTAAATAGACACAATTTATTACACACCTAACTGAATACACAATTCTTGACCTCAATAGTAAACCTACAAATGTATTATTTATTTTGATCTACACTACATTAAAATATTCTGTTAATTTTTCTAGCTAGCTGAATGATCAATCAGATGTGTGATTTTTTTAAAAGACAAAAAATGAAAAAAAAATATGTATGAAAAATCCAAGCAAATCTTATTTCACTTATAAAATCAATGTCATTATCATCTGACATAAGTCAATAATCAAATTCTATTTAATAAGTTACAATGATCAGAAATTTGGTTGAAACAATAAACAAAATTGCATAACTCTTACCTGAGCATTTTCTGCAATAAAATTTATTTGTTTGTTCTACATTTATATCCCGTTATATTGCTATTTAACATACAGTAATTGGAAATATCTCAGCATTAGGTATATATGTACATTTAAATTTGAATACAGGAAATGTATTTTTTTCTGATGAAGAATGAACACCAGTTTAGATAAAAAAATAGTTATTTCTTTAATTTTTGTTGTTGAGAAAGTGCATTTCCAAGGCCTCTTTCTGGAATTTATTAAGCCAGTTATTATTAATGGCATATAAAGAAATATATTACTTGTTTGAAGATTTCCCTTTCCATTCTTGTCAATACCATTAAATTGCAACTATTTATAAAAAAAAAATCTGACAGAGTCTAAAATCGAAATATCAAAAATGTATCAATATTTGCATCAATATTGCAAAATTCCCTACCTTTGGACAATAACATAGAAATTTTACAGTAAGATTGGAAATGAAAAGAGAAAAAAAAAATATTGAAACTAGATGTGTCTGAACGACACGAATGGCCCTGTCTCAAAAAGTTTTAAAATCTGCAATTTCAACAACACATGTGGACACAAACATGCATGGATAGTATCCAGCTCTCAAGACCAATACTAGTTTGATGAAAAATTTCCTTGATCAATGAGTAGTTAATTTTCAAACTATCAGCTAACAGGAAGTGGATGTACTGAAGATTTGTTGAAACGACATGAAAATCAGCATATCAGAATGAAACATAAACTTGATCTGTAACTCATCATGGTAGACTCACATATCAAAAATCAGTGCAAAATCTGAAGGCGTATAGAAAAAAAGTCTGTATAACTGTGATTTTCAACAATTTTCAAAGTCCAAAACCAGTAATTACGGCAAAAATCAGCAGAGCAGAACAAAACTTAAACTTGATCTGTAACACATCATGGTTAACTCACATACCAAAAATCAACCCAATATATGAAGGCATGTAGGAAAAAAGTCTGTATATCTGTGATTTTCAACAATTTATCAAAGTCCAAAGCCTGTAATTTCGGCAAAAATTAGCAGAGCAGAACAAAACTTAAACTTGATCTGTAACTCATCATGGTTAACTCACATACCAAAAATCAGCCCAATATCTGAAGGCGTTTAGAAAAAAATCCATATAATGGTTTGTTGCGGAATGATGGAATGACGGACAAGGGTAAAACTATATGGCCCTGATAACTTTGTTGTGGGGCCATAAAAAGTATGGTCAGAAAGAATATCAGACTAGCTATGAATATGGCTGGATCACAACATTAATGATGCTTTGATTTTTAAATTTTGAGTCCAATTCTTCAGATTGTTTATTTGAACTTCTTTTGAAAGTACCGGCATGTCTTTTAGAAGTCAAATTAAAGGTAGTTTTATGGTTGGTAAAGTATCAAATCCAAAGGGACAGAAGATCCAATTAATAATTTACACAGCTTCTATAATAGAGCTAAAACAGAAATATACCTATGTTTTACAATCAAGATTCATAAAAGATTTTACACTTTCTAATGTACATGTACAAAGGACATAAGGGCTTAAAATTGCACTTATACCTGGTACATTAGATTGTAAGCAGAATAACAACAAATTTGTACTTGGCTTATAACCTGATGAATGCTGTCCAGATGTCCAGCCATCATTATTTCAGTTTCCAGATAAAATCTTTTAATCATAAACAAAATCGTTACCAAACTTGTTTTGATAATGCCCTAAGGGATTAGGAAAATCCCATTTATTTTGGGGTCAAAGGTAAAGGTCACATCGTCTATTGATAGACTGAAATTTGGACAAAATCTTTTGAACAATGTATCCAAAAAAAGTATAAAAAAAAATATCGAACTTCAAGGTAAATTCAAAAAGGGGAAGTCCATAAAAACTAACAAAATCAAATGTTATCAACCAACAGAACAATTGAAAAACAACCGTCATATTCCTGAATTGGTACAGGCATTTTCCCCCAAAAATTTTTGCTAAAACCTGGTTTTTAGCTGGCAAAACCTCCCATTTGTATGATAGTTGTTCATAGTTCTGTTATATAGACAAAATCGGGTGAACAAACCTTACCAAACACAATTGGTCAACATGACAATCATTGGCATCCAGCACCCAAAACTGTGTAACATACATCACAGACACACAACACAATTGACTAAAAAAATTCAAAGAAACATACAAATAAATCTAAATAAGACACCAACAAAAAAAGTTTTTGCAGTTGATAGTACATGCAGTATATAGTATGAGGGTGTGGATGGGGTTTACAGAATAGAGAATAATAGGTAAAACATGCAGAAAAAAGGGCCAAAAAAATAAAAAATAGAGAAAAATAGAGCAAATAGATACAGAAGAGAGAATAATGGGGTGCCAAAATATAAAGAATAGAGAATAATGGCCAAAAATATAAAGAATAGAGAAAAATTACCTAAAAAATTACAGAATAGAGAAATGAAGGATCACCACATCCAGACCCTCTAGTATACTATTCTGAATAAAGTACAAATAAAGAAAAATTTAAATATAAGGGTAAACAAAAACGAAACAACACTGTAACATGCATCTTAGCTTAGCTTAAAAATACCCTTTGGAAAGAACAATACCCCTGTAGATTTTGGCTCAGAGATCAAAGTTCACAATAACTATTTTCCATCATTATACATAAACTGTCAGCAGACTTTACCCATAAAATTAGTACCTTACCCAAAATCCATTGCTACAAATCCATGATGATCACAACTTGGTTTATGCACCCTTGGTACTTCTGGAATTTAATTTTTTATCAAATTTGTAAGGCATATGTTCTTTTGATGAAAACTTTTAGGAGTATTTCAAATTGCATTTCTTACATTTACCAAATTTAAGGTTATAGGGCTGTACACTGGTTATTTTTACTATATTTTTTCCTGTTTGTATCTTATTACCATGTTAAGTACATAACTATTAACACTAATACTGTGTCCACAATTGTTTTTGATAATACTTTTACATGTTTCCATGTCAACATGTTACCTGTTATGTTGTGCATTTAGTACATTCAGTGTTTCTTCTCTGTTCGAATTGTAAATCAATTATATACAGTTTTATCCCCATGCCGCTAGGTGACTGGGACAATAAGCATGATAAGGTTTACCATTGTCCATTCTACTGTATGTCCCAAGTTGGTTTCTGCACTCTAACTTTACTTTGCCTCAACCAAATCACAATGTTTATAACCACCAAACACAGATAAAGTTTGGATTGTGGTGGTATCATTTTAAATGTTCTTGAGCTGTGTCCTTTATAACTGGAAAAATTGCTGAATTTGTAGTTTCTGCACAATAACTTTACTTTACCTTAACCAAATGTTATGAAACTTATACACAATACTTATTACCACCAAACACAGATCAACTTTAAATTAAGGTGGCATCACTTTCACCGTTCTCATGTTATGTCCCTTTATAAATAGAAAAATTGCTGAATTTGCTGTATATTTACAAGCAGGGGCATCTGTGTCCCATGGTCACAATTTTCTTTTATTAGTCCCCTACCGACCAAGTCGAAGGGGACTTTAGGCTGCACTCTGTCCGTCTGTCCATCCGTCCGTCCGTCTGTCCATCCCTCAGTCCGGCAAATCAGTTTTCCAGACTTTTTCTTCATGCTTGAAGATATTGATTTGATATTTGGTGTATTGTTTTATCATGACAAGTTACAGGTCAAGTTCGAATTTCACAATTTTAGCTTTTCTCCTTGTTCAGTTAAAGCCCTTTCCCTAGAATTAAATTTTTGATGAAATACTTACTAATTACTAGATTTCTGTTCAAAGGGAATTAACTAATGTTTTAACTTTCCCTAGAATTAAATTTTTGATGAAATACTTATTAATTACTAGATTTCTGTTCAATGGGAATTAACTAATTTTTAACTTTCCCTAGAATTAAATTTTGATGAAATATTATTAATTACTAGATTTCTGTTCAAAGGGAAATAACTCATTTTTTGTTTAAAGATTTGTAAAAGACATTGTATTAAGATAAATGACATTTTGGATTTTTTTCCTTTTCTTTAGTAAGTTGTTTGAAGAATTTAGTGGTAGTTTGCTCCATTACAATGAATTTTTAACCAGTAGGGGACTATGTATTGCCATGCAATACTCACAGAATGCTTGTTTAAAGCTCAAGTTACTGTGACCTTAGTAGAACAATGTATTAAATATGTATTATGAGATCAATTGGTTAGACTGTCACAGGTAATGCTTCCATCTTAGCAAGGTTGGGTTACACACACTGTGTGTAACCCAACCTTGCTAAGATGGGGGCATTACCTAAAAGTAATGACTAATTATTAAGCCAAAATCTAAATAAAATTGACTTCTTGTTCTGGTAGGCCTGAAGCTTTCATAGAAACAACAAACACAGAAACGAACAAGATGATACCAGATGATATGCTGCCACCTAGTGACAGTTCTGATGAAGATGTTGGAGATCTTGTGGTTAATGCTAATAGACAGAAAGTAGCAGTGTATGAAGAAAGTGACAATGAAACAAGTGAAGATGATGATGTAACATAAAACACATTAAAGATGCAAAGATCAACGAAAAGAAGACAGAGCCATTACTCATGACTGTAGTGCTCTTCCATATGGCATGTCATATGAATTGACGGAGAACAGATTCAACTTTTTTTTATCGAAATTAAAACTAACAAGAGTTATGAAATTTAATCAAAGTCACCCTGTTTAAAATAAAATGAAAGAGTCTACAATGTAATATCAGGGAAGCTTGATGCAATAAATTAATTTTAATTTTTTTTTTATATATCATAAACTGTGCTTTATATCATAAACTGTGCTTTCTGATTCACACTACATTGTTGAGTGGACAAACAAATGATTTTATAATCATAAGGCAGTGTCAGACACAACATGTTGGTCAAGTACAGAGCAGAGTTCATATATATATAACTAGCTGTCAGTAACTGTGAGTACTCTCAAATCGTACTTTCTTGTTTATTTGACTTGTTGATACTAATTGTAATGCTTTTTTTGTTATTTAATGTTATTCAGGGTTATATCTGGTCTATATACCAGCTTTGATAAGTGTTTGGTACTAATATAAATTTCCACTTCGTACTATGAACATCAAAATTATTTATTTTGTTAAAATATTTCCTTTCTCTATTGTAACTGTATCGTATACCTAACAACAAAATTATTTTATTTACCTGTGTTTAAAGTTATTGCAAATGGCTGATATTTTGTTCGAGCATATTGTTTTCTTAAATTGTTTAACATTTCATACTGATATAACATGTTACTTTTATTATTCTTCCCTTAGTTTATTTATTTTGAATTTACATTGTATCATAGGTCAAATTTATTTGTTCAGTGTATGTTCAATGGTGTTAATATGTCCTTTGATTGAGTTAAGCTATTTCAGTTGATATTTTATAGTGTGTCTTTCTATGTTGTGATGTTACACTATTGTTTCAGAAAAGGGTGAAGGTTTGGTACCATTAAGCGTTTAAACCCGCTGCATTTGTTTGCACCTGTCCTAAGTCAGGAATCTGATGTTCAGTAGTTGTCGTTTGTTGATGTGGTTCATAAGTGTTTCTCGTTTCGTTTTATATAGATTAGACCGTTGGTTTTCCGTTTGAATGGTTTTACACTAGTAATTTTGGGGCCCTTTATAGCTTACTGTTCGGTGTGAGCCTAGGCTCCGTGTTGAAGACCGTACTTTGACCTATAATGGTTTACATTTATAAATTTTGACTTGGATGGAGAGTTGTCTCATTGGCACTCATACCACATCTTCTTATATCTATATCACATTAACATGTTCCTGTCTTGATATTCATGTGATACTTGCCACTGGATGTTAATCACCAATTCATCATTATCATCATCAGATATTTATTTGATGTAATTCAATATTTTCTGTGCTGTTGTAAAAAGATACAAAATAAAAATTATATGATGCCGCCTACCAAACTTGAAATGCACTGAAAGTTTTTTAAAAGATTCCAATTACTGACATGACTGATGTCAATTTTAACATCAAATAAATTCATATTCTGTGCTATGATATTCTCACCAGTATTCGTTAATTTGATAAACTAATTTACTTGAAAACAGTTATATACATCTGTTTTAACACAGGTATAATGATGACTGACATTTTTATGAAGTTTTTTATAAACCAGTTATAAGTGAATCTTGTTTTCCATTTATATGTGTTACTGGTTTTAACAATTAAAAGAAGAAATCCTTGAACTATCTTAGAATATTTATCAAACATTAAAATAAAGATGTTACAAAGGATTAAAAGTTCAACTTTGATGAGGGAGAAAGTACTTCTTTGTCTATTCTTTTGCCATCAATTTGCTAGAAAAAAATTCTGTTATTGTTAAAGATAATAAGCTGAATTTTAGCTTACCTAAACTAAAATGTCCGTGTGAATCACTTGGTGTCTGTCATAATCCATCTCTGAAACTACTGGGCTGGATGTTACCAAACTTTACCTGAATATTCCTTAGGCATCTGGTTTGTAAATTTTATCCCAGCATTGATGAACAGGGGTGTCAGCATATGTTTTGGTCAATTTCTTGAAAATTGTAAGTTGTAGAGCGAAAACCATCACCTCTAAACCATCAGACCTATTATTTACTAATGTTTCTATTTGTTTAGAAATGTCATTTGACTCCCTATGGTAGGTATTGTCCTTAAATGACAATTTTAACCAATATATTATGAATATTTTTTGGTTGCTATAATCTTGAATTTGTAAGAGATACAAATAAGTGAGAAAAAAAAAAAACAGAAATTTTCTGGAAGTAATTGCCCTTCAAGAATGAGTTTTACCTATTTTTTGCACATCCACAAAAAAATGAAGAAAAGAGAGAGAAGCTATAAACAAAACAATTTATCAGCAAAATAAGATCTACAAATTGGTGAGCATGACTGAAATTGTCAGTTATTCCTCTTTAATGACAATTTTACCCATTTTTATACGTCTGTTTACGGGACGTATTATGGTATGCCATTGTCCGTCTGTCCGTCCGTCGTCAACATGTCGGACATTTACTCAAAAACACTTTAACCAATTTGCATAAATCTTTGGTGAATTGTTTGTATCTATTGACGTGAGCTCCCTTTCGTTTTTATAAATTTTAGATTTTACGTTTCCGAGTTATGGGGTTTTATTCATTAAAAAAGGGGGATTTTCCAGTTTTTCGGACAATAACTCAAGAATGCTTTCACCAACTTGCAAGAAATTTTGGTTAATTGTTTATATCTATTGACATGAGCTCCCTTTTGATTTTTATAAATTTTAGATTTTACGTTTCCAAGTTACAGGGTTTTATTCATAAAAAAAAGGGTGATTTTCCAGTTTTCGGACAATAACTCAAAAATGCTTTCAGCAGTTCTCGTGAAACTTTGATGAATTGTTGATATCTATTGATGTAAGCTCCCTTTAGAATTTTGTAAATTTTAGATTTTACATTTCCGAGTTATGGGGTTTTATTCATTAAAAAAGGGGGGATTTTCCAGTTTTCAGACAATAACTCAAAAATGCTTTCAGCAATTCTTATGAATCTTTGGTGAATTGTTTATATCTATTGATGTAAGCTCCCTTAAGAATTTTATAAATTTTATTTGTTTATAGTCTGACAACAGATTTACTAAGTATTGCGCAACAGCATAGTGTATTGCACAACAGCAAGAAATCTTTAAATTCAATTCATATAACCAATTTCAAGTTCTTTGACTACATTTATTCAGAAACCTATAATATGTCAAATATTTAATTACAATCCAAATTCAGACCTGTATCAAGCTTTAATATTGTGTCCATTTTTGCCCCAACTGTTCAGGGTTGGACCTCTGCTGGCATATCCAGCTGCGCTCAGCGAAGCAGTTTATTGTTTTTGGCATAAACTATATAAGAAAGGGTGCAACTGGAAACAGCAAAAATGATTAGCAAAACAAGATTTACAAGTAAGTCAACACGGTCAGAATCTTCAGTCAACTCCTTATAGAAGTTATTGCCCTTAAATGACAATGTATACCCATTCTTGCTTTTATGTTTGTCTTGAAAAGTTTAAATAGAAAGAGATTCTTTGGCATCTCTTGTTTGTGTTTTGGCTATAATCTCGAAAAGTATAAAAGATTGACAGAAACTGTTAATAATTCAACATACTGAAATTGTCAATCAACTTCTTATAGGAGTTATTGTCCTTTAATGACTTTCTACAGACTTTTGCTTGTTTGCAATTATTTTGAAAATTATAATAGATAGAAACTCTTAAACAGAAAATATTTAGAAAAACAGGATCCACAAAAAAAATCAACATGACCAAAATTGTCAGTAGACTACTAATAGTTATTGTCCTTAAATGACAATTTCTGTCTATTTTTATGCTTATTGTCTATTATCTTGAGAACTATAATAGATAGACAGAAACTAAACTGCAAACATGATCAGCAAGAAAAGATCTACAAATAGATGAACATAACTGAATTTGTGGATTGTATTATTATAGGAGTTACTGCCCTAAATGTCTATTTTTGACCTATTTTAATGTTTTAGCTTCGGCCATCTCTTGGCATCCGTCTTTGTTGACTTGTTAAAAACATTTCTTCTCAAAAAACACCGGACCAATTTTAACCAAACTTGGGCTTAATGATCCTAAGGGTATGTAGTATAATGTTTGAGTGATTTTTTTTCTACCAACAACTAACATAGCCACCATGGAAAACATAGAACATAAGGGTAAAATGCATTAATTGTCCAATATCTTGAAAATACTAATAGAAAGTAAAAATCTGACTGAACTGAAAATTGCCCAGAATGTGGAGATCTGCCTACTTCATATTCCCACCAAAATTATCAGATAATTCCTTAAAGTAGGCAAAAGTGATCAGCAATACAAGATCTACAAAAATGCCAATATGACCAAAACCATGACAATTTTTGTTGAGCCTGCGAATTCTGTCGCAGAAAACTCAATATAGGGATAGTGATTTGGCGGCAGCGGCGGTGTTAACTAACTACTTAAAATCTTTATATTTTAGAAGGTGGAAGACCTGGATGCTTCATACTTTGTATATAATGAATTTGTAATTTTTACCTGTTTTGAAAATTGTATATTTCATAACAATTTTTAATTTCATTTTTTCATATATGTGTGTTTGTTTGATATTTCGTAATTGTTTGTTATATTTCATTGTATTTCATGAGGGCCTCAGGGAAGATTAGTTTTATAGCTAACTGTGTAACCCTCTTTAAATAAAGAATTATTATTATTATTATTATTATTATTATTATATATATGCCTTATGTTATGAAGTTTCCATCTGTCATATGTCCATTGTCCTTGACCTCATTTTTATGGTTCAGTGACTACTTGGAAAAAAAGTTAAGATTTTTTGTAATGTTAATTTCTCTCTTATGAGTAATAGGATAACTATATTTAGTATGTGCGTACCTTGCAAGGTCCTCATGCATGTCAGACAGTTTTCATCTGACTTCGACCTCATTTCATGGATCAGTGAACAAGGTTAAGTTTTCGTGGTCAAGTCCATATATCAGATACTATAAGCAATAGGTCTACTATATTTGGTGTGTGGAATGATTGTAAGGTATACATGTCCAACTGGCAGGTGTCATCTGACCTTGACCTCATTTTCATGGTTCAGTGGTTAAAGTTAAGTTTTTGTGTTTTGGTCTTTTTTTCTAATATTATATGCATTAGGTCAACTATATTCGGTGTATGGAAATATTTTAGGATGAACATGTCAGTCTGGCAGGTTTTATTTGACCTTGACCTCATTTTCACGGTTCATTGCTCAATAGTAAGATTTTGTGTTTTGGTCTGTTTTTTTCTTGAACTATAAACAATAGGTCAACTATATTTGGTGTATGGAATGATTGTAAGGTGTATATGTCTGTCTGTCATCTGACCTTGACCTCATTTTCATGGTTCATTGGTCAATGTTAAGTTTTCATGGTTAAATTTGTTTCTTAGATAGTATAAGCAATATATCAACTATATTTGGTTTATGGAATGATTGTAAGGTATACATGTCCAACTGGTAGGTGTCATCTGACCTTGACCTCATTTTCGTGGTTCAGTGGTTAAAGTTAAGTTTTTGTGTTTTGGTCTTTTTTCTAATACTATAGGTCAACTATATTTCGTATATGGAAATATTTTAGGATGTACTTGTCAGTCTTGCAGGTTTTATTTGACCTTGACCTCATTTTCACGGTTCATTGCTCAGGGTTAAGTTTTTGTGTTTTGGTCTGTTTTTCTTGAACCATAAAAAATAGGTAAACTATATTTGGTGTATGTGATAATAGTAAGGTGTATATAAATAAGAAGATGTGGTATGAGTGCCAATGAGACAATTATCCATCAAAGTCAAATGTGTAAAAAGTAAACAATTATAGGTCAAAGCACGGCCTTCAACACAGAGCCTTGGCTCACACCGAACAGCAAGCTATAAAGGGCCCAAAGTGACTAGTGTAAAACAATTCAAACAGGAAAACCAACGGTCTAATTTATATAAAAAAAGAGAAATGAGAAATACTTATGAACCACACCAACAAACGACAACCACTGAACAACAGGCTCCTGACTTAGGACAGGTGCATAAAAATGTACATGTCTGTCTGTCAGGTATCATCTGACCTTGACCTCATTTTCATGGTTCATTGGTCAATGTTAGGTTTTCCTGGTTAAGTTTGTTTCTAAGATACTATAAGCAATAGGTCAACTGTATTTGGTGAATAGAATGATTGTAAGGCGTACATTTATTTCCGGATTGGTTTATCTGACCTTGACCTCATTTTCTTAGATCATGTTAAGTTTATGTAATACTTGTAGTAAAACTTATATTAAGGACTATCAACATAAAATAAATGGTCAGTAAAGCAGGCAAGACATTTCAGCGTGTGCACTCTTGTTTAAGAAATGTTTGCTTGTTATCTTGTAACTTATAATGGATAGAAACTGTTAACAACAAAAGTGATCAGCAATTCAAGATCTACAGACATTACTGGTGTGACTAAAATCATCAATTGATTACATATAAGAATAATTGCCCTTAAAAATAATTAAGTTTGTATAATGATCCAAAATATTTGGGGTTTTTTTTTGTTCGAAATCTAAAATTTACCTTTAAAAAAAACATTACTTTTTTACAATCCTTTTTGTAGATATTTCTCTTTTGAACAAATATCATGGCAATGAAAATTGTACATTCCTCATTGATAATATTGTCTCTAATGAAATATATGAGTTAATAAATCTTTTAAAATCTGCTTTTGATACTTATTTCAAAGTATCACATCTTTTAAGATTAAGCATTAGATAGTAACATTTACGTTTCAATGGAAAAAATGTGGTACCTTGGGTGAAAGTTATTGAATAGGCCAATTTGTAAGCGGCTGAAGGACTAAGAGCATTTGTCAAATTTAACGGATTAATTTGTTTGCCTTTTTAGCTCTGTAGACCAAGTGATCTATTGCCATCATATTTTGTTCATCATCGTCGTCCAGCTAAAATCTTCTGTGAAACCACTGGGCTTATTTTAAACAGACTTGGGCGGAATGGTTCCTATAAGAAATATAATATAAAGTTTGTGATTCCCCCTCCCTTTGCCAATCAACCTCGTGACCACCATGGCTTAAAATAAAACATAAGGCTAAAATACCTATTGTGTCTTATATCTTTATAACCAAAATGAATAGAGAAAATCTGAGAGGAGTGATCATCAAAGTATCGACATAGTATCTTCCATTTCCTTGAATACTATCAGACGACTCATTATAGAAGTAATTTCCCTTACATGGCGATTTTTGACTAAGGGAGCTACCATTTGATTTTTATGGGGGGGCTAGGATGAAATTTGAAAAAATAGGCAGGACAGGAGTTTTGAGTAAAAAAAAAGGCAGGATGAGTAACTTGGTAAAAAAAAAAAAGGCAGGATGACAATTTTTTTTAAAAAAATCAGGATAAACTAGTAAAAAAAAAAGGCAGGACTGAATAGAGAAAAAAATAAAAAGGCAGGACAGAGATTACAACTAAAAAAAAAAGCAGGACAAAATTTTTCATCCTAGCTCCCCCATAAAAATCAAATGGTAGCTCCTAATTTTCATATTTGGGAAAAACAATTGAGTAGATATAGATGAGAAAGATATCCACCACAGACCAAAGAAAGAGGATGCAAACAACTAAAAGTAACCGAACGGCCTTCAACCTATACTGTGAAATATTTCAACAGAGACTACCAACGGTCAATAATAAAAGAAAAACCATCATGACAAACAGCAATTAACCGACGATAACGATTTTCGCCGTTTCAGAATCTAATGCATTCTGGGTAATATTCTCAAAAGTATACACCAAAACGTTGTGATTGGTTAAAAACGTACTACACAGTTGACATTCAACTAATGACGTGACGTTATTTTCATTTTGGGGTACGAACAGTGAAAATCAAATTACCCATAGTCCTTTAGATTCTGAAACGGCAGATTGATTACAAGCACATTAAGGGTGTACTTAGGTGAAATTTTAAATCTAGAATTTAAAATTGATACTATAAGTCAGAAGAGCATTCGTTTAGGAACAAAATAAGCTAAAAATATTGATAGGTTATGGAGCTCCTTTTCGAGATATTTATTTTTTTTTTAAATGGCGAGAAAAGGCTGACTCGGACTTTTACCTTATATTTGCATTTGTATTATTTGGGTCTCAAATCGAAAGAAAAGAAATCTAGAATCTGCTTAAATTTTGGTAAGTGACCTTTTATGAGCTATTGAAGTCTTATATGAAAAGAAAATGAGTGTTATGGGGCAAAATATTTTACCCTGTATAGTAGGAAAAAAACCGAGGAGTCCGAACATCTGACAAAAATTCCTAAACCTGACCCAAGTATATCCTTAAGGCGAAGTATACGTAATTGCACGCTTCTAGCGGAATTTGGATTAAAAAACTTGCGTCATTAGTTACGCAACTTACCTCCTTACTCCAAGAAAGGAAACATAGGCACACAACCGAGAAATAACTTGGTGTGGTTTATCAGGAGTCCAAACAAGTATGCCTGTGCTATCTCAAAAATTCAAAAAAATGAACAGAAATACTCTAGTCAGAAAGCTGAGTATCCTATAATTGTTAGTTTAACCTCTATTTTACCGTTTCAGACACGCCACAGAGTACAAAATAAGACTTGTGTTTAGATCATCAGAAAATGAAAACGCTTCACAACAAAAATATAACCAAGTAAACAAACAAACCTGTGACAATTCTGCTTTTATTGGTACCAAATTTGTTAAAATCCAACCAGCAATGACCTTGCAATATTTTTTGAAAAACCGTAGTTTTATATGAAATACATACAGATCTTAGCGAAAAACTGTAAGTGACGGATGACATGGTAATATGCGAGTGTGTGTATTTATCTCAGAATAAGTAAAAGCTATGTCATTCAACCTTAGCATTAAGCTTTAACATTTTCAAGATCTTTCAAAATCGAAAAAAAAATAGCAGGTGTTTTCTATTCCGTCCGCAAGTTTTTGGGAAAGTAAAATCTAGAATCATTGTTGAAACTGAAACTACACAGTAACACGTGTATGATAAAAAATAGAACATAATATTTCTTCTTTATCATTATCTTTAAATTCCAATTCCGAAGGGGAAGCAAAAATTGTTTTCTGTCATTTTGCTTTTGTGTATCTTTCAGAAGTAATGAATGAAAGTTTGAAGTCGATTTTTTTCAAAAGATTACGAGTTTCAAGTAAAAAAATCGGAAAATTGTTTACTGCAATTTTTAACCCCTTCATAGTTAATGTAGAGTAGTTCATTTGATATTTGGTGGAATGAGTTCAGACTCTTACATTTTAAAAATTTTAAAGACATATTTTTTTCTCAATTTAAAAACCAATTTCATTCAATATTTATAAACTCTACAAGAATAGTGCTAAATTCAACATACTCTTTGCTATCGCCTATGTAAAAAACAAACAGTCTCCTGGCATTTACACTAAGTAAGTCGATCTTAAAGTATTCCATTAGGTCTATGTTTTCCTCTTGAATATGCATAAAATATGTGGCACGGGAAGTAAAAACTATAAAAGTCCGATCGGTTCTATCTTGTTAAAGTTTTATTTGCGGGTTGACCTGACCTTATTACAGCCATAAACACATTCAAAATAATATACGTTTTTTCAGCCGTGTATCTGTTCGTTTGTTACTGCAACTCCGTTCATCCAGCAAAGATTATAACGTGCTTTGCAATGTAGCTAAAGATCGAGACAGGAAATTTGGTTAAATAAAATTGCTTAGTTGTGTCCCGTGCATGTGTGTGAACCAGTCAAAATGGGTTTAGATGTAGACTAGATTGCGAGCAATATCTCGAATTTATCATAGCACCGGGTATGGCATGGTATTGGTTGAAAAAAATTGATATTTTTCATTTAAATGCAATATTTCTTATTTAATTGGTATATTTCTTCATTTAAATGCAAAAATTTTTATTTGAATTGTATATTTTTTCATTTAAATGCAATATTTTTTATTCAGATGGTATAATTTTTCATTCAAATGGTATGATTTTTCATTCAAATGGTATAATTTTCGTTCAAATGCAATATTTTTTATACAATTGGTATAACATGTCATTTGAATGCAATATTTTTTATTCAATTGGTATAAAATGTCATTTGAATGCAATATTTTTTATTCAATTGGTATAGTAGTTTTTTATTTATATGCAATAATTGCATTATGGGAAATTCTTTGACGTCATAAGGTCAAATTTGCAACAACGTTTGTGATTGGTCGGTAATTGTTTGGATTTCTCCCCTTTCTTTCTAAACTTGAATGACCAAGAATTAAAAAACGCGTCAGAATATCGCCCCTCTAACTAAATTTGGCGTTCGTGCGAGTTCGTGCACTGGCTGTTAATGCCAATAATGGCCAGGACGAGCAAAAAATTCGAGTGACAAGTAATAATAATTAATTTGACACACAACTTGTTCATGGATAGAAACAGATGCCTGCGTGCATGGCAAAAACACCTCCAATGAAAACCTTTTCTGAAGAAACTCTCCTACAGTCTACACATTGAAATAAAAAAAATACATAGCTAGCCCCCCTCCCCCTTCTAAGTCCAGATACATGTAATTATGACGTTCTTTAGTGCTATATCATTTTTTACTTTTCTTGATCCTCAGAGACGTTGCAGGAAGGCACACATGAAAAAAGAATAAAAAGCATCCAGGACGTTACAATAATTTGGACTAAGCCCCCTCTTTTTTACTACATGTAGAAAAAAAATCACCTAATTACGACAGCAGAACCAGAAACCCACAAGTAGAGACATAAGCTGTTATACTCCGGAACTGATGATTCTTTAATAAAGACAATTCAGGATAAATTGGAACCAGTTACTAACCCATGTTACAACAATAGTCCTTTGACATAGGACTTCACTATATGAGGCGTGAACTTCATATTTAATACTACTTATAATATGTGCTCTCATGTCTTATGCTGCAAATCATTTTACATTTAGGATTCGTTGCTGAGCTTTTTTTAACTGTTCTCGTCTCCGAATCCCTTTGAATTGATTTTTTTCAAGCCCCACAGTAGTTCAATAATTACTATACGTCTTTGCATAAATAAGTATGCAGGGCATATTTCAAAACATATTTTATCTTCAGGACTTTTAAATGATTTACTTTTCAATACTGCATTGGGAAGGGGGTATACAAGTTTATTTTGTGACACATTATATAATATAATTAGGTATCCAACAAATTATATGATTGTACGTTTAGCTCTTATCTAGACCCGTACAAAATGTATATAATTAGACACATTTAACAGGGGCGGATCCAAAACCTCGGTGTCTAGAGGAGGGGGGGAGTAGGTTCAAATTTAGATATTTGTATAGAGATGTATATATGCGAGTATTGGCAGTAATGGTTATGGTGTGTGTGTCTGAGAGTAGGGGTTTCAGATCAAAGATCGTTTCTATAATTCTATATCTTTTAGTTTTTACCATTTCACTCTATTCTTTATCCTTTGATCTCTATTATATTTGTCCTAAACATGCGTGACATATTTGCCACTGGACATAAGGCAACCAAAAGTCAATCAACGTATTCTGTATATTTCATCATTTCTTTATTATGCTATCTATAGGTTTGGTTCCGCCCCTTATCTATTTTTTGCACATTAGGGACGACATCAAAAGTTCAATGTAGGATAAAAAAAAACTTAATTTATATAGTTTTTTTCACTGATCCCCTACCCCCCCCCCCCCCTTTTCTTAACTTAATTTGAGAAATATTGATTGACCAATAAGGATATATATCAAATCGATGTTAATTAAACAAAACTTGCAGCAATTTTGACCCCCCCTTTCCCCCCAAACAAAAACTATTTGAATTAAGTTTTTTATCCTTCATTGATTTTCTGATGTCCTTTATCCTCTCTATGTAAACCCAATTCATGTCCAGATAAATGGTGACTCATGCATAGCATCATATGTGGTTATTAAAACAAGAAACATATTCATATCAGGGCGGATCCAGTCATTTATAAAAGGGGGTTTCCTAACCCAGGATAAAGGGGGGGGGTCCAACTATATGTCCCCATTCAAATGCATTGATCGTAAAAAAGGGGTTGCAACCCCGGAACACCCGGATCCGCCACTGCATATTATAATAATTAATGTATGCTAGGACTTATAGATAGATGTCATTAGTCCCAGGTCATGTAATAAAGTAGGTCTTATAAAAATACAATAGCATTTTAATTTTGATGATTATATATATGTTTATATATTTAATAATGCCATTTTTTTTTGGAAAAAGGGTAGGGGCAAGGCGTTTTTAAAACATATCAATGGGGCGCGTTTTTTTTTTTTTTTTCTTCGGAAGTGGGCCAGAAGAAGTCCATTTCTGTTTTTTTTTTTTTTTGCATTGGGAAGATCTTCTGGCTCCATTCCACCTCTTCTTTTTTGATAGGTTGACGACAGAGGCACATAACAAACATTGCGTCGTTTAGTCTAAATGAAATTAATAAATTTATGAATGCAGATATAGTAGAATATGAGCTGTTTCATAAACGTTTTTATGGTATGACAGCCTTAGTAGGACATCCCTGTAGGACGATAGGCTGGATAAATATAAGAACTACACGGACAATAACAGTTAAGGGACGATTATTTGATATTCTAGGGAAGGGATTTTGATTGATTGGTGTTTAACGCTACTTTCAACACTATTGGGCTATTCCGTGGTGGTCAGTTTAAATTTATAGATGAAGGATGGGGAAGGGAAGAGAGGGCATAATTATTCATTTCAATCTGTCGCTAATCATGCCTATTTTTCAGCTCTTACCAGGCAACCATATTCATATATGAAATCCTTCTGTCCCCCACCCCAACAAATAAATAAATATCAAATGGTTTTCCTCTTATTTAACACAAGTTTAAATTGATTGATTGTTTGTTGCTAATTTTAACGCCCATTGAAAATTATTTCATGCTTGTTCAGGAAAACACGAGTTTAGAAAGTCACGTATACAATATAAAAATGAAGAGATGGAATATGATTGCTAATAAGGCAACTATCCACCGGAGTTCAAATATGAAGTGGATGTAAGCAATTATAGATAAGATAACATAACATAAGAAAAATTTATTTTAAGTCGGGTTACATGAAATACTACAAACATAAGCTCTGTAGAGC
Organism: Mytilus coruscus; assembly: GCA_017311375.1. Classification (NCBI taxonomy): domain Eukaryota; kingdom Metazoa; phylum Mollusca; class Bivalvia; order Mytilida; family Mytilidae; genus Mytilus; species Mytilus coruscus. Next base: position 72,114,827 of record CM029599.1, read on the forward strand.
TTTTTGCCGTCATGTAGACAAATGCTTTTTGTAGACAATCGTAAGGCCTTCAACAATGACAAAAACCTGATACTGTAAAGTCGTCTATAAAAGGCCCGACATGAAAAGTGTGAACAATTCAAACGAAAAAACTAACAGCCTAATTATACATAACAAAACAATTTACAAAATATCAAATATGAGTCGAGACAGGAACCAACGACAACCACTAAACTACAGGCTCCATCCCTGGGACAGGCAAATAAAGAATATGGCAGGGTGGATATAAAAACGAAGATGTGGTATGATTGCAAATGAGACAACTCTCCACAAGAGATCAAATGACACAGAAATCAACAGCCATAAGCCACCGTACGGCCTTCGACAATAAGCAAAGCCTATACACCGCATAGTCAGCTATAAAAGGCCCCGTTATCAAAAATGTAAAACAATTCAATCGAGAAAACTAACGGCCGAATTAATGTACAAAAAAATGAACGAAACACAAATATGTATAACAAAGCAACAAACGGCAACTACTGAATTACAGGCTCCTGACTTGGGACAAGCACATACATACAAAATGTGGCGGGGTTAAACATGTTAGCGGGATCCCAATCCTCCCCCTATTCTGGGATAGCGGTGTAACAGTACAACATGTTTGTGAGCAACCCATCCCGAAGCTGGGACAGTGGTGTAACAGTACAATAAAATAACAACCTGCACAAATCAGCAAATTAACTCAAAAGATCGGTACGAGACACACAAAAAAACTAACATTAAGACAATAGACACAAAGCACCGACATAAGAGTATTTGCAATTACTGGAAGTTTGCTCAAACCTAATTACAACTGGTACTGAAATAAATCTTGTTCTCCCAGACTGAGTTATCAATCAGTACACAACGCGCGGCAAAGGATTTATTAAAAAAGAAAACAGTCTGAAAAACGTCTGGTTTACGTTGCATATAGATATAAGAAGATGTGGTATGAGTGCCGATGAGACAACTCTCCATCCAAGTCATAATTTGTAAATGTAAACCATTGAAGGTCAACGTACGGTCTTCAACACGGAACCTTGGCTCAAACCGAACAGCAAGCTATAAAGGGCCCCCAAAAAATTAGTAGTTTAAAACCATTCAAACGGGAAAACCAACGGTGTCTAATCTATTTAAAAAAACCGATATACTTGCATCTAAATCCATATACAATGAAACGGTTTTTGAAAAGTGGACCGAACGTTTTGACCATCGAAATTTTCCAATAGAAATACTAGTTATGACCACAAGATTTTAACAGCCAGTGCAGGACTCGCACGAACGTTAGATTTTGTTAGAGGGGCGATATTCTGACGCGTTTTTTAATTCTTGGTCACCCATGTTTAGAAAGAAAGGGGAGAAATCCAAACAATTACCGACCAATCACAAACGTTGTTGCAAATTTGACCTTATGACGTCAAAGAATTTCCCATAATGCAATTATTGCATATAAATAAAAAACTACTATACCAATTGAATAAAAAATATTGCATTCAAATGACATTTTATACCAATTGAATAAAAACTATTGCATTTGAATGAAAATTATACCATTTGAATGAAAAAAACCATTTGAATGAAAAATTATACCATTTGAATGAAAAATTATACCATTTGAATAAAAATATTGCATTTAAATGAAAAATATACCATTCAAATAAAAAATATTGCATTTAATATACCAATTAAATAAGAAATATTGCATTTAAATGAAAATATCAAATTTTTGCAACCAATACCATGCCATAACCGGGAATGGTGAGGATTGAAAGATGCAGAAAATGAGTCTTTATTTTGTAAATCAATAAAATGTTATGACCGATTAAAATATGTAGGTTCGTTATTCTCTCAACGGGACGAAATCAAACTAGATCAGTAACTTTTAATATTTGATTCGTAAAAATCAGTACCAAACAAGCATTACAAAAATGTGCGGACAACTGTTTAATTTAGGGACTGTGCAATATTTATCTGAGGGTGGGGCGGTGTACAGCAAATATTAAAAAAAAAACTTTATGCCCCGCCAATATTTATTATAAAAAGTTCTTGCCCGCTTCAATTAATGAAAAAAAGTCCTTGCCCGCTGGAAAAAATAAACACACATATGGAAACATGATATTTTTTAACTAAAATGCACAACATTCAATAATACATGTATATCAGAGATGATATTTAAACTCAAATGCATATATTTCAATATTATAAATATTTTATTTTTGGGAAGAAAGTCAATTTAGGAGTGCTGTGATTGGATGTAAAGGTACAATATATTTTTTATTTATCTATGAATAACTGCAGTATGTATATTTACAATATAAATTTTGAAACCTATTGAAATATTTTCTAGAGAATTATTCGAAAAGATTTCCAAAATTTCATAATTTGGTGTAAAATGACGGTGGGCATGGATAACATAAACAAACTCCGTTGGAAATTGGTCATGATACTATTTGGCTTCAATTTTTAAAACAGAATAATTAAGTACTAACACCACACATAACTATTTTATCCAGGTTTTTATTATAAAAAAGTGGTAAATTTAGAATATGTTAGTATTGCCGCATATGGCAGAATAAATAGTACCGTTTTCCCTATACTGAAGATAGCATAGGAAATCAAAATAAATCAGACTTCAGTTATGTTATACTTTTTTGAAGCTTTTGATTAGTACATTTGATTTTATCACAAAGAGTAGAAATTTTCACTGAGAACAATGCTGTGTTGAGAAAAGTTCTGATTCATCATAATAAGTCAAATTGATGGGTACTGATATAAATCTTTATTCTAGGATTTCAATATTAACTCTATTGTATAAAATGCACCAAACTATAGTTCTTTTGTATTTGTTTTCACCTTCGCAATGATTAATTCAATTGGAAACACCAGAATTCAAGTCGCAACAAATATTTTTAACTGAGATATTTGCCTTCTTTGCTGTGTAATTCCTAAAATTTATCACTGGGGTATTTCTCTAGCCATAATCTATTAAAAGGGAAATGTTCTGGTTAAGTTTGTACTGTTTATGGAGTAAGGCAATATTTAGTCATACTAGAAGCATTTTCAGTGTTAAAATTGTCCATCTAAGAAAAAGAGGCCCACTTGAGGCTAAATTTAGATAGAATTTATATTCTCCTGTGTAAAGAATTGTTCACATTCTTGGCAATTCATGCAGCAAACATTTCAATAGTGCTTCATTTTGTAGTTTCTATCTTTTATTATATCAGGCATATATAATTTTCATTTTCTACTGTTTGCAAAGACTTTTGTTGAAATTAATACTCCCAAGGGACATAATTCAGCTTTTCATAGATTAAGTTGTAATTCTTTTAATGTTTAAGAATTTAATTTTGTTATGTTAAAGATTTATTTACAATACAATTGAAGTTGTTTTATGTTTAAGCATTTATTTACCATATGTTATGTTATGTTTAATGTACAAAACATTGTTAATAGTTTTCAGATATTTTATTTATACAGACAATGCTTAATAATAATGTACTATAAGCAATTTAATATTTTTTAAAGTGCCAAACATATATTTTCTTATTTTAGCTTCAACATTCTTTGTTTTTTTTTATACATAAAAATGATTATTAAAAGCATAAACACAAAAAAAATATATTGAAGCACTGTATTAGGTTATTTTGTTTTAGATTCAGTTGTGTTTTTTTTTCTTTTAAGTTATGTTTTTCCCACAGAAATCACAAATATATGTATTGATAAGAACATTTATACCTTTAAACATGTTGCATTCAGATAATATATAAGTATATGAACTAACATCATCTCAAGCCATTGATATGCTAAAGGTGCTGTTATTCAATTTGATTTTAATAAATAGTTTTAATCTTTTATACTCTGATTTAATTTTTTTTTTATGCACACACGAAGGGGTTTTAAAAAGTGTGCGCCCCGCTAAATGTTTGTTAAAAAAAACTTTTCGCCCCGCTCATTATTTGCATGAAAAAAGTATGTGCCCCGTCCATGTTTGCACCGGCCCCACCCTCAGATAAATATTGCACAGTCCCTTAGTAAAGATGAAAGTATAAAAGATGATTGAAACTGACTATTGGAAGCCGACAGTAATTTTCTTTCATCACTTGCAGTACATGTTTTATGCCGATTTGCAGTTTTTGGGCGGGCAGATTATCAATTAAAAAATTAGTCAGCTTATTTTCTAATCAATTGAACAGTACAAGATTATAAACCAGCATTAGTAATAAATAGCAAAATGGCTGATACACATTCGCGATTTTCAGACGGCAAGGCACAACAGTGGATTAGCGTTACTTATATATACATTATAGCGTAGTTGTGCATGGCGACGTCAATGTAGACATCAATAACGTCGCCGAAATTTTTCATTTTCCCGCTGAAGATTAAACTATCACAGGATATAGCTTGAAAACTAGCACTTTCTTTACATCAATCGATTCGTCGTTCATTTTTAAAATTATATATCATTTTTTTTTAAATTCTGTGGACTAATAAAATAGAATATCTTGATCATGTAAAAAATCTTGCCAAATTTCATGATTTTCCCTATAATATCTATGTATATTTGGCATATCATGTTGTTAAATTTAACAGCTCGTATCTTAAAACGAAAACGGTTACCCTCATTTTTTATTTTATTTTCTGGTGTAATTTTACAGCAGAATCCATATGTGAAATTAAAAAAAAGATCTGTGGAGTAGTTAATTACGTACACTTCGCTTTGAGAATGTAACGGGGTTAGTCATGCATGTTCGTGAGCGCTAAACCTCCCTTTGTTTACATATGAAGAAATGATAATTTTAACTTATATCTTCGTGGAAAAATGGTGTAGGGATTTCGGAACAAATTTCAATAGCCAGTTGAAGTGATACAGGCGCGGATCCAGTCATTTTGAAAGGGGGAGGTTCCAACCCCCGAAACACCATGAAACGTTCACATAATTTTAAAAAATCTAAAAAAGGGGGAACACCCCTTGATCCGCCACTTATGATAGATGTGGGAGAAGGAAACTAATCGATCAAAAATATAAAGCTAGGGTTATGGTGTACAGTCTGCTTTGAAGCAATACGTTTGTGCAGTAATGAAAGTGCATACAAATATAGGTTTTCATTCCTTGTCAAAATAGTTGCGTTTTTGAATTTGATGAAAACTTATTATAGTTGTTGACGACGACACCACCTCCATAAAACTTAAGATTACATGTTTAAATATAGCGAGATATAATAAACCTGAAATCAAAACAGGCACCCAGATGCGGATCCAGGATTATGAAAAAGGGGAGAGGGGCCCGTGGGCCCCAAAACTAGACAAAGTTTGGAGTGGAACAGGTAAAAAGTCTGGATTAATCATAAATGTAGCTACATAAAGGGGTGAGGGCCCCCTAAATCCGCCTCTGGCACCCGATTGTAAAGAATTTCGGATATGATAGGAAATATTATAAATGGGTGTCTTAAATATAATTTGTTTTAGTCTTGCTCTTTTGTCGATGTTTCTTTTTCTCATATGTTCCAAACGTTCAAATGTTTCAAATACGTTCAGAATTCATGTGGAAAAGGACAACGCGGTCTCGCCATTGAGACCGTCACGTGTATCTGGGTGCTGGGCAATATCCCCGTTTTCCGTAGATTCTAGGTTAGAGTTTGGGCGATACATCAAACATTTAGTATCAGAAAGAGTTCATGACATGGAAATCTCATACTCTCAAGTGTAATATTACCAGTTTCCGATGAGATTTGTCCAACACGAGGGTGGTAGGAATCTTACCTTTGGGTGTCTGGGATTTTAAAATCTTGCATTCCTGCCAGTGTTTAATACTTATTCCATTGCGACAACGTACCAATGAATTCAAAACGTTCAAATATCGCGAAAAATGGTACATGCAAAAGGTTGTTTAAAGGGACAAAACATCAAATTCCATAGCAAACGCAAATGTTAAAAACAGGATGAGAAAAAAAATATATTTATGAACATTGACTACATATTTAACGTAAATTTTATTCATTAGATACAAATAACATTTTGCTCTGTATTTTACTTTCTTATGGATGACTCTCCTGAGGCCACTTCAGTAAATTTAGTATTCCGTTCTGACCACGGGATTTGGGATATTTTCCGTAAATTTCTAGCTTGCATTTCTGATTTCCTGCCTTCCATCCAATTAACCGTGAAGTTGTCTCCGGAATACTTGTGGTTCGCTTCATATGGTGTAGTATAGGTGGTAACTTTAGGTCCGCTGTTGTTTTGTTCATGTATGATGGTTTGGTTTTCAAATTTGGACCAAGTAGATCAACGGTGAGCTAAAACATTCATTTAAAGTTCTATTTAAAAGTTCTATGGTACTACACATACTTTTAAACCAAGATAACTTTACAACAAATATATGTATATAATGGTTTACTTTTACAAATTGTGACTTGGATGGAGAGTTGTCTCATTGGCACTCATACCAGATCTTCTTATATCTATCAAGCAACTAAGCATATTTTTCAGTATAAATTATATGGTGGATGTCTTCGATTATAATACATAATGTTTATCTTTATATATATAATAAGATGTGGTATGATTGCCAATGAGACAACTCTCAACAAGAGACAAAATGACACAGAAATCAACAAATATAGGTCACCGTACGGCCTTCAACAATAAGCAAAACCCATACCGCATATATGCATATATGCATTTTCTTGACATCATATTCCATTCCAATTCTTCCGAGAATTACTGCAAAACTATTTGAGAGTGTACTTTGTTCATATAATCATTAGTTCCTTGTTTGTTAGCTACATCATGAATTCTTAATCATATAATGTATAGTAAATATAGTGAAACAGTCTTTCAGCATGATTCGACTAATCAATTAATTGTAGGTATTATAATTTTCTATGTTTTCTATGTATTGTGTGCGATTTTGTCCCATGTACATTTACTCCATATCCTTTCATTTTCTATTAAACACAGTTGGTGTCAATTTCATTGTCCGCCTAGCAAACTTAACCTTTTTTTTTTTTTTTTGTATATTCAAAAAAGACATGCTATAAATATATATCTTTTTCAAGTTACATTGGTACATCAACATGTATAAGAAGCTTTGATAGAAACAACAACTTAAAAAGTAGTCATATGTTTCTGTTTCTGTTTCAAGTAAGCATGAGACCAAAATTATCTTCAAACGAATAAATGTGGGTCATATAATCTGTGTTACTATATACCTCACAATAGCCAGGCTTTCGTGCAAAGTAATTACAATATAGAAATAAGAAGATGTGATATGATTCCAAATGAGACACCTCTCAATCAGAGATCAAAGAACGTAGAAGTTAAGTAAGCAACTATAGGTCACCGTACGGCATTCAACAATGAGCAAAAAACCCATACCGCATAGCAAGCTATAAAAGGCCCCGAAATGACAAACGTAAACAATTCAAACGAGAAAAATAACGGTCTGATTTATGTACAAAACAATGAACGAAAAACAAATATAATATAAAGCAACAAAATACAACCACTGAATTACAGGCTCCTACCTTTGGAAAGGCATATAGAGAATGTGGCAGGGTTAAGCGTGTTAGCGGCCGCCCCCTAACCTGGGACAGTAGATTTACAGCAAAACATAAGAACAAACTATAAAAATCAGCTGAAAAGGGACCACCCCAACTGATCGATACAAAGCACAAATAATTACTAACAAAAACACACAGTACAGATCTGAGAGAACTCACAGTTACTGAAAGCTAGTTCAAAGACCTACAAGTAAGTCTACCTGAATTTGAAGCTTTGCATAAAAAAATAATTCCCGTAGCCGTTCATGTTATTATGTAGAAAAATAAGATTGATCTCAACAGTATGACTAACATTTGTTTTTTACATTGATGTAAATGACATATGTATGAAAGCACAAAAATGGACATGTTTTTTTTTATCATTATTGAAGGCCGTACGGTGACCTTTAGTTGTTAACTTCTATGTCATTTGGTCTCTGGTGGAGAGTTGTCTCATTAGTAATCATACCACATCTTCTTATTTTAAGGCGTAAATCTTAAACCGAAAAAGCCGCAAAGCCGACCTTTAAACTTGGCCTACAATAGATCTTAAGCATTGTCTATAACGTTGGTTTTATTGTCAAAAACTTATTTTTACATGGCGACGCGTAACATCTTGTATTTATCATAGTTTTCTAAAATATTAAAAAAGGCTCCCATTTTCGAGGGGTTTGGAATAGTATAAATCGCATTAAACTTGTATTTTTCGGTAATAGTATATGTGCTAAAGTAGACGGTTCTGATTAGAATAAAAGGTAGCTTATTTTTTCCGACTGATTGAAAGATGGTTCAGTATTGACTATAAGCTGCTAATTATCTGAGACTGTGAAATCGTTGTATAAACAGAGTAAGTTTTTAAAATACACAATTTAGACTTCAACTAGCGTCTTTTTTGGTCTTGTGATGTTTTTGTTGTTAGTAGTACTTACAGAGTTATATTCGTCCACTAAATATCCCCATTTTTCTGGCCATTTACATTTCTGAGAAAGAAATTCGTGTCGGACATGGTCCTTCCTGTTAAAAACCAAGTAAACCAGACTGCTAATTTGATTCAGAATTTTAAAATAAATCTATTCAACTTTATCAAACTAAAAAAAAGAACGAAGATATCAAGGTGAGTTCAGAAGTCATAAGTCGAAGAGAAAGACAGATGACACTATGGTCTTAAAAGGGTAAACACTACTATTAAAAAAGCTATATATAAAAACACAACCCCACCCAAACAAAACAAAAAAGCTATATATAAAAACACAACCCCACCCAAACAAAACAAAAAAGCTATATATAAAAACACAACCCCACCCAAACAAAACAAAAAAGAAAACGAAACAAAGTAAAACAAAAAAACTTTAAAAAACAATAACAAAAAAAAAAAACTGTTGGCTAATAATGCTTACGAATAAAACACAGCACGGCTGAGGATGAAATGCTCAGCAATTCCCTCGTGCATTTCTTCCTGTTTCTAAAGACATCACATACATTTTATATTCCGAGAAGAGATAGGCTTATACCAAAATACAAAGAAAGGGATTAACCATTCAGTACATTTTGACTGCTTAGCAAGTTTGCAGTATAGATATATTTATATTCCGATATAATGCATTGCTATTACATATATCATGACTGCTTAACCATAACTACAATGCAATACAAAGACACAACATCTGTAGTGTGAAAATCAACAATGTTTAACTCATTATCTTATCTGCTCCTAATAATCACGCAGACTACATCTATGTTTGTTACTACTGATATGTATAATGATACGATAATGGATTGTTATGTAACAACTGTTGCTAATTATGTAAAACGCTTTACCGAACTTAAGTTTGACATTTTCTTCTTATTTTATTTTTTGTGAAACTGCGTTACATTCCGACATGATAGAGTTGTACTTATCGTTCACATTATTAAACAAATCGTTTGTAAGAATTAATAAAGAAAAAACAGAATGAAACACAAGAAAAACTCACCAAATTTCGTCATTATGAACAAAATTAAGATTTGAAAGTGGTTTTTTGGCCTGTTGTTGTCCCGCCATCAGCTGCTGCTGTTCTGCCTTTAGAAAATAGAGTTCTGTGTCCACAAGCAACGGTTATGACGTCAGCGTTATGGGACGTCAATGATAGATCGATGTGAGCTTACAACGTTCTACGGTACAAACGTAGAATAAAACGTGTTCGGATTCTTGAATCAAATTTCAAGGTATAGCATCAATATGAAATAGCCAAATAACTATTTGGGACGACAAATGCGTGAACAACAGAATTTGCGCGTCTTCATAAACCGTATTAAAACAAACGCGTTTGTAATGGGGGCTCATAAGATGAAAGTCCTTTAAAATATTGGAAACAAAACATATATAAAATGAGTAATGGTTTTTGTTTATAACTATTCGTCTTGACATACTAGTATTACTTTCTTTTATTGAAAATCATTATGTTTTCGTTCATCCGATGGTCATTTTTATATCTGTATTAAATATAACCAGACAGGAACGAAATAAACTAACTTGAAAAACTATACTAATGTTCATAATGTGTTCTGATGTACATTCTCAAAGCTTTTTTCAATTTGTTAAACTAACCATTCTATACTAAAACGTAACACTTCATACAACCTAATTTCAAGGTTTTTGCAAAAATACAATCGAGACAAGTAAAACACAAATGAACACAGAACGAAGTCTATTCGTTTTGTAATAAGGTTTTTAGGTTCATTATTTAATTATTGTCTTATTAATTTGACGGTTTATGCATTAACTTACACGGTAATATGTCTTGTAAATGTAATACAATTTGTAGAATACAGTGGTTTCTAATCGAATGAGATTTCATTAGAATTCATCAATATCATCAATTCCCATCGTTACGATACGTTCTGAACGAACATACTCTGGTTAATTGTCTTTTTGCAATTGTACCTCGGAGAACGTGTCATGTGATTCGTTTCGTTTAATTACAATTAACGAAATCCACTGATAATAGAAATCGTACTTGGAATAGAACTTAATCTGTTGTCTGGCGATGGATATATACATTGATCGTATGACTGTGGTCCAAATTCCCACGACGCAAGTTTGAATGACACAGCTTCACTTGTAATGACGTGAATGTCATTTCTGAAGTGACATAAAAAACCACAAACTGAGTCTTTTTTCTCTATTTTATTTAAGTCGGACATTGTAGGAAGTAAAATGGTACTTTAATGAAAAATATGATTAACTGAAAATTTATTTTGACAACAAGTTACGATTCTACGGAAGCTATTAACATTGCACTGGAAAGACTTAAAGATCAAAGCTTGACGTAACAGACGATTGGAAAACCGAAAACATGTTATATTTGTGCAGTTAGATATATTCTTTGACAATTTTTTGAAATGCTGATACGTTGTACTGTCATAATGATAAAGGTAAATCGAAAGATAATATCCGAAATACAGATGTATTTGCTTGATTGATTAGTTGAAAGAAGTATCTACATTTTTTTTTTTTTTTTTTTGGTGAAAAATATAAATAATTGTTTTGCCAGGATCTGATTAGAGAAATATTTTAACACAAAAAAGTAGATAACGTGAGAAAGGAAATATACCGTAATGATAAAATCAAAAACGGCAAATAAATAATAAAGTTGTACATGCAACATATGTTTTATCTGAATGAAATGATTGATAAACAGAAACTTTGCTATATCATCTATTATCTGGATCTAGGAAAGATCGATTGTTTATCATTCCCATCAATTATCTTAAACAAAACAATACGAACACATTTTACATTTTTGTTACTGCTCTTAGAATGTTCTACTGAAAGAAAAGAAAGATAGAGTTTTAAGTCAACGGCTCATCCTTGTATGAAGCTTAACGAACGTACTTTTGTATATTGTTTATTGTTTCAAGAGCATCAGAAAAGCAACGAGTCTGTAATACATTCACTAGGATTATGTAAACATACTTTAAGTTATTAGTTTTTGGATAATTTTTAATAAAAAATCATTTTCTGGTGTAACTGAAGCGCTTCTTTCTTGTGATTTTGTATCATATTTACATCTCTTATATTGAATGTCAACTTGTACGAAGATTGGGCTAATAAAACTTGATGACATATATAGGAAAATCCCGCAGTGTTTAATGAGAAAACGACAACAGTCAACAGAAATTGATATTCCATATTGGTATTTGTGTATGCAATAATCCCGAGTCAATACTAATAAACGGATACTGGTAATCATAGCAAGTTTTATTCAAAGGTAAGCAGTCACATTTAATGTTGTATTTAGTAAATTGTCAATCAATTTCATTCAACAAAATATAATAAGTTAACTTTACAACTATTTATTCTAACAAAATTAGTTTAATCCAGTTTTGAAACATGTTATATACCATGTTTGCTCGTTAGGAATATGTCTATTGAAGCAGCAGACATGTTTACAAGAACTCAAAACTATCCGCATTGCAGACATTCTGTAGTCAGTTGTATTGATAAACACTGATAAGACGGAGGGAAAAAGAATTTGTAAATCAAACAATTAAATGCCATACCAAGATTTTTAGCTCATTACCTCGTGAGAAAAGAGAGACAGATGCCCTGAATAAAAACAATATTTATATCTTCATGTAACAGCAAGACAATTCATCAAGAAATGACTAGCTTTTCCATACACGCGTGCATTATAGCTAAGAATTAAAAACTGTTATGTTAATCTTCACAATCCTGGACCTTTCTTGAATAGTTTAACATTTGCCATTTGTTCTTTTTAACTTCCAATTTTGCATAGAGTGATATTCATAGATGATTTTAAATGATCACTTTTCGATTGTTTCGTAGAGGTGGGTAGCTGGCTCAGTGGCAATAAATATTTCTTTTTGCATTATTAAACTCCGAAATTATTTTCATTTTATTTTTCGTTTTTTAATAGTCTGTTTGTTATATCAGCTCTGTCTCTTCAGGAATTGAAGGAATTTTACACGAAAAATTACACATAATTTATTTTTATTTTGTTTCTGGTCTGTCATGTTTGAACATTGTAAGAACTGTTAAAAAAAGCAAATGTTGAATCCAAAATTCCTTAGATGGAGTTTAGGTGAAAACAAGGCAATACGTCTCACAAGAAAGAGTTCAAGTGTAATATCATACATGTTACTGTTATTTTCAATTATACTGTAGCGGTGTTTCCCATGACCACCCTCCATTTGCTGTGCTAAAATAATGAAAACAACACGATAAAAATTTCATGCGTTCGAAGCGCTTTTCTGGATTTACCTTCATCAGGAAGTTCTCAGAGCCGAATATTTAAAAGCCAAGGATGTATAAGAAACGAAATAGTTGAAGAGCTATATAACCATAAATGACCTTAAAAAAAAGCCAAATCCATCTAAGGTCAACTTTGCCTGAAGGAGTTGAAACCTTAGTTTCTAACAATTTCAAAATTTATTAACGGATAATTTTAGAAAGGTTCATTATAAATAAATCATGTCAATACCAAAGTACTGACTACTGGGCTGATGATACCCTCGGGGACTGATAGTCCACCAGCAGAGGTATCGACCCAGTGCTGTAAAAAAATGAAAACGATATAAATTTCATGCGTCCGAAGCGCTTATCTGGATTTACCTACATCAGGAACGCTCAAAGCCGTTAATGTAGTAATTAGTTTGTAGAGCGGATGCTTTCAGGACCAGAGCCTGAGGGTATAGCCTCTGTCTCCAAGCTTTTACATTGGTAAATACAAAAACTAATATTGTTACATTTGGCGCTATAGCTTAAAAGCCGACGGTGAAAATCAAAAATAAAACGACTTTAGACTTTTGATGTTGGATATCGTCTTAAGTGAGATACACTTGAGATGAGATAAGTGTTGCGGTGCTTCCCTTGACCTATAGTAGATATATAACAGTTCTCCATAGTACCTCTTTATCTTTGTCGGTAGAGTTGTAGCATACTGTGCCAGGGGTCCATGGTTCTACCCCAGCTGACTAAGTGGTATTCTTGGATGCAACTCTACTGTAACCGTGGTAACAATATAATTTGTTTATCCACTGATCGAGGTAGTAGCGAACTCATACACACACATATAATAATAACAATATAATATTTTATTCAATAAAATATCAAGCATCTGAATTTTACAATACTACACAATATACAATACATAAAGATTTGATTTTTATTTTGGTGTTTTAACGCCACTTTTAAGCACCGCTTTTGGGCTATTTCGTGGCGGCCAGTTTTATTGATGGAGGAAGCCGAGTGCCCGGAGAAACCACCGACCCTCGATAGGAAAACTGACAATCCTAGTCAATTAAGATTGAGTCGAGTGCACCCGCACGAGCGGGGTTCGAACTCACAACCTCAGTGTTGACTGGCTAGTGATTACAGTAGTAACTACTTAGACCACTCGGCCACCGAGGCCCCTAATACATAAAGACAATACTAACACATACTTTGTAAAATATAATGGCATTTTATGAGTGTAGTACCGTTAAGTGTATGGAAAAAAAATTGCTGATATTTTATCAGGGATAACCCATGAAAGCTTTAAAACTTGATTCCAATGGGGTCCCTTCTTGTAAACGGCTTAATAGTTTCGACATACAAAAAATGATAACCCACAAATCAATATGACAAAAAAAAAAAAAAACTTCAAATAAAAGATCCTAAAAATAATTTAAATAAATAATAAGTTTAATAATATAAAACGAAGTCTGATGAAACGGCACTATAACTTTTGGTCAAGTACTCTTTGACGCTAATTTTGAATTCCTTATCTTTTAAATTTTTTAACATTATTAGGCAACATATTCCAATCTTGTATGCCATTAAAGTAAAATGTATCTTTTTGTTGGCTCTTTACTGGTGGAACCCTGAAGTTATATTCACTATTTCGTGTGAAATGATGATGAAAATGTCTCACCTTTGTAAATTTGTATACATATATTAACTAGGACAATTATGGTAATGGATATTGTGAACATGGTTTAATCTCAATTGTTTAACACGATTTTCAATATTAACAGAACCAATACTATTTAATACATTATGGTCAACTTTTGATCTATATGCAGTATTTTTTATAAATCCAACACATTTGTTTTGTAACACTTGTAGCTAATCTTTATATTTTTTGCTGACACCAGCATACCATGCAGAACAGGCATAGTCAAAATGACATTGAATTAAAGCTGTAACTAAAGTCTTTCTAGATTGTTCATTTTCATGTTTATTTGCCTGTCTGTTTGTAGTAATAGCCTTCGCCTTTTTCCTACTATAATAAAAACTAAGAGAGGCATCAACATTTTAATGTCAGTCTAGCAGTTGGAAGGACAAAACCAGTTGAGATAACACATCATAACCAAACAAACATGGATTGCTAAATTACTTTTAATACATCAGTTTTCGACATGAACATTGTCTTTTTATGTAGTTCTAAACAACAATCAGTGTCTTGAGGGTGAACATTAGATGAATTAGGTAGACCATGCCCACTTAATAGTCATTCATCTTTATATATATAAAACCAGTAACGCAATGATTAAAATCTAGGACGACCTACACAAGAAGAAGGGAAGTTACAAATGGCCTAGATCGAAATTTCAATCTTTGGTCTTCATACGCTACATATCATAAGAAACACAGTTTACATGAAAACGAGCTACAATAAACAGGTATTTGGTATACTTTTTCTATTTGTTGCAAATTAACAGTAAATAGGCGATGTTACAGTCCACATATTTTTCTTTAAAATCCATATTTTTCAAAATGGAGTTATAGATGTAAATTAGACGTCGAAAGGTACGTAGTGTACAGATTCTGTAAAGCCGTAAGACGTGATTTTGGACGTTCTGATTACACAGCAATAGAACGACAAGATGTGTATCCATGAATCATGTCAAATAAAAGTCTAACTTAATAGTATGTACATAAATAAATAAATGAATAAAAAAATATGGATAATCTTATTAGTAAAGGCTAAGTTTCATGAGGGTCTACAAAATAAGTCATGTTTGTATAAGGTACAAGACATAAGTTGAATTAAAAGTACAGATAAATAAACTAAAATTTATACACCCTCGTTTTATCATTTACAGTAAATACTTCAATATCCCAACAAACTATTCAAAGACTTCTCGTTAACAAAAAGTTTTAACATTTATCTGTAAAATATTTTAGCGATTTGCAATTTTTTTTCTTCTGCGTCGAATTATTGCATTTGTGTACCAGATTACATTAATTATTGATTGATTGTTGGTTGCTTAACGTCCAGTGGCAAATATTGCATGCATGTTCAGGACCAAAACAAGTTAACAATAAAAATAGTAGGTAGATCCTGTAATAGAGGCCGTCCAGGATGAAGGTCGGGGTAATTTGTACTGCCACGGGAAAATGACGGTATATTGGATAGGGACAGAAATTTAGGCTTGCAACAGGCCACCTCCGCACCCCTCAGAGAGTTGTTGCAAGGGTTCTAAACGTGTAAAGAGCGTGGCACTCTCTGTATACGAGGCATCGGATTTAACGTCCCCATCCTGTACAGCCAAACGGACGCCCCATTTTGGCGAGCGTTTTTACAGACATGGAAACAAAGACAAACAACGGTGACGAACAACACATTGTCCAGATATAGTTTTGACATTTATTGAACGAATTTACATAGTGATTGTTTTCTAATTCAGGAAATGCCAAGCCATTTAAAGATCTGAGCACATTTTTACAAATTTCCATTTAAGGTTAATGACCCCTTCTGTAGGCATGTGTATTACTAAATATTCAAAGTGCAACAATATCAAAACAGTCAAAATACAGAATAAATGTGACCTGCCATTTTGAACATATACCAAAGGGATCAAAACTGTTGAATATTTCATTGCATTTAAGGTTCATCATAACCTATGATTGTTTAATTTGGCTAATATGTCTGTTTTGCACCACAAATTTTACTCTGAGTACAGACAAACCTGTGTACCTGGAAAAGTTTTAAGGCATGGCAGGAACTAGATAATTATCCTTAATTTTAAATGCATTTTATGTTTCAGAAAATTATATAAACTTTTCTGGATTTTGCTATTCATATTTTTTCATTCCTGCAGAAGGTGCCAAAATAAACTAAGTTGGGAAAGAGGTTTGAGAAGCTCCTCATATAATCAATGTTGTGAGTAGTATTGATTTAAATGGACAATAGATGGACAATAGACATCTGCAAACAATAGGTGATTTAAACTGTGTAACTGAGTGGACCGTTTCAAATGAAACTCAGTGTTAGTTTATTTTGCTATCTTCTGCAGACTGGAAAAATGCACATCAAAATCCAGGTAAGTTTTAATTTTCTGAAACATAGACTACATATAACTTTTTATATCTAGGTCCTGCCATGCCTTAAAACTTTCCTAGATGCATCAGTTTGTCTGTACTCATAGCAGATTTTGTGGTGTAAACACGGCCATATTTTTCAATTCCTTTGATGAACCTTAATAGAAAATAGGAATTTAGTGGCAAAAAAGCCAAGACCTATGCTAAAACCCACAGACTTTATTACAAAATTTTCGTTATAAAATTGTTCATATAGATTACTCACTTGTTTGTCCATGGTGTGCTATGATTGTTTAATGTCTACAAAAAGTACTCAACAACCTTAACAATCCAAAAACCTCGTGCTGAGTTACTAAAGTCGAACGCACCCTAGAAGGTGTACTTGAATAAGTCCACTTTATACTTGTTTATACCAATATCTTTATTTATATAACTGTTTTTGGGAGATCATTGCTAGCACTGCATGCAATAATCCTCTATCTATTAAGCACCGAATTCTCTAATATAAGAGTACAATGGGAAAGGCTGCGGATTTTTTTTTAAATTTCAATATGTTTAGCATTGAAACAACATAAGGGTACATTATCCTTAAGGTTCATCATAACCTTTTCGCAAATATGGCCGTAGTTACACCACTAATTTCACCCCGAGTACAGACAAACCTGTGTACCTGGAAAAGTTTTAGCGCATGGCTGGACCTCGATAAATAAAATTTAAATGCATTTTAAGTTTCAGAATATTAAGAACTTATAACATGATTTTGCTATTCATTTTGTTTTCATTCCTGCAGAAGGTGCCAAAATAAACTAAGTTGGGAAAGAGGTTTGAGAAGCTCCTCTCAAATAATACATGTTGTGAGTAGTATTGATTTAAATGGACAATAGATGGACAATAGACATCTCCAAACAATAGGTGATTTAAACTGTGTAACTGAGCGGACCGTATCAAATAAAACTCAGATGTTAGTTTATTTTGCAATCTTCTGTAGACTGGAAAAAAATGCACATCAAAATCCAGGTAAGTTTTAATTTTCTGAAACAGTAGTAGATTTTGTGGTGTAAACACGGCTTTTTTCAATTCCTTTAGAATAACCTTAATCAGAATCTTATACCAACGTTCATCAATCTACACATAGCTGATAGTTGAATTTTGACAGAGCTTTGCTAATTTAACATGATTGTTTAAGGTTCATCTATACACTTTAACAAAAATGGCTGTGTTTACAACATGAAATTTTTCTCTGAGTACAGACAAAACTGTGTAATTTTAAAAGTTTTAATGCCTGGCAGCACCTAGGTAAATTAATGTCACATCCAATTTATGTTCTAAAAAGTTAAAACACTTTATGGATTTTGATGAACATTTTCTTTGCTTGCCTTAGAATATAGCAAAGTGCTCTCGACCAATGAAATTGTAGGATTTGGTGTTTCTTAATTGTGAAGAATGAATGTAAATCATGTTCTTAGTAAGGGATTATAGTAGTATTTAGGCCTACTTACAGTTCAAAACAAAGAATTTTTATGAATGAGTTACATCTGCCCCGAGGCACATTTATCAGATTGAAAGGATTTATCACCCAGTGATTGAAACTTACTAAAAGTTGAATTGTGAAACAAACAAAAAAATCAATTCAAGTTGAAGTTTACTGGTGCAGTAAATTTGGTACCTTTAATGTTATCATGAAAATATTAATAACTTTTCTAAAAAATGAAACAATATCAAAGCAATGCAAAAAAAGAAATACAAAGTTTTACAATCAAACATAACCTAAATCTTTAGCTTTCCAAAACTCTGATTACGGGATCAGCGGTTGGGAAGAATAGTTATTTCCAATATTCCGATAAAATATAATAAAACAGGAATTTAATTTAAGTTTTGAATATATTTAAATCTTTTAAAGTCATTTTATTTGAACATTCCCCTGACATAATGAAATAGTATTTAATTTAAAAGCCGGACCAAAATATTGGCTGTGAAATAAAATTAGTTGTAACTTAAATGTATTTATTGATTTAAACTGTAAATAGAAAAAAGGATAATTCCTCACTAAAATATTACATGATTTACGTTCATACTCACAATCAGGAAACATATACAATTCCTACCTTTTCTTTGTACTGTTGTGTCACCTAATGTCCATAACGCATTTTATTTAATATTTCCCAAATTATAAGAAAGTCCTGACATCACTAAAACTAATCCATAAATGAAATGCCTAAAAAGGAAGTCATGCATTAATTATAAACATTGTACTGACAATGAAACTAATTCTTGAATACAACCAATCAAGAGATCATTTGAGCCTTGAGCACTTTACAATATTCTAAGTTTTAAGAGAATGATAATCCTTACTTCATGATAAGTACTCGCTAACGCTCGAACTTAATCATGAAGAAAGGGATTATCATTCTCTTACATATACACAGAAGATGGTGAAATAAACAAACACCCGAGTTTTCTTTGATACAGTCCACTCATTTACACTATTTAAATTACCTTTGTTGTGAGTAGATTTCTATTGTCCCTCTATTGTCAATATCAATCAATATGATACAATATAATCATTACCTGAGGGGGGCCATCTCAAAGATTTCACATGACTTTGTTTATTTTTACACCACCTGTGGCGAGGAAAGAAAATGTTCAGCAAAATCCACAAAAGTTTTTTTCTTTTTAAAACACAAGATGAATACAACTTGTATATATCTAGGTGCTGCCTGGATTTAAAACTATTAGAATTACACAGTTTTGTCTGCATTCAGGGAAAATTTCATGGTATAAACACAGCCATTTTTGTGGAAGTGTATAGATGAACCTTAAAACTCTCCTTTGAAGAACCTAGGTGGTTGTGAGTTCGAGCCCCGCACGTGGCAGATGCGTTCGACACCAACCTTAATCGACTAGGATTGCCAGTTTTCCTGCCGAAGGTCGGTGGTTCTCTCTGGGCACTCAGGCTTTCTCCACCAATAAACAATGTCCAGCAACCAATAGTGATGAAATGACGTTAAAACGCAAAAAAAAACAATCAATTAATCAAGGGACATTGGGATTAACTTGGAACCGATACGTATTTCAAAGAAAATACATTTAAACGCTTTTTACAGAGTAATGGTTTGACAAAACCCTTCTTTTAAAATCATGTATATACTTGGGTAGGATTGCTATATACGGATGATTCCGACAACACAAGTAGGCGTGTTATACACCATTGTGTAGATAAATCAATTTAGATTTACGACATAACTAGTTTTAGTGGGGTTGACAACCTAGAAATCGACATATAACGGAATTTCGCGACCGGCTGACATTTTTCAAAAATGCGAGTTAAGTACCTTGTGTTATATTAAGGTATATAGAAAAAAAAATTCTGAGACAAGTGCCTGTGTCGGAAACTGATTGTGTACTTTACTTCCCACTCTGGATGTGGGATTTTCTCAATAAAATCAATTTTTTTCAACAAAAGTAAAAATGGGATTGGATAAGTCTGTAATACCTAATGAGACAATGTAATCAATACACAATCTATTACACAGGTACAGAATGGTATAATGATAAAGTAATGGAAAGAAATAAAGACTTATAACCAGGTAAGAAAGCTTTTCAGTCCGTTCTCTATACTTTCAGGCCTATCCACCTAAAACCAAAATGATTTTTTTTATTATGAACACACCTTAGATTAAGATGAATAGTATTTCTTCGATGAAAAGTTTTGACGACTAATGTATTCGTGACATTGAGTTTAGTTTTAGTTACCAACTACATCGGTACGACTTCAATACTCAATATTTCGGTACATATTTAGATTCTACATTGCATATATATTTAATTTCACTGTCTGTTCTAAAACTAATGTTGCTGCTCTGCTCAACCGTTTTGTTTTGTCTGTTTGATCCCCTTAAAGTTTAAGTATTTTGATTCATAAACTTTCAGCCTTAAGCGTACTCTATATAAGAGTTAATCCAGAGGCACGTATCCTGTGCGAATGAATTAGTTTTAGTGGAGTAAGAGTTTAATGGATTGACATATACTGTTACCTCACAACTGAAAATCCACATGATGATATCTAGTAAACATTAAACCCATCTAACCGTCTGTCAAAGTATATCAAATTTCTTACATATATCACTCGCAGTCTATTTGACAAGAAATAGTGGAAAAACCAATACTTAAGAATATTTAACATATCAAAGTTTGACAGATCATAAATACTTTTACAAACAGTTTTACCATTCAATTTTCACCTCAAGTCAAGTTGCGCCCCCCTTTCTTATTTTCCCTGACTTATGATTTGCTGTGTTTTTCACAATGAATTAAATGTGCATTTTCATAATTTTTGTAAATAAGAATATAGATTTGTTTCAATGTTTGTGTCTAGATGTTTGACTTAGTACAGTTGTTAAGGTTTGAATAACTTTTGATGTGATTTTACCATAGGTGCTTGAGGACAGGACACTATGTTGAGCCCCATAGCGCTCCCCCTTTATTATTATAAATCCCCGATTTCTAATATATATCATTTATTTGTACCATATGTATACCAATTTACCATATTTTTACTCTAAATATACATGTATACTATCAATGTGCCACTCGACTATAGAGCGAAGCGAGTTGCACATTGATAGTATACATGTATATTTAGAGTTAAAATATGGTAAATTAAAAATAGCGTGCCTATTATTTTTTAAATGCCGCAAATTACCATGCAGTCCAACTATCCAGTGGTAAGTTTACTCTCTATAGTTTACTTCAAGGACAAGGCGCTGTATCAATCAGCATGCATTGTTAACTACTTGCTGAAATGAAAAATTGAACTTGCTTCTGATGCTTCAAATCAGTCGGAGCTTGATGTTGATTTGTAATAACTAACAGAAAGACTACAAGATGATCTGTTTGTGAAAAAAAGCATTTTCATTGTCATATAATTTGCTAGATACATATTGTTTCTTTCTTCCAGACCCTTTATAATGAGGAAAAAATTGTGAAAAGCAGTTTACGATCGTTCGAAATTTCAAATTATTACTATCTACCTCCGTCAGAATTAAGTCCTATCTCTCTGATAAATATTTTTGCCTGGTTAGAAGTTGACAATAATTTTCATATGGAGAATTTTTACAATGTGATACTGTTCGGAAATGTATACCTTTATCTAAGTGTGTGATATCCCTGCATTAAAAACCAGTACACCCCTGATCAGAGATGGTATGGGTAATGTTCAAAGTCTTTGTGTAAAAAGATATAACAGTTATGGAGATTTGGCCAAGGACGACTTTAAAACCCTAATAGCTTGTTTTGAAAACTTCGGGTGCGTCGTTGACGTGTTTGATCGGTATGATGTGGAACATTCTACAAAATCAGCAGAAAGAATAAGAAGATCTATTTCAAATGGTGGTAGATCTAAAGTTCTTCGGGTCATTGAAGGCAGATCAATTACAGATTATAAGAAATTTCTTTGTGCAACCGAAAATAAACAGGTGGTTGATAAGATTTGTAGGTGACTATACACTCCCGCACTGCAATGATTTTGATTTGCAAGACCATGACGAAATATTCCTAGCGGGATCTTTTCAAAATCCAGACCGTGACAAAAAAACAATTTTTTTGCCGAATTTTGAAGTGTGTAATCAGTTGTTCAGTATACACAGGAAGAGGCAGATATAAGAATTATTCTGTCGTCTCTGTTTGCTAATGAACAGATGGGAAAAAGTAATTCCAGGGGTCGCATTGTAATGAAAACGCTTATTTTTGACTCAGATATCAAACATAATGAATTCTGGTTTGGATGCGTTTCTTCAACCAAAGATGCAAGACGGATTTTACCTGTTCGCGACATATGTAAAGTTATTGGACCAGTGATGTCTGGCACTCTACCAGCTGCTCAAGCTCTTACAGGATGCGACATGTCTTCTTTCTTCGGAATTGACAAAAAAGTTTATAAGGCGTCGAAACAAAACCCGTACATGTATCAAAGTTTGTCAATCTAGCTGGTTCTAATATTGCCACATCTGTTGCAGTGGAGTTAATTCATCGCGGATCTATATGACCTCAGAATCAATGTTCAATCTCAATAAATACAAGAGTGAAGTAGGTGCTATCTAAGGACTCTTCCTTCAGGCATCATTCAGACATTTCATGTTTTCTGCTGCTAGTGACCTCCTACCTGATGTGGTTAGGGAGCTCTCTTCCTCTGAAAAAAAACACAAAAACAAACCTGCCAGTTGTCTCCGACCTTGACGCGGTTGGTGCGCTTTCAAACCAACTAGACATATTTTGTATCGAATATTTCGGAAGCATTATATATATATATACATACTATGACATCCACATATTTTGTTCTTAGTATTGCGTTACCTTTTCAAATGGACGTGCATCTTGGTGTCTAGTGTTAGTTTAACATATACCTAGACAGCTTCCTTTGTATCGTAATATATTTGTGCATCGTGTTTGATTATTATTCACATACATATCGGGATTTAAATCGGGTTTAGTCAAGTCTGCTATATATTCCATTGTTTGCGTTGTTTTATAAAAAGGGGGACCCAAGTTTTCAATATGCTATTGCTCTTGTAAAGATCATATACTATCGTGCTCATGCTGACATTCATGCATCAAGACTATTTTTTATAGTTCCAACATTCTTTTGGGTTTAAATAATCAATATGAATTTCATCATTTTTTCATTGAATCTTGGACTGGGTGTTATCTTTACAGTACTTCTTTATGACATGTTAACAAAACTTTCACAAAAAAATTATGTATATATGCTGTCATATATTATTGCATTGCTATATAAGATATAAATATTTTTTGTCGATAATTTCCGTGGATAAAGATATTTTTTTCATTTTCCTACATGTTGGAAGCGGGGTATACATCACTAATCTCTGGCAATCAGGCATAAATATAATAAGCTGAATTTGTGCAACATTCCCAGAGCACGAGTTCATAGATATTTTTTTCTCAGTTATCATGAGGGACCACCGAGAAATTGTCCAAAATGTCAAAAAATTGCGATTTTTTTAAAATACCCCCTTTTGACCTTTGACCACCATTTTAAAAAATCTGCACCACTTTGGCACTCTACGACATACCTTAGTCAAAGGGTATTGTATTTATCTCCAAAATAAGACCAAGATAAGCCGTCCATTATTTTTTTTATTTTTTCGATTGTTTCCCTTTATTGTAGAGCAAAGGAATGTATATCAATACTGACTGACACTGAGATCTTCTGTCAAGTAGGTATTACCATCAATGGCAAGATCATATGAAATTCTTCTTTGGGGATGTAAATGCAAGAAATATTCGCTATATATATGAACTAACGGTCGTAAAAACAGGATGAAATGACTTTGTTATATTGAATATTGATTTGACAAATTACGTGAGATATTTGTTTTGACAAAAGTAATTTCTCGTACTTTTAAGATGCATGTGTAATCCTAATTATAGCAAACAAATGGCATGAACAAGTAAAGGTCATTGTGAATATCTATTTTTCGTGTAATGATATAAATCAACAAATAACTATACAATTATGTTTCTTTTTTATTCAAAAGAAAGTTACAATACTACTTTCAGAATAGTCATGCTGTTATTTGACCGTCTGCTTTTAAGATGATTAAGATTTCTTCCTTTTCCCTATGTATTGGATACACCTCTGAGGGCGTTAGCCCGATTTGTTGTATATAATTTACACAAAGATATTATTGTTAATGCAGAATGATAGTTTTCAATAATTTAGAAAGGGGATCTTTCAGCGATTTGACCATATGATATTGATAAGCACGATAAATGGAGGGTATCCAATTTCATTTAAAGACATCTTGGTGTAAATATATATTTGTCATTCCAGAGTTATGTAACTTAGAATCAGAAAAATAGAAAAATGTTCACATGTCAAGCACTAGCTCAAATAATTATGCTTGTGGATCGATTTACTAAAAACTTTACCCTGTTGTTAGGATTTGATTAGTACCCTTTCTATAGTTGCAAATTTTCGGCATTTCATTTTATTCATGGAGCATGCAACAATTCAAATATTAAGTCGACGGGCGTATCGGGTGTAGCAGACTATTCATTGTTTCTTTATTTCTTTGTACAATGTTACTCTCTATTATTTCAATTCAATTAATTCTGCAAAACAAAATAATCTAATGCAATGGAGAGTTGTCTCATTGGCACCGCATCTTCTTATTTATAAATGATACTCAGACCTACACTATCTGCAATTGTTTAAAACAGGATGCTCAATATTTTTGTTTCAATCATAGGCTTAAGATTTTTAAAAAAAAGTTGAAATCTACTGGAATTTGAAAGTTAAAGAGTAGATATTATTTGTGAAAGACTTTAAAACAATCTATAAATAAAATGTTTGCGTGCTGCATTGCCGTTGAAGACAAATTTGATACAATATTACAACTTTTACTTGTTTTTGTAATGGACCCTACACCAGTCCAGTTAAAAGCGATGCGCTCTTATTTTAAGATGTTTGATGCGCGGATTTAGTCAAAATTATTGTATTTAAGTTGAAATTGGATTTGGTCCAGAAATAAAAGCAATTGTAAACGATTATTTATGGAGGTCCTGAAATCAAAATACAGAGGTCCTGAAATATTTCGGGAGGTCCATAACTTTTATCATGGATATCCTAAAAATCGAACTATGGATAGTATACTTAAATGTTTCATGAACTCTTTAAGTACAACATTTTGACGAAAGTCGCGCCTCATAATTATGCTTTAAATAACGCAAATCGTCAAATGTCATACGGGTAACCACGGATATATAATCAACTCAACAAAGGTCTTTGTCGGTGAAAATGAGAAATAAAACTACCCCTCAGTCAAAAATCATGATGAATTTAAAAGTTATATAGATCTTATTTAAATTGCTTTCGATGGGTAGGCTTTTTATATACTTATAATACTCAAGTATTGACCTATTATTAGAAGGTTGTTAGATCGTTTGGGGAGACAATTAATGATATAATTTATCAAGGAGAAACGAAGGTGTATCCTTAAGTAACGGATGTTTTTTCAGAAACGGTAAGTTTATACTATATCATTGAATCTGTATTAAATTATACCACCTCATATCTATAGAACTGAAGAAATGGAGATCAAACACAATTTTGATTACAAAACCATAAATTAAGCAATTTAGAATTTATTGATGTAATCTGTATTACGACGCATTTATTCAACGTTAGGTATGATACACATCTCTTTCTGTGTTTGTCTCTATCTCTATCTTTCTCTTTCTGTCTTTGTCTCTCTATATCTCTCTTGCTTTAGTTGTACTTTTTTGACATTTCATTGTTTAAAAGAACATGTCGAGTTTGAAGTACATTACAACTTGTATAAAGATATTGTGTAATATTTTGATTGTAAACACACTCTGCATTCTGCCTTTAAATGTGTAAAATAGGTGCATAATATACCTGTAACTTTCGCTCATATCGGTTATATTTACTTTGCAAACAAAGTAAGTTTTCTATGTTATGATAACATTGTATAAGATGTTGTGGGTAAATAGATCAAGCAATTATTCATTTGAAAAAAGTAGACCCAGTATACAGCTTTTAAAACATTGAAAATGTTAATATAACTCCCAGACATATCATAGATAATGAATAGAACATTATTGTATTTTCGCTGGTAGCAAAACAATACAAGTTAGTTTCGGCCTCCACATGTCTTAACACTTCGTTTGATGGCATTATCCTAAGGATTTCTGACATATCTGACGAATGTCAACATAACCATTTTTCCCCATTTATCTACTCAAACCCTTAACTTGACGTTTTTTCGTTATTGTCAAGGTTAATATTTTTACGTTTTGATAGTTTGTCGTACGTTTAAACGGTATTGTATCTACGTTGCTCAAAATGCTAGTGAAATATGTGGCATCGGATCGTGAATGCATTTGAATACGAAATATTTGACTTCAAATGTTTTTAAATCGGTTGTATAATCACTATCATCAAAACTCGAACAAATCAGAAAAAATGTGTCTATCTATATGAATATTATTCCTTGTAATATAACGTAAAAAAAAATCGGTACTTTTTAAGAAAACACAAAAGGGCACACATATAACCTATGCGAATTATTATAATCACAATCCAATATGCCATGCTAAGTTTGAAACAAAATCATCAAATTTTGAAATGAAATCACAGTTATCTATACTTAATTTCGTATTTACATGTGCTGACCTAAATTTTTCAAGATGGTCAAGATATCTCTCGTGCCATGCGTATATACATTCTTGCATAACTTGCATAATTAATGAGCTCTCGTCTAACAGATGCCGAAAAAATGTGTTTGCTCTTAATTACGTTCATCAGAGAATAAAAAATGACATGGCCAATTTGTATTCATTGGCATCTATAAAATAACCGCATGTACGGGAACCTATAGTTTTCACCAAAACATGACTTTCATAGATACTATCAAAAACACTAATGAACGTTATTTGTTATTATTTTTCATATAATTGACCAACATCATTTCTACAAGAACAATCAAGATTACTTCATGCTAAATAATACTTATGCTTATATTCAAACAGAACTTTCATGGTCATACACAACGTTACCATTAATTGTTTCGTTTTGACCCTAAGGCTTATGGAAGTACACCACTAATGCATGGCTCCATTGCTTTCAAAGTTAAATTCCTCAATTTCAAGCAGCCACAGCTCTTTTGTCTTAAGTTCAAATTAAGTGACAATCATTGCATGTCAAAGCAACACATTATGGTGTCCTGTACTGAAAAATCAACATACCATTAATTGCATATAAGAGAGAACTGGTTCCCGAGATTTCGAATGTACCAAAACAGGTACTTCAGATCTGACAAACAGACAAAGTGTATCATCCTTTTAAAATTTCACGCAATATTTTTGTTATCCAAAATTATAAGTCAAAAAGTGTTCTACAATGATCACCAGTCATTCAGCTTTCATTTGATACCAACATTACCAAAATATTCTACATATTTTGAAAGTTACACCCATGCGTAGGAACTATTTTGTGTTAAATATGCAATACTTTCTGGTATGTGCTTTCTGACCGGACCCGAATAAGTGGTGTTACACCTTATTTAACGCTACATATTGAAACTAATTGATTCCTACTGAGAGAAAAAAAAAACGAATTCAGTGACCACTACAATTTGCATATCAATATAATGGAAATGTTAACAGCAATAAAATATAATTTTAATCAAAATTCTGTATTTTCGAGAGAAAAAAACCGCAATTTTAACGAAAAATGCATATAATCCGCCGCTTTTTTCGTTCATACTTTACGTTTATAAACATATTTCACTTATTTGTAATCGATTGAATCTCTGGAGTTATAATGCTACATATATATTTTTTATATATTCAGATGTAGTTCAACGAGGTCTTAAATCTCTCACTCCGATCCGATACTGCAATTTGTGATGTCAACAAACCCTTGTCATGTATAGTTTTTACATGAGAACTCTCGACAGAGCATTCATTGCCTCTTTCACTGATTTTGTTTTTGTGTTGTTAACAAGCTTTGTTTGTTCGCCTGTTCCTAGAAAGGAATTGGTTGTTGGTGCTTGTCATACGTGGTCTGTTGTACAGTTCAAAAGTTTTGGTAAGTCCAGCTATTCTTTTTATATAATTTTTATTACTAGGAAATCATGCTGACAATTTTGTTTTCAAATAAGAAAGGAGGAAAGTCAGCTGTCATTTAGTTTCTACAAATGCAGGTGATGTAAGAAACATAGCAGTGCTAAACCTTTACATTTTGTTCACCTCCATATTTTTGTCACTCCACCCCGGCCTGTACATAATTGTCAATAAGAAAAATGTGGGATGCTCACCTCCTCCTTTTCATTTTTTATTTTTTTGAAAATCCAAGACCCGCTGCTGTCGATGTTGAAAACCTCGTACTAGGAAGAGTAAATT
Organism: Mytilus coruscus; assembly: GCA_017311375.1. Taxonomy (NCBI): domain Eukaryota; kingdom Metazoa; phylum Mollusca; class Bivalvia; order Mytilida; family Mytilidae; genus Mytilus; species Mytilus coruscus. The sequence continues at coordinate 72,143,636 of CM029599.1, forward strand.
TATTACAATTTTAATGATAAAGAAGGGGCACAAAAATCAACATTGAACTCAACTAATCTAGAACTGTAAATACTTCCTGTCTGATATGAAGCTACAGTTTCTAACAGAGTTAGAGATTCGTTCCATTATGAAGTAAATTAACTTTTAACTTCTGATGCCGCTTGATTATCCTGACTGTCAGAATATACTTTACCTTGTTCATTTTAACATAATACACGCTGTTAACTATGGCTTTTAATCAAGATAGAATTACAGCTATGGGTTTAATACAATGATGAAAAATTATGTCAATAGACAGCATGTTAACAGCATGTTTTGTTTAACATGCTGTTGATTTTTGTTAAATGATATTCAATATTTACATTAAGTCAATTATCCATATCATTGTCCTGCCTAATAAACGATTACATTTACAATAAAAATGAAATATCATACTGCGAGAACTTTTAGGTTGAACAACACAAAATAGGATTGTCTCTGTAGTATCGTCCGCTGTAAGTTATTTTTTATTTTCATTTTTATTTGAAGACTCGTTGAGTGAAACATTGCAAATTCTGTTTGTACTTGCATACATTTATACCTTTTTTAATTTTGATTTTTGTTTGTCCTAGATTATAATAGGACTTTACTACATTGACTATTTTACACTTATCTATAATAACATTGTCATGTCCAAATATAAAATACATTGTTTCTCTTTTTACATCGCGATGACCGTGAGGGCATTCCGATGTATTGTTGCCACAGAGATTTCTACGTACGTAACTTTCGTTTTTGACTGGTAACCGATCTATAAATACGCGGACATTATCGAGTGCAAAATAACAGTCCTTATCGCTTGTTATAAATTCATTTCTTCAATGAATACTCATAAAAATATTTTTTTAGAACATGAATTAATAATATGAAAAGGTTTTTTCATTAGAAATATATATATATAAGTAAAAAAATCATTAATATCTATGCACACGTACAGAAAAATTGTGTTAACGCATGCGGAAGAATATCTCAAGAACGTTTTGCGGGAAACTATAAATGCCTACTCAAATCCAATCTATTAGAAAAATCGAATTATCACAGAAGAGTGTCCACCATGCACTTGCACTGCACTATTATTAGAATAGTAGAATAGAATGATATACAAATGGATGAAAATTATATATACATGTAACTGTTATATACAAATATTAATATAATATATAACAACAAACCAGAGTAAACTGATTTGTATCACTATAATTAAAATAGTTATTACGGTTAGGTTGAATTCCCTGTCATTTATTCATCATCCACGCACGAACTTGTTTCAGAAAAAAATATATCTCTGTATATTAACCTCACTTTCAGGTATAGAGATGTGATTTTTTTTCTGAGACAAGTGCTTGTGACGATCCACAAGAACTTGCGGTCATCCGATGTTCAGTACTTCAGTACTTTGATTTATCTTGGATTAGGTTAGGTCAGTGACCGAGATAGTGGTATGAACCAATATATAGTACATTTTATCAATTGCATAAAAATAGAACTAGATAGTTATTTTATCTTTTCTCTAGATAGTTATTTTATCTTTTCTCCCCACAGGCACATGATTCTGGAAAAAAATCACCTATATACCTTAAAATATCTGCTGTTACATAAAGGTACATAGGTAATTTTTTTCAGAGAGAAGTAGAAGGCACTTGTCTCTGAATTCTTTTTTTTTACCTATTTACTTTAATATGTTATATAATTATTTAAGTATACAGGTTATTTTTTCAGAGAGAAGTGCCTGTGAGAGAAGTGCATGTGTTTCTCCAGTCATAAACGTTTCAAACAGCAAATCAATTCCTTTTGACAATTCTGAAACATTGTCATTATCAGAAATAAAAAACGCACTCAGCTATTTCACACAAATATTCTTCGGACATGACTGACGATGATGCTTGATTTGTTTTGTTTAATTTTGTTTTTGTTTTGTTTTTTGTTTTGTTTTTGTTTTGTTTTGTTTTTGTTTTGTTTTGTTTAGTTTTTTTTTTTTTTGGGGGTAGTAGTAGTTTTGTTTGTTTTTCTTTTTTTTGAGAGGGTGAACTATTCACGCCGTTGCTGTATGAAATCTACTCGATACACAGAGGTTGTTATAAGACACGATTTGAAAAGCAGTATCTTAAGTGCTCTCAGCTCTGTTTTCAGTACATGCGATGCATGAAACTGCATTATTTAGTTTTGTTAAGTTTTGTTCTACTTTGCCTTTCTGTACAAAAGACCGGTAGGGACATTCTATTTTTGAAATTTCTTATTTTCATTTTGACGTCTCTGAATTTCAACTTCACATTTCTCAAACTTTTACTAGTCATTTCTCTGTTCCAAGATGACATTTCTCACTCCCCATTTGACATTTCTCTGTTCCAAACTTACATTTCTTACTTCCAAGTCGACATTTCTCAGTTCCAGTTATCATTTCTCAGTTCCAAGTTAACATTTCTCAGTTCCAAGTTAACATTTCTCAGTTCCTAGTTAATACATTTCTCAGTTCCAACTTTGAAGTGAGTGATGTCAATTAGGAAGTAATAATGTCAAGTTCGATGTAATTATGTCAAGTTAGAAATGATAATGTCAAATTGGAAGTAATAATGTTAAGATGGCAGTAATAATGTCAAATTGGAAGTAATATTGCCAAGTTGGCAATAATAATGTCAAGTTGGCAGTAATAATGTCAAGCTTGAAGTAATAATGCCAAGTTGGCAGTAATAATGTCAAGTTTAAAATGAGAAATTTAACTACAGAATGCTTCTATCAATCTTTCGTTTTTGTTTTTGTTTTGTTATATAGTAGTGTTTTACTCTAAGAATTTGTGTTAATTGGTTAATTGCAGATCTTCGTAGACCTTGTTAAATTCTTTCACAATGTGTCTGGACGACACTTGATATAGCTATTAATTTATTGTTGAAGACTAAGTGTTGACCTCAAAATGTCAGTATTTGACTGTTTTAGATATTTGTTTGGTTACTGTCTCAATGATGTAACTTATATCTCCTTATGTATTAATAAAAATGAAACTAAAATTTACAAATTTAAACAATACCACACTTTTCAGTTCTTCATCATTAAATCTGCATTTTAACAGAAAAGATTTAAATTGATCAAGTTATGGCCTAGTATGAAACACAGTGCCCTTGCACCTATAAATTGAAGAATTCAAGCATATTATAATGTATTTGCAATAATCATGACTAATTGCACCTCTTTTTATTTATCAAACGTTTTTAAAATACCAAGCGTCCGTCTATCTGACCGTCCGGTCTTGTTAGCGCTCTCACATGTAAAATTCTTGCCAGATTTTTATAAAACTTATATCATAGGTTTATATCAGCAATGTCTCGGACGAGTTCGAAAATCAGTGCCGATCAATTATTTTTAAAAGAGTTATGCCCCTTGGAAACATTAATTATATGGAAAATTGCATCGTTAGCGCTCTAATGTGTACAATTCTTGCTAGATATTTATGAAACTTATATTGTAGGTTTATATCAGCAATGTCTTGGACGAGTTCAAAAATCAGTGCCAATCAATTATTTCAAAAAGAGTTATGCACCTTGGAAACATTAATTTTATGAAAAATTGCATCGTTACCGATCTCATTTGTACAATTCTTGCCAGATTTTTATGAAACTTATATCATAGGTTTATATCAGCGATGTCTTGGACGAGTTCGAAAATCCTTGCCGATCAATTATTTTTAAAAGAGTTATGCCCCTTGGAAATATTAATTATATGGAAATTTGCCTTGTGAGCGCTCTCATGTGTACAGTTTTTGCCAGATTTTTATGAAATTTATATTATAGGCTTTATCATCAATGTCTTGGATGAATTTGAAAAACTTTGCAGATCAATTATTTTTAAAAGAGTTTACTACATAATGCCCCTTGGAGATATTAATTATATGGAAAATTGCATCGTTAACACTCTCATGTGCACAATTCTTGCCAGAATTTTATTAAATTTATATCATTGGTTTATATCAGCAATGTCTTTCACACTTTCGAAAATAAGTGCTGATCAAATATTTTTAACGAGTTATGCCCCTAGGAAATATTAATTATATTGGAAATCACATTGAATTTGCTCTGAAGCATTCATTTATCTTAGTTATTTTTTAACAGTTTTAAAGAGAAAAAAAGTGGTTTATTTTAGTTATTGCCCTTGATACTTTGATAGATAAAATATGTGCAACGCGGGGGACATTGGAACTCTTCTTTTATACTTTTAGAGTCCGGCATTAATTTCTGAAAGAATTACAAATAGGTACAGGATGCAAAACAAAATCTTTATTCTGAATAAATTTGTTAGTGTATTTAATCTTTCGAGAAATGATTTAGATTTTTAATTTCTTTAAATTTCTTTAAATTATCTTAGCCGCAAATTTTTCTAAGTCTTCATGGAGATTTTAATCACAAGATGACATAATTCATCTCTTATACATGTCATAACATTTTAAAATCTAATATATCATGGTTTTGAATGAATATATATGTGCTTAATGACATTTTAACTCGATTGAATGCTTTTTAAGGGATTTGAAGTGTTAGGTCAACACCTCTCTTAGGGGGAAAATCTATCTTAAATCGGGAAAGATGGCAGATCTGATTTATTATCACGATTTTCGCATCAGATCAACACAAGTGTTCACTTTTTATGCAGGTGCAAATCAAGAATAACCAAGACAAAAGGTGTTCGATGTGATAACAAAAATTACGGAACCCCCCTTTTTTTAACTATCAATGCTTTTGAATGGGGACATATGGTTGGAACCCCCTTTTTTAAATGGCTGGATCCGCCTCTGAATTGTCATACCCATTCTCCTGTTCTTTTTTTCCTGGATTGTGACATGAATGAAAATTAACACCGAATATGTATTTATCATGAGCAACTCAACTGACACACATATACCATATGACAGAAAAGTAAAGATACACCAAGTTTGCATTGTTCCCCCTTTTTTATAAGTATATTTAATTCTTATAAATAATTAAAAGAAAAATAGAGAACTCATGTCAGATAATTTGATTCGGAATTATTTAGAAAGCTAACTTTATTTTGATCCCGCATACCTTACTATGTTTTGTCTTACTACATTCCTAAGGTAGAAGTAATGTAAGGTAGATTTTCTCACATTTTCCTGAAAAGAGTTAATTCTATATACATTCAAAATCTAGTTTAAGAATGATATGTCACTGTTCTTATTTCCTAATATTTGATTATTTTGATCAAATTATATGGATGAAATAGTTCTCTGGTGAATGGAAAAAAAAACCTGTCGATAAATTTTGATGTTTTTCAGATGAGATTATTTTGGCTAATGACTTTAAGGAAATAAAAAAGCAAACTTGTAATAACTATTTTCGGTATTTTATATTATACAAAAGTGTTATTTTCTAGTAATATCAAATTTATTGATTAGTAAAGAGAGAGTTTACATATACTGTTATTTCTCATGAACATTAGGAGATAAATGGAAATTGATAGAATAATATGTTAATAATTCACCTTTTATCAATTATATATGCTTACAAAAAGATGCTTTTTGTGTAACGGTATTAAGATAATTCGACTCGTATAAATAAAAGGAAATTGCCAGTAAGACAACAGCCAACAACATGCAAAACATTGGCAGCTGAACGGGGTTGAACAAACGTGGCCTTTCTCCATTCGGCCTTTTTTAATGGTATGAAATGACAAATTATAAGCCGTCCTTTCTTTTAAGTCAAAATGCGAAATCAGGGCATTCGGACATTTTGTTGAATAAACTGAATGTGATAAATTTTCTGTGAAATACTGGTTATTTCAAGTTTTAAATGACAAATTATAAGCCGTCCTTTCTTTTAAGTCAAAATGCGAAATCCGGGCATGTTATTTACACCTTTTAAAGAAGACATTTTTGTTGAATAAACTGAATGTGATAAATTTTCTGTGAAATACTGGTTATTTCAAGTTTTAAATGACAAATTATAAGCCGTCCTTTCTTTCAAGTCAAAATGCGAAATCTGGGCATGTTATTTACACCTTTTGAAGAAGACATTTTTGTTGAATAAACTGAATGTGATTAATTTTCTGAAAAATACTGGTTATTTCAAGTATTACTGTCAAGTTTTGTCATAATCAGTTCAGTAGATTGAGAAAAAAATAAATAACGTAAGATGACATCTACAGTGATTTGAGCAAAATTTCTTCAAAAAAACCAAATCGCGCCTCTTGATGATAGAATACAGTGTGAACCAATAAATTCACAAATAAATGATCAAATATTCACCTCATCTGCATAAAAACAGTTGAATATGATACGAAAGATGACCCTAAGATGATGAAAACTACTAATGTACATCTTTGTCTTCATTATAAGGTCCCTTTTGATCCATATATACCTCTCATTCCCTCAAAAATTTTACTTTTTATGCTAATAAATCAAAATTTGGGGTAAATTTCACATATTTATGTAAGAAAAGTGATAATAAATGAGTAATTGAAGTATTCAAGTGGAATTAACTATCCATTTAAAAGTCTACTGACTCCATGGAGGTTTCAATAAGTCCTTACGTAAAACTTAAGTTTACGCTGTGTTCCAATGCGGGACATAAAATGGTTCCCTTTAAGTAAATAATTTGTTGTTACTGCTTCAAAAACATTTCATTTACTTGTTAATGTATATTTCTTAAAGAATAACTTAGGAAACAGTACAGCCCAATATAGGAAATAAGGAGAAAAAGTAAAAAAATCTCACCAAAACACTTGTGGCTTGCTCTGCCTACTCATATTCATGGTATATCCCTATTTCAAGGCAATTTCCCCTAAAATGTGTTTTTGAGACTCAATCCACTCAGAATATTTCATGTTTACTATATTTGAGTGAAATAGCATAAAATTAAAAAAAAATAAGAGTATATACAAGGTCAAAGGTGCATATGCAGCTTCCCATTTAGGAGTAATACCACCATTGATTTCCCTATTAGTCTTTGTTAAATTGCCATTTTCAAAAAATGTGCAGAATTTATCTTTGTTTCAAACAAAGAAATACTTGGCATGAGTTAAGTTTTATCCTGTCCGTGCTTAGTACTACAGTGAAAATTTCACATGAAATTTCATTGCATATAATGTAGTAACCGTCACCGGAAGTAAACCAATCAATTTTTTTCTGCAATGAAAGTAACCCGAATAATTCAGTCCCTCCTCGTAATCGATCTCTCCTACTTGCGAAGGGGCCTCGGTGGCCGAGTGGTCTAAGTAGTTACTACTGTAATCACTAGCCAGTCAACACTGAGGTTGTGAGTTCGAACCCCGCTCGTGCGGGTCCGACTCAATCTTAATTGACTAGGATTGTAATCGAATCCGGGCACCCGGCTTCCTACCTTGCCACGAAATAGCCCAAAAGCGGTGCTTAAAATGGCGTTAAAACACCATAAATCAATCAAATCACTTGCGAGGGCCTGAATTCCTAACACGATAAAACTCTTCACGAATCCGTGATTGTGATTGGTCTGTAGAAGAGGTGACCAATCAGCAATCATCTCAATTCTATCGAGATAGGTAAATCCCGAGCTAATTCCGAATGATTGTTTGAAGAATTGTCTATGCATTCAGGCGTTAAAGTAATCGTAGATCAGCGGAATATAACGACTGAATTAAATGAAAGGGTTAACTTCCTACAACTGTCCAATTCAAGGGAATATTTTTTTCGACCCTTTTTCTGAAACCGGATGTGACGTACTATGATTTGGTGGTATTACACCTTTATCCATCTGTCTGTATGCTATTAGATCTTTTTACCCGCGCGAAGCATTCACATTCACATGATCTTTATAGTTATTAAACAATTATTACACCAGTGACACAACCGTAAAACTTTTGAAACAATCATATCAGCTTTCTCGAATAAAATTTTCTGTAGAGTATACCCCTTACCATAAGATACATTAAGTGACTCAGATCGAAAATACATGTAGGAGTATAGTGAAAATGTTCTATACATGAATATAGTTGTAGTCGTTTCTTCCTGATTGAATAATTATAAACTTATTAACCGTGCGAAGAAATGATGAAAGTTATTTATTTTTCTATATATATAAAATAAAAAAATGAGGGGATGTGGTATGTTTGTCAATGAGATGACCAAAGGTTAAAAACACGTTTTTGTGTATGTGTGCGTGTGATAACGTTTACTTCCAAATAAAACGTACATTAATAAAAGACATATTGCACCGCCCTTTTAGCAGATTTTTAACTAAAAATTCTTACTTCATCAGATCAGCTACCATTGTTTAACTATCAGAGTGTAAACTTTACAGGCTTGTATATGTCGACGAACAATGACAGGCTAAACAAACAGATGTGCTGTCATAGATCAGGTATAAATAACAATATAAATGACATTGTTTATCAACATTTCATTATGCGAGTTTATATTAAGTATATAAATTGGAAAGTTATTATTTTATTTGGTAAAACTTTATGGAATATCGGTATCTTTATTTATAAAACTACTGTTATCTCCACTTTTGATAAGCATGATTTCCGTCATCTTTTCCAAGATTGTGACATTACCGAATTTGAATTACCACTGGGTTCATTTTACTTGCCACCAATAAAACGACGAGTGCCATTGGGAACTGCTAATTCTTGGTGAATTTCTTCGTGCTCAATCTTTGGCTTTCATAGTAATATGTTCCGTAATTTCGTACTCTTTCTTTTGGCCATGGTGTTGCCTGTCGCGTACAAATCATTGTTTGTTGCGTACAAATCATTGTTTGTTCCGTAATGTCGTACTCTTTCTTTTCGCCATGGTGTTGCCTGTCGCGTACAAATCATTGTTTGTTCCGTAATGTCGTACTCTTTCTTTTGGCCATGGTGTTGCCTGTCGCGTACAAATCATTGTTTGTTCCGTAATGTCGTACTCTTTCTTTTGGCCATGGTGTTGCCTGTCACGTACAAATCATTGTTTGTTCCGTAATGTCGTACTCTTTCTTTTGGCCATGGTGTTGCCTGTCGCGTACAAATCATTGTTTGTTCCGTAATTTCGTACTCTTTCTTTTGGCCATGGTGTTGCCTGTCGCGTACAAATCATTGTTTGTTCCGTAATTTCGTACTCTTTCTTTTGGCCATGGTGTTGCCTGTCGCGTACAAATCATTGTTTGTTCCGTAATTTCGTACTCTTTCTTTTGGCCATGGTGTTGCCTGTCGCGTACAAATCATTGTTTGTTCCGTAATTTCGTACTCTTTCTTTTCGCCATGGTGTTGCCTGTCGCGTACAAATCATTGTTTGTTCCGTAATGTCGTACTCTTTCTTTTGGCCATGGTGTTGCCTGTCACGTACAAATCATTGTTTGTTTCGTAATGTCGTACTCTTTCTTTTGGCCATGGTGTTGCCTGTCACGTACAAATCATTGTTTGTTCCGTAATGTCGTACTCTTTCTGTTCCGTAATTTCGTACTCTTTCTTTTGGCCATGGTGTTGCCTGTCGCGTACAAATCATTGTTTGTTCCGTAATGTCGTACTCTTTCTTTTGGCCATGGTGTTGCCTGTCGCGTACAAATCATTGTTTGTTCCGTAATGTCGTACTCTTTCTTTTGGCCATGGTGTTGCCTGTCGCGTACAAATCATTGTTTGTTCCGTAATGTCGTACTCTTTCTTTTGGCCATGGTGTTGCCTGTACAAATCATTGTTTGCGATTGTTCCCTTATTATTTTCTAACTTTATAATGAATGTTAATTTATGGCTTAATTTAGAAAGGAACCATATTTAATCTCGATAATTCTTTTTCTTCAGTGATCGTAGCTATTTACATCGCATGTTATCCCCAAACATTGTAAAAACTCATCAAAGATAACAGGGTTATAATTTGGTACGCCAGACGTGAGTTTCGTCGACATAATACTCATCAGTGGCGCTCGAATCAAAGCAGCACACCAAAATCAAAAACGATGTCAAAGAGCCTTAAAAATACAAAATAAATAAGACTGTTTTGTCAAATCTGGCTAGACCATCCATGTCTGGCGTAGAAAAACCTTGGTATTTCGAAAAATAATACATATAATAAACGGCGAATTAACTGGAAAGTTATGAATTCGTGTCATAATTGACCTAAATTTACGACAATGTTAACCGAATGAAATAAAATGTGATCTTGACAATTCCCAAGAGAAGAATGAAAGGGCTATGGAATAACTTACATATGAATTATAATTCAAAGGTACGGAAACAATTACATACATAGTTTTATATATCAGTATATTTATATATAATACAAAGGTACGGAAATCATTATACATTAAGTAAAACATATATTTCCGGACATGAAATGTTGCTTTATTTTCTTTGTACATTGTAAGTGGAAAGTACTCAATAACATTCGTCTTGGTGAGTTAGTTAGGTTTTTGGAAGTTTTGACTTTCAATACTCTTCAATTTTGTAATTGAATACTCCTTCATCCTGTTTTGTTTTAAGCGCAACTTATGAGTTATCTGCATACAAAACGGGCGTAAAGCTTACTAACTTGAAAGCCTTTCAATGTTAATGACCTTTTACTGGAAACGCGTCATTGAAAATATTACAGTTTAAAATAATTAGTAAAAAAATAATTAATATGCAGTTTTCAAAATTATTGTTTCAAAGTACAAAAATCTTACTTTTTCTCTTTTGATATTTGTTTTCTTCTTTGTCAATTTTTGCGATAGCATTGTTATGGTTATCTTTTGTAATCGTTTTTTTTTAATTGTTATTCATTTTTTAAGTTATTCAGTTGATTAATTTACTTTAAATGTGTTAAAACAGGCTGTTTATTTTTTTCTTTTTCTTTTTAGTTGTTTTACCGTGATTGTGTAAATTACAATTTGTTCTCATTGTAAGCGTTAAAAATTTCACATAGCAAAATTCCCTCAGAATCTGCATATAGATTATATATCTTCAAATTGATATGATATTTCAATGCAAACGTTTCAATATTACCTTAAAAGAGAAAAGCTGCTTACAATGAAGCTTCTTAACGAAAAGTCCATTATGGTACACTTTATGTAAACTATTCGAGTTTTTAATGACGCAAGCAACATTTGATTGACGTTAACGGAATATTTATTTCACATATGACAATGAAAATGTTTTGTTTGTCGTAGCCAGTTTCCGCCCTCCTTTCCTCATTTAAACAGAATGCGACTTAATATCGAATTTTTACTTATCATGAGCAACACGATCATTGTTAGTTATCCTCGGTATATGGAAGCTTGACGTTTCTCAGTATCTTGTTTTCGGTGTAGATTTGTGTTGACTTTCTTCAATCTTCTGGTAAAACAGTTGCATGTCCTATGCCTCGTTATTTTGTATTTCACTTTTCATATGTTCTAAATTTCAAAATAGAAATCTAACATATAAGCAATGGATCCGCTTGAACTTTTTTATTCGAGGCACATAAATATGTTCTTCAAATTATGTCCTAGTTTAAGTGTGTAATTCTTAATGCAAAGTTAACGGTAAATTATTTGGTCATTTTTAAGGCACCTTTTGGGGGTATAGAATCTAATGCATGTATCCCTGATAAACCACTGTTGTCCCTAAAGAAAGTATAACAAAAAAATACCGAACTCGAAGGTAAATTCAAAGTCCATAAAAACTGACAAAATCAAACATTATCAGCAAACGGAACGAGGGAAAACAAATGTCATATTCCTTACTTGGTACAGGTTTTTCTGAAGAAAATGATGGGTTAGACCTGGTTTTATAGCTGGCTAAACCTCCTAATTGTGTGACTGTTATTAATAGTTTCGTTATATTGACAAAATTTGCCTCAACTTTTTTGAATATTTGATTTACAATGCTCAATTTCATTTGGCCCTCCAAATTTTTTGATCCGAGCACTACTGATGAGTCTGGTGTAAACGAAACGCATGTTTGGCTTACTAAATTATAAGCCTAGTATTTTTGATAAGTTGTTATCTTGAATGAACATTTAATTTACAGAAAATTACCATATCAATGATGAATCATGTCAGCACCAGAGTTGTTTCATATATAAAAGTTTTGGTCAATTTATTTAACATCTGGCGTACAAAATTGTAAGCCTGTTATCTTGAAGGAGTTTATATAGGATAACACTATAGGGATACTACCAAAAAAGTCACATTTCTTGCTTGCTTCGAACTATGACGATGGCAATTGAGATGAATTTATATGATAAAGTTGATTTTGTATTATGGCGACAGTAGTTGATTGATGTTCAAATCGCAAGAGACAAATCAAGGTAACCAACAAACGCATGGACTCCAAAATAGTGCGTCGACAGGGCATACATGAAACTAGATGTATCCCTGATGGGATGAGCTCATATATCGTATATCTAATTTGATATGAAATTATTTAATTATTCAACTGATATAATTGAATTTATCTTATATATAATTTGACATGATTTTTATGTAAATGTAACATGATAGCTTTCATTTATTTAGAGAGAATCTTTCTGAATTTGACTTAATTATATAATCAGCATGTATGCAGATTGTCTAATTATATTTAATGATATCATAAAAGATAGATGTCTATATATATATGTGTGTGTATTTGTGTCTGTCATAGAGTTGTCACATATTTTGACGTATCCATTAAAACCATATTGATGTGATATTATCATCCATTCCGACAAACAAGACAGCTGAAGACAAGGTATTATTATGTTACTGTGTTACAAACCTAGATCTATCAACAGCTATGTTTTTGGATAATTAAATACTTAATTAATATAAAAGGGGGGTTAATCCTTGAAATATTCAAAGATTCTGTAAAATAACTAGCAGTTTGAGAAAGTTTGTAAAGTCCCTGAAACTGTACACAATTACCCTGCACCTACGTTAGGAACATACCTATTTTGATCACTTTTTGCATCTAGCCAGCCACAACCACATTTTACATGTTAATAAACCTTTTTCAGCACAAATGGCTGATAGTGCAACTGCTTGACTAAATAATCAAACATTTCAACCTAACACAAGGATTTACTATTTTCACATGCCCACATTGTGTGTCTTCCTACATACATGTACATTTAAAAAAATAACATTACTTTTTATCATTAAAATATACATATAATTTGAAAAAAAAAGTTTAACTAAAATATCGAACTCCAAGGTAAATTCAAAAAGCCCGTACAGTCCATGAAAGCTGACAAAATCAAACGTTATCAACCAACGAAAATAGTAAAACACAACTGCCATATTCCTGACTTGGAACAGGCCTTTTCCGAAGAAAATGGTGGGTCAAACCTGGTTTTATAGCTAGCTTTAATTGAAATTGAAAATGAAATTCTAGAAGTACCTGGTGATCTCGTGAGCTTCCATGCTATTTTTTAGAATAGCTTCTTATATTACAGTATCTAAGAGATGACTTTAGCAAAAGTAATTGACCACAGAAAAAGATGTCAAATTAATTCATTTTTGTCTCTATCTTTATGAAACGGATATCTTAAAAATGACAGCTTGTATTTAAATTAAGGTGCAAAGATATCTGAAATTGCCTTTTTCGTAATCCTCGAAGGAAAATATACTTTTAAGAGAAAATAAATAAAGTTTGAATTAAATATAATAGAAATGCTTCAAGCAGAAACCATTATAACAGCTATGCTGCCTTTACATGTGATATCTATAGATATTTTATGAAAGATATGGATAAGACTAATATTCCGGTAATCTCTCACTTATCTTAATGATTGATAAGTACCATATGCTGAAAGCAAATATATGTTTGTATGTCCACTGTTATACAGGAATAACTACAACTATCAAAGTAAGTCTTGATTACTTAAATCAGTTAAACACAAGAAATATTGGTGCGCATAAAATAAATGATTATTTGGATTTTTTTAAATGAAATAAAAACTTTTTAAGGTGTTTTTTTTAATCCCCCTAAGAATATAAAGGTTAGAAATAAAAGGCATATGTGGGGATGTTTATACAGTTGACTTACAATTTGAGGTTCAATACATTCACATAATAAATTTTCTATGCTGAAGTATTAGTACAATCTTGTTTGATTACTTCTATTGTGATTCTGAACGATTGTAGTTTACATTTAAAGAATGTTATATATGTATATTGTTAGCCAAAATTGATTTCCGTTTCGATTTTGATTTTAATTCATCTATATAATCTGTAAAATTCATTGGAAAATTATAAGTGGATTTGACATATCTGTTATTTCTAAATATTTTAAAAAAGATACGTAAGTTTTAGCTATGAAAATTCATTGAAAATGTTTCAATTGCTTGCTAGATCCCGGTGTTGAGAATTGGGAGCACAATAGTTTTCTTTGTCTGTTTTCTACCAATGAGTCCCGTCTGTTTGTCTGTCCATTCGCTAGTCTATCTGTCATTAATTATTGATAACGCATAAACTCCAAATGTATGAGCGGGACTCCAATGAAATTATATAGATGTGCATATATATTTCTTTTTGTAAAAATTGGCTGATCAATCTCGAAATTTTTTTTTGTTAAAACAGATAAATTTTGAGAAAGGATTTCTGTAAACGCAAAACCTAAAAAAGCATAAGCGAAACGCTAATGAAATTGTGCGCATTTTTTATCAACATATCAATATGTGAACACTATTGTTTGGTGAAAATTGACTGATGATTTAAAAAAACACTTTTTAAATAAATTTTGTAAATGTAAAACCACAACAGTATGAACCCCATGGAGATTTTGCATAATTGCTGGGTATAATTTCATATTAAAACATACATATTTCGTTTCGACAAATAATCTTCGTCAGTGTCGGTCCTTTTCAAAATGAACCAATGTGCACATAATGATATATTTCACAAATCTTCCTATTCCTGATTTCCCATGAAAAAATTGTAACTATAGACTCTCCAGACCCAGGCGTGTAGTGGAGAATGCCTTTGGTATTCTGGCACACAAGTTCCGAGTTTTTCTGAGGACCATGAACCAGAGGCCAGAGACACACAGAAAAATGATCAAAACTTGTGTGATCCCTCACAATCTCATCAGACAGAGATATCCAGCCACCGACAAAACCCTGATGGACTTAGAGGACAAGAACCAGAATGTCATCCAAGGGGCATCGATTCTGAATGCTTACCATGAGAGGGCAAGGAACAGAACTCAGGATGGGAGACAAATAAGGTTATACCTGAGCCACTACTTTACCTCAAAGGCTTGTTCGATGCCATGACAGGACAGGATGATCCAATAATTATTCCCACAATGCAGTGACAGTAAAATCAATACAAAGACTTTAACATTGTGATGATGAACAAATTATTTTCACATATTGCATTGTAACTTAAAGCACTATGTGTATGGAGTAATAAATCTAGTTTCTGAAATTTTGAATGAAATTTACTTTAATATAGAAATTAAAATAACTTGTAAAGTAAGGATAAAGAGGGAAAAATAAGGTAATTACATTAAATTTCCCGAGGCCGGCCAAAGGTCATAGCATTGTCGGTTCGATTTCGACTTATGAGGTTGGTGATTCTTTGGTTTTTCGTCTCTCTTTTAACTCACTTTATCACATTTGATTGTCACATTGAAGTTTTTGGTGTGTGTTTTTTATTGTTATTGACTTAACTAAATCTTTGGCAAGGAAATTATTGAACAGTTCTCTAGAAGACAATATTCGTGAAAATGTCCTCGTTAATACCCTCATCCCTTTTATCATAAATTGAAATTTGTACTAACAATATTACCTTATTTTTTGTCAATGCTTATATTTATTAATTATTGTAACACTTGACATTTTAATTAACAAGGGAACACGCCACCATTCAGCATCTGTAATATTGTTAAGGATTAAAGCTTAGTTATATTCAAGTGTACTTTGTGTATACAAATTAAGTTTGCTTGTGTTTTTAGTTGCACAAATTTCATTTGATCAAAGCCAAATGGGTTAGACGCAAGTGCATTATACTTAATATATCTTCTGCACAATACAAAATATATAATGATCTAAGTTAAAAGGCTGAACTAATATACACGATAAGTGCCAAAGAAAAATTGTACAATGCATAGTGATGTGTATCATACGGTGTGGAATCTTTTTTATCTAATAATGTTTCGTCAAACTATATCAAAGAAAAGAGTTTTATATCCATACGACAACCTTCGGGAATTCAGTTAAAGTTATTAAATTTGAAAGGCATTTCATTTGAATAGAAGACACAGTCAAATAGGAAATGGCATTTATCCTTGATATTGACGTATAAAATTTCCACATATTTTGTTAACTTATATAGTTTCCTCAAAAGAGTCTTTTACGAATCCGCAAAAAGTACATATTACTTTTCTGCAAATTATCCGGTCTTTTATCTATCATTTTTATTAAGGAATGATCTACATGATTATTCATTTTCTGAATGTTCACATTGTTTATTATTATACATTTATTGAATTTTGAGTATGTGTGTTTGATACAGTCTAAATATGCCAAAAATGAAAGGGTTTTGTCGTTTAGATATTTCCAAGAATATTTTCATACTTTTATCTATTATATAAATAACATTTTATATCATTATTGAACTGCTATTATATAAATAGAAATATACTTATGTTTTTTTTTTTTTTTCAATATATATGCGGAAACGTACAACAATTGTTCTAAAATACTATTTGAAATAAATGCGGAAAAGAAGGCCGAAGATTTCAGGAAACGTAAAAAAAAATTTGCGGAAGAGGAATGTTGAAATGCGGAAACGTGAAATGCCCTTCGAAACCCAATCACATTGACGTGTCAGAACAAATATAGAGCTCTAAATCTAAATTAGTCATAGTTAGAAAAAGAAGCCGAACATCTAAATTGAGTTAAAATAGTGTTCAGTTTTTTTGGAACATACAAATAATGTAGGAGTGGATCCTATCGTTTTTTCAATTCAGATTTAGGATTGGATATTGAGTCTGATCTTCGAATGAAAAGTAAAGGCTATTCCTATATTACATTGTTGACGGAGTAAATACTTTAGAAGTGAGCGATAACCTGCATTATGGTAAAATGACATCGTGTCCATTTCGCAAGGGATATTTAAGGTAACACATGAATTCTGTTTTAAGTTACTGTATACAATCATACCACATACATTTCAAAATCCTTCTTCTTTTTGCTTTGCGGGGGTGTGGGAGTACACTGATTTGTCCTATACTTTTACACTTCATGTTTTTCATAATTCTCTGTGTTACCAAGTAAGATAAAACATTTAAGACCTTGAAGTTCTTCATATAACTCTTTCTTTAAGCCTAATGATTTAGATTTTGAATTTAGGCTACAGTAGTTTACCGACCTTTAAATCTCGTCAATCAATTAAGACGAGAATAATCATGGTAACAAAGAAAACACTGAGAGAATCGCATGAACTCCAAAAGGAGCGAGACCTAGTGCGTCGACAAAGTAAGCGTCTCATGGTGTAGATTGCTATTATGACAGCATCCCGCGAGGATGTTTTTCTTGTTAAAAATTGTCTTCACAAGCAGAAAATAATTCTAAACATGTATTCATTTGTCACATTCACATTTAATTATAAATCTAAATAAATGAAGAATATATTTTGTCCCAATTACGGACCCTGATGAACAACACACCACTGAAACATATCAATATGCTTTAGATAACAGTCATGCAATGAAATTATAGGCTGTTTTACATTCTTATTGTTTCCAGCTGAAAAAGCAGTCAGTAATAGTGTTTGTGTTTGTCCTAGGTACTACATTGTATATTGATATACTCAATTATGGGATAGCAAATTCCAGTATTTCTTACCTACATAAAGGAAAACATCGTACATGAACATTTTCAACAACGAAAGAACTGAAATCGAATTTCGAAACATTAATTACCCTTGCCTTAGGGAGATATTATACATTTATTTTGTTTGCTTTAAGGACACATGAAGATTAATTCACACAAGTTCAAGATGCCCTAGCTGGAGACTGCAATAGTTTTTGAGGGTGAAAAAAATTCAAATGACCCTGATGCAAGGGAAATGAAAGCCGCTGATTTGACATCAGAAAACAGAACATTCATGTAAACCTGCAATTTCTCATTTTGTTTTGATTTTGTATCAATCATTCATGGTTGATCACATGACATGTTCTTATTCTGTTTTTATTATACGCCTGTAATAAGCTCGAAAAGGATATTGACAATGATTTTGTTGTGTAAAAAATCATTGAAACGCTAAATATAAACCGGGCGTTAAGTCGCGCGACCGATCAACTGTACAAATATGATGCTTTGTTCAGTGTCACGTCGGAAGGTTTCAACAAACCAAATCCTTATTTAGCTATTAAGATATCTATACAGTGGAATAGTTTGTATTGGTTTCCGCATTTTTTCAAGAAACCTGATAAATTTTGGGTTTTATATATGTATCTATTTCATCTACAAATATTCCAGTTCTTCTAAATACTGCTCTCCGAATAAATCTGTGTTAAACCATATTTTTTGTAGCCGTTACAATTCCCTATTCCATTATCAATATTATAAAATACACTAAATAAATGAACAAAATAGTTAGATTTTGCTTAAAATACTATTGTTCGTTTGGAGATAGAGTATACCGTTAAGTGATC
This sequence comes from Mytilus coruscus, assembly GCA_017311375.1. Classification (NCBI taxonomy): domain Eukaryota; kingdom Metazoa; phylum Mollusca; class Bivalvia; order Mytilida; family Mytilidae; genus Mytilus; species Mytilus coruscus. The sequence goes on from CM029599.1 coordinate 72,162,227, forward strand.
GATATTCTGTTGGGGTTGAATAGCGCCCTGTTATCGTAGAGTGTTTCTTTACTGTAATGTATATATATTGTCAATATATTTGTATGCCCCACGCTAATAAGTAAGTCCGTCAGTCCTTCAGTCATCTTGGTTTCTTGATGATAAATACAATACGATTTGAATATAGAGTCGCATATAATAAGTGGGAAATTCCTATATTTTGACATCAATATATCTAAAATTGTCCGAAATTATCGCAGTAATGGAGTTTCCGGAAATTTACTGTAGAACCTCAAATTGGGTTGGAAACCATCTTTAATATATGTCACACAGAATGATTGAAAATTCTTATTCATTTTGATATCAATGTGTTAAAGTGACTTAAAAATAATAAACTCGTGCAAAAACTTGATTTCTAAATACACCAGATTATTCCCCCTCAAACCTTGCACTCTCGTCCGGTCGTGAGGGTACTAATTTACAACAACGTTGGGTCGGAATGGCACGTAAAAATCCGATGCATCGGTTGGGGAAAGTGCCACAACCGACGCACGAAAAAAATCCTACAACAACTGTTTGAGGGGTCCGTATGTATCATGGTGCAAGGCAGAATTGCTTCCTCTACCTAACAAACCCTCATTTTCAAAGTCCACATTTCCAACCGATTCCCGTCTTACAACTTTGCCGTTCATACATATAAGTTGTAATGTTAATTTGTTTTCGTCAAGGATATGCGTGTAATAATTATTGCTGGAACTTGCTTGTTTTGATATTCTTAAATTTTTCTTTGTTGCAATTTTACTTTTATAAAGATGCGTTGTATGCATTTGTACTGAGTGATATTCGTGTACATGTAGTATAACAGCTTTGCATAACTTAATAATTTGTAAACATCTGAGGTAGCATAATTGTAAATATATACCAGAAGGGACAAGTGCATACCACATCACTCAATGAGGCATATATAAAAAGAAGATAACATTTCATTAGTTTCATTAGAAACGCTCAAATCCAGGGATGTATAAATAAGTAGATACGTTAAGAGCTATATGACAAAAAGGGATATAAAAAGAATAGCCAAATACTTTTATCGACAACTTTACCTAATGGAGTTGAAACCTTAGTATATTAATATTTTCATAATTTATCAATGGGATATTTTAGAAAAGTTATGTTATTAATTATGTCAGTACCGAAACACTGACTCGTGGTTTGAGATGATGACACCCTCGGGGACTAACAGTCGACCAACAGTTGAATAATCGACCTAGTGTTAGCGAACGAAAATTACACTTTATTAGTTATGCTTCCGAGCCGCTTTTCCGAATTTACACATTGATGTTTAAGTCGAAAACATGAATATGCAGTCAGACTGTTTATACTGATTAATTTAAAACTCAGAGGATTTTCGAAAATTAACAGGATACACGTACACACATTCTTGGCGTAATCAACTTATAATATTGAATAGGATTTTATCTTAGATTATACCAACTTTACATTTTTTTCGATTTTCAAAAATGTATATCCTGTCGTTTGTTAGACAATTAAGAGTGTGTTTTGTAACATAAAATCAAAAGCCAGTTATGTTATGTGGAAATAGTAAATGTTTCACTTTTCAATAATATGAACCGATTTCAGACTTGTTTTCATTTAAATGACACCAATTTCCCAATAGATGGTTACATGTTGTTACTAATTTTCAAAAAAATGTATTACAAATTTTGCTTTTTTTGAGGTGTTTCTGAAAGGAAAAATTTGATATATTTTCAAGCCAGAACGTACCATTAAATTCCAATTGTTACATGCGTAGACATAACTGTAAAGAATTATGCAATACGAAACGAACAAACTGAGCAAGCGTATTTTTGAATATTATAAACATTTTAGAACGTCTTTTGAGATTTTAGTGGAATATGAAAAGAAAACTTCCGAACAGTATAAAAGAATGTTTTGGGTTTTTTATATTTTTGTTCTTGAAGTAGTTGATATGGTCATAATTATAAATTAACTGTTTACAAAACTTTGAATTTGTTTGAAATACTAAGGATCTTCTATCCCAGGAATAGATTAACTTAGCTTTATTTGGAAAACCCTTTCGAAATTTCGGGTCTTCAATGCTCTTCAACTTCGTACTTTATTTGGCCTTTTTTTACTTTTTTGATTCGAGCGTCATTGGTGAGTCTTTTGTAGACGAAACGCGCGTCTGGCGTACAAAATTTTAATCCTGGTATCTATGATGAGTTTATTTACAAAAATGAAATTAACACTTTATAAAGTCGTACGTCCGTAGAGCTTTTCTGGATTTACCTTCATCATGAATTCTCAAACCTTAACATTTGAAATTCAGAGACGTATAAATACGTCGACAGTTTAGAAGCTATGTGACCAAAATAAACCTAAAATGAGTAGCCAAATTAATCTTCAGTCAACTTCGCAAGAGGGAGTTGGAACCTTATTCTCATAATTTACGCATTCCACATAAAAAGTCTGTAAAAAGTAAAATAACAAAAATACAGAACTCCAAGGAATACATGCCAGATCATATTGTAGATGGGACAACTATAAACCTGAGACTAAAAGTTGAATAGTGCTTTTTCATTTTTTATCAACTAATACAGTGTTACAAGTGATTCACCAAATACTGCTATTTAGATCATTTAGAGACAATTGTGTAATTATATATATTTTATATGGTAAATTAATTTTAATTGGGTTTTAACGAGGTAATGAATTCAACACAGAAAACACAGGACTGATAGTATAGAATACAGATAATCACTGGGGTGTTGATAATATGACGGTTGCTATCTGTGCCAATTGTAGGACAATATTATACGGATTTTCTAAGATAAACTGCTTACTCTTATGTTCTAATTTTGTATATTTTGTAGGAAATGGGCACAAATGTCCTGTTTATGTTCGTAATGATATTAATACCTGGAGTCTCATATGGTAGTTCAAACTGGCAATACGGTGCTATATTAGACGCCGGAAGTAGTAGTACAAAATTGAAAATCTACCGATGGCCTCCTAGAACTTCTTTAGATTCTGTCCTAGACATCAAACAAGTGGGTAAAAGTGAAAAATATTCTCCTGGAATTTCAGACTATGTGGATAAATTGGGAAATATTAGCAATTACATTGGAGAGATGATTGAAAGAGTGAAGGAAATTATACCTAAAAATATCCACAGTACTACATCTTTATACCTATTAGCAACAGCAGGTAGTATTAAATAATAGTATATATGTTTTATGTTTTTTTTTTCGGAGCATCGATTTTCATGCCTTTTCCTGATTACAGATTTCATATGTTTGAATATGTATCACCAAGAAAATTACTTTGACATTGTGCTACAGTTATAGGTTCGTTTCAACATCAGTCACTAATATATAGTCTATGTAACATGTTTTACTTCTTTTTCTAAGGTTTACGCGTCCTTCCAGAAGACGATGCAAGCAATTTAATGAAGGCGATTCGAAATGTTCTTCAAAACAAGACATTAAATCCATTTGTGTTTAATCCTTCAAATGTGAAAATTTTATCTGGAGAAGAAGAAGGCGTGTTTGCCTGGATAACCATTAACTACCTCAAGGATTATTTTGGTTCTGATAGGTGAGTTCGCAGAGTACAATCATATTTTCTAAACTCAATTTAATTTCACATTACAATGGAACTTCGACCAAATATGTAGGGCTGGATATCCCATCAAAAAGAGCTTGCTTAATTGTTTATTCATTAATCAATCAAAAATTGTGGAGAGGCCATTTTAAAGAAACCCAACATATCCCGGATAGGTGGTAAATAGAATATTTTACACGTCTAGCATACTTAATTATAAAGCCTGGTATCTTTGATAATCCTTCAAATGTGAAAATTTTATCTGGAGAAGAAGAAGGCGTGTTTGCCTGGATAACCATTAACTACCTCAAGGATTATTTTGGTTCTGATAGGTGAGTTCGCAGAGTACAATCATATTTTCTAAACTCAATTTAATTTCACATTACAATGGAACTTCGACCAAATATGTAGGGCTGGATATCCCATCAAAAAGAGCTTGCTTAATTGTTTATTCATTAATCAATCAAAAAATTGTGGAGAGGCCATTTTAAAGAAACCCAACATATCCCGGATAGGTGGTAAATAGAATATTCTTACACGTCTAGCATACTTAATTATAAAGCCTGGTATCTTTGATGAGTTTTTTTTTTATAACCACTGGGTTAATGCCACTGTTGGTGGAGGTTTCTTTCTAAAAGGTATCACCAGCTAAGTAGTCAGCACTTCTGTGTTGACATGAAATATTGATATGGTCATATTTATGAATTAACGTTCGTCTGGCGTACACCATTTTATCCTGGTATCTATAGTGAGTTAATTCAAGTGTTTATAACTGAATTAAGGAACTAAGGAGTTTTTACCCAGGAATACTTAACCTCAGCTATATTTGGCAAAAAAAATATTCGGAATTCGTGTCCTCAATGCTCTTCAACTTCGTCCTTGATTTGGCCTTTTAACATTTTTATTGGAGCGTCTTTGATGAAGCTTATGTAGACGAAACGAGCTCCTGATGTACAAAATTTATTCCTGGTATCATTGACGAAGGGTTTTTTATGTTCTATTAGCCCGGATATTAAATTATAACGGTTTTAATTTTTCGAGGTAACTCACCTACTGGAATCAAGTAAAGAATTTTTCTTCACTCTTTTCTACAAGGTGAGTTAGTTCGATTTTTTTTTCTGCCTATCAAAGGAGCATATATAACCTCCACTAGTATTTATTGAGACTTTGATGTTTTATGAACATATTTTTATACGACCGCAAAAAAATTTTGCGGTCGTATATTGGTATGACGTTGGCGTCGTCGTCGTCGTCGTCGTCGTCGTCCGAAGACGCATTGGTTTTCGCACTCTAACTTTAGTTTAAGTGTTTGGATCTCTATGAAATTTTACCATAAGGTTCAATATCACAAAAGGAAGGTTGGGATTGATTTTGGGGTTATGGTACCAACAGTTAAGGAATTAGGGGCCAAAATAAGCATTTTGTAACTTCCAGACATAACTTGTGTGTTAGTGTATGGATCTCTCTGACATTGTACCACAAGGTTCCATATCACAAAGGAATGCTGGGATTTATTTTTGGGGTAATTGCCTCAAAATTTTAGGGAATTAGGGGCCAAAAGGGCAAAAACAAGCATTTTCTAGTTTCATGACAATAACTTGTGTGTAAGTGTATGGATCTTTCTGAAATTGTACTACAATGTTCCTTATCACAAAGGAAAGCTGGAATTGAGTTTGGGGTAATTGCCTGAAACGTTTAGGAATTAGGGGTCAAAAGGGGCCAAAAATAAGCATTTTCTAGTTTCAGACAATAACTTGTGTTCAAGTGTATGGATCTCTCTGAAATTGTACTGCAAGGTACCATACCTCAAAGGAAGGCTGGGATTGAGTTTGGGGTGATGAATCATAAGGGGTTCAAAAATTTGGGGGTTTCTTTTTTCTTTAAAATTTTCGATTTTAAGTTGGTTATTTCTGATTTATATTTAAAAGCAAATAATAATGATATGGCAGGAGATACACACCAAATAGGATGTGTAAATTATTATATAATAAGTATTGTGCAATAGCAAGAAATTTTCAATTGCACAGTATTGCACAATAGCAAGAAATCTTCAATTGCACAGTATTGCGCAATAGCAAGAAATTGTCAATTGTACAGTATTGCGCAATAGCAAGAAATATTCAATTGCACAGTATTGCGCAATTGCAAGAAATATTCAATTGCACAGTATTGTGCAAAAGAAGATACTTTGTATAAATTGCTTATTTCTTGACCAATTTCAATGGGTTTTTATTCTTGAACTCTTGGGGTTCTTTAATATGCTGAATCTAACTGTGTATTAAGTTTTTGGATTTTGGGCCCCGTTTTTAAATTGGTCCACATTGAGGTCCAAAGGGTCCAAAATTAAACTTTGTTTGATTTCATCAAAAATTGAATTCTTAGGGTTCTTTGATATGCTGAATCTAAACATGTATTTAGATTTTTATTATGGGCCCAGTTTTCAAGTTGGTCCAAATCAGGGTCCAAAATTAAACTTTGTTTGATTTCAACAAAATTGAATATATGGGGTTCTTTGATATGCTGAATCTAACCATGTATTTAGATTTTTGATTTTTGGGCCCCGTTATCAACTTTGTCCACATTGAGGTCCAAAGGGTCCAAAATTAAACTTTTGTTTGATTTCATCAAAAATTGAACTCTTGGGGTTCTTTGATATGCTGAATCTAACCATGTATTTAGATTTTGGATATTGGACCATAATCGGTGAATGTCCAATTTAAAATTTTTAAGTTCTTAGACCACATTCATTCTGTGTCAGAAACCTATGCTGTGTCAAATATTCAATCACAATCCAAATTCAGAGCTGTATCAAGCTTGAATGTTGTGTCCATACTTGCCCCAACTGTTCAGGGTTCGACCTCTGCGGTCGTATCAAGCTGCGCCCTGCGGAGCATTTTATATTTGATGAAATTGTAATAAAGGTAACAAAAAGGATATTGACCAAGGAATAATAGGGGAAAGGGGGCAATCCGTCAACAAGTTGCCGTTTGGGTATTTTTATCGTTGGGTTGCTTTCTCTTTGACGTATAAATATATACATGCAATCTCTTTTTATTCATAATATAGATATAAGAAGATGTGGTATGAGTGCCAATGAGACAACTCTCCATCCAAGTCAAAATTTATAAATGTAAACCATTATAGGTCAAAGTACGGTCTTCCACGGAGCCTAGGCTCACACCGAACAGTAAGCTATAAAGGGCCCCAAAAAATACTAGTGTAAAACCATTCAAACGGGAAAACCAACGGTCTAATCTATATAAAAACGAGAAACGAGAAACACTTATGAACCACATCAACAAACGACAACTACTGAACATCAGATTCCTGACTTAGGACAGGTGCAAACAAATGCAGCGGGTTTAAACGTTTTAATGGTACCAAACCTTCACCCTTTTTCTGAAACAATAGTGTAACATCACAACATAGAAAGACACACTATAAAATATCAACTGAAATAGCTTAACTCAATCAAAGGACATAGTAACACCATTGAACATACACTGAACAAATAAATTTGACCTATGATACAATATGTTCATGTTCATAAGTTTCAAATAATGCCGTCGTAACGATAACTTTCATAATCATTTATTGAGCAATTCTGTGCTTCAACTATCATTTCACACGCATTACATAATTTATGTAACTTCTATTACTCTTTAATGGCCTTTAATCTTTTTTGGGACATGCTGATAGATAATCCTGAAATTGGCAAAAAAAAAACATTATTTAAACAGCATTCCATTCAGATAGCATTGTTTTGATAACAAACATCTGATAAGTCTTTTTAATGATCATTCGCTCTCATTACACATTCTAGTTGTACACTTTCATCGACAAGCGTGGCAAAGATGCCTGCTGTATCAGATTAATCTATACAGTTTACTTGATGGATGCCAAATTTTTAGTAACCAATTAATGATATTTTCATTCTAAAGTACGTTGAGACATTCTATAGAGTAAGGTTATGTCGAAGTAATTCACTGCACTACGGTAATCAATGGTCATTATGCAGTGTTAATAACTTCTTGTAAAAACTTATTCATTTGTCAACTTGACTAACATACAAAAACCTAAACATTGATAAAGCACTGGTATTTTTTTTCAAATTATCATCCTACAATAACTTATTATTGACTAATTTATGTAAAGTACCTAAATAAAAAAAAATATGAATTTTTAAACGTTATGCAGACAACCATCAATTAAATTAAAATAACACAAACGAATATATATGTCTATATTTACACATACAAAACAAAACTTGGTGCAAACAAAGTCTAGTAATCATCATCTATTTATATGTAGTTTTAAAAAATTGAGGAAAAGATTATGATAGTAAAACAACTCGAAATCAGCACGCTGTCGTTTATTTTTCAAAGTTTACTTCCCGTAAATCAATGAGGACATTTTCATGTAGTTTTTAAATGGTTTAACCTTTAAAACAGTAGCATACACGATTATATTTCTTTTTTAATTCAAGACCTCAATCACAGGCAGTTGGTGTTTTAGAAATGGGTGGTGGATCAACACAAATTGTATTCCTGCCTGATGGTCCCTTGTTAGCCAACATGTTTCAGGTCCGTATAGCAGGGAAAAGATACAGTCTCTATGCACATAGTTATTTGTTTTACGGACAGGATTATATGATCTTCAGAATAAGAAGATACATCATACAGCAAAATCCTCGGTTGTCATCTCTTCAGAATCCATGTATGTTAACAGGTAATATCATACAGCTCAATCTTTTGTCGTCCCTTCAATAAAATCCATGTATGTTAACAAAATCTCAAATCAATCCATGTATGTTAACATCATCTTGATAAAATCCATGTCTGTTAACAGGTAATATCATACAGCTTAATTCACTGTTGTCATCTTAAGAAAATTCACATATATTAACAGGTAATATCATAGAGCTTTAAAATCGTGTGTCGTCATCTCAATAAAATCCATGCATGTTAACAGATAATATCATACAGCTTAATCCTTTGTCGTCATCTCAATAAAATATATGCATGTTAAAACAGAGCTTAATCATATGTCGTCATGTCAATAAATCCATGTCTGTTAACAGGTAATATCATACAGCTTAATCCTTTGTCGTCAGCTCAGTGTACCCCATGTTTGTTAACAAGTAATGTCATACAGCTTCATCATTTGCCACCACCTCTATAAAATCACAGTTTGTAAACAGTAATGTCATACGCATAAAATTTATAGAAAATGATATTTCATCAAAAGCCATTTATATCAACAGATATATTATACAGCTTAATCCTTTGTCGTCACTTCAAAGAATCTTATGTTTCTCCATAAACTCTTCATAGTTTCCAGGCTTAAAACGAATACGTTAGTCGCGCGTTTCGTCTACAAAAGACTCATTAGTGACGTCCGATTTAAAAAAGATTGAAAAAATGTCAAATAAAGTAAGAAGTTGAAAAGCATTGAAGACCCAAAAGTCAGAAAGGTATTATCATACAGCTTAATCCTTTCTCGTCGCCTCAATATATACCATGTGTATACCATGTGTGTTAACAGGTTATATATCACACAGCTTAATCCTTTCCCAACATCTCAATAAAAGACATTTTTGTTAACAGTGAAAGTATACAGCTAAAACCTGCGATTTCATATTATTTATCGCTTTACGTTTTTGAGTAATACATCCTTGGGTTTCAAATATTGGGCTTTTTATGTTTTTTTTATTTTCTAGTATCACGTTGTCGATACTGCTGCTGGTGGATAAGTAGTCCCCGGTGGTATCATCAGCTCGGTAGTTAGTGGCACCCCCCTTTTTTTTTTTTTTTTTGCTTCTTCATTATTTTACTTTAAGCAATTTATCACTTGCTTGAGTAATTTCATTCCGTGCACATAGCAATTTGGGAGTTAATTTTTGCATAGGATACGAGGAACCTTCATATATTAACGAGATTGTCCCTACATAGAATCTATCGTATGCAAAGTGAAAGTATGTAGCTGAAATTATTGGCTTTCGTTTGTACTACCACAAAAAATAAAGAATAAAATGATGTATGATTTATCTACATAAAAATGGATCTTTTTCGATGTCGAAATAGAAACTTGCCATCCTAAGTCTTTGCCTGATTAAAAGCGCTGTCATCAGAGCGATCTGACTTGTTAACATGTTATTTCAAAAAGCTAAATCCCCAGTCGTTATCCGTCAAAAACAATTTTATTAACAGGAAGTATCATATAGCTAACACATAGTTAACAGGTAAGATAATATAGTCATCCCATCATAATTAATTTAAGTTAACAGGTAATATCAAACTGTTAAAATCCATGTATGTTAACGGGAAATTTACTTTAAATAAATTGAGATTATTCAGAAAAACTTTTTGTTAACTGGTAAACAGGCAGATTTGTCATCAAACAAAATTTGTATTCGTTACATTGAAATATTTAAGTTTTAAGTACTGGTTTTGCTGTTAATGTATGGGATCTTGAATCAATATATGGGTTCAAAATACAAATATTGTAAATATAGGTCATATAACACAGAATGTAGAAATGTGTAGAAACGTGTACACAAAAATAGTAATATCCACTCCTCGGTAGTCGTCACTGAAAATTCGATGTATGATGACTGACAATTTCATAAAATACACAACAAAATTTAATCATAATCCGTAATTCATTTATATAAAAAAATAGACAATGTAGAAAGAAAGATCCAAATTCATCAAAATGCACAGTACAAAAGAACAAAATGGGGGGAGTAGGTTTTAGCCCAACCAGGATCCCGGAGTAGCAACAAGAGATGACAGTCTTATTCAAATATGGTCATCAGACCTTCTCAAAGGCATGCTATGCGGGTGTATAAACTGCCGAAATATAGGTACTTTAAATTTTATGCATCGTGTAGGGAATTGTTACACTCTTTTCAGGTAAAGGACACCTGCAGCGTATTTTAATAGGTCCTTAGTTGGCGTTCTGCAAAGTCATTTTTCGAACACAGTCATCTTCTTTAAGTTTCCAGTGACGGTCCAAAATTTCCTTTCTCCATCTAAGTGTACCCAATTTAGCGATACTACGTATTAGATTTCTTGTTAAAGTACTCCCGTCTTGAATATGCATGAAATGTTTGCCACTGGGCGTTAATCAAAAAGTTGTTGATTACATAACAAACTTATCATAGTTGGTGCTTTTCTGTTAAAAGAAAGATAAATCAGTGATAAAAAGGTCAAGTCACTCATTACAAATACTTTATAACATTTGTCTACGTCTGTCACATCTGGATAAAAAGTTATGTAACGAAACTTCTTCAGAATGATTTCTCTCGTTATAACGCCCTCTAAATGCAATATAACTATATAATTCAAAATATATAAATAGATATAAGAAGATGTGGTATGAGTGCCAATGAGACAACATCCATCCAAGTCAAAATTTATAAAAGTAAACCATTATAGGTCAAAGTACGGTCTTCAACACGGAGCCTTGGCTCACACCGAACAGTAAGTTATAAAGGGCCCCAAAAATTACTAGTGTAAAACCATTCAAACGGGAAAACCAACGGTCTAATCAATATAAAAAACGAGAAACGAGAAACACTTGTGAACCACATCAACAAACGACAACTACTGAACATCAGATTCCTGACTTAGGACAGGTGCAAACAAATGCAGCGGGTTTAAACGTTTTAATAGTACCAAACCTTCACCCTTTTTCTGAAACAATAGTGTAACATCACAACATAGAAAGACACACTATAAAATATCAACTGAAATAGCTTAACTCAATCAAAGGACATATTAACACCAGTGAACATACACTGAACAAATAAATTTGACCTATGATACTATGCAAATACAAAATCAATAAACTAAGGGAAGAATAATAAAAGTAACATGTTATATTGGTATGAAATGTTAAACAATTTAAGAAAAACAATATGCTCCAACAAAAATATCAGCCATTTGCAATAACTTTAAACACAGGTAAATGAAAATAATTTTGTTGTTAGGTATACGTGTACAGTTCCAATAGAGAAAGGAAATATTTTTACAAAATAAATAATTTTGATGTCCATAGTACGAAGTGGAAATTTATAGTAGTACCAAACACTTATCAAAGCTGGTATATAGACCAGATATAACCCTGAATAACATTAAATAACAAAAAAGCATTACAATTAGTATCAACAGGTCAAATAAACAAGAAAGTACGATTTGAGAGTACTCGCAATTACTGACAGCTAGTTAAAAGCCAAAACAATAATTCAAAATCATGCATCAGAGACTAAAATCAACTAAAACACATCCCAGGGATTTAGTATTTTAACGTCATGGACAGTCAAAGAAGACATGACTTGTGCAATGCCAAAAATAAATGTATCGACAGACAGTAGGATAGTTAGGAGTTTAACCTCTTTATAGATCAAAATGAACGTGGGTGTGTCTTTATACATCCCGTTTGAAAAGAATACAAATTTAGTTATGTTTTAATTTGCTGATGACAAAAAGTCTGGTTATTGGATGGTATTATACGTTATTGTATATAAGACATTATAAAAGTCGCTTGAATGGCGAAATCTCAAGGATCTAAAGTGGACCACTGACCACTAAAAAACTAAAAACTTGCAAATCTTACAATAATGTTCACTTACCGACTACGCATAGACAGTTTGTAAATTCACTATAGAAAAATTAAAACGTCTAAGATAATTTGGTTTAAGCCTATGAACCTGATCTAACCCAGCTTCCCGTCGAGCAATTAGACAGGAGGATCCCATGCTTAGCTGATTTTAAAGATAAATTTATACTAGATATATAGACAATTTGATCGAACCGGCGTTTTTGAACTATATTTAGCTCATGATCTAATTTCCACATTTCAGCGTTTCTAGAACTACAATGTACTGACTTCTTCATTCTTTTTTCTATAATCTTGGAGTTTGGTTGTTATTTTTAAATGCATTAGTAGATTGTAATCAAACAACAGCTATGTATCTTATTCCTACGAATCACTGTGGGTTAAAAACTAAATAATGTTCACATCATCATTCCATGTCGTCAATAGTTCCATCAAAATAAAAGAAATAAACACCTAAAAAGATTTTAAAACATAATATGAGTTATAAAATTTTGTAGGAGATAAAACAGAACTGATATATGAAGGAGATACAAAAACGTTCATTGGAGAAGGAAATCCATCAAAGTGCCTTACCATTATCAATTCCTTCCTTAAAAGTGCCCCCGACGATATGTGTTATCCAAAACCTTGTGCAATTGGACGAACATATCAGCCTTCAATAGGAACGGACAATTTCTATGCTTTAGCAGCCTTTACATATGCACCACATTCACTGAACACAGTAGATTCTTCAGGGAAACTTAATATTGGTCTACTCAATGATACAGCTTTTAACTACTGCCAGAAGGTATGTATACTAGACGTGGTGGCTACGTTTCTATTCTACTTTAAGTATGCATTGCCTTAGGGACAGGACGTCATTCATGTTGTTATAACTTGTGTCCAATCCCTTTTGCTACTTTTGCAATTAAAATATGTTTAAACTAAACTGAAATGGTTTAAATCTTTTACTCGGTCTAACCAATTAAATTTAGTATCATGTTAAGCTTCTTTTGTGCTTGGTGTTCTGGTTAAATTATAAATGGTCAAAGGGCTATTCTCCGTTCAGTATCAATCTATTCAAAGTTAGAGTTGTCTAGATTTGCTCATGGTAAAGTAGAGGCAACAGTAATTTACAGATGTTCAAATCTCACACCTTTATTAAGACGATACAAATGAAGGTAAACGTTACAAAAACACTGGGAGAACGCACTCAATTGGCAATTGGAATTTTAACTACAAATGCTTATTTTCATACAAAATGTCTTGTCTTCTTACATTTTGACAGACAAATATGCAGAAATTAGTACTTTTATTCCATTTCTATTCCATTTTTCATACTACTAAGATTTAAAGGGTGTTAGCTACGATTTAGACAACAAATCAAAATACCATTATTTTTGTTTCAAGTATTTAGTATAAGCGGAATTTTGAAATAATAATAATATTTTGTTTTAAGCAGTCAGTTTGGCCCAAATTTGTCAAAATAAGTTAAAACACATCGCTGATATATATTATTGACTTGCAAGTCAATAATTTAACCGCAATTGAATTCGTATTCATGTGACCTATTTATTAACACCATAGATAAGTTACGCATGTGACTAGCTGTTTTCAGTTGTTAAAAGGGAAAAATGTCAACATTAAAAGTGAAACAAGGGGAACCATTTCGTTGACTGGTTCGATCCACAAAAAACATTCTTATATAAATAAATAAAAAAAAAAAAACGACGATTAACATATTTTCTTAACCTATAAGATGAAAACAAACAGACGTGATCGTTATCTGTTTATATTTCTATTTATGTCATTATCAGGTTATATGACCGTCGGCAGTCTTCGGAGGTCATCTCTATGGTTAATTAAATGGCGTCTAGACTGAAATACACACGAAATGCTGATACATATTATCGAGTCCATGTATTGTTAATAGTTTATTTTAGACTTTTTGTAATTTGTATATTCGTTTTAGCATGTTATTAATCAAATATGACAATTTCAGTCAAATCGGTGAACATGAATTTGATAGCTAATCCTCTTTTAGTGTATTTGAAAAGAGATTATTTGTACTATCATATGTCAATAATACATCAAAGAAAACACATAAAAGAACAAGATCAACAAGCAGTCTTAAACAACAGACAAGTAGTGTCTATACAATATTTCATGACTTTAAAGGAAATGTGAATGAAATGACAGAGTATATAGAATTAAGGCGACAGTAGTTTACACATGTTCAAATCTCTAAACTTGATTAGGAAATGAAAATAAAGATAACAAACAAAAACTGAAGGAAATGAATAACTCCAAAAAAAGTGAGACCTGTTACGTCGATAGGGTAAGTATCTCCTGGTATGCATGCATCAACCGACAGGCGAATTCACACTCGATCAAAAAAATATATAGAAAATTATCCTTTAACAGCAAATTCCATAGAATACAAAAACATTAAAACATGAATATTGCTTTCGAGACTTTTATGTGTATATTTGGTTGAGTATGAATAATAACTCCATTTTAGTTTTGGTAATTAGAAAAACGATACATAGAAAAAAAATACAATAAAAATAGTACATAAAGCACTTACAGTGATACAAGTATATATTTATTTTGGTTACATGATATAACTATTAAGTTCTGGTATTATATAAATCTCATGTTACAGTTCACATTTCGCAAAAAAATCCCAATATTTTACATGTTTCCTGTTTATTTACAAATCTATACGTATATCTACGAATTGATTTATTTGTTTCCTAAATATATTTTGATTGTATCTGTTTTCGTTGCAGACTTTAACCGATGCAACTACAAATACGTCTATCTCAGAAAAGTACGGTTCAGCATATTGTCTGATGGGATTATATATCCCAGCATTATTATCTGAAGCATATGGATTTACTTCAGAAACTCAAAAAATTACATTGATCCAAAAAATTAATGATATTTCAGTTGGTAAGTTTGATTTTTTTATATGAATTTCATTGTCCTTTTAAAGAAAAAATGTGCTACATAAAAGTCCATTTTCGTATGTATAATCAAAGTATGAGGATACAAAGAAGCCAATCAAAATTGTAAATAGAAGAACAGACATAAAAGAGAGGCGAAAGATACTAAACGGATATTCAAACTCAAGAGTTGAAAACAAACTGACAATACCATGGCCAAAAAACGAATAGCCATAGATAAAAGAAAAAGGCCGAAAAGGCAAACTTGATCACATATTTGTCCTTTCTGTTATAAATAGATGTCTTATTGGCAATTATACCAAATCTCATTATTTTTATATTGTTAACATATGTGGTATGATTTTGCTCATTGTTGAAGGCCATACGGTGACCTATAGTTGTTAACTTCTATATCATTTGGTTTCTTGTTCAGAATTGTCTCATTGGCAATCATACCAGATCTCCTTATTCTTAAAATTGATAATACACTTTCATTATTTTCACTTTGTTCTAGTTGGAGTTTCTGCATCATTAATCGTATTATTACTACGAGGCATTGCTTGTAATCAGCTTGTAATTTTGCTCACTATTTCACAAGTGCAATATTGCTTGAAAGCGGCGACGTTAGCTGTAGTTATACATGATCCATTTAGCATTTCAAACCTTTTCATTTACAATACAACTGTTTCCGAAATCATAACACAACTCTTGAAAAAGTCCGGAAAAGAGGACGGGATAAGCATCTTAATTAATAGTGGATTTGAATTATAGATGATATTCTTTCCTGTATATCTTTTTTTTAGATATCAAATTGAAAACTTTTTATAATGCTATATATATGTTTTGCACTATGTCCGAATATTTGTATTGAAAAATAAATTTGTTTAAATATTCGTCTCATTGGTAATCATACCACATCTTGTTTGATAATTCTATAAATTAAGTACATGGTATTGTAGACAAAACAACATTTCTAGTTTGATTAATGTTGGTGTGTCTTGTACTTTTTGTATGATTGTGCAAATTAAACATATCATGACTGTAACTATAGCTTTAAAATGTTTTTTTACGGTTTTAGATTGGACATTGGGAGCAATTGTATACGAAACAGAGGTGTTTGAAACCAAATGTGGCACTTCCGCAGGACATATCTCATATCCTGACATTTGTTTTATAAATATTTTACTTTTATTAACGTATCTGATAGTTAGATGATAACAAATAATTGTTTTATTAGTTTCTATATAATTGTTTTATTTGTAATTGTAGTCTGTAAATAGAATTAGAAATGTATATGAATTATTAAACTTTACACTTTCATACATAACTATCAAATAAAATATATGCCTATCCTAGTTGAATTGCCTAAATTCATTTTATATATATATATATTTTTAGGGGTGAATTCTTTCTTGATATGCGCTCAAATTCTCTTTATATGTTGGATAATGATATAGTCAAAGTCAATGGCCTATGTAAATAGTGCTACTCAAGTCCGTCCTAACAATTGTCATGACTTTTTTCATTATGACTGTAGATGGTTAAAGAATGAGTTAAAGACTGATATAAATAAAAAGAGATTTAGGGTATACATACTTTAATGAGAGAGCAACCCAATGACAAAAAGCACCAAAAGACATCTAGAGGTCAACATACAATTAATTGTTAGACGTTACGTACAATGTTGGTGACGTTATCTGATTTCATGTACCTCCGACCAAATCGGATTAAAATAAGAAAAATACCAGAAAGATCAACTTTTTGTTAAAATGATTGCTATCAATTTACATTCACTTCTGTCAATTAACTGTCCAAAAGCTAACGAGAACAATCATATGTTTTGAGTGTAGACGAGAAACAAATTAATTATGTTCTTAGAGAATTTTTCCTGCTTTCGGGTACTCATAAGTATATGAAATTAAACATTACTATACCATTTCGAAGACGAAAGTGAGGGCTTTTGGATTTCATATATGTGTGAAAAGTAAAATAACAAAAATACCAAACTCCAAGGAAAATTCAAAGCGGAAGGTCCCTTATCAAATGGGAAAATCAAAAGCTCAAACACATCAAACGAATGGAAAACAACTGTCATATTCCTGGTTTGGTACAGTCATTTCCTTATGAGAAAACTTGTGTGTAAGTGTATGGATCTTTCTGAAATTGTACTACAAGATTCTATATCACAAAGGAAAGCTGGAATTTAGTTTGGGGTAATTGCCTAAACGTTTAGGAATTAGGGGCCAAAAGGGCCAAAATAAGCATTTTCTAGTTTCAGACAATAA
This sequence comes from Mytilus coruscus, assembly GCA_017311375.1. NCBI lineage: Eukaryota > Metazoa > Mollusca > Bivalvia > Mytilida > Mytilidae > Mytilus > Mytilus coruscus. Next base: position 72,179,664 of record CM029599.1, read on the forward strand.
CTTGTGTTCAAGTGTATGAATCTCTCTGAAATTGTATTGCAAGGTACCATACCACAAAGGTAAGGCTGGAATTGAGTTTTGGGTGATGAATCATAAAGGGTTCAAAAAATTGGGGGATTTTTTTTCCTTTTTTCCTTTTTCCTTTTTTTTTCTTTAAAATTTTCCATTTTAAGTTGGTTATTTCTGATTTATATTTAAAAGCAAATAATAATGATATGGCAGGAGATACAGGATGTGTAAATTATTATATAATAAGTATTGTGCAATAGCAAGAAATTTTCAATTGCACAGTATTGCGCAATAGCAAGAAATCTTCAATTGCACAGTATTGTGCAATAGCAAGAAAATGGTGGATTAAACCTGGTTTTATAGCTAGCTAAACCTCTCACTTGTATGACAAGCGCATAAAATCCCATTATATTGACAACAATGTGTGAACAAAACAAACAAACATAATAGGTAAAATTGTCAAAAATAGGGGTACAGCAGTCAACATTGTGTTATAATCATAATCACTATAAAAACAAACAAATACGTCAACAAAGAAAAACAAAATGGCATATAGACAAAGCACATAAGCAAAAATGAAAGACAAGAATACAAAAATTGACCATAGCACGTACAATAACACAATGACGGGATGTATAAGTACCGAGCCACGACAAAGGTATATTACCAAAAATGGACTAAACAGTAAAAGTAATAATTTGAGGAATTGACCCCATTTTCGGATCTGTTAGACATTTAAATTTGATTGAAGACACCATGGAATATATCAGCCCCCTACGACACAACAGGTGAGAATGCATCTATAGCGAGATTATATGTTATAAAATGGTTGATAGCACAAACCTTTATGTAAAACAAGTTTAGAAATTGCTTTGAAAGCTAAGAACCTAATGTAAAAATAGAATGTCATTGAAACTTTGACATTGTTACCATAAACCAAGCCCAAAGTACACTGTCACAACATCGCTGAAATAAAACATGTTCTATAATTAAGTGAAAATTACTTTAACATTGCTGACTCGGAACAGCCACTTTCCGAATAAATGGTGGAGCAACACGAACCCCACCAAAAACTGGGGGTGATCTCAGGTACTCCGGAAGGGTAACCAGATCCTGCTCCACATGTGGCACTCGTTGTGTTGCTCGTGTTAGTACAAACCCAATAATAAGTCTAATTCGGTAGGTCTTATTCGAGGAAAGGGGGACGGGATTGTAGTAACGACAATTGGAACATATCCACTATCATCTGCGAAACGGATATTCCATAACGGTCAACCAACTCGTGATGGCGTCCGTAAAATTTACGAAGGGATGATTTCAACTTCACCACTTGGAACTCTTGGTTCAATAGCTTCTTTGTGAGCAGCAACCCTCTATCAAGGAAATCATGATAGGAAATACAAGCCCTGGAATATAGTATCACCTGGGAGATATATATTCCGTATGTAGGCGTTGCTGGAATGTTAGTACATAGAAATGGAAAGGTCACAATTGGGATGCTGAAATCATCTCTTTTGTCGTAAAGTTTTGTTTTCAACCGACCCTCACTGTCAATTTCTGGATGTAAGTCAAGATATGAGGCAGACTTAACTGTATCTGTTGTATCCTTTATCTCAAGTTCTATGGGATAGATGCGTTCAACAAAGTCACCAAATTTTGAATTATTTAGTGAGAGAACATCATCTATATAATGGAAAGTAAAGTTAAAGGATACTGCTAACTTTTTTTCTTTCTTCCTAAGAAGTTCCTGTATGAAGTCAGCCTCATATGGGTAAAGGAATAAGTCGGCAAGATTGTAAATGTTTGGCTTTACTATAAGGTCTCTTTGTTTTTGGTTTTATCAGCTCTTCAATGTTTGTGTGAGGTTTAGATTTTCAAATATTTTGGCCTCGAGCATCACTTAAATGACATTACTTGTCGAAATGCACATCTGGTGCAGTAATATTGGTAAAGTTCATGTTAGGCTACATAAATAACAATTTCAAACGATTCATTTCAAATTAAAAGATCGAATGTCATTGAAACTTTGATATTGTTACCATAAACCAAGCCTAAAGTACACCGTCACGACAACGTTGAAATAAAACATATTTTATAATTTAGTGAAAATTACTTTAACATTGCTGACTCGGTTTAGCCATTTTCCGAAGAAATGTTTCTTTTTAGCTAGCTAAACCCTCCACTTGTATGACAGCTCATTATAGTTCCGTTATATTGACAAAATTGGGTGAGCAACCAGGTTAATGTGACAATAATTGACATAAGATATGACAATGCCAAAAAAAACTGCAAACAAAAATATAATGAAGAAAAAACATACGAGTTCAACGTTTAAAATTATCAGAACAAAAATAGTTTAAACGTAACAATTCAAAATCAAAATTGACAATTGAAACCCTTTAGTTTAGTACCGTCATCTACTTTAAAAATATACAATTTATATTCAAATTGATCAATATATAAATCATACCATTACCGAATCACTGGGTATATAGTAAAGCTTCTTCCAGGGTTGTTGTCTTAATTTTAAACACAATTACAAAATCAATCATTTAAATAATGTCTTTGAGTACTTGCTACAAGGCGGATGGTACCGTCGAGAACTAAAATTCAAAAATTTAACAGCCGCGGTACCGAACCATTGATTGAAAACAAAAACATATGATACCGATTTTGGCGAGTTCGACACATGTTTCAAGACTAACTTTCATAAGAAACTAGATATAATTTTTATACGACCGCAAAATTTTTGTGGTCGTATATTGGTATGACGTTGGCGTCGTCGTCGTCGTCGTCGTCGTCGTCGTCGTCGTCGTCCGGCGTCGTCGTCGTCGTCCGAAGACACATTGGTTTTCGCACTCTAACTTTAGTTTAACAAATGGATCTCTAGGAAATTTTACCATAAGGTTCAATACCACAAGGAAGGTTGGGATTGATTTTGGGGTTATGGTACCAACAGTTAAGGAATTAGGGGCCAAAAAGGGCCAAAAATAGCATTTTGTAACTTCAGACAATAATCTATGTGTAACTGTATGGATCTGTCTGACATTGTACCACAAGGTTCCATATCACAAAGGAATGCTGGGATTGATTTTGGGGTAATTGCCTCAAAATTTTAGGAATTAGGGGCGAAAAAGGGCAAAAATAAGCATTTTTCTAGTTTCAGGACAATAACTTGTGTGTAAGTGTATGGATCTTTCTGAAATTGTACTACAAGATTCTATATCACAAAGGAAAGCTGGAATTTAGTTTGGGGTAATTGCCTAAACGTTTAGGAATTAGGGGCCAAAAGGGCCAAAATAAGCATTTTCTAGTTTCAGACAATAACTTGTGTTCAAGTGTATGAATCTCTCTGAAATTGTATTGCAAGGTACCATACCACAAAGGTAAGGCTTGAATTGAGTTTTGGGTGATGAATCATAAAGGGGTTCAAAAAATTGGGGATTTTTTTTCCTTTTTTCCTTTTTTCCTTTTTTTTTCTTTAAAATTTTCCATTTTAAGTTGGTTATTTCTGATTTATATTTAAAAGCAAATAATAATGATATGGCAGGAGATACAGGATGTGTAAATTATTATATAATAAGTATTGTGCAATAGCAGAAATTTTCAATTGCACAGTATTGCGCAATAGCAAGAAATCTTCAATTGTACAGTATTGTGCAATAGCAAGAAATATCCAATAGCACAATATTGCACAATAGCAAGAAATTGTCAATTGTACAGTATTGTGCAGTAATAGCAAGAAATATTCAATTGCACAGTATTGCGCAATTGCAAGAATATTCAATTGCACAGTATTGTGCAAAAGAAATTACTTTGTATAAATTGCTTATTTCTTGACCAATTTCATAAATGGTTTATTCTTGAATTCTTGGGGTTCTTTAATATGCTGAATCTAACTGTGTATTAAGTTTTTGGATTTTGGGCCCCTGTTTTAAATTGGTCCACATTGAGGTCCAAAGGGTCCAAAATTAAATTTTGTTTGATTTCATCAAAATTGAATTATTGGGGTTCTTTGATATGCCGAATCTAACCGTGTATTTAGATTCTTAATTTTGGTCCTGCTTTAAATTGGTCTACATTAAGGTCCAAAGGGTCCAAAATTAAACTTAGTTTGATTTTTAACAAAAATTGAATTATTAGGTTCTTTTGATATGCTGAATCTAAACATGTATTTAGGTTTTTGATTATGGTCCCTGTTTTAAGTTGGTCCAAATCAGGGTCTCAAATTAAACTTTGTTTGATTTCAACAAAATTGAATATATGGGGTTCTTTGATATGCTGAATCTAACCATGTATTTAGATTCTTAATTTTTGGTCCTGTTTTTAAATTGATCTACATTAAGGTCCAAAGGGTCCAAAATTAAACTTAGTTTGATTTTAACAAAAAATTGAATTCTTAGAGTTCTTTGATATGCTGAATCTAAACATGTATTTAGATTTTTGATTATTGGCCCAGTTTTCAAGTTGGTCCAATTCTGGGTCCAAAATTAAACTTTGTTTGATTTCAACAAAATTGAATATATGGGGTTCTTTGATATGCTGAATCTAACCATGTATTTAGATTCTTAATTTTTGGTTCCGTTTTTAAATTGATCTACATTAAGGTCCAAAGGGTCCAAAATTAAACTTAGTTTGATTTTAACAAAATTGAATTCTTAGGTTCTTTGATATGCTGAATCTAAACATGTATTTAGATTTTTGATTATGGGCCCAGTTTTCAAGTTTGTCCAAATCAGGGTCCAAATTAAACTTGTTTGATTTCAATAAAAATGATTATATGGGTTCTTGGGGTTCTGAATGTAACTATGTATTTAGATTTTGGATATTTGGCCTGTTATCAACTTTGTCCAGATTGAGGTCAAAAGGGTCCAAAATTAAACTTTGTTTGATTTCATCAAAATTGAACTCTTGGGGTTCTTTGATATGATGAATCTAACCATGTATTTAGATTTTGGATATTGGACTATAATAGGTGAATGTCCAATTTAAAATTTTAAGTTCTTAGACCACATTCATTCTGTGTCAGAAACCTATGCTGTGTCAAATATTTAATCACAATCCAAATTCAGAGCTGTATCAAGCTTGAATGTTGTGTCCATACTTGCCCTAACTGTTCAGGGTTCGACCTCTGCGGTCGTATCAAGCTGCGCTCTGCGGAGCATTTTATTAGTATTCAATGAATGCTATAACAATGAAAGTCGAACATAACTGTATTTTTTGTATTATATATCATAACAAAATATTAAGGTCATAGCAAACTAGATTATGGAATATTTTAGCCTCGAGCATTAATTTAGAAATGCGCATCTGGTGCAGTAAAATTGATATCGTTATTGGTTTATAACCACAAAGTCGATACCTCTACAGTGGTTAGTCCTCGATGGTATCACCAGCCCCGTAGACAGTTCTTTGAAACTATCATTCAAATTACAGAATGAACCTTCCTAATCCATAGCTCTGATTCCTTGTAAAAGAGAGGACTTTCAAACTCATAAGTCGTAAATAAACTGACAACGCCATGACTAAAATAAAAAGACAAACAAACAAACAACAGTTCACAAAACACAACATAGAAAATTAAAGACTGAGCAACACGAACCCCACCAAAAACTGGGGGTGATCTCAGGTGCTCCGGAAGGGTAAGCATATCCTGCTCCACATGTGGCACCCGTTGTGTTGCTCGTGTTAGTACAAATCCGGTAATAAGTCTAATTCGGTAGGTCTTATTTCGAGGAAAGGGGGACGGGATTGTAGTTACGACAATTGGAACATATCCACTATCATCTGTGAAACGGATACATAGAAATGGAAAGTTCACAATTGGGAAGCTGAAATCATCTCTTTTGTCGTAAAGTTTTGTTTTCAACCGACCCTTACTGTCAATATCTAGATGTAAGTCAAGATATGAGGCAGACTTAACTGTATCGGTTTTATCCTTTATCTTAAGTTCGATGGGATAGATGCGTTCAACAAAGTCACCAAATTTTGAATTATTTAGTGTGAGAACAGCATCTATATAATGGAAAATAAAGTTAAAGGATACTGCTAACTCTTTCTTTCTTCCTAAGAAGTTCCTGTATGAAGTCAGCCTCATATGAATAAAAAAGAATAAGTCGGCAAGATTGTAAAGGTTTGGCTTTACTATAAGTGGTTTACCAGCTCTTCAATGTTTGTGTGAGGTTTTAATTTTCAAATATTTTGGCCTCGAGCATCACTTAAATGACATTACTTGTCGAAATGCACATCTGGTGCAGTAATAGTAAAGTTCATGTTAGGCTACATAAATAACAATTTCAAACGATTCATTTCAAATATCAAAGAAAGTAGAATGATTGAATAACTAAGTGTCATATTTTAATCAAAACAGTAATCGGTCTCTTCGTGTAATGATGTACATCTGTGTTATAAATTTTTTAACATTGACCACAAGATAGAATACTGAGCATTCGATGTTTGTTGCCTCTTTTCAAAATACATGTATGGTAGTCATTCGGACCAAAAAAGTGCAAATATATCTGTATAATGAATTTATAACTGATGACAAATGAAGTTGTCTTTCTTTTATCAGATAATTAAAGTACCCGGTATGCGTTGTATTTTGTATTCGTTAAGTCGATAGTTTTGAAATAACTTTTATGATGTAGGAACACTTTATTTAGATTTTTATTGTTTTGATTAAGCATAGATTTATTTTGATATAGAGTAAACCTAAAAGTATGAACTTCAACTAAACTACATTTTTCCTAGGGTCAAACAATATTGAGTTTGTTCAAAATAGTCCAATATTCAGTGAATACTTAATATAGTTTCCATGTATGAAGCAATAATCTGTCAGAAAACTTCATCGCAGTTTAACATATCTAGTAAAGAATACACATAGCAATTACACTGAAAATAATATATCAATTAGGATTTGGAAACAAGCTTCATTAAGCTTAGTTTTTATTTGTTTTTCTTTTATTGTTTTGTCATAAATCGAGTCGTTGTTTTTTCGTTTGAATTGTTTCGCATTTTTCATGTCAGGGACTTTTATAGCCGACCATACGATAAAGATTTTACTCATTGTTGAAGGCCACATTATATCCTATAGTTGCTTAAACACACGTCAATTAGACTGCGTTGGATAGTTGTTTCATAGGCACTCATACCACATCTTTAATATTCATTAAGCTTATATTTATCCGTGTCCCATATTAAGACATAGGGGCGTTGGCTTGTTTTCTAGATGCATGTTATAATTGAGTCAAGAAAAGTGCTTTGAACACACCAAATATATAAACTCTTAGTTTTATTATTTTCCCCAAAACGGTCTTATACAAAAGTAAAGCATTACTGCCTATCATATTCAAACATTTGAGCAAAAGAACTAGAATTGGAAAAATATGGACATTCTTATTGATAATAGTGAGCAAAAAAATTAACCTACTGTTCCTTACTATACATGAATACTTTGATTGTTTTAAATTCTACCACCAAGCAGATACGGATTTTCAGATACGCCTGTACCAGTCGGGAATATGACATTTGTTTTCCATTCGTGCCGTTGGTGATAACGTCTTATATAAAAAGAAGATATGGTATGATTGCCAATGAGACAACTCTCCACACGAGACCAAATGACACAGAAATTAACAACTATAGGTTACCGTACGGCCTTCAACAATGAGCATGCCTTTACCGCATAGTCAGTTATAGAAGGCCCCGAGATGACAAATGTAAAACTATTCAAACGAGAAAACTAACGGCCTGATTTATGTACAAAATAATGAACGAAAAACAAATATTTTACACAGCAACAAACGACAATCACTGAATTACAGGCTCCGGACTTGGGACAGGCACATACATAATGTGGCGGGGTTAAACTTGTTTGAAGGCGCCAACCCTCCCCTAACCTTGGACAGTGGTGTAACAGTACAACATAAGAATAAACTATAACAAGAGGCTGTCAGAGTGATAGCAAACCGGATTTCCTGCAGAGGTCGAACCCTGAATAGTTGAGCAAGTATGGACACTACATTTAAGCTTAAAACAGCTCTGAATTTGGATTGTGATTGAATATTTGACACAGCATAGGTTTGTGACACAAAATGAATGTGGTCAAAGAACTGAAAAATTTGAAATTGGACATTTACCTATTATGGTCCAATATCCAAAATCTAAATACATTGTTAGAATCAGTATATCAAAAACCCCAAGAATTCAATTTTGTTAAAATCAAACAAAATTTAATTTAGGACCCTTTGGACCTCAATGTGGACCAATTTGATAAAGGAGCCCAAAATTCAAAATCTCTAAATACATGGTTAGATTCAGCATTTCAAAGAACCCCATAAATTCAATTTTTGTTGAAATCAAACAAAGTTTAATTTTGGACCCTGATTTGGAAGACTTAACTGTATCGGTTTTATCCTTTATCTTAAGTTCGATGGGATAGATGCGTTCAACAAAGTCACCAAATTTTGAATTATTTAGTGAGAGAACAGCATCTATATAATGGAAAGTAAAGTTAAAGGATACTGCTAACTTCTTTTCTTTATTCCTAAGAAGTTCCTGTATGAAGTCAGCCTCATATGAATAAAAGAATAAGTCGGCAAGATTGTAAAGGTTTGGCTTTACTATAAGTGGTTTTACCAGCTCTTCAATGTTTGTGTGAGGTTTTAATTTTCAAATATTTTGGCCTCGAGCATCACTTAAATGACATTACTTGTCGAAATGCACATCTGGTGCAGTAATATTGGTAAAGTTCATGTTAGGCTACATAAATAACAATTTCAAACGATTCATTTCAAATATTAAAGAAAGTAGAATGATTGAATAACTAAGTGTCATATTTTAATCAAAACAGTAATCGGTCTCTTCGTGTAATGATGTACATGTACATCTGTGCTATAAAATTTTGAACATTTACCACAAGATAGAACACTGAGCATTCGATGTTTATTGCCTCCTTTGAATATACATGTATGGTAGTGATTCGGACCAAAAAAGTGCAAATGTATCTGTATAATGAATGTACAACTGATGACAAATGAAGTTGTCTTTCTTTTATCAGATAATCAAGTACCCGTTATGCGTTGTATTTTGTATTCGTTAAGTCGATAGTTTTGAAATAACTTTTATGACATAGGAACACTTTATTTAGATTTTTATTGTTTTGATTAAGCATAAATTTATTTTGATATAGAGTAAACCCAAAAGTATGAACTTCAACTGAACTACAGTTTTGCTCGGGTCAAATAATATTAAGTTTGTTCAAAATAGTCCAATACTCAGTGAATACTTTAATATAGTTTCCATGCATGAAGACAATCTATTGACAAATCCAATAATCTGTACGAAAGTTCATCGCAGTTTAACATATCTAGTAAAGAATATACATAACAATTACACTGAAAATATTATATCAATTAGCATTTGGATACAAGCTTCATTAAGCTTAATTTGTATTTGTTTTTCTTTATTGTTTTGTCATAAATCGAGTCGTTTTTTTTTTCGTTTGAATTGTTTCGCATTTTTTCATGTCGGGGACTTTTATAGCCAACCATACGATAAAGATTTTACTCATTGTTGAAGGCCACATTATATCCTATAGTTGCTTAAACACACGTCAATTAGACTGCGTTGGATAGTTGTTTCATAGGCACTCATACCACATCTTTTATATTCATTAAGCTTATATTTATCCGTGTCCCATATTAAGACATAGGGGCGTTGGCTTGTTTTCTAGATGCATGTTATAATTTGAGTCAAGAAAAGTGCTTTGGACATACCAAATATATAAACTATTTTCCCCAAAACGGTCTTATACAAAAAGCAAAGCATTACTGCCTATCATATTCAAACATTTGACCAACAAAAAAAAACAAGAATTGGAAAAATATGGACATTCTAATTGATAATAGTGTGCAAAAAATTAAACTTCTGTTCCTTACTATACATGAATACTTTGATTGTTTTAAATTCTACCACCAAGCAGATACGGGTTTTCAGATACGCCTGTACCAAGTCAGGAATATGATAGTTGTTTTCCATTCGTTCCGTTGATGATAACGTCTAACGTTTGAATTTGTCAGATTTTATGAATTTCCCCTTTTTGAATTAAACTTTGAGTTCGGTAATTTTGTAAATACTTCTTTTCTTTGTTTACAAAACTAAAATTCACATTTGATGGTTATGAATTGACATACAACAAAGCGACTTCTTATCTTCTATTGTTGCCTTATTAATGTTTTACAACACAGGTCGTTTTCCATATAATAATTAAGTTGCATGTTGTATATCAAGAACTAGTATTGCTAACCCCAAAGGATGTATTTTTTTTTATTTTCTACAGAAAAATCTCAATTATCTATGCACTAAATTTACAGAAATATAGTTTAAACAATTGATATATCTTCAAATGCACAGTACGTGGTTAAGAACAATCTTCATTGGGTACGTTGATGACCAAGATGGCAATTGAGACCTTTAATTTCATCCTCGAAAATAGTTGCGAATGTACATATTGATGTAGTATTTAAAATTTTTGAATAAACAAGCCTCTTCTTTTGTGTATATACAATCAATAACACAATGATTAGTATATGATGGTCAGGTATAAATACCTACCAAACTAGGCTAAAAGGTAATCATAAATCGACACATATGGTACAGTTCATGAATGATAAAAATCAAAAGAAATGAGACAGGCGTACGGAAAATTATGAACGTTCAAGACTATATAATAAATAGCAACCACTTGAATTTTTAGCATTATATGACTTTAATGAAAATAATCTCAACAAAACAAGTTTTTAATATTTAAACAAACATTCTCTGTCAGAGGTATCTAGAGGAGATTCTCTCAGACAACGGAATATTTACAAGGTATTTTCTATCAAGTATAGATAGTTTGTATTAAAAAAACACATGAAGAAGTTAAAGGTGACTTTTTGTTCTAAAAGTGTCACGTAAAATTCAAGATTATTTACTTGTTATTCTATTTTCCTGGTAAAAGATGACAACTATGCTGTAAAGAATGTTCTGTCACAAATTGCATTATAGGTGTAAAATGGTATAAGTGATGTCAAGAAATCTTTATAACTTTACAAAAAATTATGATGTTTATTCATTTTGGATTTACTCCACCCTGTACAATGAAAAACATAATAAATTTCGTGCATCCAAAGCGCTTTTCTGATTTACCTTCGTCAGGAAAGGTGTAACCTTACCGTTTCAACGTCAGGGATGTAAAAACCGTAACCACGGTAGGAGCGTTATGACCTAATGGGACCTAAAATGAATAGCAAAATTCATCTACGGTAGACTTTCCCTGAGGGAGTTGGATGGAACCTCGGTTTCTTAATGTTTTTTTTATTTATCAACAGGAATTTATGTAAAGTATGTGAAAAATCATGTCAGTTATGATGTATTGTTTACTTAGCTAAGGATACATTCGGGGACTAGCAGTCCGCCAACAACGGTATCGACCCAGTGTTTGATAATAAAATAACAGTTTATAATTTAGGTGCGTCCGAAGCACTTTTCTGGAGATATTTTTAAATGGTTTTGCAATTGTCTTCGTGAAAAAAAAACAGTTCAACGTTTAAAATTATCAGAACAAAAAGAGTTTGAACAGAATAAAAAGAGTTTTAACAGAACTATTAACACTGAAAATTGATAATTGAAATCCTAAAGTTTAGTACCGTCACCTACTTCATAAATATACAACGTATATTCAAATTGATCAATATGATTCATACCATTACCGAAGCACTGGATACTTGGAAAAGCTTCTTCCAGGGTTATTGTCTTAATTTTAAACAAATCACAAAATTATTTATATAAATCATGTTTTGTAGTACTTGCTAGAAGAGAATTGTACCTTCGAGAACAGTCGCGGTACCGAACCAGTAAAGGAAAATAAAACATGTGACAACGAGTTTGGCGAGTTCAATACGTGTTTCTGGATGATAACTTTCACAAAAAACACTAGATATAAAATATATGTAAAGTCATAAACAATAAAAGCTAGATAAAACAAAGAAAGTCGAACATAACTGTAGTCCATTGTACTATATATATCCGCAAAAATATTAAGGCCAAAGCAAAGTAAATCATGGTTCAAAATCCTTAAATTTTATACATTTGAGATAGTTTAAGAACGAATTTGACATGAATCTCATGGTTGGTAATATAACTACAAGTTATAAGGTTCTAAACCAAAGTGAATTTCTTTAAATGACAAGGTAATGACTATATATACATCACTGTCCCAGGTTAGGGGGAGAGTTTGGCGCCATCTAACTAAAGTCAGGAGCCTGCTATTCAGTGGTTGACGTTTGTTGCTGTGTATCATATTTGTTTTTCGTTCATTATTTTGTACATTAATTAGGCCGTTATTTTTCTCGTTTGAAATGTTTTACATTTGTCATCTCGGGGCCTTTTATAACTGACTATGCGGTATGGGTTTTGCTCACTGTTGAAGGCCGTACGGTGACCTATATATATATAGTTGTTAATTTCTGTGTCATTTGGTCTCTTGTAGATAGTTGTCTCATTGGAAATCATACCACATCTTATTTTTTTATATATAGCACCAATTCTTAAAATTACTTTTTTAACACTGCAAAAAAAAAACAAAATCTTATTTACCAAAAAGAGGTACAATTCAACGTTATCTTTTCTTACGAGCAGAAACTCAAATAGATCCACATGACGAATTTTGAAATTTTTTTCCAATAACCCTATGATTAAAGCAGGTTTTATATGCACTGTCGCAGTGGTCATATACAAAATCTGTATTTTCCACTGTCCTTTCAATACTAGGCTTTGAAATATTCGTATCTTAATGTTAGATACTTGGTTATTTCTTCTGAGAGAACTTTACGTTTCATTCCATGTTTCTCTACATCAACACGGTCTGGATGGTAATGTATAACCGCTTTTTGTAAAATTTTCTTTAAATCAGTAGGCGCTATTGTACCACTATCCGGTAATCCTTCAAGTTTATTTTCAGGATTTACCGGTGGGAATTTCTCGTACACATACTTTAGAAACTCGTCAGATTGCGGCCTCGTATGTTTTGCATCGTTTTGTTTCAAGTCTTTCATTTCACTTTCAAGTTCTTCCAAGTACTTTTCCCTGATTTTCTGCCATTCCTCGCTCTCTTGTTTTACTGCTTCTTCTTGATATCTGGCAAGAATTGCTTTACATTCCTCAAACCATTCTACAAAACACAAATATGACAGATAGTATTGTGTTCGTAATTTTTGTCACAAATGACAATGGCTTTTGTTTTACCCCAAAATAACTTAGTTTTAACTTATCTATAATTGAGTGTGTACACGGTCAAGTTTGCTTCTTAGCTTTTGGACCACGAAATCACAAAAATACATTTATTTACTATCTATTGTCCTATTGAAAGATTTAGTTAAACAATATTTATTGCTAGCCAATCACTTCATGAGACAGGAGGACGGAAAACCCTGTTTGACTAGTTTGTCACTTTATTTCCAATAGCTCATTCATTGAAATTGTGGTTCTCTACATACAGGTTAACTTAACTTTTATTCCTATGTTATACATACACACATAGATCAGATGCAAGGTTTTTTACATATAGTGTTTTATACTTTTCTGGTGTTAATGCGATTAAAAAACAATAACATTTTAATCTCTGTAGTTTTTCTACTAAGGTAAACAAAATCTAGATGAAAAATCGAATGTTTGTTATGTTTCAAGTATGGATTTGAAATTATTCAAAAAGTGCAAAGTTTACGAATTGGTAATGGTCTTATTACACCAAATATTTAGATCCAAATAAAGGCTCTTAAACTAAAGTAAAAACTAACTTGCAATGTAATTTAATAAAATTCTGACAAAAATATTTCATATTGATATCCTTGCATGAAAAAGTGGTTTTTTTTCTAAGAGAAAAAAATACTACATTCATTGAAATCTAACACGCATACCAAACTAGCAAATTTGTGTAATTTTCATAAAAAGACACTTAGTAACGTCACTAGAAAGTTTTATGCTGCAAAGTTTACATTTTAGAGTATATTAGATATAAGTATTTATTTCGGAAAACCTATGTCAAGAGCAAAATTTGAATTCAATTGCAAGCTACACTGGTCAAATGTGTTCGTTACTTTTCGCCATATCAGTACTGCGAAACAAACCAAATACTTTAAAAACATGTTACTGTGGGTAACTTTCCAAAAGAACTCTTCTGTATTTATTTATTTCCTTAAAAGTTTTCTGTGTTATTTACCATAAAGATTTTTATTTGTCATATTGTTTCTTTAACAATTTGGTAGTTGAAACACCTCAACACTGAACTACCCATTATCTTTTTCAATGTAAAAAGGACCGAATACCTTCACCGTGAAAAATTCTAGGATGCATAGAGTTGGCTAGCTGCATCGCTCGCAATAGATATTCCTTAGCCTTGTACTTAAGTTTGAGGACTTTGTCGTACACCTTTCCTATCCGACTAAGAGCTATGGCTTCCATTTCTACTTCTGTTATCTCTCTGGTTTGTAATACAGCTTGTTTATGCCAATCAATTACTTCGTATACCATATCAATGTTCAGTTTTTCTTCGTCCATCAACAATTTACGGAACAGTTCTTCTCCTGTTTTAAAAAAAAACTAACTAAATAAATCATGTATGTCAAAAGAAATGTGTATGTCCAAGATCTGAATATTATTGCCAATGAATATTTACACAAATGTGACATTTTATCAAGATTTTATATAATCGCAATTACAAAACTAAACTTAACGACACTTTTTGTCTAGCATTCATACCAACCTGATTCGTTTTGAATAATAAAACTGATAAAATAATTATCGTTGCAAATGTATACAATCAGACTTAAATTTCAAATAAAAAATTTAAACGTCGAAATCGGAGTACAGAAACATACCACTTAATGGAATAAAAAGGGAAAGGGGTGGCTAAAACAACAGAGTATCAGACCTATCACTTACATGATAGCCTTGTAAAATGACGTAAATTTTATAAATTAAATAAAAAGCACAAGCACTCATGAAAAAAATGTATACGCACTATAACGTTTTCATCTATTACAATGATCAAGTCAAATTTTAAGTATCGGATATTTAATATTACCTGGGGATATTATACCAGCTTACCTATCTGATTTGCTTGCATTGATTCAGCTAGACATTGATGCATAAGAACGTCATTTTCCAGTACCTCTGCCTCTTGTTCTATATGAGGTAACGGTATAGTTCTACCGCAAGAAGCAGCTTCTGTTACAGGGTAATAGCATTCTCTCATTTGATACAGTGCAACTTTGAAGTTCTTTTCTTGAATAGCAGTAACTCCAGCATGAAAATGACACGTTGCAATATGTACGTAACACTCAGCCTTAACTGTAGGTATTTCAATCTTTTGGAGGATATCATACAATACTTTAACACGTTTATCAAATTCAATAGCACTTACTCTGCCTTGTTTCATGTCTTCCCAAAAACTAATAGCAGATGTACACAGATTGTCTCGCCAATCATTAGTTTTTACATCTCGTGATTTCAGCCATGCTTCTGAGATATATTGGAAAGCCTCTTTGTAAAAATGAACAATAACAGACGATCTTTCGTTCAAGGCATCAGAAACGTTTGCTAGTCTCCATGACACCATTCCTAAATTTTTAGCAGACGAACTTTTTTCATCTGGATTTTGACTTGTATTGTATGCCTTATAATATAAGTTTAAAGCTGTCTGAAGACGTTCACGCTGAAGAGCAGGACTGAACCTTTGTGTTGCTGTCAAATATATTTTGTTTCCTTCTTCACGAAAACGAATGGACGGAGATGAAGACATAATTAATAATATAAACTGGAATGAAAGAGAAGCACTATCAGATAATGTACACAATAAACTCGTTAGCGAAATGTTAATAAAAATCCGAATAATTGAGACATCAAATGACAAGTTGAAAATGTAATTGACCAAAACATTCTAAAAACATAATATGATTCAATTTCAACTAGCACTAACAATAACTCCCGAAAATGAAAACCGAATAACACAATCTTATAACAATTACTCTTAATGCCAGTTAATGGTAAAGTTGAAGTTTTTAGAATGTTCATGATTGGCTTATGAATAAAAGGAATTGTGTATTTACCCCAATGAGACATCAACACAACAACAAAACACCAAACAAAATCTCGAGGACAACATACAGTACTATAACATTAGACCGTTATGAAATATTTGTCATAGATAACCTCGAATATGTATCATTTTTCTAAGCCCCATTTCTCGTTTTCCTTTCTTCACTATTAACTTCACCGAATGCGACTTCGGGTTTTTTACTTGCCATAAGTATAACGAAGGTTGCCACCAGAGAAACAGTAACTGTTGACTGTTGACCCTTCCAGTAAACCCTCGATTTTTAAACAGGGCTAGTATTAATTTCTGTGTTATGTCTTAGTGTCTTAGACTTTCATTTCCTTTTCTTAAACACTGCTAATACTAGCATTCCAAACTTTCACATTCAATCAATTTGGGTCAAGATTACAGAATTTGCATGCACCCATGGTTTTTATGAATTTTGTAATATCTAACGGTTCAAAAAAGAAATTGTCGCTCCAATATATGCCCGAGAACACATTTATTTTGTAATTCTTTAGACAATAAATGCAAATTAACAAAAGTTGCACCTGATAATTAAAATGTTTACAGTGTGATGTACTACTTTTGAGACAAAACATATGATATATATTGTAAGGTCTTCAACAATGAGAGTTTACGCCTTACATCTCAATAGTGAAATTTGATTAACTCCCATTAGTTAACTGGTGTTTTCATAATGGCCCTTTTATATGGCCAAGGTCTGTATTAAGGACCTGCGATGTTTGTAATGGCCAGAGGCAACGCCGATGGACATTACAGCCTCTGAGGGTATTATACAGACCTTGGCCATATGATACGATGCTTTTGTCCGCAATTTGCTTTTTGTCCACTTTTGCTTTTGTCCGATAATTTTGCTTTTTGTCCGACACTTTTGCTTTTTGTCCGTTGCTTTTGTCCGTTTTGCTTTTTGTCCGATAATTTTGCTTTTGTCCGAAACTTTTGCTTTTTGTCCGTTGCTTTTGTCCGTTTTGCTTTTGTCCAATAATTTTGCTTTTGTCCGACACTTTTGCTTTTTGTCCGTTGCTTTTGTCCGTTTTGCTTTTGTCTGCTGATTTTGCTTTATGTCCGATATAAAACGTGTATATTTTGCAGGTTTTATTTTGAACTTCGAAAAATCATCATTAGAGTATCTTATTAAAAAAAATGTCTGATTACCTCGCCTACCAACCAATGTGGCCACCATAACTGAAATAGAACATACGGGGTAAAATTAAAGTTTTGTCTATTATTTTGAAAACCATTAAAAAGAGACAAAATCTGACAACAGCAGGATGTTGAGCTCTACCAATTGTCGAAACTTTCAGATGACGTCCAAAATTGGTTTCCATTCTCTAACTATAGTTCGCCCCAACCCAATGTTATGAAAACTTAAACGCAATGCTTATTACCACATATCCCAGATCAAGTTTGAATTTTGATGGCGTCACTTTTACTGCTCTAGAGTTTAGAAATGGAAAAAACTGCTGAACTTTTTATATCCGTTCTTTAACTGTAGTTTGCCTTAAAAAAATGGCATGAAGTTTATATGCAATGAGTATACCACAAAACACAGGTCAAGTATGAATTTTGGTGGCCTCACTTTTCTTCTTATGCCCTATATAAATGGGGAAAATACTGACTTTATCGTTTGTGTTTCTTAACTTAATATAAAAAAAGAAGATGTGGTATGAATGCCAATGAGACAACTCTCCACATGAGACTGAATGACACAGAAATTTACAACAATAGGTCACCGTACGGCCTTCAACAATGAGCAAAGCCCATACCGCATAGTCAGCTATAAAAGGCCTCGAAATGACAATGTAAAACAATTCAAACGAGAAAACTAACGGCCTCAAGCAAATTTTATGAAACTGATATACAATGCTTATTACAACAGAAGTTAGATCAAGTACAAATGTGGGTAGTGTCACTTTTGTCGTTATCAAAGTATGTCCCTTTCTAAAGTTATATGCAAGCGGGGGCATTATCTGTGTCCCATTGGACTTATCTCCCATTTTAATATAGGATTAATTACCCTAAAATGACAAACTGTTTTGCCTACTATCTTGAAAATTATAATAGATACAGAAAAACTTAATGGTGATCAGCAAGATCAGTTCTACAAATGAGACAACATGATCGAAATCGTTAATCGACTCCTTATTACAGATAATGTCTATTGATGATGATTTGGACAATTTTTTGGGGGGCGTTTTTTACCTTATATCTTAAGTCTACAATAAAGACAATATGAAGGCGACTACTTATTGGAGTTATTGCCCTTTAAATGTAGTGTCTTTCGCATTCTTGGATTGTATATAACAAGAAAACCTAAGGGATAATTTTTACTCATTGTAGCAAAATTTGACTGCAGAAATGCAGATAACTAATGTGAATTTTCTTTTAAAAGAACAATTTTATAAGAATTGAACTGATAAATATTAATATTTTTACAAGCTAAATTTTATTTGTTTGATTTTTAATGTTTTTAAATTGGCATTTTTAGGGGAGATAGTGCATTTTCTGAAAGAATCTACATGAACTTTTGCTATCTTAAATTTAAGCAGGATAAAACCCTATTGTATCTATTGATATTCTCAAAGCATTTTCTTAAAGCTATCTTCTCGCATTTTGTTTTCAATTCTATAATTTAGATTAGCTTCTGATCACATAATGCTGTTTTCCCCGTATAATCCATACAAATACCGCGCTGAAGTACGTCAATTATTTAATTTTCATTATTCAAAATTCAATAATGAATAATGAAATAGTTCATTATTCACTATTCAACGTTAAGTGATGAATAATAAATAATGAAATAGTTTATATTTCAGTATTCAAGTTGAAAAGTGAATAATGAAATAGAATAATATATTTTTTACTGTGACGCTATATCCCGTATTTCATAATTCGTCATTTTCGTATAATCTAACAAATTTTCAAATTAATATACAATTTTGTAAGAAAAATCAAAACACTATGTGAAATAATGATCTTAATTTATTTATTTTGTTTCGGAGGATAAACTAGTGGGTTTTCCTAACTATGTTTAACAGAAATTCCTTGGTTTAATGTATGGACGACCTGAATACCAAAACATATATAAAAATTAAAATACTAAACATTGTCTTTTTTATTTTCACAAGATCTTTGCTATTCTTAATCCTCTGATTATAGATATAACATGTCGATTGTGCCACAATGACCGTAAGAGGGGTTACGGAGGACTTAAACGCTAAAATACGCGTGAAAATTAAGAAATAGCCAATTTTGAATAATGAAATGGATACTTTGAACAATGGAATGGACTGCTGCGACCCTTCAGCCCCTAATAACAGATATACCTTATGACTCATTCGAAAGCTTATTGTATTGCTACCTTATACGTCATTAAAAGCGTACCAACAGAGAAACAAGAGATATATAGCCTATAGCTATGCAAAGAGGAATAAAATGGTTATAAACAGTGTTCCGCATTGACCATTAGAGGGTTACGGAGGACTTAAATGCCAAAATACACGTGAACATTAAGAAATAGCTTATTTTGAATAATGGAATGGACTGCTGCTACCCGTCAGCCCCTAATTACAGAAAACTTTATACACCATTTGAAAGCATATAGATAGAGGAATAAAATGGTTATAAACAATATGTCCCGCAATGACCGTTAAAGGGGTTACGGTGGACCTAAATGCTAAAATATGCGTGAAAATTGAGAAATAGTTAATTTTAAATAATGAAATGGATATTTTGAATAATGGAATGGACTGCTACGTTCCTTCAGCCACTTATTACAGATATACATTAGGTAGCAATAAAAGTTAATAAAACAATATTTAAATTTACCCTCATAAATTTTACCATCCCTTTAAATTGCTTTCTTGCAAATAAAGCTTACTATTTGTGTCATACATTTGCATATGAATGTAATGATAATCCTCCATAGATTTTATATATATAATTAAAATGGTAAAATATAATTTTTTTTTTGTGTATCCATAGCAACAATCTGCTTTTATTTGTTATCAAATATTACAAAAGTAGGGGGAGATGGCATCAGTAGAATTTCAATCGCTTAAAGTAATACCTTCTTTTTGAAACTGTTAACATATATCTATTAAGAAATCAATAAAATCATATGTCTTTCATCTCATTTTTTGTAAAATTGCGTCAAAAGCTTCGTGTGGAAAAAAGCGTTTGTAAACATTTATTTACATTAGTTTCGGACCTATGGCCAGTCTAACTATCAAAACACAGAGAGTCAAACAGAAAATAGGCCATAAAACAAGTAAAAGTAATCTTCTTGTTCTTATAAACCGTATTGAAGGCTAAATTAGTACTCAGCTGTCTAAAAATGAATTTTATTGCACTATAACTTTCATATTTGAAAAATCCATCGGGGCCAAAATACGACACCAAACTCCTTACTGTGTATTGCTACCTTATACGTCATTCAAAAGCGTACCAACAGAGAAACAAGAGGTATATAGCCTATAGCTATACAAAGAGGAATAAAATGGTTATAAACAGTATGTCCCGCAAAAGGTGCCAAAATACACGTTGTTAAAACAATTTTGTTACTCTATCAATAAGCTTTCAACTGGTGTATTAAGGTTTCTTTAATTAGAGGCTGACCGGTCGCAGCAGTCCATTCTATTATTTAAAGTAAGATATGTCTTAATAGTTACGCGTATTTCGATATTTAGGTCATTCGTTTCTCCTTTAATAGGCGGTGCGGAACACACTGACTATATACCTTTTTCTCCTCTATTAATAAGCTTTCGAATGAGGTATAATGTATAAGTGTAAATAGGGTTAAAGGGCCGCAGCAGCCAAATCCATTATTCAAATTATCCATTTCATTATTCAAAATTGGCTATTTCTTAATTTTCACACGTATTTTGGCATTTAGGTCCTCCGTAACCCCTCTAATGGTCATTGCTGTACAATTGGCATGTCATATCTATAATCAAGGGATGAGGAATAGCAAAGGTCCAGTGGAAATAATAAAGACAACGTAAAGTATTTGAATTTTATATATTTATGGTATTCAGGTCGTCCATACATTAAACCAAGAAATTTCTGTTAAAAATAGTTAGGGAAACCCTCTAGTTTTTCCTCCGAAACTAGATAAATAAACAAAGTTAAAAATTTCAAAGAGTGTTTTGATTTTTTTGTCTGATATTAATATGAATATTTGGTAGATAACACCAAAATTACGAATTCAGTAATACGGGAGATAGTGTCGCAGTCAAAAAATATTATTCTATTTCATTATTCACTTTTCAACTTGAATACTGAAATATAAACTATTTCATTATTCATTATTCATCACTTAACGTTGAATAGTGAATAATGAACTATTTCATTATTCATTATTGAATTTTGAATAATGGACGTACTTCAGCGCGGTCATACAAATTGTGTCATTTTGTCACAACCTGTAGCTTGCGAAAATGCTCGGTGACCTATCATATTTATTATTTTTTTAACATTTCACAGTATATACTACGTTTTGGCAAATTCTATCATTTTAATCTAAACTTCCATACTACTTTAAAGAAGATTTTCACCTATTTTTTTAGTTTTGTCATATATTATAGAAAATTATGATAGATTAAGATACACTTTAAATCACAAAATGATCAACAAGTCAAGA
Organism: Mytilus coruscus; assembly: GCA_017311375.1. Lineage (NCBI taxonomy): Eukaryota > Metazoa > Mollusca > Bivalvia > Mytilida > Mytilidae > Mytilus > Mytilus coruscus. Next base: position 72,201,473 of record CM029599.1, read on the forward strand.
TCTACTAACAAGTCAAATGTTGTCGACAAAGTTAAGTAGACTGTGAATCATTATAGAAAAGCAATTGCCCTTAAATGAGGATTTTGTTATCCTCTTTGTGTTTTGAGCAAAACTAAACAAGATAGAAGGAATCTAAACAGCACATGATCAGCAAAACAGATTTTGTCATGAATAATATTCTTGTGTACAATGTTGAGAGTGTCCTTTTGAATATGCACATAGACCCAGGTGATCACAAAGGCTATTTAGAGCCTCTAGTTTATTATTATTAGAACTATGCATAGTTGGTTAAAATGACTGTTAAGACTAATGTCGAATACTTTTCGCTTGATAGTTTTTGGAACAGATGTGAAGTACAGGGTTATTTGAACGGACGTAATTCGAGTTCGAACGTTATCTAACTCAATAAAATTGAGAATGGAAATGGGGAATGTGTCAAAGAGACAACAACCCGACCACAGAACAGACAACAACAGAAGGTCACCAATAGGTCTTCAATACAGCGAGAAATTCCCGCACCCGGAGGCGTCCTTAAGCTGGCCCCTAAACAAATATATATACTAGTTCAGTGATAATGGACGTCATACTAAACTCCAAATTATACACAAGAAACTAAAAGTAAAATAATACAAGACTAACAAAGGCCAGAGGCTCCTGACTTGGGACAGGCGCAAAATGCGGCGGGTTAAACATGTTTATGAGATCTCAACCTCCCCTATACCTCTAGCCAATGTAGAAAAGTAAACGCATAACAATACGCACATTAAAAGTCAGTTAAAGAGAAGTCCGAGTCCGATGTCAGAAGATGTAACAAAAGAAAATAAACAAAATGACAATAATACATAAATAACAACAGACTACTAGCAGTTAACTGACATGCCAGCTCCAGACCTCAATTAAACTGATTGAAAGATTATGTCTTCATCATATGAATATCAGGCACAATCCCTCCCGTTAGGGTTTAGTATCATACCATCATAAAATATATGAGAAGAGCATAACCCGTGTCATGCCAACAACTGGTTTTAAATAAATGTGTTTAGTTCCGATGCAAAGACCCTATAAGTGAATCAATATTAAAGCCAAAATATGCAATCTTTAATGACCTGACAACAGTATCGTAACTATGACTTTTTCTCGCTTTTACTTTCGACATGTAAAGTTTAGCTTATGTCATGAATGTCACGCCCTTATTGTAAAGAAACTTCAATAAACAGCAGACTATATGCCAGATCTTTCTAACAACTAGTGACAAACAATTTGGGGCGTAATTTAAGGAGGCTTTTCCAAGGATGCAATTGCTTGTAGACTGTATATTTACCTCTACATTAGACCAAAATTTTCACAAATCCTCAAAGGGACCTTTTAATGATAGGTCATGTCAAGGAGATATAAAGCAACACACACCCAGCAGGATCGAAGCATTTGTCTTAAACATCTCCGATATTGATTCCGCGTAGCTTTCAAATTGACACGAGTATCCATTGGTGTTCATTGTCAAACCTTTGGGGCTATATCAGTTTCATGGAAATTAACAAAGAGCATGGCAACCTTTCCTTGGTGATGTTTTAATGGCTGTCCGGCGTAAAAAAATATCTGTTAACCAACAAAATATCTTATGTGTACCAAAAGCCGTCAGCGATGGTCACACAGACAATTTGCTACCTTCGTGGATCAAAGTCAGACTTTTCGCGGGATCCTATTAAACATCTAGTGTTGTCACTACATGTACCATGTGCTGTAGAGATTTCGTTGCACAACATGACAGAAACAGTCTTTGTTAGGACTCAATGTTGATAATTCGACATTGGATGTTTCATATACCCATTGTAGCCGAAAAATGATAATGAAACACTTTTGTTTGATATCGATCTATTGTTTGAATAGTAAATTTTCATATTCATTTTTTTTTTTATAGATTATCATTTTGAATATAGATTTTGTTTCTGAAAAAGCAAGTGTTGGACTCTCGCTTTTATTGGCACTCATTTCATGTTAGCTGTCATTTTTTAAATGTGCTTATCTGAGACCAGGAGTGCATTCCAGCGGCTTTCTTTCGTTTACTTTTGCGTACATTTTATACAGACCAGTATTTTTTTCAATTGTTTTACCAATATTTTAGCTGCATGTAACATCCGGAACACTCAGAACAGCGAAACAAAATTTAGATTTCAGAAATAAATAGCATTTAGCCATCAACGAATGGCTTTTCAAGAGATGTTTTCGTTGAAGGATAATTCCATTATTTTTGTGCAATTTTAAGTCTTAACGACAAAAAAAAAAAGATAAACAGAACATTACGTAAAGCATTAAGTATCACCTATAGTATTTTACAATCTTAATTGGTGGTAGTTCATATATATTTCTGCTATTTTCTTTGGATATAAGTTATTGTCCTGAATAAACATCTTTATGCGTTTGTTCGTTTTTCCGCATGCGTTTCAGTTTTTATCATAAAATTTCTTCTATTAGCCAAGACAAAAGTGACCTTAGCGTGACCCTTCTCGTAAAATCCGTTGATCGCAATACGCATAGATCCCTCATTGAAATAAACTATAATCTGATTGTTCATGTTATACACGTGCTCAATATCCATGCTTCTTTGTTGATTGTTTACTATAAGGTGACAATCAGTAAACTTCGGCTTCAAAACACGACAAAGAATTAGCCGCCATATTTTCACATCATAACAGAGAGAAAAAATGACGATTATACGATATGTTTGCGTAAAAATGATAAAATCGTGCACAGAAGACTAAGTGTATGACAAATACATGCATTGGTTCAAGAATTGAATAAACATTATTTTCAACAGTCACTCGTTTCATATATGTATGACTTTAAGTCGTTAAAACAAGTTAGCTGTGTTGTTAGTTAAGTCGTCATAACAAGTAAGCTTATTCGTTATAACGACTTTATAATAAAACTCCAATCAAATTTGAACTTAAAAATGCTAATTTACCTTAAAATTAAAATATCAGGGACAGCAACCCCAAAACGCGTTGTCTAATATAACTGAAAAATCTCGGGCAGATAGATCTTGACATCATGAACATTTCTATCCAGGCTCTAAATGCTTTAGTTTCAGAGATATAAGCCAAAATCTACATTTTACCACAATGTTCTATTTTTAGGCATGGCGGCCATCTTGATTATTGGGCGGGATCATCGGATACTTTTTAGAAACTAGATACCCTAAGGATGATTGTGGCCATGTTTGCTTTGATTTTGCCATTAGTTTCAGATTTTCTGAAAGTAAACGACGACGACGGATGCCAAGTGATGAGAAAAGCTCACTTAACCCTCTGGTCCAGGTGAGCTAAAAGGCAAAACGGACAAAAGCAACGGACAAAGAGCAAAAGTGTCGGACAAAAGCAAAACGGACAAAAGCAACGGACAAAAGCAAAAGTGTCGGACAAAAGCAAAATTATCGGACAAAAGCGAAACGGACAAAAGCAACGGACAAAAAGCAAAAGTGTCGGACAAAAGCAAAATTATCGGACAAAAGCAAAAGCGGACAATAAGCAAATTGCGGACAAAAGCACCGTATCAACCATATAACAGGGCCATTGACCTTGAGGATCGACATACACCAGAACCATTATGAAAAGGCATTACTTTATACATTTATCAACCAGCTACACAAAGGGAAAGTTTTATGAATCAAGTAAGAAAATTGTTGCTATAATGCCAAGCTCAATTCGAAACGGGGCCAATTACAGCCAATAGGGCATTATTACGGGCCACTTGGATTGAACCAAATTAATCCTTATGAAGTTTTTTTTTTTGTGTCAAACACTTAATATGAAAGCACATATGCAATATGCCAATAGAATTACACTTTAGTAAGTAATGATATTTGCAATGTTAATTTTCTGTGACCGATGATTATTTATTCGAAAAGTGATTCCTGAAAACAAATAGTCATCATGAATTTTGTGTCGTCTTGTAATGGCAGGTTTTATCAATCGTGGCCCCATAATAATGCAATAGCTTGTTACTTTTCTTTGATGGTTACTAAATGAAATCACGGTCACATAATGCACACAGTGCACAGTGGCGGATCCAGGGAGGGTTCGGGGTTGGAACCCCCCTTTATTTGACGATCAATGCATTTGAATGGGGACATGTAGTTGGAACCCCTTTATCCTGGGTTGGGAACCCCGCCCCCCTTTAAAAATGCCTGGATCCGCCCCTGGTGCACACAAAGGATATTATGTCAGCTGTGAATCAAATATCAAGGCCGTTCGATATTGCGTAATGAAACTTTAATACTGATTTTTTTTTTTTGTAAATTAAAGTGATTCTCATTACTGACTATAAAAAAGTGATAAAGGAAAAGGCACTTACCTGTGATGGTATCGAAGCAGGAACAAAATTGATATCAAATCCGTTGAAATAATAGTATCTGAAACCGAAAGTAAAACGTGTCTAAATATAGGTCTGACTAACAACTTTTATGAATCTATACGATTTCAAAGTTTCCATACATTGATTAAAGATCAATGATTAAAAGTATATCATTGAAAATTTAATGAATGGTGACAAATATATAATTTTTTCCACAAGATGGCAGAGGTGTCAATGTCAACAATATTCGTTCCTCCGAACTGAAGTTGTTCAGGGATTAACGGTCATTATTTGGGTCATTTAGAATTTCTGAAAATGCAAAACTGAATAAAATTTACTGGTTTAAACCACCGTCACTTTTGGAGCAACATATAAAAATTGCAATCTTGATAATGTCATACAAGAATATATAATATTCAGTGAAATACAGGGCTGTAAATTACGTGGAGGCATGTAGGCAGTTGCCTCCTATTGCAAGCCGACCATAAGAATAATAATCGAAAACAAAATGATATATTATTTGAGCGTTCTTATCCTGACACCGTATGACTGTTCTGAAACCGCAGAACATCCATCGTGCCCTATGACCTCTTAAACATGCATGTCAAACCCCATTCACAAATTTTATTCATCATAAAAAAAACTGTTTTGGTATTCGTCTTGAAAATCTATAAAACAACTTGTCACATGGCATTTCGAATTTAGTAAAACAAAACCTAATGCAGATTGAAAGCTGAACGTGTCAAGATGAGTATTACTATTTTCAATACTTCCAAATGCGAAGTTGAACATTTTTGTACCCTGTCGGTTGTACTGCCATAATCTTGTCCTTATCAACAGTTGTCAGTCACTCACAGATTTAAGAATTCTAAATGACTTGTTGCAATTCTAGGTAAAATCACGATGGCCAGTTCATCAATGCGTCGCGTAAACGTAAACATATAAGGAACCCTGTTATGAAGATAAATGCCATGTCGCCGTTAAATTTCGGTTGATGCATGATCAAGGAGAATGACTATTCAACTAGGACACAAATAGTTCCTTTCAACTCTTGCAGAAACTCGGTAGAGATCACAAACGAATACACAAAATTGGCTGATGAAACAGTATGGACAGGTTCAAGATATACATGATATAAAGTTCAAACCAAAATACTATCGACAAGATGCATCAACTTATTAAGGCGAAGTACGCATCATTAGATGATATTTCGGATTTATACGAAATTTGGTATGCATTTAAATCTTGTTGAACTTCATCTGAATATTGAACAAATAGTACATGTATCATTAACATATAGATTCTAGAGATACAATCTATTCAAAACTTTATAAATAGAACCAGAGGTATTTATTGTATGTCTCAAATAGAGAACCTAGAAATTTAGAATTAAAAGCGACGAACAAAATGCATTTTATTCGATTCAAATTTTGATTTCTCATAGTTTCGTCAACATAATTTGTTTTAAATTATATGTTAACGCTGTGAACATTTTGGTTTAATGATATGAAAAATGTCATCAGATCGTTTTGCAATCTTTTAAAATCATTTTGGAAAAATATGATAAATTACAGCATGACGTTACGCTTTTGTCACTTTATATACCGAGACTGCAAAAGTAATTGAAATTTTATTGAACTTGAAAACGAATCCGTGGAATTTTGTGGCTGGAATTTCGAGATATTCAAGATACATAAATGTATTTAATCAATGTTTTTTACATTCATTCTATACCTTTATAGATCCTTTTCAAAATGTTTGATTTGATATTATATCTAAAAATACACATTTCACTTTTTATATATTCAGATGCTGCTCAATGAATTCAAAATGCATTCAAAATGTTATATAAAAAAGTTTTTACTTGGATAAGAATGCTGTCCAAAATACTTGAATCTGAAAACTGTGTCTTCGTGAAGACCAATGTCCAAGTTCGAACACTAGCTAAATCATTTCTCCGGTTACGAGAAGTTGTACAGCAAGTTAGTAAGAACGAAATTAAGACTTTGACACATTATGGTAATATACTAAAATGCTCAAAATATCTTCACCAAACTTTATATCAGAATGTGAATTTGGTATAATAAATAAAATTATCAGTTATGTAGAGAGCAGTTTCAATTATGATGTTTGACAGTTTTTTTTTTTCTGAAACCAAGTCAAAATATCTCCAGGGAAACTGCTCAACATATGGAGTCTGTACGTTCCCAGACCCCGCACATTATAATGCCTCCTATTAAATAAGACCTAATTTACGGCCCTGGAAATATTTTTGATACTACAGGTGGTGCAATATTTTGTCTTTCCTGTGCATGTTTAAAAGGAACTTTTTCGGCTGTCTCGACAAAAAATTTACGTTTGTTTTTCATGGCCATTAAGGTAGTTTTTCAAGACCATAACTTCTATATATTTTCTTTCTGCATTGCTTGATTGGTGGTTTGTCAATTTTCCATGTTATACTGAAAAATACCTCCAAAAACTGTTTTTAATGGTCACATGATGGTTATAAAAATAACCACCAGCAACGTAAGTCTAAGGTAGCAATTTAAGATGATCTTAGATATTCATTATTTTTCATTCCCCTCATACTTTTTACTTTTTTTCACTTTGTCTTTGGTAACAGGAACGCACGTTAACGATATATCAACATATCAAGGATGAAATCAATTTTTTAACATCATGTGAAAAATTTAACTCTGATAGAGATGCTCTCTGACTTTGTTTGTCAAAAAATTCCAAACTTTTCCATACCCCCACAATCAGCAAAAATTCGTTTATTTATTAAGCTGTGAAGACAATCAGGTCCTTAATGCTGTTGCAAAATTTATTCAAGTCAATATGAGTTAGATCTTTTTATTTGTCATGTAACTATATGATTATCTATACTATTAAATGAGAAGACCTCATTTTGTGTGTCGCTTCTCTTCCTTCCGCAATAAATTAATCATCATGCCTCTGTGTCCTATAAGTACCATGCATAGTCGCATTTGTCATCCTCGCTTATGATTATTCAGTTTGGGTTATTTTGGGAGGAAAACGAAAATAAAGGCGTCCGGATATTGTTTCCGTATCGGACAGACTTTTAAGTCATAGACAAGACTTCCGTTTAGTACTGTTTTAAAATTACACAGGTACTTGGGGACAGGACAATTATTTTCGAGTTTTTCTGTATACTATGATCATATATATACTATAAATAAAGTGTGATTGCACATCATTCACGTCTCAGTCATTACAGCTGAACGGACGTGCTGGGTCAGCTCTCTTTACCCGCTATCTTCGATGAGGGTTTACTTTAGATGATCAACGACTTACTTCTTTAGATGACAGAAACCAATCCAACGCTGTACAGTAAACGTGGTAGTTGGCGTATTCCCGCGTTAACATGCACTCCAAAACCCATTGTGGATGGGGAGTGTTATGCCGATTGACGTCCGAGGGCTGTATCCTAGGTGTTAGATGATTGACCTTCATTTCACTGCCTCACGGCTTTGGTCCTGATAATGCTTCCTGTCATCTTAAAACTACGTCCAAGACTCATCTACCAGTACTCCATCATCGAGGTTAGCGGGCTGCCAAGCTGACCAATCTGGCCCTGAAAGCAGCCGTTGTGAAGAAATAAAATCAAAATAGTCAACAAAAGAAACCAAAACAACTCACAAAACCAAGATGGCGGCCTACCAAAATGGCGTCCTCCGCCTGTTCCTGACCGATGGCACAAATTATTTAAACGCTCACCAAACGCCTTCGGGCACCGAGCCGACCGTGCGAGGGCTTAACAGCCAGTCAAGGTCGTTAAACACCCCAGTAGTAGTAGTGTGATTGCATTTCCCTCACGCATTCACGATGTCCTCAATCAGAACCGATCCCTCACGCATGGAATAATGGAAATTGGCAGTTTTCAGATTTATCAAGACGTCTAACACCTTCGGACAGCGTACACGCCGCCCAAAACGACATTCAATCCCGGACATACAATGTACATACCTTTTGAAGCGGTGACAATTACTCCACTCAAGCATAACCGGAAAATCCTCTCACGGTTTTCATTGCAGAACCGATTGTTCTGCGTGTGTAGATTACCAGCCTTGTCTATATAATATATAAGTGACCGCCGTGGATAGTAAACTAGGAATTGATAGTAAATAGCAAATACCTTGACTTTATTTATAGTATATGTATGTTCAAAGTATACAGAAAAACAGAAGAAAAAAAATAAAGAACGTTGGAAAAAAGGGGGAGGACTAAAACAAATTGCCCTGTCACCAAGTACCTATGACTTTTGATACCTTTCCTGAAATTCTTCGGCGGTCACTGATATATTCTATAGAGACTAATCCCAAGTTTACTATCCACGGCGGACTATATACTATATCAGTGACCGCCGTGGATACTACGGTAAACTTGGAATTGATAGTAAATAGCAAATACACTTTATTTATAGTATATGTATGTTCATAGTATACACGGGACTTTGGAAAAAAAGGGGAGGGCCAAAAAAAATGTCCTGTCACCAAGTACCTGTGACTTATGATACATTTTCTGAAATTCTCCAGTCATAAAATCTTTTACAAAAATTCCTCCTACAACAGTTTACATAATTTCAACCACGTTCTAAATGCCCGCGATTTCGCGGGTGTGTTCTAGTATACTATAAACCAAGGACTTTATTACAGTCTAATTGTATTGTGATTGTGTATTTAAATTCTATGTATCTATGCTAATCAATGTTCTTTTCTCCTTATACATGTATGCTCTATATGCCCCTTGTGGGCCCTTAATTGGTAATAAAATATGTTCTTGTTCTTGTTATCACGTTCTATCCTGTTACCCGTTTTGTCTCTTATGTTGCTGATGAGAGTGTTGCATTTTGTTGTGCTAAATTGCGAAGATAATAATCAAATAGTTCATTATACATGTGTAAAAGCAATATCTAATTACATACTTTTTAAAGACTTTTCAGTCAAATGTTGTCTATCCTGTTACTGTAACCATAGTAACAGGATAGATTAATTTCTATATTTTCACTAAGATGTCGTTAAATGAAATTGGATACTCGCATGTGTCATGCTTTTCAGTAACATATGGTCAAATCGCTGAAAGACCCCCTCCTAAATTAATGAAAACTATCATTCTGCATTGACAATAATATCTTGGTGTAAATTAAATACACCAATTCGGGCTAATGCCCTCAAGGTGTACATGTATCTAATACTTATGAATTTCATTGTGAAATATGCAGTCACAACGTTTTTCTCCTGTGGTCTTGGTTTCCAACACGTAATTGCACTTTTTACAAGAACAATATTGCTGTCATTAATAAATTTACTGGTAACAGCATAGTCAGGATAAAAGAGTACGTACTTATTTTTTTTCACTTAATGTCTTGAATTTTCCTTTTTTTTGACTGTTTTATGCAAGAAACGTGCCGTGTTCAGATTTTATGATGCTGGGTTTTTGAAATCATCACTAAATAGTTCATTATGCACAGGGAGAAACAATTTAACGGTTGATCTAATATCGGTAACAGGATAGACATGCATTTCATGTAGGCTGATTGAATTTAGATTGTAGAACAAATGTTACATAAAATAATAAAGAAACTGTGATTTTTCGTTAAAGTTATCATAAACATTCTAGAATAGTTCATTTTGCAGATTTCAAAGAAATGAAAAAAAAAACAGGAAACAAATCATTTGAAATGTGTTACCCTGACAGTGTACGATGATAAATTACACAAAAATCTGACTTAGATATATTTTATTCTTATCAAAATAGTTCTAAATCATGTTATTATTCATGTGCAGACTCATAAATCATACACCTACACCTACACCTAGACTCATTAATTCTTCACCTACAAAAATTCAAACTTTCATTTAAACACTCACAACGAAACACATTAGGATAGGTGTACTAAAAAATCGTCATTTTTTTTATAATGCCCTATTTATCAGCTGAAAAGGGGGGGTCTGTTATATTATTTAAGTGGCTTGAAATAGTTAATTTGATAACGATATTTTTTTTGTCTGCTTAGCAGTCATTAATAACTGATATTATGAGGTGGGATTGTCTTGATGTTTCATCATGACATTCTATATTCTTTGTTTTGAAGTTGATGCAGCTGATTTTTGGTCAACATTTTCATTTTTATCCTGCTTAGACAAAAATCTGAGTATAAAAGAGAAGCGAAAGATACTCAAGGAATATTCGCAAGTCGAAAACTTTCAAACTGAAACAATCAGCTGAAAAGGGGGTCTGTTATATTATTTAAGTGACATAGTTAAAAAACGAAAACGATCAATTTAGAGACATCATGACAAAAAAGTACATTTTCATTTTTATCCTGCTTAGACAAAATCTACATTAGAATCAAGAAGAAAACGATCAATTTAGAGAGAATCAAGTTGTACAACCTCCTTGACAGAATACTAGGCTTGCAACATGAACCCCACAAAAATCGGGGTTGATCTCAGGTGCTCCGGAAGGGTAAGCAGATCCTGAACAACACGCAAGTTTTTTTCTTAATAGTTTCTCAACTTATGAATATCTGAAAAACGAATGTAGAAAAATGGACAATTAACATTAAACCTTTAAATGAAAATATTATCTTGCCATTTAATTTGAACCTTTGTGTACAGATGGTCACCGATGACCTTGTGTCCAGTACAGATTCAAGTCTCTGACACCTATACAGATTGTCCCTGATTTTAAAACTATTAATCCTTAAAAAATAAAGGTACTTTTAGTCAAATTTGTTTATATACACGAGCTTTGCTATTAAAATTAATGGAATGTAAAGAAAATCAAAGAAAAATCGTTTTTCGAATTCAATTTGTCTGCAACCAATAGTTCTACAGATTTTATTCATAACCTTTCAGTATAAATGATTTTTACTCTATATTATAGATAAATTCACAGTATTTCTTGTGAATGAAAAAACACGAAAAAGAGAAAAGGAGTCTGTTCATTTAATGTCTTGAAATTTTGATTGTTCTTTAAATATTTCGTTGATTTTAATTTTCTCATCTTATTGTTATTTTTATTTCAATCCCACTTGAGAAATTGTTCTACGAAATCGTTTTTGTTTGTTAATATGTGAATATCATGCTGCCCATCAAGGGCCCTTAAACATAAATATTCTTATTCTTATTCTATATCTTTTAATAATTTCATAAAATAATTATACGTACATTTTATTTACAAATAATTTTAGAATATATATATACACACCTATTACAGTTCTACATCTATCCCCAAGAAATCGCATCAAAATGATGTTTATAAAATTGAAATACACATGTCATTTGTATACTTAACATATTGTTTTTATTCCCTTCCTCATTTTAATAAAATGATATGTAATACCATGGAAGTAAAATATAATACTTCCAAAGAAAATTTTGATTGTTCTTTAAATATGGTCAATGAGAAATTGTTCTACGAAATCGTTTTTGTTTGTTAATATGTGTTGCCCACAAGGGCCCTTAAACATAATACCTTTTAATAATTTCATAAAATAATTATTCTTAATTGTACTACTATCCCCAAGAAATCGCATCAAAATGATGATTAATTGTATACTTAACATATTGCTTGCTGAACTTATTGTACTATTTCGTTAACGTCCGTAAATATTTCGAGACTAACAGGATTTTTTTTTACTCAGGTCTTTATACTTTATAGTTATAGTGTCTTTGATTTATTAATCAAAATGAAAACATCTGCTAAAATTAGATATGTATTCCGTTTAAAGAAAAGAACTATAACAGTATATATGAAAATGTTTAAATCATTTAACTGTTATAAGACATATATTTGTTAAGTCATCTAGACAACCACCCACACCAAAGTACATGAGAGTACATCTTCTTTGATATGAACAGGCAATATTTCAAAATGAAAGATGGAAATAAAATGTAACGCCTTTATGTTTCTACTAAAACTTGTCTTTGCATATGTTTGGTTTTTTCAATCGCCACATGCTTATATATGTATAATAATTTTGATATGAAATAAACTTGTTATTATCGGTAGTACAGTGATTTTATTTGCTTTTAACTCCAACTGCATCACTCACGGGTGTCATTCGATATATCGAGAAAAAAGATTGTGAAAGAATACCTAACGGTGGTCAAGTATTGCGATTGGATCGTGAAAGCTCTGGTATAGGATCGTGAAGGAAATCTTATCGAGAAGATATATGCAAGGTCAATTACTAATCTAATTTAATGAACTATACGGACAAATTTACAAAAAAATAAAACTATCTGTCAAAGTGGTTCAACATTATGATCAGTGTCTGAGAAAAATCAAGGTTTAAAAGTAAACCGTTTTTACAAAACTACAAAAGGCAGATTGCTCTTCGACATTTCAATGACAAATATGTAAACAAACAAGATTTTTTTCATAATTCGAATGACTAAACAATTTTTCTTTGAAAAATGTCATTCCATTTTAATGATTCAAATTGTTCTTAACGTTATTTTGTGTTAGCATAATCAGAAACGAACGACACTCCTCATAACTGAGGGTAACAACCCTTACACAAAAAAATGCGTACACATGCATATATTTCCAAGGCGGATGCATTAATCATTACAGATACATATATACTTATACTTTTAAAAAATTTAGGCTCCTGAAGGTCCTTTTATCTTGGAAATCTACTTATCAGGACACGTTTTTAGTTATTCTAATAACTTTGAAGGAAAAGTGTTGAATTAAAATAAAAGGGAAAAAAATGTCCGTTCTTATCAAAATAATTACACGCTTCAACTAGTTGCAAGTATATCAATTGGTAAAAGAAATATTGTTTTCTGATTATTAAGTCTGGTCCGGCGCGGGACGTTTGCGCTTTTTGATTGGACATTTGCACTTCTTTTAATGGAGTATTTGTGCTTAAATTTTTAGGACATTTCCTCTTATTCAATAGGACATTTGCACTTTATCAACATAGTATAAAAATCAGTTCATATAAAATAAAACACAAAACATTCATACATTTATATACAGCTAAAAAACATCAACCTTTCCCCATCATGCTTGTGTCAGATGAAAACGATAACACTCCAAGAGGGTGAATGGCAGTAAATTCCTTATAACAACCATGACTCTTTCTAAAAATCAACAGGTACAGCAGGTGGTTTAAAAATAAAATTTCGGTCTTCACAGATTGAAACAATCTTAGATAAACTATGATGGTACAGTTCCTCGGACTAATCATGCAACAGAATAACCACAAGAGGAATATAGATTCCAATTTAATCCACTAATAAGAAAACGAATTGAAGAATTTCGGTCAAAATTTAAATGTTCTCTATATCTTTACCCAGAAACGTATACTATATTTTTTATAATATATCTGGTTTACCCGAATATTTTTTTTTTCACAGAAGAAAGTAAAAATGAATGCAAGAAGAAGAAAACATGGGGTTGAATGTGTAAGAGCATATAGACTAGTTCCGGAAAAAGGCAAAGCGAAAACAGAAAAATCAACAGTTCAAAATGTTTCTTACGTTTGTTCCCTAATCATTTTGATACATTCGTGTTTACGTATATTCTTGTTGTGTCTGTGTCGTTATTTTAAAGTTTCTTTGTCAAGTAAGATGTCAAGACGAATAGCCAGTATTTCTATTAAATGATCATAAATAGAATGAAGATGTAGGAAAAAGTCAATGGGATAACAACCCAACAACAAAAGTTAATAAAATTTATAGACAACTATAGCTCACCATATGATCTTAAACGATAGACTGTGATTATTGGACTAAATAGTCCATTGAATACACATACAGTGGGAATAAATCTAACAGAGACCAAACGATTCTGCAACCAAGACGAATATCTCAATGCACTAAAATCACGAAGACGGACGAGGAAGACTACTGACTACAAGACAAGATTCATTGCTTCAAAAATACATAGAAAATAGTATTAGTTCATCAATGGTTTTTATTATTATAAATCGCACAACTATTTTACTTTATCAACCGATTTCTGAGCTGGTGAGCATCTTAAGTTTAACTTAGAACACGAGCACGTTTTAATATATGCCAGAAAGCTTATGAGGAAATGTATGTCAAATAGGTGTCTACACACCACACCATATACACAACAACAAACAAAAAATTAACAATTTCAAAAGCAAGTGTGGAAAGCTATTCATTGCCTACTCCTATCCAATATTTATTCGGGCTCATAGTGTTTGTTTCAGTATCAAAGAAACCTATAGACACCATTGCTCAATTCTTTTTTAGTTTGGGTAAATCTATTCCCAATACTGTTATGCTGAATAAAATTTTTATCAATTACTATGAATGTTTCCATAATGTATTGGCATAGACTAGAGAATTCCCCATCTGATTTATTGAAAAGTGCTTATGCTGAGTTAAAAATGATTGAGAGTAAAGATCAAACTAGCTCCAATAACTCATGGCTCTCTAATATCATTTTCTACAGCGAAAAATTGGGTATTGACCTAAATATATGTAAAATTTAGGCAAAAATAAATTAAAAATTTACTGAAAAAACAGCTCAAATTAAATTTTCAAAATGATTGGGAGAAAATGCGAGATTTTTATTTACAGAATCAAGGCAAATTGGACACTTATTTTTCATTCAAGAGGTCATTTGACTATGAAAATTATTTAGATTTAAAGCACCCCAAAAACATTTGTTAACAAAATACAGACTCAGCAATCACTGTTTAAGAATAGAAACTGGCAGACATGAACGATTTATCAATGTATGTGGTAAATATGAAATATTACCTCGACATGAGAGGATATGTTTATATTGTAATTCAAATTCTATTGAAAATGAAATGCACTTTCTTCTGGAATGCCCTCTTTACAATAACCTCAGAAGAGATATGACTGATTATATCAAAAAATACCCCAGTTTAGTTAATTTAAACAGAAATGATCTTTTTACATGGATCATGAGTAATGAATATAGCAGTTTTTATCTATTTTATATGCATACCTTGACAAAAGCCTGCAACTTAGAAAATCAGAAAATTAGTTAAATACTCTAATAGATAGCAAAATTATCTCCCTTGACCACTGACCCTTTCCTCATATATTTGAACTATTATTTTATGTTTCTTTAATCACTCCAGTGGCGGATCCAGAGGGGGTTCGGGGTTGAAACCCCTTTTTGGACGATCAATGCATTTGAATGGGGACGTATAGTTGGAACCCCCTTTATCCTGGGTTGAGAACCCCCTTTTAAAATGGCTGGATCCGCCCTGCACTCTGTAATGTTTATGTCATGTTGTTATTAATGTTATGCTCTTAATGGGCCCTTTAAATTGGAAAAATAAAAATATTGTATTGTATTGTATTGTATAAAGGTTATAATGCTCCTGTAAAAAATCAGTCTTCGTAAACCAGACTATATACATGTACAGAATCAATTATCATTTATTATTTAATTTATTTTAATTTCGAATGAACTCATATTTTCATGAATAAAAAAATCAGTTTTTAAGATAAAAAATATATAAAATGAAAACGTACCGATAAGCTTATTGAGAACATGTAAAATGCACACAAGCCTTCTGAAAAAGTTCTTTAAATGATGCATGTTATCTGATATGTTCACTTCACAGTTCAATGTATCAAAATAAAAGGAAATATAATCAATAAAAGCATTGATTTCATAACTCAGGTTATGAACAAAAATCGTTTATGTTCAGTATAACAAACCACTTGTCCCGTGCAGACTCCTGGGTGTTTTAACAAACGAGACTGATTAATTTTGAAAAGCGTTAATTACAAAATCAAACAACTTGTCTGAAGGGGTAAAAATTAAATACACGCGGGATAGACGATTATATGGTCTTCTGTAACAGTAAATTCTCTGATTGAAAGGTAAGAAGTTTAGAATTGTAATAATTGGGATAGACAATTACACGGTCTTCAAACTGTCACTTTAAATTCTATTGAAAGGTAAGAAGTTAAACATTGTATTAAGAATATATCAGAATGGTTATGAATAAAACTTAATTTGTTCATTCAATTTTTAACAATAAATATGTTTATTTTTTGTACATGTATTGATATTCTAAAATCGATAAAAAGATAAGAAGATAAGACATCTATCTACCAGAGACAAAATGACGTCGATTTAAGCAACTATAAGTCACTGTACAGCCTTCAACAATGAGCAGAACACATATTGTTTGGTAAGCTATAAATGGTCCGACATGACAAAAGGCAAAACATTCAAACGAAAAAAACCAACGGCTTGATTTATGAACAAAACAATAAAGAGAAAACAAATATGATAGACAGCAACCAACGACAAGCACTGAACCATAGGCTCTTGACTTGGGATAGACACATATACAGTGTGTGGCAGGGTTAAAGTCGATCCTCCCCTAACCTGGTGTAACAGCACAACAGTGTCCTAAACACAAACTGTAAATATCTGCAGAAAAAGGCTTGATTCATTATATCGACATAAAGCACAAACATAATTATCAAATAGACTTAAGACACAAAATACCGATCTACGAGTACTGGCAACTAACGAAAGTTAGTTTCAAAGCCAATTAGATCTAATTACGAGCATATGTTTCGCTCGACTTGCATGATCTTTAATAGAGGACAACGACAACGGACGAGCTATGAGTTTGCTATCAAAAATATCTAGATGAAAAACATTTAGTTAACAGGAATACCCGTTTGAACAATTCAGTCAACCAACAGATGCGTATATGCTAGAATTACTAGTTATACAATTCAGTCAACCAAGAGATGCGTATGTGCTAGAATTACTAGTTATACAATTCAGTCAACCAAGAGATGCGTATGTGCTAGAATTACTAGTTATACAATTCAGTCAGCCAAGAGATGCGTATGTGCTAGAATTACTAGTTATACAATTCAGTCAGCCAAGAGATGCGTATGTGCTAGAATTACTAGTTATACAATTCAGTCAGCCAAGAGATGCGTATATGCTAGAATTACTAATTATACAATTCAGTCAGCCAAGAGATGCGTATCTACTAGAATTACTAGTTATACAATTCAGTCAACAAAGAGATGCGTATATGCTAGAATTACTAGTTATGCAATTCAGTCGGCCAAGAGATGCGTATCTGCTAGAATTACTAGTTATACAATTCAGTCAACCAAGAGATGCGTATATGCTAGAATTACTAGTTATACAATTCAGAAGTATTTGATTAATTTCTTTAGTTTAACAAAACATAACAGTCAGGTAATGTTTACGTTAAATGTCAATTTCTGTATTATATTTATTGTTCAGACCTGTAGATTTGTAACAAATCACCTGTATAAATCGAGGACAGTTCGTGTTATTTGGAAGCCTTTGTTATCTTGAGTTAGAATCATAACATTATGGTATTAAAAATCTAAATTAAACAAAGTTCAACGGGAGATAATTATGTAGGTTTTTAACAGTCACAAAACTATCGATCATTTAAAGATTATGATCAGTCTTCGTGGGATTTTAGAGAATTATATTTTAGATCGTACCAGGGGTAACAAAGCAAATACGTTTATCTCGAAGATAGGAATAAAAGACACAAGCAAATAATGATTTTATAAAATATTGTGTATTGTGACTATACTCAACGAAATTAAGTTTGAAATTGACATTAGTACTTTATAATTTTGAACAATATTATATTTTTAATTGGAATTAGAGTTAAAACGAAGCTGTGAAAACAAATTCTGAATTAATAGTAGCTAGTGCTGGAATCAGGAAGTCACTGTGGCCAAAGCAAAAAAAAAAAAAAAAAAACTAACGAATAAGTTCTGCATAAGAAATAGTTTAAATTGTCGTTTTTGAGAAGAAATGATACAAGGAAGCACATTAATGTTAAAAGATACAATTTTATACCTGGTACATGGTAATTATCCAATGGTTGTTTATTAGTTTACTTCAGATCATTGACTAACTTAATGAACTGTTTAAAGTGGGAACCTCTTTAAAACATTTCAACAATTTAAACACGTAACTGCCATTTAAACAAGTGAATTGGAACTTCAATTTGGAATGGATATATATATATAAATGACTTTCTTATTATGACATATAGCATTCTTTCTTAACAACTACGTTGTAAAGTCAGGTCAGAAAGTTATTTAAAAATTATTACATTTGTTTTGTACAGATAATTGGAATATTCGGAATCCATAGAATACATTCTGCTTGTTCTGTATTGTCAACATGAAACAAAAGGCAAGGAAGACATTAAGTGAAACAATGGTATGTTCAAAACGTAGACAAATAGTTACTGACATAATAGATGTCAAAGACAAAACGAAAGATACCGCATTAGAGGAACCTTCAAATATATGCGTTGAAAATGTGACTTTAAACACAATTTCAAATGAAGAAAGTAGTTTAGCAAATTGTAGTGAAATTATAACACTGGAACACCAGTCAAGTGAAAAGGTAGAGAAAAATCCTAATAAAGATCTAATTATATCGAACTCGTTTGAATTGGATGATTTCACAAAGGAACCGCCAAAAGAAATTACCGACGACTCAAAGGGAATTGTAACAGTCGAAACCGTTACCGAAAATGAAGTGACAAGTTTAGAGGAAAAAGAAAATCGCAAGAAAATGTCTTCTCCAACTAGTGTGAATGGTATTAATAGTCGGACCAATCAACTTTCTACTATACCAGAAAATGTTAAAGGTGAAGAGAAAGAGATTAAGAACTTGTCGCCGAATCAGGCTAAAGTTCTGAAGGATAAGCAAAGTAATCCCGAAGTATATGGAGATAAAAGTAAGAGACTTGAAGACAATTTGCATAATGAAAGCAAAATGACAAAAGAAGGGACCAATGTTTTTCCTATTATCATGCCGGATACGGATTCTGTCGTTATAAAACGAATAAAGGACACTAACGAACCCAACAAGCCTGGTAAATCCGACTGTTCTCTCCAAAGCGAAATAAATGGAAAAGTTAGTTCAGAGTTAAACCAACGTCCGTTATCGTCTGCGTCCGATCCCGGATATCGAAGTAACTCTGTGTCGAGTCAAAATTCGTGTCAGTCTTCAAAAAAGACTAAGAAAGTTTATTCTGGCATTAGATTCACAAAGAAGGAACTTGAATACTACTTGCCAAAAAGAAGCAATTTTAGTTGTCATGAAAAAGCATTGAAAGATGCAGGGTATGATTTAGAGGCCATGGAATCAAAACGAAGACGAAGATTCACCCACAAACAAAACATCAAAGGCAAGGAAATAGAAGAAAAACTAAAAGAAATCGAGGATGTTAATACAGCACCAATTGAAGATGTAGCGTCTCCTGAAAATGAAATAAAGGAACCCGACGATGAACAAACTGAAATGGAAAGATCAAACAAACCGAAACGTAAGGGAAAGAGAAAAGATGAACAGGAAGTCAAAGTAGATCACACAGTTTTGTTACAATATCTTAAATATGTGCTTGATAATAGAGAGGAATATTTTCTTCATAAAAGACAATATATTCAACAAAACACAACTCTACTCAACGTTGATCCAGCATGCACTATTGCCCGATTCGGGCGTGCTTTTCAGAGAGGACAGCATGGCATTATTACTGAACCTTTTTTACTTGAAGTTACACGCGGGATAAAGTCAAATTATGGTGATACACAACAGTGGGTATCTTCAAACAAAGAAAAGCAAACACAAGGAGTTCCGAATTTGAAACCAGAAATACAAGAAACGACTATTGACGAAAAAGACAAAACCGAATACGAAAAGGTGAAGTTTAAACTTGATAAATGGCTAAAAACTATTACAACTGCACAGTTGTTGAAAGCGAAAGAACTTTCATTGAAGGAACTTGGCGAGGAAGATAAACTGCAGAGTCAGTGGTGGTCCACTCTTCAACCGTGTCGATACCTGCGACAGAGAAGTGATTTGGAATAACTTCACGATAAATTTTGTATTGCATTTTTTTTAGAAACATTGCATTTCTCAACCTGAGAATAACAAGTGTTCATTTTTCGATATTGCACATTAGAATATCATTTCACCACAGATGCGGGTACTTATAACAACTCCAAACTATAATATATGCTATACATTGTGCAGAGATTTTGTGACAGTCAGGAAGTACTATCATGTTTTAAAGAAATTA
Organism: Mytilus coruscus; assembly: GCA_017311375.1. Classification (NCBI taxonomy): domain Eukaryota; kingdom Metazoa; phylum Mollusca; class Bivalvia; order Mytilida; family Mytilidae; genus Mytilus; species Mytilus coruscus. The sequence goes on from CM029599.1 coordinate 72,221,940, forward strand.
ATTATTTTGTCATTGAAACTCAGAGAACCCTCATTTTCATAGAAAAGAACGGATTTTTATATTGGAAATATGTCAAAATGTGTGTGGGAAGAAATAGTTTGCGAAATACTTGAGAAGCTTTCATATTAATGCTTTGTCTTTTAGCCGCAATTAGTGCAATACTTTTTTTATTCGAATTACTTGAGTTTATCAAGATTTGCTGAATATTCTTTACATCTGGTGTCATACTTTTATCTATCTTATCTCTAATGGATTTTTCTGATATATCGTAATAAACTAACAAACTATTGAGAATAAATTATTCTAAAAGAAAGGACAAGGTACAAAGCAAACATTTACAAGTGGTTTTAAATCGTTCAACATGTATACTTAAATTAAGCGTTTTCCTACTCAGTTCGTTTAAGTATTTTTAGTATTTTTTTACAATTTTATATGTTATTAAATTATTTAATATGTGTTTGGGTGTTTAAGTGCCCTTGATATGAAAGTTGTTTAAAGAATTTAAATGAAACAATACATGTTCTCTTTTATTAAAACTAAATTAAAAAACTGTATATTGAATATAATGTGGTTTTATAATAGCCATAAGATACATGTAATGTTTTCGAATAAAAGGAGATAAATGATATTTATATACCTCGTCAAAATTAAAGCAACACCTGCATTTGAATCATATCTGCAGTTTAATTTTTAATGTGGATTTTTTATACAGAATTTATTGAACCTTGCGAAATGTGGGCATATAGGGGTTTCCCCATATAAGATCACAACTTGTTTAATGAGCTTGTGAGAAAAGTTTATCCTACATTTCAGTCCTTCATTTTTGCAAAGGGTTGAATAGTGGCATTATTGTAAATTTTCTAAGTTTCAATTCCTAAGTGAATTCTCTATTTAGAATCAAATATATACAAATTCTCTAAATTATAAGCTGTAGCCTTCATATATATATATAAATAATGCAAAACGATAATGTTAGAATGTTAGAAAGAAATGGATATGAAAACATTAATTTACATCTCTTTTTTTCACAAATTGTCTTCGGTTCAATTGACATTTCTAAATATTCAAATATTCATTTTAGTGAGATTTTTTTTTTTGTACTTAAAAAGATTTAATAGTATTTTTCAGGCATGTCATTCAGGCTTTCTCGTGTGGAAGACAGATAGATGCAAAAAAAAATAATATCAAATAAATACGAATACATCTTGACAATAATTGTTTTGATTCTGATAATAAAAACAAATGTCCACGTAATATTTCCCTGAAAACCATAAAGGTTTTCTGTAACTATTGACAAGATGTGTTTTTATGAAACTGATTGGTTAATTGATTGATTAAAGGATTGTTGCTTTATGATATATTCATATTTAGGCCAATGCCATGATAATACGATATAGTCGACCATGACTTACACCATCCACGTTGGCTCACAGAATTACTGTTTGTAGGGGGACATGCCACACCGGCCAGACATTCAATTATGACTTCGAGAAATGAAAATATTAATGTCTTTGGCTTGACCTGGATTGGAATCGGACCCATGACCTCCTACAATCGAGGCGAGCACGCAGTAGCGAGACCATCGTAGTTGTTTTAGATTAAATATGACGGTATCTTTCCCTTGTTTTCCATATTTTCAAAATTCAAAATGTTCAAATGTTACATTGAGAAATTCCTTTTTAATTTTCTTTTATACTATTTGTCGTGATCACTTAAATGAGATTTTTAAATGGGTATATTTTCCTGAGGGTAAATTAATCTAATCTAGTATTTGAAATGTCAACTGGCTTGTACAAGAAATGAAGTTTTAAAGTATATAAGGCGTTTTAAAAGTAATTTCGAGTGTAACATTGATATATTTGTTGAATATTTTGACCGATTTAAAGTACTAGGGTACGTATTAATTACTATATTGATTCATTTAGAGAAATACGAGAATCATAATAATTTGCGGCCTTGTAAGTCCTGTCAACTCACACATAGGTAGCATTGTCCTCAAAGACCACTTATATAGATGAAAGATATTTTCAATTATTGTTAGTGTATAATATTGAAATCCGTATCAGTTTACGTATCAGTCATAACAATTTACTTTTTCAATTCCACAACTGTCGTATTTTTACCAATTTGATTTGCTAATATTGATTATAGGCGTAATATTGATTATAGGCTAAGTTAATTAAATCCAAACTATGTATGTAATTTGTAATTTGTTTCATTAGCTAGATTTAAAAAAAAAATGGTGTAAAAAAGGTTATACATATTTATCATAGTCATTGCGCATAACAAAGTAGTAAAACAAACGGCTTGAATATTCAACCAAACTACATGATATAAAGGATTGTAAAATTATCTAAAATACAAAAATCTAAGTATCAGAATAATACTTAACACTTACAAAAAGATTGAAAGAAGTCATTACAGGCCTTTATATTCAACTAGATTATGTTTTTCGGTAGACACCAAAGTTAACTTTTAACTCAAAAAAAGAATATGATAATTTATGATTGTCCTTTTTAGATACTTAATTTCCTTTGCCGAGTTTTTGAATACCTACACCACTCATGAATGGTATGGTAATGGAAGTATTTTACTTTCATGGTATGATGTAGATTTCACAGTGGGTTCTTTTCGTTAGAGTTTGTCACTGAAATCCGTGAAATGAACTGCAGTTAGGATTACTAGTATATCCATGTTCATGAGCTTGTCTTAAGTCAGGAATCTCGTCAGTGGTTATCTTTTGTCATTTCGTAGATCTTTGATAGTTTTTATTTGATTTTACCACGACTTCTTTTGATTCGGAGCGTTTTAAGAGCTTAACATTATATAGATTGCTTACACAGTGTGTTGACCCTTGGATGTGGTCTGGTTTTTCGTTTGTATCGTTTGAGTTGCAATCTCATCGACGTATACCCCACCTTCTTTTATTCGTAAATACACTGTAAACATTGGTACAAAACATTTAACTGTATTTAAAACCGGTATAATAGACGACAAAATCATGGATACACTTTAAACAATACTAAGTGTTATCGTATCAAAGTAAGCTTGAAGTTGCTGGAAGCAAGCTTGCATATCACATACTATATCTCTTTATTTCTATATTCACAGTACTAGTACTTTAAATATTTTCAACCATCTGACATAATACCATGAAGTCGAATACTCTAATTCAGGCTACTGCTTTTAGGATTAGATTTCATGCATTAATGCCATAGACAGTCCAAAGAGACACACATTGTGCAATGCTCAAACTAAAAATTTTCAATACAAAAAAATCAAATGAAACTTTTTTAGTCTTGGTTCAAACTATAGTCGAATGATATTGATCCCCGAAAATACAAGACTGAATGATTGAGCAACAACAGTGTGAGTATAACACTATTCATTAGGCAACACAAGATTAGAAGGATATGTCTATGGTTGGTTATTAATGAATTAGAGTGACGACTACTAAAAAAATGCGAGAACTATTGGGTTATTATAAGCGCCATGAGCATAGACATACTCGGTTTATAAAAGCAAACCACGAAGTGAAAGCCGGTTACAATTTTAAAGCAAATTAAATCAATTCACTAGTTTGTTATGTTTAATGAATAAAAAAGACATTTGGCGCTTAAATCAATGAGTTATTAAGCCAACAGCATAAAAAATACACCAAAAAGACGACCAGTGGTGTCAACAAGTGAACAGTATAACAAAAACACGACACAAATAAGGCTTCTGTATTAATAGAAGAGCAAAAGAGAGTTGACATAAGACATTTTTTTCATTTAATTTCTGAGTCATAGATATAGTTTGAATATTTTTTTATTGACACGACCATTTATAAAATAATTGTATATGACAGATAAGTCATTTAAGCTCTTAAAAAATATTTTTTAAAACGCTTCAATATTTAAAAGTCAATTTCAAAAGGCAAATTATTCATGTTAAATATAGATTGATCGATTTTTTTTCTTATTCAATGAATTCATACTTTTAAAGTTGGAAGAAACAAACTGTAGTAAAAAGATGAGAAGCTATTTATTTTACTTGTCTCTCTTTTATAATTCTCATCGAGAAATGCTCCATTCCAACCGGAAAAAACAGTAAACCATTTTTCTGCAATGTTAGTGTCTATGGTTATCATGAAATGGCACAGGTATCTAGCTTTTAAACCACTTTAATTTGTTATCTTCATCCATGTCAGACCTGAACAGTGAAAGTGACCATTTAGTTTCTAATTTTATAATGAAACAAAAATTAGCCTATGCGAATTTAAGTACTAGTATAACCAAACACATGCTTAAATGTTATTAGTTATATAAAGCGTTCGAATAGAACATTCATATTTAAGTATAAGTATGACCAAACACATGCTTAAATGTTATTAGTTATAGTGTTCGAATATAACATTCATAAAAACAGTAGTAATTTTGGTGAGAATTCAAATATACTAGCCCAGGTAATATATTTTTGGCAATTATATGCACTTATCTTAATTTTTTCAATCACAGGTTTCATGAGTGCATGGTAACTTAAAACTTACACTCAAGAAAGTAAATATTGAGTAAAATTTAACGCTTCTTTGATAAATAACACTTTTATCACATAACAGGTTCGTGATCAATTTTAAAAGTTTACAAGTGTTTGTTGACATTTTTGGCGACATCATACATAAGTAAATACCTATATGACCAAAAGTACTAGATTTTGAAAGACTTCTTTGTAGTTATGTGCAAGACGTGATATAAATTGAGATTTTGAAAAAGAAACACATTTTAAAGTTCTTCAGATGTCAAATCTAAATTGTTAAAATCATCAATAACTTGATGACTTATTTGATTTCGTCTCAAATATTTATGATTTGGTTATAACTGCACCTTAAAAACTTAAACATTTATATGGGGAAATCTTATCACTAATATATACATACAATTTTCGTAATCAAAAGATTTACTGTTGGAGCTTGATGGCTACTATAGTTATTAATTTTTTTACTGGTGATAGTATGTAAATTGAATAAATATCCTGAAAACCAAGTATTCCAGACACTCATGTTTTTGTTTTTTTTTTTTACTTTATTCTTGTTTTAAAGTTTCTATGACGCTGAAGGTATATATTTGTTTTTAAGAACATTAAACCAGAGAAACCAAAAGACTATGATCGAAAAACAAAGTAAAAAACTAAAAAATACAAGGCTTATAATTTTGTATGCCAGACGCGCGGTTTCGTCTACAAAAGACTCATCAGTGACCCTCGAATCAAAAAAGTTTAAAGGCCGAAACAAGTACGAAGTTGAAGAGCATAAACCTAGTATATAATTTCAAATCACAGAAATCTAGTTACAAACTAAAATACATAGTATGTAAAACAGTATCATTTATAAGAACTCTAAAGGGAGTAAGACTTGGTGCGTCGACGGGGGGTTAGCACCCTCTACGATACATGTATCAAGCTTTATACGGTTCTACGATTTATCTAACTTACATTTATAAAGTAAATACATGTCAAACTGCACCAACTCATACACGCAAACCCTATAGGCTGGCACAAAATTGTTGTTCTTTTTCACGAAAGGGCAAATCACCAGATTTGTTCTATTATCTTTGATGAGTTTATTTTCAACTTCGATTTTGTTGAAAGGAAAGACACAATGACAATAATGATCTCTGGAGAAAGAGCACGGAAATCATAGCTTATCTTGCATGTATAACTAAATTGATTTGAGAATGGCGCGAGGAAGTTCGTGGTCCATGGCATATGCCGAATAACTTACGGTTAAAAATAAAATATAATCAGATTCTGAAAAGGAAGCTTCCAAATTTCATAGCAGTTTCATATCCAACCTGCATCTTCTCTTCATTAGTGATATGACCCGATGCATCATTTTTTTTTATAGAATTCTGTCATGTTTTAGAAACCTGTAAATATGCCCTTTACTTCTCGAATTTTTTTATCGATTTTATGTACAAAGAACAATCTTAATCCAAAATACTAACATTTTTTTCTTGTCCAACTTTCTTCTGTTTGTGTTTTAGTATGGATAAATCAAGAAAATTTCCAAGTAAAAAATCTTACTTTTCTGTACTTGACCTTTAGAAAATGAAAGAGTATGGAGTAAATGTACATGGGACAAAATCGCACACAATACATAGAAAACATAGAAAATTATCAATGAACAGGGCTTTTATTCCTGTTCTTCATCTTGACAGTTGATGTAGGGTCTTGAACAATGAACAAATCATTCATACCCTACAACAAGGGCAAGACGGCCCCTAGCGTCGAAATAAGCGGTACTATTGATAAAAATAATTTGAAAGACATCGATCGCCGCTAAAATATGCCTTGAAGTTACACATGTCGGGAGCGGTCAATGAATTACATAATTTATAATTACGGGCGAGGTTTTTGAACATATATTTGTCATACATGGCCCAACAAAAGACCAATAATTTCGAAACAAGAAATGATAGACAATACATATAAAACTAAACAACAAATGATAGACAGCACGGGGCACATCGAAATATATGTAAGAAAACCTAGCAGTTTAAAAAAGTATGAAAGGGCAATATACAAAACAGATAACCAGACCAGTATTTTGAAGAAATTTAACCAAACATGAAATTTTGACGGTGTATTAATATGAGAAATTCTCACATGAACAAGCACACCATAACTGTAAATATTATAAAAGCATACACCTCAAGCACGGGGAAACGTTCTACTGCCTCCACACAGCACTAGAGACAAACTCTAGAATCAATAGAAAATGAAAGAGTATGGAGTAAATGTACATGGGACAAAATCGCACACAATACATAGAAAACATAGAAAATTATCAATGAACAGGGCTTTTATTCCTGTTCTTCATCTTGACAGTTGATGTAGGGTCTTGAACAATGAACAAATCATTCATACCCTACAACAAGGGCAAGACGGCCCCTAGCGTCGACTTAAGCGGTACTATTGATAAAAATAAAGTAATTTGAAAGACATCGATCGCCGCTAAAATATGCCTTGAAGTTACACATGTCGAGAGCGGTCAATGAATTACATAATTCATAATTACGGGCGAGGTTTTTGAACATATATTTGTCATACATGGCTCAACAAAAGACCAATAATTTCGAAACAAGAAATGATAAACAATACATATAAAACTAAACAACAAATGATAGACAGCACGGGGCACATCGAAACATATGTAAGAAAACCTAGCAGTTTAAAATAGTAGGAAAGGGCAATATACAAAACAGATGAACAGACCAGTATTTTGAAGAAGTTTAACCAAACATGAAATTTTGACGGTGTATTAATATGAGAAATTCTCACATGAACAAGCACACCATAACTGTAAATATTATAAGAGCATACACCTCAAGCACGGGGAAACGTTCTACTGCCTCCACACAGCACTAAAGACAAACTCTAGAATCAATAGAAAATGAAAGAGTATGGAGTAAATGTACATGGGACAAAATCGCACACAATACATAGAAAACATAGAAAATTAATTATCAATGAACAGGGCTTTTATTCCTGTTCTTCATCTTGACAGTTGATGTAGGGTCTTCAATAATGAACAAATCATTCATTCTTACTAGATTTTTTCCCGCTGACTCTGTTTTTCAGTAAAGTATTTCTGCAATTTACACACCAAGAAGATTCCAAATAATGAAAAAGTGAGAGAAAGAAAAAAAAATATCAAAGAAATGCACTCAAAACTCAAGAATTGTTCGTAAACAATACAACTGTAAGATTGGTCGATGTACAAGTTTGCAAGACTTCGTAAAAGTAAATAAACCATAGATAAATCTAAAATAACGATCTTTTTCACATCACAAGACAACATTCTTTTGTAATAAAAATTAAGCGTTAACTGTACATGAATGCGTGTTTTTACTAAACTGAGAGTTATAGATGTCTTCAAAAATATTGTTAAAGGGTGTACACTGTCGGTGAAGTCCGTCAGATATGGATTTTTAAGAATTAAAAGATTTGCTGCAATGTCTTACGTAAACCACTGTCACTAGTGTAACAGTATTAAAATGTTCTAATTTTCTATAGTTTTACATCATTATTCCGTGACCATTCTCAGTTGAAATATAACCTACATCGTCTCATTAAACGCAGATGCGCAGATGCCGGTTTCTTGTTCTTGTTCGCGACAAATTCTACTCTGATAAAAACCATGCTGATTCAAATAACGCATACACCCAAGTATCAATTATCAAAATGCTGTTTTTTTTTAACCGACATTATTTGTTGAGTTTGGTGGATTGATATTCCAACAGACAGACGGTATTCCATTGTGGTATCATTGTTCGCCCCTGCTAGCCAATCTGTTACAGTTAAAGCAAAATTTATACAAATCAATTTTAAAGAGAAGTAGAAACAAAATATAATCATATGCTTTTATTTTAATTTCAGATATATAGAAAATAATCTTTCATTAAATCAAACTTTTTTACTGTGTATAAGTGTCAGTGCTTTGGTAGTACTGAAATGGTTAAAGGATACATTTTGTGCGTAAAATTGAGTGTTTTTTCTTAAACGAAGGTGGAATCTCCCTCGACCATGAGGAAACATGTTAGCTGTTCTATACAGGCCTTTATAATTTTATGCTCCAGAATAAAAGATTTTTTACATGAAGATTATCAGTCCATGCATATATACTAAACTAAGTGCTCTATGAACGATTTTTTTTTTTACATTTTATACGAAACCATAACGTATAAATTATAAAAAAGAATTTCATTCGATGATTGTTATTCAAAAACTTTGGCTGCTAATTAACTTTCGGGTTTTGCCCAAGTTTACCGATTGTTACCTTGAAGCAATACAGTATCATGGAGCGCGTAAACGACGAGTGAGATGGTAGCGCGATGTTTGTTTGTTTGTTCTTTATATATATTTTCCATGCGTTCCCATTTGTAAGTTAAACTGTGTCATAACAGTTGTTAAATGATTTGGTGTAGTAAAAAAATTCTGTCAAAATCAATTCAAACTATCTACCGTCATGTTCGTTATCTTTTCTTATGTCAAAATTTTTCCTGGCATTGCGCTTGCGGTTACCGAAGTTGTAACGAGAGATGTCACTGCATACAGAAAAGCTGTCGACGAAATAGATTACGAGAAGACAATAATTCAATAGCAGTACATTCCTGAAGATTTGGATAAAAAGAAAGTCCATGTACACGCGTTTTATAGCAAAACTTAGCCATTCCAGTATATAACACAAGTTCAACTTTTTTTTTAATTTTGCAATATCATAAGACTTCATAACACTGCCGCAATGAAATAACAATCAAATTTGTTGAAGAGGAACACATTTATTTAAAACAATTAAGCTGTTACCGGATTATCTAAATCAAAATGTGAACCATGATTGCTAAATGGAATATTTTCGAAATCTTTAACGTTTAAATGTTCATTATTTTCTAAAATTGAAAAGATGTCACTGAAATCTGTGTTTGAAAGTATATGATCATTAGCATCAATACTACTACCATCAAAAGGATCTTTGAATGTATGAAGAGTGTCACCATTGATGGTCTGATTTGGTTTATTATCATCATGTTCGGGACCATGATTCACACTACTTTCCTTAGGTTCTCCATTATTTACCTGTTGCACAGCATGTGACTGTAAGTCATATAGATCATTTGACACTTCATAACTGGACTCACTGGACTGCAAAGTTTCTGATGGATTTTTATATGATGTATCACTTGTCGAATGGTGCTTTTCAAACGTCCCTGTTGATGCGGCGTATGGTTCATCGGACGCTGTCGTTTTTTTAAGTGATTTTCTTAATGCAGACGATTGGTGATGACTATCAGATGATGTAACAGGTTTGGCATCAGATGGTCCAGATGGATGCTGATTTGAATGTAAGGATGGCTGATCTATATACGATCCACTAGTATCAGAAACCTTGCTTTCGAACGGAACACCAGAGTCTGAATGAAGAGAGCCAGTGTAACTATCTGGACTGTTGTAATCTTCAGCTTCATTTGGTGAAATATTTTGCTGTCCCCTTGATCCAGATGAAGGATTGTCCCATCCAATAGAGTAAGCGTCACCTGTTTCAGTAGGAATTGTACTGTAATCGTTTCCAGAACTTGGTAAATTCGAATTGCCACCACTCATTGCTAAAATTGAAAAGATATCACCAAAATCGGATTTCGATTTCAAATATTCTGCCCGGTTCATTTGATCAAAATTATAATGTTCAGTCTTATTGAACTGATTAATATGATTAGAGATGTAATCATTGGAACTCGGAATGTTGGATTGTGATGGAGGTCTATAGTCTCCACCAGAAGTTGGTATTGCGCCCACGTGCGATCCATCTGAGGAGGGATGCTGGCCACTGTACGAACCACCATTTGATAAATGTCTTTTACCAGATAAACCACCATTGCCTGAAGACTGCCTGCCATGCGTGATATCCAAAGGACTTCTATATGACCCATCATATGTTCCAACAGAACCTTGAGGCTGACTTCCGTATGATCCAGCATAGGATCCAGCAGAACTTTGAGGCTGACTTCCGTAGGATCCAGCAGAACTTTGAGGCTGACTTCCGTAGGATCCAGCAGAACTTTGAGGCTGACTTCCGTAGGATTCAGCAGAACTTTGAGACTGACTTCCGTAGGATCCAGCAGAACTTTGAGTGTGACTTCCGTATGAACCAGCAGAACTTTGAGGGTGACTTCTGTATGATCCAGCAGAATTTTGAGGGTGACTTCCGTATGATCCAGCAGAATTTTGAGGGTGGCTTTCGTATGATCCAACAGAACTTTGAGACTTACGTCCATGAAATCCACTGGAACTGGCAACCCGACTGCCATATGAGCCAGAATCACTTGATATTGGCCTGTAGGCATATGAACCATCAACACTAAAAATACGATTATGAGATTCCGCCAATGCTATCAACTGGTTTCTTCCATATATACCAGTAGTATTGGTAGCTAGATTACCAGATGCATCTACCACTGGTTTAGATTGTCCATGAACTGTAGATGGTTGATTTTTGTTATAATTTCTGTTAGAAAACATATTCCTACCATATCTGTCATCAGGCATCCCTAGGCTGTCGCGATATGATCCTTGATCCCTGTTAGCTTTTATCATCTGATCCCGATACCATTTATTATATTCATCCTTATAACCGAGAAGTCCTGCATCATTCCAGTACGTCTTTTCAGTTGTAGGTTCAGGTGTTGTTGATATCACGTCCAGGTCGCCATTCAAAATGGCTGATTTCAAGTACTTAACCTTAAGTATTTTCGGCACTGTTTTATTATACATCCTGTACGAAGGAATTTTGTAATAATGACTTAATGGATTTGCTTGCTGAATAAAATATTTTCGATATAATGTTTTTAACTTTTCATGGATCTTCTTCCTGTTGGGTGTATTAAAAGGTGTTATGTCTTTACTGTTTGCATCTGATATCTCCACATTTTGATTTGGGAGTATATGTACACTTGCAATTTTTGTAATTATTCTTCGCAGAAAATTACCATGACTAGTTTTAGTCGATATTGTTGGTGAAGCTTCGTCACCAGCGTCGTTACTTAAAATAAACTTGTCGTGTTCTATAATATCAGAGTCCTGTTCAGTATCATTATACGAGGGATCACCAGTATCCACTGCATTATCTAATTTCAAGTCCGTCTTTCTCTGTACAAGAGGAAAGTTTGATCCAAGAATTGATTTTCCACAAACTCCCATTACAGTCCTAGATCTCCGTTTTACACCATTTGTGTCTGGTTCTCCCCATGCTGACCAAGCAGAAATTATTGGGAAGGAAACTTGTGCTACAATGGAATGAATATAACTCATTAATCATATAGATAATATCACCTATTTAAATTCGCTAGATGGAAGGAAAAGTTTGACTACCTTCGATTTTTACATACTTTCTCGGTATTACAAGTATTACCAGTTTCTCATTGTTGGGAGAATATTTGGTTTCTTGCATTTTTGTCTAAGATAAATGAAACGAATTCATGATCCAATATTTATATCAAATTGTAATATTCTCTTTAGTTAATCAACAAATGTGTTTATAAACTAAAAATGATTCGATCACTGAGCGAAATGTACAATTACTTTCATGGTACATGTATAATTGATTGTTATTGTTGAGGTTGTGATTTCGAACCCCGCTCGTGGCAAGGTGTGTTCCACTTTGTTCTTAAGGAGAAAGAACAGCCATTTATTTTGCCTTCGGTGATTCTCTCTGGGTACTCCACCAATAAAGACTGGTCGCTATCAAACAAACGAGAAGTATTGTATGTGCATTGTGTTTCCATTTTAATGTCTATGAATTTTGATTTGGCTATAGTCTTTTCTAACCCTGTGATTTATTTGGAATAGTCACGCTAGGGCATGTTATGGTCAACCGCGTATGCCAGATTTGAAAACGAGTAACGTGACGGAAGTCACTAGAGTAACAGGACTGCTTACTTTCCCGGAGCACATGAGTTGATTTTTATGTAGGTTCATATGTTTCAGCTTAAGTTTTCAATTAAGGTTTTATTTTGTCCTTTAGTCTTTTTTTCTTTTGAACAAAATGACAGGAGTCCATTTCCTATTTTTCGTAAAATAAAAGTAATATATTTTAACAGTACAGTACCATTTTTACTTTCTTGGAGTTTTTGGGGACAACCTAACGGACTGTTCAGTAACAATTCTCTAGTCCTAGTTACTTTCTTGGTCTGACAATTAATTTCTCCCCATTCAGACCATTCTCCAACCAAACAGGACCCTGTGAGAAAATAATACAATACTGTGTTTGTTCTAAAAGTAAATACAACTAGTGACATATACGAACTTAAACTCGAAAAAGCACATGTTTGGTATGGTAAATACATAGAACAATAACACTTCTGCGGAATTAATTTATAAAAACACAAAATATATAATTCATAGGTTCTATTTCTGAGGCAGTTTAGAGCTGACATTTACAATTGACCCTTGCAAGTGGTTGACCAATGGATATATTTGTAGTATTAATTTCGCACGAAATTTAATTCAATATATTGCAAACATATACTAGTATAACAAAGTTTGAAATTTCTAGTAAAGACAAAAACAATAAGTTATAAAGAACAAATGACGAGTTCCTCGACTCTGAACAGACACTTTGATATAGTCTCTTACATTCTTAAGTCATTGAAAAAACATACAAGTTTATATATTTATATATAGTAAAACGTTTTGTGTTAACAATTTAGACAACAAATACACATATTCAATACAACATCATTACAGAATTAAAAAAAAACGTTGCTGATGAGCCTGTAGTCCAGTGGATGTCGTTGGCTGTCGTCCGATATAAGTTGTATTCGTTTAATGTTATTAGCTTAAATCAGACTGTTGGTTTTCTTTTTATTTATTGCTTCACATTGTTTATCACAGTGCAGTGCCTTTTTGTAGCTAATTATACGGTGTTGGTGTTGTGCTCATTGCTGATAGCCCTACGTTGCTCTGAATTTTTGGTCTTGCCGGTCTTAGGTGGACAGTTGAATTTGTCTCATTAGCAATCATATAATTTCTCCTGTTTTTATGTAAAAATAATTATTTCTTTAGGGTAAAAATCTTTCTTTTTCACACTTATATGTATGCATATAGTTCTGTGTAGTTACAATGTACATCATATAAAGCAAAAGTAAGCGTGAATAAAGTTAAACTAAAATACGTCTGTGCGACCTGTAGGTTAGAAAGAACGAACTGTTTGTAGAAATTTATAGGCATAGGGATAGCATTTTCTTACCTCGAGAAGACTTTATAAAGCATCTACAAAGCAGTTAATCTGTTGGCCGTAGTCATAATTTGATGAATAGTAAATTTTTAAGTTTCGTCAATTCTTTTTTTTTTTACATTCATTTATAAGGGCTTCCCATGTATTCATTTGATTCTCAGTTTTTGATACAGGGCGTTCCTAGTAAAAGTTTATCTAAAATTGCGGATTTGTAACACCAAATGTAATATATTTGCTTCTACTACAATCCATTGAGGATATCTTCGAACCAGTAATCAATGATGCAACATTGACCGCAATTCGCAAATTTACAATAAGGGACGGTTGGGAACTTTCACATTGTGAAGTCTCCATTTATGTGTATCAACATTCGAAACTTGCATTCCTATTCATGATTTCTTTGATAGAGTATAGCTGTTACAAGTTATATGTATATACCTGCATACTATTTTATTGCAGTGGCTCAGTTTTGCGGGACATTTTTGTAATCGATTGTTTTATACCACATTTGATCTTTTGGAAAAGAAATAAAACGAAATAAAACGTTTGACATGTTTCAAAGAAATTTCTCACAGTTCTCCATTTCAATTATTAAATTCGACACGCAGTTTTCACTTTGTAATTTTTACTTACATGTAAATTACACACATATTAGTTTATAACGATTTCTTTGTTTTATTAAATCAATACAATCAATAGATAAATCCCAAAATGCTTAGTTCTTTCCGATACTATTAATCCTAAACAATCATTATTTTATTGTCCAAAAGTTTATCGGTGTTTGTTCTGTCGTTAATGCTATTTGAATTATTTGTCAATGACTCAATATGAAAATATTAAACAAGTGCGACATGAAAAATGCAAAGGTCCCACAAATAATATAGGTACCAAGTTTGTTTACGGCATATATGATTTATATATTTCTTGCCAGATATCTTAAGCTAAAGGTCTTCAGTTACATTTATTTATCACGGGTGTCATTCGGTATATCGAGAAAAAAGATCGTGAAAGAATACTTAATGGGGGTCAAGTATTGCGATTGAATCGTGAAAGCTCTGGTATGGGATCGTGAAAGCTCTGGTATAGGATCGTGAAGGAAATCTTATCAAGAAGACATATGCAAGGTCAATTACTAGTCTAATTTAATGAATTATACGGACAAATTTACAAAAAAAATAAAACTATCTTTCAAAATGGTTCAACATTATGATCAGTATCTAAGAAAAATCAAGGTTTAAAAGTAAACCGTTTTTACAAAACTACAAAAGGCAGATTGCTCCTCGACATTTCAATGACATAACAAATGTAAACAAACAAGATTTTTTTCATAATTCGAATGACTAAACAACTTTTCTTTGAAAAATGTCATTCCATTTTAATGATTCAAATAGTTCTTACGGTTATTTTGTGTTAGCATAATCAGAAATTTTGCAAAAAATGAAATATTTACAAAAAATTGATTTTTTGGATCGTGAAAGATCGCGTACCGGTTTTTGAAGATCGTGAAAGATTTAATACTACGTAAACGTTCAAATCATTATTTAATTATATGATAATTTATATTTCTAATTGGTATAGCAAATATTGGATTTGCATGACTCATTCTGGTTCTCTTTTGTTGGTGAATTGGACTATAATCGTTCAATGTCATTGGATCCTATTATCTTATAATATCACACCGACTAGGTTATTTCTAGCAATATCAGTCTATTTGTCCGTCCTTCATACGTTTTGATTTCTTATAGAAAATTAAGATTGAAAATAGAACCTAATCGGCTAAATTGAAGTTCAAGCTGGGCATCATACACAATCGATCGCGAGGTACGTTGATCGATAATTTCCCCACTAAGTTGGTACAATGATGTATAGCTATTGTGAACAGACTGATTAAACAATCGAGTAAAAATAGCGTTATCTTGGTACCTTTTTAGTTTATGTCAGCGCAGCCACGAAATAAACAATAGATTAGCCAATATTGTCAAACGATGTACGCACGAACGACACTCCTCATAACTGAAGGTAACAACCCTTACACAAAAAAATAAAATAAAATGTGGTATGATTGCCAATGAGACAACTCTCCACAATAGATCAAATGACACAGAAATTAACAACATGCATATATTTCCAGGATGGATACATTAAGCAAAACAGATACATATATACTTTACTTTTAAAAAAAAAATTACGCTCCTGAATACGCTCCTGAAGGACCTTTTATCTTGGAAATTTACTTATCTAGACACGTTTTAGTTATTTAATAACTTTGAAGGCAAAAGTGTTGAATTAAAAAAAAAGTGAAAAAATGAAAGCAGTAATTTCCGTTCTTATTAAAAAAAGTACATGCTTCAACTAGTTCCAAGTATATCAATTGGTAGAAGAAATATTGTTTTCTGATTAATAAATCTGATCCGGTGCGAGACACTTGCGCTTTTCGATAGGAAATTTGCACTTTTTTTAATGAATATTTGCCTTTAAATCTTTATGACATTTGCGCTTTTTAAACAATACATTTGCGCTTTTTCAATAGGACACTTGCGCTTTATCAACAGAACATAAAAAATCTTTAAATATATAAAAAAAAAAAACATTCATACATTTATATACAGCTAAAAGCAACCTTTCCCCATCATGCTTGTGTCAGATGAAAACGACAACACTCCATGAGGGTTGATGGGAGTGAATTCCTTATTACATCCATGATTCTTTCTAAAATTCAACAGGTACAGCCACTGTGTATCATCGCCACCGGAAATTGGGCACTAACGAAGCGGAGAGAAATGGAAAAAAAAGTAAACAAGGTAAGAATTCATTTAATTTAAAGCATTTCTACTAATTTGACGAGGGTACCGCTTAGGAAATGATTTTCTGATATATAATTCTTTAAATTATTAGGCCGACAAGTACAAAATTAAGACAAGATTTTGTGTTATTCTCAAGAACTTGCCACTTAGTACCTGAAAATTTCGAGGTCGATCGTCCTCTGTCGCCCCATTGGCAAGATATTCAACTGTTTTTCATTATTTTTCCAGACACTTTTTTAGATTATTATAGTGTGGCATCAAATTTACTGAAATTTGTGTTCAAAATGATGGTTTTTAAAGAATATAGACCATAAAAAATAAAGTCTAGGGTACGGCAACTTGCTCATGTTGACAAATTTACTGTATGGCAACTTGTTTTCAACTGTATGGCAACTTGCTAATTTCAAAATATTTATTTGCCGTCTTTTTGAAGAAAATAAAGTATTAGGTTCAAATATCTAATTATGCATTTGGTAAAAATACAATTCGCTTGACACCATTTAAGATGTATACACAATATAAGGCTTGAACACAGTCCTATTACATCTTTTACATACCTGATGTATACAATATGAATATGGCATACACAAAAGCTGGCAAATGTTGTAACTTTCAGAAAGGCATGTCACTGTTTTACTGACCTGTTGTCATGCCCCTGACGTAGCGTTAAATGTTACCCATGTCCGTCCGACCCGTCTCTCCCGTCCGTCCAGAAAGTCCCAAAAATTGGTTTCCGATCTCCAACTTTATTATGCCTTAACCAAATGTTTTAAAACTTACACGAAATGCTTATCACCACAAAACACAGATCAAGTTATAAATTGGCTAGCGTCACTGTTACCGTTCTTGATTTATGCCCTTTTATAAATGAAAAAAAGCTAAAGCTGTCGTTTCTGTTCTCAAACTTTAGATTGCCTCAACCAAATGTTTTAACCATACAACATTAGTCAGCATTTGTATATAAGTGATGAACATTTGGGGGATGGGTTATGGGTGGAGGGAATGAAGGAGGTAAGGGCAGGAGAAAATTCTCTTTCAACTTTCAGATAAAATGAAATATAAATGAATTATTATTCTCTGCAAAAAAAAAGTGTTGTATTGCTACACCACGGCACCATGTTAAGGGAGGTTTGAGTGCTCACAAACATGTTTAACCCCGCCTCATTATATATGTGTCTGTCCCTGGTCAGGAACATGTAATATAGCGGCTGTCGTAAGTTGCTGCCTGACATATTTGTTTATGATTTTGTCATAAATCAGGCAATTTTGATACGGTATGGGTTTTGTTCATTGTGAAGTGTATAGTGACCAATAGTTGGTCAAATCTATTTCATTTGGACTTTGTTTGAAAGTCCTCTCAGTGAAAACCATTCCACGTCTCCTTTTTCAATTAATGTTATTGTCTTTTTTGTGAAAGGCAGATACAGCCAAAATATTAGAATAAAGAACATTAATTTTCTAAGAAAAAACTTCATCTCTATATAGTAAGAAATGAACAAGCTCGGTGGCTAACACTGTTTGAATTTAAAAAAAATATTAACCTTAGATTAATCATTTTTGGAAAGAATGAAAGAAGAATCCGATACAAGGGATACAAATCCGGCAGTGGCTACGGCATAATATAAACTATTTATATAAACTTTCTACTTGAGAATAAAGATGACCTTGTATGAAGTTGTTTTGGTTGTCATCTTGATATTATATACTTATTAATACAATTCACAAAAGCTAGCATCTTCGACTTGTAAGTTTAAAGAATTATAATGAAATAACATCTAATAAGGACAGGTTAAAATATGTTTGAATCCTGATGGTGCATACTGATAAATTCTTTTGGAAAAATCCACGTAAATTTAAATGTTGATTTGATAGCGTTCATTTATTTATTTGCCCTCGTAAACAGTTTTGTTAAAATACTGAAATCGGTAAATTCTTATCGTGAAAGAATAAGTCGGGTATTCCTTTTTACATTCAGGCGTGCTTAAGTTGCACTTTTTTCTTCTTGTTAAGAAAAATGATTTTAATTTTAGCATCTATCTAAAGATTAGATTATTTACACACACACACAAAAATAGGGCTAACTGTTGATTTTGAAACTCTATGAATTCACATTTATATTCAACCAAACAGATAGGCCGAGATCCATACCTTTATAAGTTTCAAAACAGAGAAGGTGTTTGAAAACAAATAATCACGTACTGCTATATCTTTTAAGGCAAATGCAAGTCTTACTTGTATTAATTATATAATTTTAATTGGCACAATATCATATTAAAATTTACTGAGAAATATTATACATAGTAATCATGAAAATGTACTACTGTAACAATGAAAATTCGGACGAATACACTCCTTTTCACTACCCCTCCATCTACTCATTTAAGTTTAGGCCAAACAGCCTTAGCAACAGTCTTTTATTATTTTTCCCTGTAAATAAAAAGATTGATTGAATTTACTTAAACTAAAAAAAAATACAATCTTATTTTCAATAAGAAACAAGAAAATTAATTCGAAACACAATTCATGATTTATTTCTCCTAATTTTCAATGAAAACAAAGTATTTTCTTCACTTTTCTTTTAACAAATTATTATATTGTTTTGTTATGAGTTAGGCCGTTAGTTTGCTTGTTGAATCCTTCTACAATTTTCATGTCGGGGCTTTTATAGCCGACTATAAGGTACGATTTTTCGTTGTTGAAGGCCAAACGATAGCATATAATTGCTTACATACACTTTATTTGACCCTGGTGGATAGTTATCGTATTTCCAATCATATAACATCTCCACTGTTTATATTAAAAAAAAGACAGCACCAACAAAAGATGAATGGTCGTTTTTTTTTTATTGAACTTACAAAATTTCACCCTGATAACAAATAAGACAACAGTCGTTAGTATTATAACGATATATGAATGTATTTAGGATAATATGGTTGAAAAAAACCTTTTTGTCTTTAAAAACACAAAGTCAAATAGAGGAACGCAACGACGACTTCTGAACGAAATTAACGGCATATATTTTATAATATTTGATAAGTAGTTTATTTTGTATATTTGTAAGCCGGTACAGCCAAAATATCGTCACTTGATATTATCTAAACAGTGATTAATTTCATCTTTAAATTACAATATATTGCAAGACGCCGTACAGACAAAAGTTGTTATTTTGCAATTCGCCGTACAACGTCCTGCAATTCGCCGTACAATAAACAAACAATGTTTTGGTCCATATTCTTTAAAAACATCTTTATGACAAAAAATTTCTGTCAATATGATGTCACATTATCATAATCTAAAAACGTGTCTGGAAAAATAATGAAAAACAGTTGAATATCTTGCCAATGGGGCGACAGAGGACAATCGACCTCGAAATTTTCAGGTACTAAGTGGCAAGCTTGGGAGTATAACACAAAATATTGTCTTAATTTTGTACTTATCGGCCTAATAATTTAAAGAATTATATATCAGAAAATCATTTCTTAAGCGGTACCCTCGTCAAATCAGTAGAAATGCTTTAAATTGAATGAATTCTTACCTTGTTTACTTTTTTCCATTTCTCTCCGCTTCGTTAGTACCCAATTTCCGGTGGCGATGATACACAGGTACAGCAGGTGGTTTAAAAATAAAATTTCGGTCTTCACAAATTGAAAGAATCTTAGATAAACTATGATGGATGGTACAGTTCCTCGGACTATTCATGCAACAGAATAACCACAAGAGGAAAATGGTTTCCAATTTGAATCCACTAATAAGAAAGCTATTTGAAGAACTTCGATCAAAATTTAAATGTTCCATCCATAAAAGTTTCGTTTTCTCTATCGTTTACCCAGAAACGTATACTATATTTTTCATAATATGTCTGGTTTACTCGAATAATTTTTCTGATTTTTTTTCTTCTCTTTTAGTTCCGTTCTTTTTAAAAGCTTGTTATTCTAAAACGAAGCAGCTAACATCCCTTAAGTTAAGTAACCTTCCCCGGGAATTATCACCGTTAAAAAGATCATACCGATGCAAGCCAAGTATAACCCAACCCATCTCAGGTTGTTAACCTGGGGGGAGTAGCTGCAAACTTAAGCTGAGAATTCATACCAATATGCGTAATAAGTCATACATTGTGCTTGAATTCTGACTCGGCGAAGTGGTAAATCAAGGTAAAAAACATATACTACCTTTAGCAGCGAATTTTTTCAAAATTTTCATTAACATCGAACCATCAGAGTCAAAAGTTAGAATAGCTAATAAACCAAATCGCTACCTCACAGATAAATCCAGTTTGAACATTTTATAGAGCAGCATACTGTATTCATATTTAAAAGGTAAACAAAAATCTTGAGGAATCGGTGTCCGAGCGCTTAATAATTATACTTGCCTGTTTTTGACGCATCTGTTAGTGGGTCACTTCCATAATTATTTCCGTTTAATTTTCCAAAAATGTGCAGTACAATAAGTATTGAAAGGTGGTCTACAAAATAAAAAAAATAATTGAAATAAATCTAAAC
Organism: Mytilus coruscus; assembly: GCA_017311375.1. Taxonomy (NCBI): domain Eukaryota; kingdom Metazoa; phylum Mollusca; class Bivalvia; order Mytilida; family Mytilidae; genus Mytilus; species Mytilus coruscus. Next base: position 72,243,011 of record CM029599.1, read on the forward strand.
TGAAATTTTCGACATTTTTAAGAATGATAACTATTTTTGATAAATTTGTAAAGCGAATACACATACATTTCTAGTTACTTACTGTTTACAGTTAGGAGTGTCTTCCACACTAGATATAGGTCTCACTAAAGTACATTATATCGCGTTTTTTTGCATAATTATAATAATACATGTGATTATTATATTCGAAAAAGTAATTGCATAATATTCATTAAAATCCTATTTGTTACAATTTCAGAAAATGTTTTACAAAATAGAAATCATATATTAACCTTACATTTACACGAAATGTTGCCTTTCCATTTCATGACTGACTAAGATAGATTTTCTAGTACTTAAATTTGTAATAAACTAGCTAAGTATTTTCAATATTTTCATAAATTGTTGATATTTTATGTCCCACATGTTACAGATTATATACTAGAGTATCCTTCCTAATAAAGCACTATAAACAACTATTATTTTATACTTCTTTTGACACTGGGGTGATGATGAATGTCATTATTTATTGTTTTGTCGATAATAATTGATTCTTGTTTTAATTGATCAAAAGCTAACATTGAATGTTCTGCTGCCAATTTAATGACTATATGCATTTTAATACATAATTATACTTCTTAAAAACCTGTAAGAGAAGAGAAATCTGCAGTTTAGTTTATTTGCATTAAAATTCTATATAATAAGTCGTAGCTTTTACAGGTGACGTTCAACAGATATTAAATCTACCTCCTTCAGGACTAAACTTTTTCAGTGGTGCAATTTAGTCAAGTTTTTATTAAATAAAATTTCTATAAAATTCAAACTTGAGATTAAGGATAACGTCCAATATGTAATATGTCAACCATTTCCAGGGATTTTTATGTATATGGGTGTCTTTAAAGTACAAGGTCAACGGGTCCAGAAAATTATATCGCTGAAATACGACTTACTTCTCTGACTTCTATAAATGCTATACAGCAGTAAATTTCAATACTAGTGTCAAACTCTCAGCATGTCGAACTAATCAGGTCATAACTCTTCGTAAAGGGTTGCAAGGCTATATGTTAGTACATGATTTAAAGGTTGCAATAGTCGAATTGGGATTTCGTTCTTTTGTCATACGGAGATATTCTGGATTTTGTTCTTTTATTTTGATTTCCATTCCTGTGTAATCCTTGTAATCAAAGCTTTATAATCCTCTATCTGGACTTTTTTAAGTACTTGAAGTTGAAATGGATACTTATAAACGAATCTAGCATTTGTAAACATTATAACCATTATAAAGCATTATAAATGAAATTGAGAATGGAAATGGGAATGTGTCAAAGAGACAACAACCCGACCACAGAACAGACAACAACAGAAGGTCACCAATAGGTCTTCAATGCAGCAAGAAATTCCCGCACCCGGAGGCGTCCTTAAGCTGGCCCCTAAACAATTATATATACTAGTTCAGTGATAATGGACGTCATACTAAACTCAAATTATACACAAGAAACTAAAAGTAAAATAATACAAGACTTACAAAGGCCAGAGGCTCCTGACTTGGGACAGGCGCAAAATGCGGCGGGTTAAACATGTTTATGAGATCTCAACCTCCCCTATACCTCTAGCCAATGTAGAAAAGTAAACGCATAACAATACGCACATTAAAAGTCAGTTAAAGAGAAGTCCGAGTCCGATGTCAGAAGATGTAACAAAGAAAATAAACAAAATGACAATAATACATAAATAACAACAGACTACTAGCAGTTAACTGACATGCCAGCTCAGACTTCAATTAAACTGATTGAAAGATTATGTCTTCATCATATGAATATCAGGCACAATCCCTCCCGTTAGGGTTTAGTATCATACCATCATAAAATATATGAGAAGAGCATAACCCGTGTCATGCCAACAACTGGTTTTAAATAAATGTGTTTAGTTCAATGCAAAGACCCTATAAGTGAATCAATATTAAAGCCAAAATATGCAATCTTTAATGACCTGACAACAGTATCGTAACTATATCCCTTCTTAATAAGTCTATTTAAAGGTTTTGTTAGCTTCTGAGGTGAATACTGACATTTTAGTGCTTTACAAAGAATATTACCATAAAAGATTGGATGTGAAATACCTGAACGTATAAGAAGTCTGCATGTTGAGCTATATTTACGAATGATGTCCTTGTACCGATGATAAAATTTAGTAAATGTTTTGACTAGTTTGTGATATCGAAAACCCTGGTGTAATAATTTTCTGTAATACATAAATTTCTTTCGTTAAAATCTGAAACGTTGTTACATACACGAGCGAATCGTACAAGTTGAGATATATAAACACCGTAAGATGGTGACAAGGAACGTCACCATCTAAAATGGATAATTAACGATAGGAAATGAAAAATCATCTCTTTTATCATAAATTTTGTATTAAGCTTTCCGTTAATGATATAGATATCAAGATCGAGGAAAGGGCAGTGGTCATTGTTAGTATTAGCTTTATTTAAAGTAAGTTCAACAGGATAAATTTCTTTAGTATACATACTGAAGTCGTCATAGAATTCATATAAAAGCAGATGTGTATATGATAACCCTTGTTACTATCTTGCCCAATAATAGCTAGCATCTTTTGTTCGGATTCTAGTTTCATGTGTAACCCACTTTTATTTAAGAGTCTCGGAAACATTTGTAAGCTTGTAACTGGACTCGATGATGTTGTATATAAAGCTCGTAAACTAAAATAAGATCCATGCAACCGCATTAGTCCTCTCAATAAATCAATTGATCTAACGTGACGGTACCCAAATTGCACCTATTTTGACAGTTTTTCACCTAAGTTTTTTATGATAAAGACAAAAATTCCATTCTGTGTTTATTTTGTAGCCGTATCCTTCTTTATTATATAGGTTCACCAATTTGATTTTAATCCCTATTGAGTCATAGAAAATGGGTTTGAATCGACCTCCAAACTATCCATGATTCCGTAATGAGGAGTACCCAAATTGCATCCATGCTTAAATTCACATCATTAAAAATCAAATAACAGATGTTTTGTTTTATTTTTCAAATATTTAGAACAATTTGACATTAGTACATGCTCACTATTCATTTATTTTAAACGGGATGCTTGTAACATATTTTTTTATTCATTTTAAAAGATGACTTTTGTGAACGTCGCATGGCGGCGATTTCGTACATTTTCTTTTCCGTGAAAGCTTCATCTGTTGATATAAACTGTGAACGTTTAGTGTATATTTGAATATATTCACCTATTTTGTAAGACGTGTATAATGTCAAATAACTAAAATACAAATTGTTTAGTCTCAAAGAAAACTTTTAAGAATTTCTCAGCTGTTTATGTTGATTAGGTGCAATTTGGGTACCGTGACGTTATGTATATACGTGGATAAGCATTAGGTTGGCACAAATTTCCTAAAACATTTGCTAGATTTTTTCATGGATGCAAGAGTTTGATTTCAAGTGTGCCTATTGGTGTCTAGTTGCAAGCGTGGTATTGTATCCTGATTTTGCAGAGAAGTAGTTTGTAGAGCTGGGGAAATGAAATGCAACCCATGCTGACTTATCGGTAATTTGAATAACTTATTCTTGAGGGTTATAAATTTGATATTGTAGTAAGATATTTGAATATTGTCTTTATCGGTACTAACATTGATCTTGTTTTTAGTTGTTTGATGCGTGCCTAGACATGTATTGCTATCAAGTTATTACTTTAAAACACTTGTGGTCATAAATCCTGTTTTACGTATATGTTGGCATTGTTGCTTACAATATTCTCAGATTCTTGGTTTGATTCATTTTCAAAGAGATTATCAAGTGCAATCTGAATAAATCAGCAAGGGTCTTCAGTTTTTTTTTTCTTTGAAAGAGTAAAACTCAGCGTACTGTAAATTCAGAATTCGTGCGTGCATTTATTACTGCGATTCAACAACACAGGCAAAAATGCGAGGGTTTGTTTTTTAGATCCGCCGAGATCTCCCAATTAAAAAAAATAATAGTTAAAGAAGGACACAAATCTTTACCTTTTTTTTACATGCAATTATCTTGTTTTAATTCATTAATCAAACTACTTGAATTTTTCCCCTATAATTGAATTAAAGAGAATACACATTTCTTATTAAAACTGACAATATCACTTTATACAAGGTCATGCTTATCTCTAACTGCTTACGGTGTCATTACGCTTAATCCGTTGGAAGTGTACTGACTTTTATATTCTAGTTTGAGAAGACGGTTTATTTATTAGTTAAAATAGAATTTAACACTTGCTTTTAGTAACTGCAAGTACTCTGTACTCTGAGATCAGTACTTTCTGCCTTTTTTTCTTTTGTTATTGTTTGTTCTTTTTGTGCTTACTGTCATTCTGATGAATCAAGCCCTTTCCAATTGATCTTTATATTTGTTTTCAGATGTTTTCCTGTTACATCATCGTCCAAGGAAAGGGGTTGGTGGGGAGGAGGGCTGAGAGCTCACAAACTTGTTCAATATCGCGACATTCTTTATGAGCCTATCCCAAGCCAGAAGCCTGTAATCCAGTGCTTATGCATGTTATGGTTGATCTTTTTTGTTGCTGTCTTCTATGTTTGTTTTGGTTTATTGTTTTAGTATAAATCAGGTTGTTAGTTTTTCTTTTCAATTGTTTTGACATTTTGTCGCGGATCCTTTAGATTACATGTAAAACATACGGTATGAGTTTTGCTGTATAGTTAGCCGAATTGTCCTTGTCCTCCGTTCTATCGTGGATAGTCGTCTCGTTAGCAACCATACCACGTGTCCTTATTAGTACATTAACGATTTTCAACTAAACATTGTAGTAAGGTCTTTCTTATTGTCTTTATTGCTACTTACATTGATTTTATTTTCAAAAGCTTAATACATTACTAAGCTTACATTGCAATATGGTCCTACCTTTTTTTGCATTGCACAAAGTCATACTTCTTATTTCGCCTTTTATACTTAATCTGTTGAGGTGTACTTGTGTCTTGTCATTTTGTTGGTTGTTTTTGTGCGTAGAAGAGATTTGATGGGTCAAAGTTGAAACCCTTTTCAATTGATTTTAATTGTGTACTGCTGCATCACTCTCTTCAAGTAGAGAGGGCTGAGCACTTCGTTGCAAACATGTTTAACCCATTATGTGTATGTTCTAAACCAGGAGCCTGTAGTCTTGTGGTTGTCGAAAGTATCTGTTTATCATTATATATCATTTACATATTTCATCTCCTTATTCTTATATTGGTCCAAATAAAGCCCAGCTACACAATATTGTTCTTAGCATTTTGTGTTTAGTTTTATTTACAATGTTTACTTGATGTTTTGTTGGAAAGTATAGTAGATAGAACAAAACTGTAAGCAGCAAAGTAAAAATGAAAAGAATCAAGATCTACCGTAATAAGTCAATATGATTGAAATAGACAACCTCTCATAGTATCATTCAAAGACAATTTTCACTTATCATTTATTTTGTTGTTGACTATTTAATTTTTTTTTATGATAATTAGAGAGAAACTGTTACAAGCAACCATGAGCAACAAAAAAGATCTACAAAGTTAAAAAAAATATCGAAATTGACTTTATGGGCTAGTTTTAATTAAGTTACCATGATTTAAATGCTACCCATTTTCTGTATATTAATTCGTTTTTTCTTGATACTATAACCAACTTTATTTTTGGCTAAACAAAAATCCGATATATGTTTGTAATTGTATTGCATATACCGACTTTGAAAAAAGCGTTATGTCTTATGTCTTATCATGTGTGCCAACGGCCTCCTACACAAAATGGTTGGTCAGAGAACTGCCGCGAAGTTACACTTTTCTATAAATAATAAATAAATAAGCTATATTAAGAGTCGGCAAGGTATACAACATAAGCTCTAATGGGCTTTTAACCGACATACAAGACATTTATAACAATACAACATATAACAATACAACACATAATACATATGCAATAAATTACACAGCACAAAATGATGCACTAAAAGCATGATGGTAATAAGCAGAATATAAGCATAAGCTAGGTATTAAAGCTAAAAGCATATAAGTGTAAACTAGGCATAAAAGCTGGTAAAATGCATAGCATAAAATGTTTTAAAGAAAAAAAGGGGGTATAATCTAACTGGTAAATAATTTTAGCATAATATATTTCTGTCAACAAATTGATACCTTATCACTACTTACTGTATGATATTGATAACTAATAGCAAATTTTTAGCAGTTTGTGGCTGTTTTCAAAATAAAAGCAGTAAAAAATTCTACTTAGAGTATTCGGGTCATGTGCTCCCAGATGCAGGAGGAAGATACACTAAAGGTGAAATTCAGGAACAGGGAACATGCTAAAATCAAAAAGTCTGGGAAATCTGTGTAGGAAAACCACAAAGAAAGATTTTCAATAATTTTATTTGTGACAATGTTTCCAGAACAATTTTTATTCTATTTTCCTTTTATTCTTGCTGCCATAATTACTTTTCTTGCAGTATGTGTTGCATATGCAGCCTATCGCATCAATGAGCTTCACAAAATGTACGACCACATTCCAGGACCAGAAAGAACAAGGTACAGAAATATGTACAGAAGGTCTTTGCTAATTTCTTTGGATGACTTGATTCTTCTTTAGCAAGTGACGTGATCGTCGATTATGGCAACACAAAAACCCTTTGGTATTTGTTGAACCACTGAGCTCGTGAATTTATTATATATATATGCTCTCTGCCTAATGCAAAATTTATACTGAGAACAAACAATGTTTTCATTTGGTAGATTAGGTTCTCTAATAACATTCACAAGCACCTGTGGTTGAGCTTTGGAGGTGCTAATCAGAAAAATTAGCTGTAATTTTTATGATCCATCCTTGTTGGTTATCACTACTTCTCCGGTAAAGCACCCAACATCCAAGTAAGAAATCATAAAATATAAATTGCAGCAAAACTTATAAATAAAGAACATGGAGCATCCTTATACTATAAACAATCTACCATATAAATTTCAGCATGTAATATTCTACTGGTAATTAGTAATGAGCATTACAGTTGAGATAACAAATAGTAAAAAAATACACAATGTCATTTTATTTCCTTTGACATCGTTATCTGATAGTTTGATTTTTAAAATAAAACTATGCTGAAAGCTTTGAAATTTTCTTTTTTAAGGGATCTGGGGAGGGGAGCAGGGAACAGCCCACTTTATGGAGCTACATATATATAAGTGTCACTCTTAACATTGGTTTTCTATCCCCCCTTTTTTTTTAAATCCTGGATCCGCACCTGAATGGTGCGTATTTATTTTGAGTTGAAAATAAGGAATATTCAGCCATGTCTGCATTACTATATATTAAGATTTTTTTTTAACTTTCTTCAACACAAATTCTGCATCCTTTTGCTGTCAATCTAGTGCCATAATTTTATGGATTTTTTGGTTTGTTTTTTTTTTCATATGTTTATGCCCATGTTCTCGTTCAGAAGTTAGCTAAGAGCATGATATTTGACATACAAATATTCATATTTTTATGCATGTTAGGTATGATTTTGTATATTTTGAAATAAATAAAAAAAAATTCAGGACCTTGATGTTCAATTTTTTTATCTACAGTGATCACTAGCCTGACAGCTCCAAAGTTGTGGGCTTGAACACCACTTGACTCCGAACCTAAATGCCAGTTGTCCTACAGAGGGTATTTGATTTGTGGTTCCATCAGGATACTCCAACCTCCTCAACAAAAAATTTGATCACAAGGATTTATCACTGAAAGTGTCGTTAAACACCAACAAACAGATTTTTAACCATTGTTAGGTACTTTCATAATATACAAATATACATATTGGATCATATTGAACATGACAAAAAATCTCGCATTTCTTTTATGATAAAATGTGATTTGGAACAATATTTTTGTTTTATCTGTAAACTTAATGTGGATACTGGCAATGATGAAAATGTTTTCTCTTTCCTGTTGCTTTCCAATGATTAATGAATTATCATGTAAAATTCATATTATATATAAATAGGAAGATGTGGTATATGTTTATTTTGCATTTTATGTTTTTTGGTTTTGTGTTTTGATATTAATTTATCACAATGAACATTAAAGTTAAACATGCAAGTAACTGATAAAACTAAATGCTAGCAGAATTCAGTTCTTGGTGTGGGGGGAAGGGTATTTATAAATCCGTCATTTAAGTATTTTTTCTGGACAATTAGATAAATTAAAACTACGTCAAATCTTGTCAAAACTGACTGCACATCCAATGTTTTATCAAATCGCACAATTGTAAATGAAATTGATAGAACGGTATTTGGTTATCTCAACTTTTTATGATCATTTATTACGTTACATGTATGTTTCATAAGAATCCCTACTTTTGATTGGCTAACAAAAATCGAGAGGCATTCTAAATTTAGATGCAATTTGCCAATAAAATGCAACATTCATGACAGCACGTATTTTCCTTAACAACGTCACAACAATGTATAGGATAACAAACAAAAAAGTTGATAAAACTCTAAATTTTATAGCATGTAAAATGTAAATTATGCTTTGAATGCTTCTTTTGTAAATTCCGCGCTTCATACCAAATGTGCTTCGGGGTCTAAGCTTTTGCACCCCAATAAAATTACAAAAAGAAGCATTCGATTCTTAAGTTAAGCGGATGTGGGGTATTTTCAGCACAACAATATAATAATGAAATTCAATAAACAAACAGATAGGTTGCATTGAGTGAACCAACACCTTCTAACGGTACAGGCTGGTAGAGAGTAATCAGGATGGATACCCGGAGGTATGCTGCGGTTGTCTTAAAACCTCAGGAAAATAATGCTACACAAAGACAACAACATCGTAGATTACTGCAAGGAAAATCTTTATTATGGTCTACATGTTTCGCCACTTACGGTGGCATCTTCAGGACAATTTAAACAGAAAACAAATACTGAAGTACATAAAATGCGGTGCATATGGGGTTACAAAGGTTAGCAAGACGTAACGTCACAATAATTGATTTGACAACGTTAAAATGAAAGTGAAAGTAAAAGTTAATAATGAATTGTCAGTGTCTTTTCCAAACAAACAGATAGTCAAATGTATATTAACCACAAATTGAAAGGAGAGGATGAACATGTGGAGTGACTGACTACATGGAAAGAGGTTGAGGTTGAGAACTATAAAATACATGTAACATGGACAAGAACTACAACTATGGAATACACTGCATTTAATTATACAATTTAAAGTAAAAAATTAATTTCACTACAAATTTTACACTTTGCGGGGAAAAACATGTAAGATGACCTCTAATTAAATCACCATAAATATACAGCTTACAATATACAGATACTTTTGTTTGAAATATTTTTTTCTAAGGCTGAGATATAAAACATGTTTAATCACATTTTTCCGTTTTAGTTAATTTGATTAATTAGATATTCATCTTTTAAAATAACATGCACACTTTGGTGCACAGTTTTCCTTCGTTAGGAATTTTTTACCCGGCGCAAAACTCAGGAGACAAAAAAACACCGCCTCAAAGGTTTCGTGATAGCATGTTTGCCGGGATTGTGGATTCGAGCCCTGTCCGGATCATGCAAAAAGACTTAAAAATAGGTATTATTTTTCTCCTCTTATTACGCAGCATTAAGGGATATGAACAAGGACAAGTTGGCTCGTTGTCACAATAATATGTCCAGGTAGGATGACATGTCTGTTACTTTTTGACCTAGCACGTTAAAAATTTGGCTCAGCATGTCTGTCTAGCACAAAGCAGGGTCAATATTCATATCATATTCACATGCTTTTGACCTGAATATGTATATAATTTGCTACTGAACGTTAAACAGTCTTCCGTCGTCATCATAATGAGATAAACAACCCATGCAGTAGCACTATATCCATTAGTTAGCACTTTTATACTAGTATTCAGGAATATAAATCCTCTGGGTGCTGGATTTTCTTGCTGTGTTGAAGACCCATTGGTTGCCTTAGGCTGTTTTCTGCTCTTTGGTCGGGTTGTTGTCTCTCTGACACATTCCCCATTTCCATTCTCAATTTGATTCATATTTGGTCAGCAGCTTAACAGTGATGAGTTGTATTGTCATTATGGGTTGGCACTTTTCAAATATGTCAGACATCTACGTTTTCTTCCTGTTTGTGCATACTTTGAATTTTTCAATATGTTTTTGTCCCTTCAAAATCTATTAATCAGTTGCACCATACAGCTGTCTATTAATCAGTTGCACCATACAGCTGTCTATTAATCAGTTTCACCATACAGCTGTCTATTTATCAGTTTCACCATACAGCTGTCTATTAATCAGTTTCACCATACAGCTGTCTATTAATCAGTTTCACCATACAGCTGTCTATTAATCAGTTTCACCATACAGCTGTCTATAATCAGTTGCACCATACAGCTGTCTATTAATCAGTTGCACCATACAGCTGTCTATTAATCAGTTGCACCATACAGCTGTCTATAATCAGTTGCACCATACAGCTGTCTATAATCAGTTGCACCATACAGCTGTCTATTAATCAGTTTCACCATACAGCTGTCTATTGATCAGTTTCACCATACAGCTGTCTATTAATCAGTTTCACCATACAGCTGTCTATAATCAGTTGCACCATACAGCTGTCTATTAATCAGTTGCACCATACAGCTGTCTATTAATCTGTTGCACCATACAGCTGTCTATAATCATAGCAACTACTAACACTCATTTGATTTTATTTCTATGATTAGTTGTATTATTTTTTTTCAGTTTTTGGACTGGAAATTTGAACTACATTACATCAGCAGACAAGGAAGGAAAACATTTAGGAGATCTATTGCTTGATTTGTATGTATAAAAGATTTTGAAATAATATACCACTGTAAGATTATAGAACATATGCTAATTTTCAGAAACATTTTTGGTAGATTAATATAGTGAATATCATTGCCCAATATAAGTTTGGCTTTTGTTAAGTTATTTGTAAGGAAGAATTAATGTTATACATCATGTACATGTTTGGTATGATATTTCTTTAGAATTAATGCACTTAAGTTTCACTGAAAATCTGAGGATCCACCCTCAGGTAATTTTTTATTTTTATGCCCCACCTACGATAGTAGAGGGGCATTATGTTTTTCGGTCTGTGCATCCGTTCGTCCATCCGTCTGTCCCGCTTCAGGTTTAAGTTTTTGGTCAAGGTAGTTTTTGATAAAGTTGACTTAGTACACATGTTCCTATGATATGATCTTTCTTATTTTAATGCCAAATTAGAGTTTTGACCCCCAATTTCATGGTCCACTGAACATAGAAAATGATAGTGCGAGTGGGGCATCCATGTACTATAGACACATTTTTGTTTTTACGTTATTCAAATATTCATTTTTCCAGTTGGATATGTTTATTGAACAAGTACTCATACAAGATCATTAATATTTGACAACCGTTAACATTATCATCACTTCAATTCTGTTTGAAGTAAAATATGAAGCTTTATATTTTAACCATGCTTCAGTAACTTTGTAATTTTTGACTTTAAAATCAGATTTTAAATTTTCTGATTTAGTGACTTTTATAGGTTCCATTGAACTCTTGGGAAATCATATTTTCACCCTTGTTGCTCAAAATACCCAAGAGAAAGCAAACTGTTAGTTTTCAAGAATTTTATTTGGAGAATAAACACAGATGAACCATGCAGTTCTTATTTATTATTGATTTTAAAATGCGATGACAAATTGTTGAAATATCCTGTAAAAAACAAGGATAATTGCTGAAGAGCTTAAAGTCATATGAAACTAGTTTCTTGTGATTATAAAGTTTAGTAAATTATTGAACCAATGTATGTATATATATTAAACTTAGACCTCTGTGCACATTTTTTTACACTTATTTCAAATTCATAGTTTTAATCGACAAAATATATTTCATTCATTGGGTGCTGATCTAAAACTTTGGCTGCTAATTAACATTCGGGTTTTGGTACAAAAGTAAATGTATAAAGATTGTGACCTTGATAAACAAACAACACAGACTTATGGAGCACAAGCATAATAAGTGAGATGATAGAGCAATGTAATTTGTTTCTTTCTTATATTTCCGTGGGTTCCCATTTGTTTAACAAACTTTGTCATTCCAGTTGTTTTAAATGATTTGCTGTATTGAAATTTTTCTTTCAGAATCAGTTAATACTATCTTCTTTCCACATTTGTTTTCTTTTCGTCCATCAAGCTTTTTTCCTTTGCACTTGTGCTGTGTGGTTGTCTAATTTCTAACACGATGTGTCATGGTTAACATCACTGCATACAGGAAATCTGTCTGCAAATAAGGGTACGGGAAGACAATAATTCAAAAGCAGTACATTTCTGAAGATTTGGATGAAAAAAGGGATTGACTTTTAAAAGAAAGTCTATGTTCACATATTTTACGGTAAACCTTAGCCATTCAAGTAAATAAAATATTATATATTCATTTTTATACGCAAAAAATTTTTGTGGTCGTATATTGGTATGACATTGGCGTCGTCGTCGTCCGAAGACACATCGGTTTTCACACAATAACTTTAGTTTAAGTGAACGCATCTCTATGAAATTTTACCATAAGGTTCAATACCACAAAAGGAAGGTTGGGATTGATTTTTGGGGTTATGGTCCTAACAGTTTAGGAATTAGGGGCCAAAAAGAGGCCCAAAAGGCATTTTTCTAGTTTCCAGACAACAACTTGTGTTTAAGTGTATGGATCTTTCTGAAATTATACCACAAGTTTCCATACTACAAAGGGATGGTTGGGATTGGCTTTGGGGGGTTATGGCTCAAACCGTTTAGGAATTAGGGGCAAAAAAGAGGGAAAAACAAGGGTTTCCTGGTTAATGGACAATTTAAAAGCAGTGTAAGGGAGGTAGTCCAAAAACAAAATTGTACAATGTTGTACAATTTTGGATTACCTCCCTTACACTGCTTTTAAATATCTATTTAAGACTTTTATGATGTATTTAAATGGGTAATTATGGTTGCAAACTCCATTGGTAATTTGAATTGAGATTATGACCATATCTTGAGGAAAGAATTTTTTTTTTGGAAAAGGGAGGGGTAAAAAGAAATTTGGGGGTTAATTTTATTTATTTTTTGGGCGGTGGGGGTCAATTCGCACAGGCACAGTGTATTGCACAAAAGCAAAAAATTGAATTTAAATTCAATTCATATAACCAATTCTAAGTTCTTTGACTACAGTTATTCTGTGTCAGAAACCTATTATGTGTCAAATATTTAATTACAATCCAAATTCAGACCTGTATCAAGCGCGAATATTGTGTCCATTTTTGCCCCAACTGTTCAGGGTTGGACCTATCATATGACTTTTAGAAGATTGAATAGGTTCTATAGAGTTAGAAAGTGGCCATAGAAGTCATTTGGTGTACATTGCAGTACTAGATGAGCAGAAAGTGGCCATAGAAGTCATTTGGTATAAATTGTAGTGCTAGATGAGCAGTAAAATCTATTTTGAACCTCAAACGACAATATGATTTTTCAGTAAATCTGTGGTTGTTATAAAAATTTTGAAATAAGATTATTAAAGTTTAATATCAGCAGGATATGCATATTTTAGGTTTATATTTCAGAGCAAAGAAGTATGGACATACATTCAAATTGATTCTGATTTCTAAACCGTTAGTGGTTTCTGTTAACCAAGAAGCAGTTAAGGTTTGTAAAACATATTTATAAAACCCATATGCTCATTCTTTACAATATGGTCAAAATGGCTACTGGCATTGACCTAGTGCAACTCTGTTCTCTATAAACTACAGCTACATGCATCTTTGAAGGAACATATGCAGGAGTAATTGCTAAATTTTAAATAAAACTTCTGAAGTTTTGATGTTCAATATTTGGGTTCTCCTAGGTATAATAACAGTATACCATAAGTTTAGGATGAGTTTGTGCTGTTTATGCTCTTGTAGCCATTTCTGCTTATAAATATGAGTTTGTTTTAACTCCTTGAAAATGGTACTCATAACATTTCAAAGCTTGACATATAATAAAATTTCTCTAATTCTTACCCAATTTATCCTTTTCCTGACCTGTTGATTATTTTTATTAAATCAGTATGTGGTTTGTTTGATCTTTGTTCTTTTTTTTTTTTTTTTTTTTTTTGTTACATCAACCCTAAGTTGCCCAGGGAAGCAACTAGGGGACCCTGATTTTTACAGGCTCATTTGTCAGGGAAAAAGCAAATGAGAAAAAAAAAACTCCCATTATTAATAATTAACATCTATCTTTATAAATATCATCTATCTTTGTACAAATGTACATGTAATATAATCTATCTATATATTTAAACATCACACCAAATATAATCATTTGAATAAAGTATTCATTCTATCGGTATTTTTTTTCTCTCAAAAGAGCTACCTGTGATCTCCGTTCTTCATTGGTTAAAATTCGATTATGACATCAAATTTTCTTGCTTTCCTCTGAGTATCCTATTGTGACATCATGAAAAAAGGCAACCATGCCTGATGATGTCACATAAAAAGAACACATCTTTGTGCAGATAATTTGAAAGTAAGGATTAAGATTGTCTGCATATCGTCTAAAAATCATTAGAGAAACAGATTCCACTTCCAAATCTTGTGCAATGCAATGTTTATTCACTCTCAACAGTTAAAATTTGATTATGATGTCAAATTTTCTTGCTTTCCTCTGAATATCCTGTTGTGACATCATGAAAAAAGGCAACCATGCCTGATGATGTCACATAGAAAGAACACATCTTTTTGCAGATAATTCGAAAGTAAGGATTAAGATTGTCTGCATATCGTCTAAAAATCATTAGAGAAACAGATTCCACCACCAAATCTCGTGCAATGCGATGTTTATCCACTCTCAACAGTTAAAGTTTAAATATTAAAAATGCTTGGTAAACCTCGCATTTTAAATTTGAAAATTTAACTGTCTCAAGTGAATAAATATCGTATCACACTCGATGCAGTGGTAGAATCTAAAATATATATATATATAGATACTTGACTATTTTGATGTATTAATGTTGACAAATAGATGTAATTTTGACTGTGCTGTTTTAAAGTGTTATGGTCATGAGTTGCTCTCATGTTAATTTAAAACAAAATGTGAAGAAAAAATTCCATATATGTTGATTTTTTTTTACAGCATGATTTATTCATTTTAAAAGGTATTACAGTTAAATTTAATGTTATTTCCATCCTCAAACAATACTGTTCTAATTTATGAGATTTCTTTCTTTAATGATAAACTTCATATTAATAAATAGAAAAAAGATGTTGTAGGAATTGTTAGTAACTGGTGGTCACAAGAAGTCAGATGATATCTATAAAAGAGCAAGTAAAGTATTTGGAAACAGGTAACATTTTGATTTTTAAAAATGCAAACACTATATAATGTCTTTTTAAGTCAACCATCATTCTTATGAAAGCATTGCATTGTTTTGAAAAAACAATACAGAACACACAAACAATTATAATATGTGTCTTTAAAAAAGAGCAAAACAACATCAAAATAAGTAAATCAATCGATTACCTCCCACCAGGTAAAGATCGAAAAGAATTGGCTTTATAAACTGCTTTCTTGGAAGATATTTCATGTTTTTGAAAAACAATCAAGGAGGACTGGGCAAAAGGCAGATATAATAATTGTGTCATGTTTCCAGAAGTATGTATTATTTCAAACTCAAGTTTACCAAGGGTGACTAGGGAATAGAAATATGGTCACTTGGTCTTCCTCCTTCAGCATTAAAACCCTTGCCAAAGTGGGCTGTCCTTTTGGATGTGTGGGATGTTTAAGTATGCAGCCATGTCCTGTCAGAATGAGGACGTTAAATCTGATGCCACATGTAAAGAGAGTGCTATGCTCTCTGGAGGTTAAGAATCCTTGCAACTACTCTTTCAGGGGTCAGTAGGTGGCCTGTTGCAAGGTAAAATTTCTGTCCCTATCCAATATACCCTAATTTTCCCATGGCAGTCTAAATTTCCCTGACCTTCATCCAGGACGGCTTCTATTACAGGACCTATATTATACCTGTTGTAACCAACAATCAATCAATCAATTACACTCCTAATAGTGTAAAACTATGGAGTCTGAGTTCTGGCTACTATGATCATCAGCAATTGTTGTTTATCTTGCAGAAATGTTTACATATTTCACAGATTCAGAGCTAGATTTCAAATCCTAATGACTCTAAGGAGGGGATTATCTTTTTACATTTTTCAAAGGAATGTACTCTTAAGAAGTGTGAATAAGGATATTAACTGTGTCATGTTTTTGGTAAATTATTGTCATAAGTTTGATTGTAATTTCTTTCAGTTATCAGGACCATATATATATATAAATGATTCAAATAAAGGTTATAAAGAGAACATCCAAAAACAGTGAGCAGTATAAAAGACCATACCAACCACCAACATTCGAGGCTTTTAGAAAACACATGTACAAAAAAAAAACTACACATGGTTCAGATAGTCTGACTAGGTACAGGCACTAATTGTAGGGTGTTTAACCACTTTTATGTGTACAACTGCCCCCTCCTCCAACCAATTACCTATTTAGATCATATGATGTAAAAGTAAAATGCAGAATAAAAACCTGCATATTGCATGGGTCAGACATCTTAAAGGGGAGATAATTCAAATTACTAACATTGTCAATATTTTCAAAAGTGTTTAAACATATTTTTCTTCAAATATAAAATAAACATTGTCCGATATTAAAAACATTAATCAGGATGTTGATATTGATGAAAGCTTTTTTACTTACATGTTTTTTAGATGTCTTGGTAATGGACTTGTGACTGAAACCAACATTGAAAAATGGAGCCTTAAAAGAAATCTCATGAATCCAGCATTTAAAAGAGAGTTTGTATATTAGTAACATTCCTTTTTTGTTGACTTTCAGTGTACAAATTTTAATGCACCAGATGCGCATTTCAACAATTAATGTCTCTTCCGTGATGCTTGAGCCCAAAATGTTTGAGTATCCAAAATCTAATACAAATGTTGAAGAGCTGATCAAACCAAACAAGAAATTAATTTGAAAAATTCTGATGAATTCTGTAACTTATAAGTTATATTAATGTAACAAGTGTTTCTTAGACTTATGTACCTTAAAGTGATGTCTAGGTTACAAATAAAATAGCTTAGACTTGTGTACCTTAAAGTGATGTCTAAGTTAAAAATACGATAGCTTAGACTTATGTACCTTAAAGTGATGTCTAGGTTAAAAATAAAATAGCTTAGACTTATGTACCTTAAAGTGATGTCTAGGTTACAAATACAATAGCTTAGACTAGTGTACCTTAAAGTGATGTCTAGGTTAAAAATACAATAGCTTAGACTTGTGTACCTTAAAGTGATGTCTAGGTTAAAAATTAAATAGCTTAGACTTATGTACCTTAAAGTGATGTCTAGGTTACAAATACAATAGCTTAGACTTGTGTACCTTAAAGTGATGTCTAGGTTAAAAATACAATAGCTTAGACTTGTGTACCTTAAAGTGATGTCTAGGTTAAAAATAAAATAGCTTAGACTTATGTACCTTAAAGTGATGTCTAGGTTACAAATACAATAGCTTAGACTTGTGTACCTTAAAGTGATGTCTAGGTTACAAATACAATAGCTTAGACTTGTGTACCTTAAAGTGATGTCTAGGTTACAAATACAATAGCTTAGACTTATGTACCTTAAAGTGATGTCTAGGTTACAAATACAATAGCTTAGACTTATTTACCTTAAAGTGATGTCTAGGTTACAAATACAATAGCTTAGACTTATGTACCTTAAAGTGATGTCTAGGTTACAAATACAATAGCTTAGACTTGTGTACCTTAAAGTGATGTCTAGGTTATAAATACAATAGCTTAGACTTGTGTACCTTAAAGTGATGTCTAGGTTACAAATACAATAGCTTAGACTTGTGTACCTGAAAGTGATGTCTAGGTTACAAATAAAATAGCTTAGACTTGTGTACCTGAAAGTGATGTCTAGGTTACAAATAAAATAGCTTAGACTTGTGTACCTTAAAGTGATGTCTAGGTTATAAATACAATAGCTTAGACTTATTTACCTTAAAGTGATGTCTAGGTTACAAATACAATAGCTTAGACTTATGTACCTTAAAGTGATGTCTAGGTTACAA
Source organism: Mytilus coruscus (assembly GCA_017311375.1). NCBI lineage: Eukaryota > Metazoa > Mollusca > Bivalvia > Mytilida > Mytilidae > Mytilus > Mytilus coruscus. The sequence goes on from CM029599.1 coordinate 72,261,134, forward strand.
ATAAAATAGCTTAGACTTATGTACCTTAAAGTGATGTCTAGGTTACAAATAAAATAGCTTAGACTTGTGTACCTTAAAGTGATGTCTAGGTTATAAATACAATAGCTTAGACTTATTTACCTTAAAGTGATGTCTAGGTTACAAATACAATAGCTTAGACTTACGTACCTTAAAGTGATGTCTAGGTTATAATTACAATAGCTTAGACTTATGTACCTTAAAGTGATGTCTAGGTTACAAATACAATAGCTTAGACTTATTTACCTTAAAGTGATGTCTAGGTTACAAATACAATAGCTTAGACTTATGTACCTTAAAGTGATGTCTAGGTTACAAATACAATAGCTTAGACTTATGTACCTTAAAGTGATGTCTAGGTTATAATTACAATAGCTTAGACTTATGTACCTTAAAGTGATGTCTAGGTTACAAATACAATAGCTTAGACTTATTTACCTTAAAGTGATGTCTAGGTTACAAATACAATAGCTTAGACTTATGTACCTTAAAGTGATGTCTAGGTCACAAATACAATAGCTTAGACTTATGTACCTTAAAGTGATGTCTAGGTTATAAATACAATAGCTTAGACTTATGTACCTTAAAGTGATGTCTAGGTTACAAATACAATAGCTTAGACTTGTGTACCTTAAAGTGATGTCTACGTTATAAATACAATAGCTTAGACTTATGTACCTTAAAGTGATGTCTAGGTTACAAATACAATAGCTTAGACTTATGTACCTTAAAGTGATGTCTAGGTTACAAATACAATAGCTTAGACTTATTTACCTTAAAGTGATGTCTAGGTTACAAATACAATAGCTTAGACTTATGTACCTTAAAGTGATGTCTAGGTTACAAATACGATAGCTTAGACTTATGTACCTTAAAGTGATGTCTAAGTTAAAAATACGATAGCTTAGACTTATGTACCTTAAAGTGATATCTAGGTTATAAATACAATAGCTTAGACTTATGTACCTTAAAGTGATGTCTAGGTTACAAATACAATAGCTTAGACTAGTGTACCTTAAAGTGGTGTCTAGGTTACAAATAAAATAGCATAGACTTGTGTACCTTAAAGTGATGTCTAGGTTATAAATACAATAGCTTAGACTTATGTACCTTAAAGTGATGTCTAAGTTAAAATACAATAGCTTAGACTTATGTACCTTAAAGTGATGTCTAGGTTACAAATACAATAGCTTAGACTAGTGTACCTTAAAGTGATGTCTAGGTTACAAATAAAATAGCTTAGACTTGTGTACCTTAAAATGATGTCTAAGTTAAAAATACGATAGCTTAGACTTATGTACCTTAAAGTGATGTCTAGGTTATAAATACAATAGCTTAGACTTATGTACCTTAAAGTGATGTCTAGGTTACAAATACAATAGCTTAGACTAGTGTACCTTAAAGTGATGTCTAGGTTACAAATAAAATAGCATAGACTTGTGTACCTTAAAGTGATGTCTAGTTTATAAATACAATAGCTTAGACTTATGTACCTTAAAGTGATGTCTAAGTTAAAATACAATAGCTTAGACTTATGTACCTTAAAGTGATGTCTAGGTTACAAATACAATAGCTTAGACTAGTGTACCTTTAAGTAATGTCTAGGTTAAAAATACAATAGCTTAGACTAATGTACCTTAAAGTGATGTCTAGGTTATAAATACAATAGCTTAGACTTATGTACCTTAAAGTGATGTCTAGGTTACAAATAAAATAGCTTAGACTTGTGTACCTTAAAATGATGTCTAAGTTAAAAATACGATAGCTTAGACTTATGTACCTTAAAGTGATGTCTAGGTTATAAATACAATAGCTTAGACTTATGTACCTTAAAGTGATGTCTAGGTTACAAATAAAATAGCTTAGACTTGTGTACCTTAAAATGATGTCTAAGTTAAAAATACGATAGCTTAGACTTATGTACCTTAAAGTGATGTCTAGGTTATAAATACAATAGCTTAGACTTATGTACCTTAAAGTGATGTCTAGGTTACAAATACAATAGCTTAGACTAGTGTACCTTAAAGTGATGTCTAGGTTACAAATAAAATAGCATAGACTTGTGTACCTTAAAGTGATGTCTAGTTTATAAATACAATAGCTTAGACTTATGTACCTTAAAGTGATGTCTAAGTTAAAAATACAATAACTTAGACTTATGTACCTTAAAGTGATGTCTAGGTTACAAATACAATAGCTTAGACTAGTGTACCTTTAAGTAATGTCTAGGTTAAAAATACAATAGCTTAGACTAGTGTACCTTAAAGTGATGTCTAGGTTATAAATACAATAGCTTAGACTTATGTACCTTAAAGTGATGTCTAGGTTACAAATACAATAGCTTAGACTAGTGTACCTTAAAGTGATGTCTAGGTTACAAATAAAATAGCTTAGACTTGTGTACCTTAAAGTGATGTCTAGGTTATAAATACAATAGCTTAGACTTATGTACCTTAAAGTGATGTCTAAGTTAAAAATACAATAGCTTAGACTTATGTACCTTAAAGTGATGTCTAGGTTACAAATACAATAGCTTAGACTAGTGTACCTTTAAGTAATGTCTAGGTTAAAAATACAATAGCTTAGACTAGTGTACCTTAAAGTGATGTCTAGGTTATAAATACAATAGCTTAGACTTATGTACCTTAAAGTGATGTCTAGGTTACAAATACAATAGCTTAGACTAGTGTACCTTAAAGTGATGTCTAGGTTACAAATAAAATAGCTTAGACTTGTGTACCTTAAAGTGATGTCTAGGTTATAAATACAATAGCTTAGACTTATGTACCTTAAAGTGATGTCTAAGTTAAAAATACAATAGCTTAGACTTTTGTACCTTAAAGTGATGTCTAGGTTACAAATACAATAGCTTAGACTAGTGTACCTTTAAGTGATGTCTAGGTTAAAAATACAATAGCTTAGACTATTGTACCTTAAAGTGATGTCTAGGTTACAAATACAATAGCTTAGACTTGTGTACCTTAAAGTGATTTCTGGGATACAACATAGTGAGATATTGCATTATCGTCCTTCTTTAAATGTATTATATGATGTTAAATATGATACTTTTTATAAAGTCTTTTCTTATAACTCTGGTCATTGAAATTCAATAACTTGTGAAAATTGGCATGTACTTCACAGGAAATATATGTTTATTCATCATTGGATTTGAGGGAGCGTCATAGTTGTCTTATTAACACAGTAGATAGGGAGTGTTGCAATATTATAAATAGCTACCTTTCTAAAAATTTATTTATGGAGTTTTACTATTCTTTTAGATTACACTTATCTCATGCAATTGTAGAGACATATGGAATTCTAAGGGTTTTAAAGGAGTAAGACCCAAGCTGATAACATTTTATCTCACCTTTCACTAAGGTACCTTTTTTCATCAATGCTTTGTCTTCATACCATGCTTATATAATTCTATGCGTTGTGTAGCTATTTAACTATAATGGACTAAAACATCCAGAAAAAAAAATGTTATTTAGATTTAAAACATTTAAATTGTAGATACTTGATAGAATTGATGAGTCAGTTTAATGAATGTGTTGATAAATTAATTGTCCAGTTACACAAATTTGCTGATGACAAATCACCAGTATGTATGATGACACAATTTTCCAGGACAACATTAGATGTACTGTCCAAGGTACTGACTGAAAATTGTATAAATGGTATATTTGCTTTTCTTTGACTATAGCCCTAAATTTTCATGAAACTCCATTTAGTTTTTGTCTCAGCTGCAACGAAAGTAGCGGAAGGCGAGACATAGGTATTGCTTTTCCAGTGATGATGGCATCAGCAATTATTTTCTGCTTAAGTTAGTTTGACAAGAACCACTTGTGATAGATCAATGCTATGTTGTATGAAGTTGCATTACTATCAGTACATATCAGTTTGACGACTATTTTGAGGCCCTTTCCCCTAGGTCATGGTACAGTGACTTTATATTAATTAGCAATTTTCAATGTTAAGTTATCTGCTTAAGTCAGTTTGATATAAACTACTTGTGATAGGTCAATGATATTTTCTATAAAGTTGCATTACTATAAGTACTTTTCAGTTTGACGACTACTTCTACTCCATGCCCCCTTAGATCATGGTCCAGTGACTTTCAATTAGTTACCAATTTTTAAGGTTAAGTTTTCTGCTTAAGTTAGTTTAATAGGAACTACTTACAATAGGCAACAATATTTTCTATAAAGTTACATTACTGTCTGTACATCGACTTTGAATTAATTAGCAATGTTGCTGTCCATTAGATTGTCTTTTTTCTGAATTTTATGGCGACAGATGAGACATATCTCTGTGTCAACAGTTTATTTTTTTATTATTTGATTAAGAAATGTAAAGTTACAAGTCAAATTCAAATTCAACAAGCTTTTTTTGCTACATTCAATCATACCTAATGTCACTTTTACATCATAATTGAGCTTTTATGTGATGAAATTTAAAATTAGAATTTAGGCCTTTTTAAATTTGAAAGTTTTTGCCATATATATAAGGAAAGAGACATTTAAAATGCATTAAACCAGCAAATCTAGGGGAAATTTTACAAATACCATACTTTGAAAACATAACACTGTTTACAGGAAACAGAAAAATATTTGATTTATTTTAATTTATAAATTTTAAAATCTAATTATTGTGTCTTAGCCAGCATATGACACTATCAAAATTTTAGGGCTTAATCTGGGCCTTTTTTACTTCTCCTTTGATTAAGCAGTTTAATGATAAATTGTTACATTAAGACATGAATTTTAGGTAGCTTTTGATAAAGAAGTCAACAGTTTGGAAAATGATGACCATCAGTTCCCTACAGCAATTAGACGTATATTGGATGGAATGTCATTAAAGAAACTTTCACCATATGTACAAGTATGTAATACCAAATAACCATAAGCAAATACTTCCCAATGAAATTTACATGCATGGGTTAAATTATAGACGATTCTAAAAGGTCCTTTAAAGATTAACAAGTATTTTATGGCCAGACCATATGGTAATTTCTTAATTATCCTTAGGATGGAAACTTATGGCCAGACCATATAGCAATTTCTAAAAAAACTGAACGAAGAAATTAATATTTGAATTCGATTAAAATTTATTAATGTTACTAGGATGCATCTTTTATTAGAGAGGCGAAAGATACCAGAGGGACATTCAAACTCACAAGTTGAAAATAAACTGACGACGCCATGGCTAAAGAGAAAAAGACCAACAGACAAACAATGAGGGGGCTGATGGGTTATTTTCGTTCTTCGTGATCGAGGTATTTTGCTTGCTGTGATTTGTTTTTGCATTGATTTATTGTCCATGACTCGTGATAAGTGCATTTTCCGTGACTTGTTTTCAATTAAATTTTAAATACGTTCTCCGTGATGGAGGTGATAAATCGTCGGTTTTTTTTTAACAGTTTTGTGGTATTTATAAAATTGAAACCACCCTAATTTATCTTAAGAGTTGTCGTTCTTAAACTGTATTTGTAAAGGACTGGTATAAAATGAAACAATGTACAGAAACCAGTTGCTTAAATTTAAGTAAAGCGCGGAGCTGGTTCCTTGCAGTTTGATCAGGTTTCAGAGTATGATTCTGACTCTGCAATCGTAACTGCATCGTACATTCTCGCTATGCAATACACTTATTTCTTCGTGCAACCAGAAAGGCTGAGTAGTTCCGATTGTCTGACTCCGATGTTGCAAATGAGCATAGAGATATGGGACTTCAATTTTTTAACCCCCGCTTGTTTCTATTTAATGTATGGCATTTATAAAAGGGACTATAAGTAGAAGTGAGACTAAGCATTGGCGTAGCTTACGTTGCAGCAACCGAGAAAGAAGCCTCATAAAAAATTATTAAAAAAAAACAAAAAAAAAAAACTTTTCTTTATATTCTTTTAATTTTTTTTTCAAAAAATGCATAAGACATCCTACTAACGTTAATACCCTTTGCGACTTCAAGACTTATGGAAACATCTCCATCCCATAATTGGAAATCACTACCCCTTTGCGGTAGTTTTGAGTAATCTGAATTAGCCTGGCGTCCTGACCCAATCTAATAAACTGTAAGCGTTAGCAATCAGTGAACCAGGACCCCAGGCTATAATCTGAATATGTCGGAGTCAAAGAAATCAACACAATAAAAGCTGACAAATTTCTATCTGTCTATATCCTACCCAAAGCAAAATTATTAATTGTGTGTGAGAAAAATTTCTAGTAGCCTATATGTGGGACTTGGTGAGGTTTACAAAATACACATAAATGCCAAGAAATTAATTTAAACTCTTAAGAATAGAGTTTTAAGATGGTGCTAAAATATAAAAGAAAAGAAAAATCAAATTATGGATAATAAGAATTAATAATGAATATTTGAAGACCCCTTTCAAATCCTCATATATAACCAGTAAAGTCTAAAATTGAACATCGTTGTGTGTTGACATTCACTACTTGTATATATAGGTGTTTGTTACTATTTGCCAGGTTTACTATCCATGGGAACCCCTAAAAAAATCGCTACTATCCATGGGAACCCCTAAAAAAATTGCTAGCTGAGACCCGAAATAATTCGATTCTATAAGTCAGCTGATTATAATTGTTTCTTGGTGGATTCACATCTGCATTATTCACTTGCTGTGTCATCAAAGTACACCCCATACCCATCTCCTTTAATTCATAAAGAATTTAATAAACTGTTATCACAGAGATATGTCTCGCCTTTTGTAATTTTAATAATGCAAATGTTGAAATTAAAATAGCAATACTATACATTGCTATAACATGTAAGTTTTGCAAATATTCAAATTCGATGAAGGTACTTGGCTGAACAATCTCCATGGAAATTAGATGTGTTAATGTTAATACAACTGCAAACCAAATACCATTGACTTATCAATAAGTCGTTCCCTTTAAACAAACCTACACACAAACATTAACTTGTGAACTATGTAAAAGTTTCAAAGCCAATGAACCATGATGAGGTGGTGGGGCTTTATAATCTCCATGGAAATAAGACTTGCAAATGCCAATAAATTTGCATACCAAATATCATTGACTTAACATTAGCAGTTCATCTTAAATTGATCTAATCACAAACTTATACATATAAACTGAGCAAATGTCTCAAAGTCAATAGACCATGACTGAGGGGGCGGGGCCAAATATTCTCCATGGAAATGAGATGTGCTAATGCTTATACAACTGCATACCAAAAATCATTGACCTACCACTAGTGGTTCCCCATAAACTGACCTAATCACAAACTAATACATGTAAATTAAGCAAAAATTTCAAAAGTCAATAGACCACGACTAAGGGGGCGGAGCCAAATAATCTCCATGGAAATGAGATATGCCAATGCTTATACAACTGCATATCAAATATGATTGACCTACCACTATTGGTTCCCCATAAACTGACCTTATCACAAACTAATACATGTAAACTATGCAAATGTTTCAAAGTCAGTAGACCATGACTGAGGGGGCAGGGCCAAAAAATCGCCATGAAAATGAGATGTGCCAATGCTTATACAACTGTATACAAAATATCATTGACCTACCGCTTGTGGTTTGTCATAAACTAGACCAAATCACACACTAATACATTGTTGACGCCGCCGTTGCCGGAAACAGCATACCTATGTCTCGCTTTTTTACTCCATCAAGGCGAGACAAAAACTAAGAAATTTGCTGCCATGATTCACTTTGAAAAAGTGGTAAATGTTTTTAGAACATTTATGTATTCATTCTGGGAACAGTTTCTCTAATATATATGTTCCTGATTCATTTGAACAATGAAAATGATGAAGGTACCAGTAATCAACTCATAGATCTGTTACGTGTAGTATAACTTTAATAGTGTAAGACATTATTTGCATTATTATGATGAAATAAAATAAAACAACTGCTATCGTTAATTATTAATAGATTCTTTTTGTTCAGATTGCAAAACCTCTACAGCGTATGGGGAGCTTCGCCCTGTTTCTCACTTTTTCAAATTGACGGACGTATATAGAATAATTCGAGTTTGATACGTACGCCATTTAGGCCATGAAATAACAAATAAACTGTACTAAGCAGTTGATCTATATGAATTAATAAATGGAAAACAATTGATAAAAGAAATGCCGATGATTTTGTGAAGTTGCTATACATAGACGCAATAGAATTTGGAAAGGAAGTCGATTTGATAATAAAGTTTATTCTGACCATGATTTGAGATGTTGACATCAGTGGAAGCTGAACTGAAAATTGCCCAATGATTTGAGTCGAGACGCTGCTCTGAGTTCCAAGTGTCACCGAAAAATCTTGCTGATAATTTAATACTTATGGTTTCATCCGGAGCACCTAATTGAAACCAAATGTTCGGTAGGGACCGTGTTATTAAATTTCTAGTTATAATTTTCATGTTTTTTTTCTTTTGTCTACTTTTCAACATTGCTAATAAAATTCAAGGTACTGTCTTTCCATCAGTTTTTGGTAGGCCTGCTTGTACCTTGAAGCTTTTGTTATATCTATATGACTTTCAATGGTTTTAAAAACACTGCACTATGAAATACTTGTATACTGAACACAAGTTATTACTGTGTATTTGCTTGGTCTCCGGTGTATATTGCTATATTGTGAAAAATAATCAAAGATTTTTTTTAAGGTATATGCATGTGGAAAGTATATGGCACCTCGATAGTAAAACTGAAATAAAGTCATATACTCAAATAATGAGAATTGAGCATAGTCAATTGAAATCATTTGTTGAAAGAAAAAAAATCTCCAATTGGCAAGTCTGTGTTGGTACACAAGTTCAAAGATGCCAAATGTACTCGGAGTACACTCCACTTTTGCAGATCAAAAGACAGATCACAAAATTGCCAAATGGCATGTTTCCCCTATATTTTAACACTTCCATGGGAATGTTCTTTCCCATCTGGCTGCTTCTCAGCCTTTCTATCAAAGACTCGTGTTATGGTAATAATTAACTCAGGTATGGTGATATACAAACTGATTAAAAATATAGTAAATGTACTTAAACTTTCCAGGAAATGAGTGACAACGTGCTTAATGATTATTAAATTAGTTGTGAACTGTGATCAAGAAAATTTATTTCCTGTGAACTGTGATCAGCAAATTTAACATCTCGTGAACCGTGATGAGAACCCCCCATAACCCCCCTCAACAATAGTACACAAAACACAACATAGAAAACTAAAGACTGAGCAACATGAACCCCACTAAAAACTGGGGGTGATCTCAGGTGCTCAGGAAGGGTTAGCAGATCCCTTATTAGGTTTATTTGGATATGCTTGATTGAACAAAACAAAAAAAAATAGTTTTTAATGATGCATATTATTTTCATTTGGCATAATAAAGGCATTGCATTAACACTGAACTAACAGTAGTTTTATGAGAGAAATGAAATCACAGATCTTATAGTACATCTTTGAAATATTCATGTGAAGAGAGAAACCAGTGTCCATATCCCAAATTCTGGTGATTTAATTATATGGAATATTTTTAGTTTTTATAATCTTATGTATTGTGCACAGAAATGTGCTCAATTGCATAGAAGTGCCCCAAAGAATGTTCATTCAATTACTATAATTGTTTCAGAATAGTCCAACTTACTGGTTTTATAGAAGAAATGTTAGGAAGAGTGTAGAACTGATTAGAGAAACAGGCAAAACATGGATAAAGGAAAGAATACAGGCTATTAACAATGATGAGACTGTTCCTAATGATATTCTTACACACACAGTCAAAATGATGGGTAAGAGTTGGTTCTTGTTGTATGACTTATATATGGTTAAATCCGAAGGTATTAATATGGCCATGTGACATTCCTGTTTCTGTATCATTCAATACCGATTGACCAAACCAATAGACTTTATTATAAAACTTTTCATGCTCACATTCTGTTTATATTTGTATAATACCTCCACACCCCCTGTTACTAATTCTGGACCATGTTATAAGATTTTCCCAAAAGTTTTCATTCCCAAAATTTGTACAGCCACTTATAAGAAATTATCTTTATACCCTGCTATGAAGAAGGGAGTAAACTGTTTTACTCCTGTCTGTCCATTTGTATGTCCATCCATCCGTCCGTCCGTCCATATGTCTGTCAGACACATTTTTCTAGGGAACTACAAATGACAGCTTTCTGAAATTTGATATCAGGATTCATGTAAGCATGCTTTTTACCCTTTGACAGTTTTAGATTCATGGTTCATCAAATTCCTGTTTACTGAATACTTATATATCCTAAACATAATGGCTATGTATGAAATTTTTGTCATATTTTTCAATGAAACTACAGATAATAGCTTCCTGAAATTTTTGAAAAGGCTTCATGTCAGCATGATTAGCCATGTAAAATGGTTTCAGATTCCTCTCTTATCAACTCCTTGTTTACCATGTATTTATTTATTATTCATACTGACCATGTATGATATTTTCAGCGTATTTTTCTATGGAAGTACAAATAAGAGCTTCCTATCAGGCTTCATGTGAACATGCTTAACTGTGTAATGAATTTTCAGATTTGTTTTTCTTCAACTTTCTGTTTAAAAAATACTCAAAGCTTCATGTGAACATGCTATATGTGATGCACTTTCAGAATCATTGTTCAACTTCCTGATAGATATAAAACCACTAATTCATAGCCCCATTGCTTTCTATGTTAAATTATGCAACTTCAAGCATTAATGGCTACTTTGTCTTAAGTTCAAACAAAGTGGCAGTTATTTCATGTCAAAACTGTACCTTATCCTGACTTGTGCTGAAAAATTCAACATACCTTTAATTGCATATTAGAGTGTACTGGTTCCCGGAAGTTGGATAGTACAAAACAGGTACTTCTGATCTGAACAACAGGGCAAATGTACCCTCCTATTAAAATTTTTATATACTTCTTTATTATTCAAAAGAAACTTTCAACAAGGGTTCTACAGTAATCCCAAGTCCCTAAGCCTTCATTTGATATCAAAACTACCCAAATATTTCACCTATTGACAAAGATACAGCTATGCGTAGGAACTATTTTGTTTTAAATATGTACTACTTTCTTGTAGTGGTTCTATACCTATAAACGCAACAAACTTGTTATAATGACTTTTGCTTGACTTAATTTCCTTCTATGATCTATTTCTAGCATAGAAAACCACATAAAGCTTTTGTCAAAACACTATATTACTGAATTCAAGCTCAAATTGGACTGGTAGTAACATATGCGTTACACAAGAAAAGCTCCATATGGATAATTATAGTGACAAATATGACACTTTCTCAATTTTTACCAGTTCTTATTTGTTAATATCTACTCAAATAACAATATTCTTACCAATATGTCTTATTTTTATCAGAGATTCTTCCTTAAATATAAATACAGTGGTCCAAACTTAAAATATAATTGAAAATTTTGTCCCCCCTTTTTTCAACATGTTGAAAAAGGAGAGTGATTTGGTAAAAATCATACTTTTGTGTATAAACATGGATCAACAAGAGCAATTTATGTATCTCCCAGCTAGGCAACTTGCTAAACTGGTTATAGAATGCATTTTAAGTGAGATTTTGGAATTCCTATATAAGTGCACACCAATTTTCTTTGAAATAAGTGATACACTATGAAACCCAATAAAACATGAACACTCACCAGATACTTTGACCAAAAGAAATATTTATACTATAAACCAGTCATAATATACATGTTTCATTGGTTTCAGTCTTAGATAATGTAAAAATTTAAACTTCAGGTAAAAATGTTAACAGTGTGCATGCTAAATGACAAAAAAGGCTGAAATACCTTATTGTAGCAATTTGAGGGGTGTAATTTGACACCAACATAACTTTTACATAAAAAAAATAATGTAAAATGATTACTAACAACAAATGTGACCAATTTTCATTGTAATGGTTATGATTTCTAGAAATTGAATTTCACATGCCTTTCAGTAATAGGTATAAAACCACTAATTCATAGCCTCATTGCTTTCTATGTTAAATTATGCAACTTCAAGCATTAATGGCTACTTTGTCTCAAGTTCAAACAAAGTGGCAGTTATTTCATGTCAAAACTATACCTTATCCTGACTTGTGCTGAAAAATTCAACATACCTTTAATTCAATATTAGAGCGTACTGGTTCCCGGAAGTTGGATAGTACAAAAACAGGTACTTCTGATCTGAACAACAGGGCAAATGTACCCTCCTATTAAAATTTTTATATACTTCTTTATTATTTAAAAGAAACTTTCAACAAGGGTTCTACAGTAATCCCAAGTCCCTAAGCCTTCATTTGATATCAAAACTACCCAAATATTTCACCTATTGACAAAGATACAGCTATGCGTAGGAACTATTTTGTTTTAAATATGTACTACTTTCTTGTATGTTCTTTCCAACCGGGCCTAAATTAGTGGTTCTATATCTAAAGCGCATTATAAAATAACAACAATTACTCTAAGCGCTTCACATTTAAGAATAGATAAAATACAAAAATACATAAAATATAAATTACAAAGCACCAACTTACAAGAATCAAACAAGCATATACAAATTAATAAAATACTAAGAAATAAAAGAAATAAAAAATGAAAAATGCATGTACCCTAAAATATACAGAACAGTCTAAAACTAATGCAGTCAATTAAAAGTATATAAAATCTACAAATAATCCTTAAAAGCAGTTCGAAATAAGTGAGTCTTGAGTTGCTTTTTAAAAACATCTAAAGAATTTACACTCCACAAGGACGAGGCAAACTGTTCCAGAGTGTAGGTGCAGCCTTGTAAAAATGCCTCTCACCGTAGCTTTTTGTTCAGATGTCATTCGGAGGATGTAAGAGCATACTATTTTCCGACCTGAGGGATCTACTGGGTTTGTAAGGCTTAATTAAATCTTGAAGGTAGCTAGTACCTTATAATTTTATATTCTTTCACATAAAGGCAATGTGTGAAATTTTTTGATGCATTTTTGTAGGGAATTACAAATAAGAGCTTCCTGAATTTTGTTATCAGGTTTGATGTGAGCATGCCCTACTGGGTGATGTGTTTTCAGATCTATAGCTCATCAACTATATGTTTACCTAATACACATATATTCTAACTACATAATGTTAATGTATGTAATTATCATTGCATTTTTCTAGGGCACTACAAATAAGAGTTTCTTGAAATTTGTTATTTGGCTTTGTGTGAACATGCTCTAAAGTGTAACTTCCTGTATATGAAATACTTTAATACTTTAACATCATGGCAATGTATTAAATTTTAGTCACATCTTTCTAGAGAACTACAAGTAAGAGCTTCCTGAAATTTTTCATCAGGCTTCATGTGAACAAGCTAAACTGTGTGATGCATTTTTCATTCTTCATCAATTTCCATTTTAGCTTATACCTATATATTCTTACATATTATGACCATTTATGAAATTTAATTCAAAGTTTTCTCAGAATCTACAAATCAGAGCACCCTGCAATTTTGTATCAATAATTATGCTTTGTGGTGGATTTTCACATACATGATACAATGCTCTTCAACTTCCTGTTGACCCAATACTTCAAGCTGGTGGGGTATCTTTAGTGAAATAGCTCACAGTTTAGCTTGTTTTAAGTTGCTTTTATGACAAATGGAATGGTCACACTTAATAATGATTGTTGTATCTTTATAACAGGTGAGAATACTGATCTTGATTTTGAAGAAATTATTGATGACTTCTGCACTTTTTTCATAGCAGGTTGGTATAATAATAATAAGACTCCACTGCATGAGTTAGAATTCACAATATAAAGTATGACTATGGGTGGCTTTAAAGATCAACATTCTTCTTAATCCTTCTTGTGTTTTTTAATAATGCAAATTTTGGGTTGACAGCAAAACAGCTTATTTATAACTTTTTTTAACTCAGGAGGGCAATTTAAACCCCGATTTTATTGTTTCACTTGTTTTATTTCACTTAATTAAAAATACATACAGGCATCACTTAAATGAGTCCAATGATAAGTTAATTGATATTTAAAAAATAATGATTAAAATTAGACTAAGTACTGTATTTGGTGTATAAAAAAATGTACTGTAATGACAATAAATGAACAATTTTAACATGACAAACAGCTTCTAAAAAAATAATGCTGAAAGTAGGGTAAAAGAAATTTTATCAACGTTATACTTAACCCCTTTAGGAAACTTGTTTTCATAGGGAGATTTCCGAATTATAAAATTGTAACTTGAAACTAGAGTCCTAATATTTTGAAGGAGATTTACACCATAATGATAGTTAGTGAAAAGAATTAGTCTAGTCTTAGACTACATTGCATTTATCTTTTTCATGAATGTCTTAAATTGGTGTGTATAACTTTGGCACTTCAACATGGGTGACAAATAACCCATAACCCAAAATATGATTACAACCAATATATCCAAAATTATTGAAATGCAACTTTAAATATTTGAATCCTAAGTGGAAGTCACTGACAATTGTTCTTGCCCTCATAATTTTGATTTCAGACACATATTCTCTCAGTGCCCTGCTACATGGTATTTGATTTTTGGAGTAAAACCACTATTGTTTTTCCCTGTTAGTCTTTGTTAAATTGACATTTTTCAAAAAAATGTGTAAATTTATCTTTGTTTCAAATAAAGAAATACTTAGCATGAGTTAAGTTTTTTCTGTCCAGTACTACAGTCAAAATTTCACATAACATTTCATTGCATATAAGATAATAACCATCACTGGAGGTTAACCAATCAAAATGTCACCCCTTTGTTTTCTGTTCACAAGCTTTAGTAACCATGTCACCTCAAGTTTCCAAAATATTTTATAGAAACACCAAACAAAAAAAGAATGGTGCTTTGAATAACCCAAGGTATATGTCTTTGACTCAGAAATTTGTTTCTGCAATGAAATGCAGGGTTAATTTCCTACAACTGTCAAATTCGAGAGAATATTTTTTTCAACCCTTTTTAGTTCACCTGACCATCACTTGGCGTCTGTCATCCATCGACGTTTTCCGTTAACTTTTACAAAAATCTTCTCTGAAACTACTGGGCCAAATTTAACCAAACTTGGCCACAATCCTATTAGGGTATCTAGTTTAAAAAATGTGTCCAATGACCCTACCTGCCACCCAAGATGGCCGACATGGCTAAAAATAGAACATAGGTGTAAAATGCAAGTTTTGTCTATTATTTTGAAAACCTTTATAAATAGAGAAAATCTGACATGGGCAGAAATGTTCAGAATGTTGAGCTCTATCAATTGTCTAGTACGTCAAAACTGTCAGGCGACATCTTATAGGAGTTATTGCCCTTAAATGACAAATCTTACCATTTTTTTATTTTTGTCTATTATCTTGAAAACTTTAATAGATACAGAGAAACTTTAAGTTTCAAAAATGATCAGCAAGACAAGATCTTCAAGTAAGTAGACATGTTCAAAATCATCAGTCAACACCTTATTAGAGTTATTGCCCATTGATGACGATTTTTACCAATTTTTGGCGTTTTTGTCTAATAACTTGATTATTAGAATAGATAGATAGAAACTTAATTAGCAAAAATGATCATTAAGACAAGATCTACAGTTAAGACAACATGGGGGACTCTTTATTGGAGTTATTGCCCTTTAATGACGATTTTTAATAATTTTTGGCATTTTGTCTTATATGATAAAAATTATAATAGATAAGGAGAAACTTTAAATAAAAAAAATGATCAGCAAGGCAAGATCTGCAAACAAGTAAAATTTTGCAGATATAGTTAGTAGACCGACACCCTTCATAGGAGTGATTGCCTTTAAATGAGGATTTGTTTACCTTCTTTTGTGTTTGGAGCAAAAACTAAAGAAGATAGAGAGAAACTAAACAATCAAAATGATCAGCAATACAAGATCAACAAAAAAGAGATTTTTGTCATGAATTCTATTCTTGTCAACAATGTTGTAGGGTGTCCTTTGTTGAATATGCACATAGTCCTAGGTGAGCGACACAGGCTCTTTAGAGCCTCTAGTATGTATGAAACTGGATGTGATGCACCATGTTTTGTGGTATTACACCTTTTGTAATGTTTACTATGAAAATGCATACATGTTACCATAAATAGAAATGTGGTAATTGTAGGACAAGATACCATATCCACTGCAACAACATTTGCTGTGATGTTCTTGGGTCAGAATCCAGATAAAATGAAAAAGTAAGAGTCTTAACTTCTTGAGAGTTAATTTTACATTTATCAAACAAAAAGGGATTAACCAGTGTTTGAAAAAAAATCTAACAAATCCAAACTTGAATCTGCCTGACATATTTGCCAACAACAATTAACTAATCAGTATTAACATAGAAATATATTGAGAACAATGGTGCAGTAAGTTGAAGTGATCTGTCTGTGATGATTTCATCTACATATATCCACATTTCAAAGAAAATTATATAAAGTGCATCAAAACATTTGTAGATATGTTTATATGCTAAAATATTAAACACACATAATACATATGACTGACTGATACATACTTGAATGCTCTGACTTAGTAAATATATAGGGCTTGTTTTCAGGTTTGTTCATCCAGCTGTCAAGTATCAGTTTAAAGGACTTGGTTAAGATTGTTTACTGTGAAGAAGTTGTCCTTATTACCTGTTCGTATTGTGAACTTTGTATAATACACACCAAATTAGGGTTTTTATCCAGATTTATGGTCCACTGAACATGAATATGAAAGTGTGTGCTGGGCATAATCTAGTTTAAAAGTCGATCTAATTGTGGTCTGCCGTCGCTTTGATCAATGGACCCTTTCTTCTTTATGCCTCTCCGCTATGCTATAGGCTGAAGTTACTTGTTTAACAATAACTTTATTTATTATGTGTATCATTGTAGCAATGAGCTAGATGAGCACTATAGAACTGCTTGTTGCTATGCGATGAGGCAAATTGTACAGTAAAGAATTAATGTCCAGGCCACAGACCACAATTAAATTCTCTATTAGTTCTTTATAACGTTTTGTTTCATTAAAAAATGCACCGATTCTTTTGACAAATATTTTGTGTGTGTAAAGTACAGTACTAGTCCAAACATATATCAAACATTCAGAAATATCGCTCCCCAGCATCTTACAAATTTAGCCAATACACATCCATACCCCTATGGACAAGTCAAGAGATGTTCGAAAACTGTAAATATCACCTTTTGCACCTGGCCTAATCACTCTTTCCATATCAAAATCAGTTAAAATACAACATCTAAAAGTTTATTTCACCTCTCTTCTTTCATTTCCATCCAAAAAATCTAAGAAATGAGTGAGGAAGGAAAGAAAAAATTAAGAAAAAACACTCTAATTAAAAGGAACTATATTCGTGGACAACGAAAGCGGGATCATTAATTGTGGTCTTTGGCCTATTAGGGGTCTAAAACTTAACCAATTCTAATAAAACTTGGCATGATTTAAGCTTAGTGTATTATAAAACAGTTTACAAAGTTTCAAAGCCATATGATACCAATTATAAAAATTGTGGCATTTTTATATCTGAACTTTTGGTGCTGAATTGTGGCGTTGAGTTAGAATAATTTCAACTATCAAATTTGGGCTTCTAAAACCAAAATATACCAAAACTTACACTTTTAATGTCTCTATGTATAAGTTATCACCTATTAAAAGCAACAGATAGCATACCTTATGTTTCAGACTTATAAAAATGGCCAGAAGTAAATTTCATATCAGCCTGTGCCAAAAATAGAGGTTTTCAAATGAAGTGATGCCTTAAATGAAATGTAATATTTTCACTTACCACAATTTTCTGAAGTTGTTAAGTTATAAAAAACCTTTACATGTTATAAATGTACTTTTAATGGAAATATAAGTTTCAAATAGCATAACACATGTGAATAAAATGGTCTTCAGCAATGTCAAGCTTAAAAAACAGGTTGTCAATTTAGGTCGTTCCCCACATTTGCATATTAAAAGCAAATAAATGATATGGGAGATGGAGATATGCTTCTTTTGCTCAAATCTTTGCTCAGAAATGATAAAACATGGAGCCTGGATGTAACAAGACTGTCACTTTTAACTATATATGTAGACAGTATGATCTGATGCAAAGTTATTTACTTTACTTTTAAAACCGGCATGAAATTTCAGCCTCAAAAGGCCAATATTTTAACCACTAGCTATCAAACAAAAGAAAATAAAGGTAGTCTGTGAAACAGACAAGGTCAAACAACCAGTAATAAGTGCTTTTGATATAGATTTAGTGAAATCTGCTAAAAGGAATTCAACTTGTATGTGCATAGAACCTCATTTTTCACTTGCTTCATACTGACCGTTAGACTAAGACCATTAAAGCAGCACATTTTGCACTCTTATTCTGAGTTTATCTACTTTTTTGTATGTTAAGTGTTCAAAAATGAGTTAAACATCTACATTAGATACCACAAACACAAATAGAAAATCAGAAAAACCTGTCAGAGAGAAAGTAAGCATGCTACTTTTGTAAAAATATTGAAACAACTGAAAAAGTTCAATTTTGGGCATGTAGGCTGAAATGTCACTTTTTTACAAAATTTCTATCAAATAAAAGTGGAAATCATTTATTCTCATGTAGTTTGACAAATTAATACCAATAGATCATTCAGGGAAGTTGTCAAAGTACAAATTCAATATTTCCTGAATTCACCTCTTAGGCCACAGACCACAATTAAATTCTCTATTAGTTCTTTATAACGTTTTGTTTCATTAAAAAAAATGCACCGATTCTTTTTGACAAATATTTTGTGTGTGTAAAGTACAGTACTAGTCCAAACATATATCAAACATTCAGAAATATCGCCCCCAGCATCTTACAAATTTAGCCAATACACATCCATACCCCTATGGACAAGTCAAGAGATGTTCGAAAACTGTAAATATCACCTTTTGCACCTGGCCTAATCACTCTTTCCATATCAAAATCAGTTAAAATACAACATCCAAAGTTTATTTCACCTCTCTTCTTTCATTTCCATCCAAAAATCTAAGAAATGAGTGAGGAAGGAAAGAAAAAATTAAGAAAAAACACTCTAATTAAAAGGAACTATATTCGTGGACAAAAAAGCGGGATCATTAATTGTGGTCTTTGGCCTATTACCAATGTTTATGTATGTTTATTGTAGACTTGTTGATGATATTGATACTGTTGTTGGATCCAAAGCTAAGATAGATTACAATGATATAGGAAAGATGAAATATTTGGACATGGTATGGAAAGAAACTTTACGACTCTATCCACCAAGTATATCCACTGTAAGAGTGACGGAGAAGGATTTTGTCATTGATGGAATTAATATTCCATGTGGTACAGATATCAATGTAAGATATACACTTTCTTATGGGATAAGAAAAAAGGATTTAAGGATTGAAATCAACCCAAATATTGATATTTAACTTCAAATTTTACACATGTAGTTTATGATTGCTTCATTGATACTGTGTAATATACAGCTTTTGAATCAAAATGGAGTCTCATTTCCAAAATATTGTTATGCATCGAAACCATGGTAATCTTTTCATGTAGATAGGTTTTATTTATTGATATTATTGTAGTGCATTTAATTTGAAGCTTTGACAATAGCTTTCTAAAAATTAGCAACATTTAGCAACCAATAATCAATCAAAAAATCTAATTAATTAAAACTGTTGTATATTTCAATTGTATCTTAGTTGAGTACATACATAAGTTCAAGACTTCCTGAATTTAATGACAGACCTTTAGAATTTCTACCTGAAAGATTTGAACCAGATTCACCAATAAAGTAAGTGTATGTTTTTTGTTTGATTTCCTGAATCTTGCTGCATTGATGATTGATAGTAATCAAGCTTTTATTCATGAGCTCACAAAAATTTAGTTTTCACTAGAACTTATGAAGGCAAAAGACACTGAACTTTGTTTTTCTTCTGTTAAGCAATTTATTTCTTTGTGAATAACAAATTAATTTGAATTGAATGAAAAAGATTGAGGATTAGCAAATTTCAAAATGCTGGCCATAACAATCTCAAAGTTGCCAACCTCTGACAATGAAAAATTTAGTCATAGCTTGCCAAAAAGAATATAAAAATGTGTGCAATTTTTTTTTTTTTTTTTGAAAATCATAATTTTTATAGTACATTTAACTGGAAACTTTATATTTGACACAGCTGTCTGTTTGGCTAATTTAAGAAGATTGTGGCTTCATGCATATCCATGTCAATGATAGGGGCGACATACATTTGTACGAATTTACCTGCGTTTTTTCCTTGGATTTAATCTAGGTTTTAGGAAAATGAGTTACGTTGTTGTTTGTTGTCTATCATATTTGATTTTTGTTTATTGTTTTAAACATAAATTGGCAATCATACCACATCTTCTTATTCCTTATATTAATAAATATATATTAAAGAAGTCTTTATAAAATTTGTTTATATAAACATTAAAAGCACTAATTTTATGTAAAAAAACAGTTTTTCAATAAAATACAGTGAATATCCTGGAAAGGAACATCCAAAGTATACAGTCATAAATAAAACACAGTATACATGTATATGATATCTGCAAGAACCAATATTTAATATTTAAAATATTTAACTAGCCTTGATCTTTTGCGAGAAAGAAAGCATCGGAAAATAATAAAAAAAAAAAATGAAAGGAAACTGAAAGAAATGCAACGAAAGGAATATATATATACAAAAAGTAGGTAAAATAAATTCAATATCTAATTTATTTTAAAATAAATCTGTGTACATTTGGAAATTAATGTATCCGTTCATTAATGTGAACTGCTGGCAAAAGGAAAATTTTCAATTATGGACCGAAAGACTAGCAATTCCTGTAAATGAACATCAATTACAAAAATATATGCGACCACTTTGAGTTTCATTTGTAAAAACTATGCATTTTTTGACAAAGCGAATTCGGGTTACCAAATTCATTACAATTAATTAAGCTTATCACATATAAAGCTTGAACTCTTCAAACATTCTTTGGAACAATGTCAAAATCGTTTTATTATAGGGAAATAATTAAAAGTAAAATTTTTTTTTTATTAGAAATCATAATTTGTTTTTAAAAAGTCAAGGATTACTTTTTATAAGTTTTTTTAATTAATCTGCACAAACGTAGTGACTTTTCAACAGATAAATTTCACGCAAACGTAATGCGTTTTGTCATTTAAACGTGATTTTTTTTCGCACAAACGTAACACGCTGAATTACTGTATTGGTTATATTCTTATGATAGCAATTGCTAAAAGAAAATTAAGTTATGCAACATAGCTATTAACAAGTGTTTTCAGTGTTGATCTGGCAGGAAAGACGAAATGAGCTTTTTCTGATTGTGAACACAATAAGTGTCAAGTAATTTTGAGTTTCTGAATGTCTCATGTTATCACTTTGTAGGAAGTTCAAACTAAAAGTAAACAGGTGAGCTATGGGACTTTTACCATATTTTGACTATTGTACCACAATTACACAGTGTGACGCATTATTTAATTCTCATTTATACAGTTTAGATGATATTTTGCTTACGCGTAGCAATCTTGTTTTATGATAAATGTCTTTCCAGAAATAGTTTTCAGGAAATACACCATTTTATGAAAAAAGATATTTAGTAAAATAACAAATATCCAAACATTTTTGCCTAGACAATTTGTATTTAGTCTTTCAAAGAATAGTTTGTGTGCCTAATAAAAAAAAATTCACAATAAATCAAAAGAAGATAAGGGGTTTACACACATAAGATTGCAATTAAAACCAAAATTAAACGACAAATAAAACCAGAAGATACTATCACAACTCTATCATCAAAACTATTATTTATAGAAAAAAACCTTAAAATATAAACATAGACAACTACCGACTTGGGTCTGATACATTAACATGTCAGAGTTGAACTAGTATTTTGAATACTCAACTTCTATCTTATTTTCTTGTCATTTATTGAGAATAATATTTTCTCATATTTGCATTTAATTATACCCCATCTATTGGATTTCGGGTATATAGTACCTGGATAGTAATAACCATTTCACCATATGTTCATCAAAGATTTAGGTCACTTTAGTTTTGGTGTTTTCTGTAATTTAGAGTGCTTCTTTTCTCCTGTTGTTTCTAAATGAGAATACTATTTTTCAGGCCCAGTATCTATACTTACTACCCATTTACACTGGGACCTAGGATCTGTTTAGGACAACAGTTTGCTAAGGTGAGTTTAATGTTTTCTTATGTATTTAAATGTCACACTAAAGCAATAACGGTGTGAATATGTTGAATAAAACTTGTACATTTCCAGACAATAAAAGACCCAAACAATCCAAATTTTGCATACAGATACATAATGCCTTATACTCTAAAGCTGACCAAGAAAAACCTTTCTAAATCTTTATTATGCATTTAATACTACAGTGGACCAGTTTCTCAGAATGCAGAATACCAACAGTATATTTTTAATCATAATGGTATTACAGTTAGATAATTTTCTCAGTTTTTGCTTTAAATTCAGAAGTTTTAGTAATGTTTTAATTTTGAATCCCCTTACATTATTTGTATACAGAATTTGCTAAAATTGCATTAATAATTCTTTACTTCCTCCCCAAGTGGGGCTGAAACTTGTACTTTTACTTCTCACTTCTACGGCAACACTGCCTAGCATTGCATTAATAATTCTTTACTTCCTCCCCAACCAGGGCTGAAACTTGTACTTTTACTTCTCACTTCTACGGCAACACTGCCTAGCATTGCATTAATAATTCTTTACTTCCTCCCCAACCAGGGCTGAAACTTGTACTTTTACTTCTCACTTCTACGACCACTGCCTAGCATTGCATTAATAATTCTTTACTTCCTCCCCAAGTGGGGCTGAAACCTGTACTTTTACTTCTCACTTCTACGGCAACACCGCCTAGCATTGCGCAGACGCTTTACCTCCTCTTACTATAGCTGATAAAAATCAGCTCTCGTTTCTAGAATTGTGACCTTCTCGTAGGTATTAAACTTTATATATATGAAAGATGTCACCAATCCTTGTCCTCTGACATTGACTCCATTTCATAGTTTAGTGGTTGCTTCAGAAATGTTTTTTGTTTATGATGATATTTAATGATTTGATTATTAGTCCCCTACCAACGTAGTCGAAGGGGACTTTAGGTTTGCACTCCGTCCGTCTGTCTGTCTGACTGTCAATCCGTCAGTCCGCAAATATGTTTTCCACACTTTTTCTTCATGCTTGAAGATATTGATTTGATATTTTGGTGTATTGTTTTATCATGACAAGTTACAGATCAAGTTTGAATTTTGTTCGGTCTGATGATTTTGTGCAGAGTTATGATCCTTTGACTTAGAAAATTCACTAAAATAATCATTTTTCCGCACTTTTTTTGTCATTCTTGAAGATATTGATTTGATAATTGGTATATAGTTTTATCATGACAAGTTACAGTTCAAGTTTGAATTTTGTTCTGGTCTGATGATTTTGTGCAGAATTATGGTCCGTGGCCTTAGAAAATTCACTTAAATAATCAGTTTTCCGACTTTTTTCTTCATGCTTGAAGATATTGATTTGAAAATTGGTATATAGTTTAATCATGACAAGTTACAGTTCAAGTTCGAATTTTGTTCGGACTGATGATTTTGTGCAGAATTATGGTCCTTGGACTTAGAAAATTCACTTAAAATAATCAGTTTTCCACACTTTTTGGTCATGCTTGAAGATATTGACTTGATATTTGTTATATAGTTTACACCATGACAAGTTATAGATCAAGTTAGAATTTTGTTCCAATGCAATGAATTTTTAACTGGTAGGGGACTATGTATTGCCATGCAATACTCACAGAATTCTTGTTTATTTTGTAGATTGAAGGAAACTTATATTGGCAAAGTTGTTTCAAAATTTTGAAGTGAGACTTGAACCTGGACAGCCATTACATGTTGTTCTGGAATCTACCCTTAAATTGAAAGATGGATTGAAATGTTTCTTAGTACCACGGCTAAAGGATAAGAAAAATGACAAGTAACTATGACAGATTAATTTGCAAAAACTACAAATGTTAATTCTTAAGTTTAAGTGTGTCAGTGTTAACAAAATAGTCCATTAAAGTTACATTTGTAAACAGAGAAGATGATACAATAGGGCAGCTTTTAAATTGATGAAAATATCAAAGAACATCTTTTATTATGTTCACAAGATATAAAATTCTATAGATTCTGATTTTTCATATATATATTTATGAAGCGTTTTTGGTTAGAGTGTAGTGGATAAAAACTGTGGATTCATTATTAATTTTATGTCAATTGGCATGCAGATATTTTGACTGTTTCATAATAATCTATTTTATTGTTGAATGATAATTCTTCATTCATAACTGTTTAATAATAATCTTTTTATTCAATGTTAATGTTAAAAAGAGTTTAAGCTTACTTTGGTAATTTCAATTAAAAAAATTATGAAATCTTTCATATCTTCAAGGGAAATGGTTTTGATCATGATAAATTCTATGAAAGAAAAAGTATATTTAAAATAGCAAATTTTGTCAAAATAATATTATAATGACATGTTTATGATGTTGCAGTCATCTCAAAGTATTGTCCTTTAAAAAAGTGTTTATCAAAAATGGGTAGATTCAATAAATGTTTTCAGTAGTCATACAAATAAAGTTAATATTCCTAAAAAAAAAAACTTTTTCTACTTAGAACTGAATTAGCCATGATTCTAGCTTACAAATCAGCCATACACTCTAAATAATTTATTAATACCTTTCATCCTTCAGCACAATCTTCTTCACAGTTTGCCTTATCCCAAAATAGCAGAATTATATGTTGCACTTTGTAAATACAGCTGTTTCACAAACTACGCCACTTTTGGGAGATATATAATATTCATAGATATTTTGTTTTGTTTACGTATTGGTTCCCAAATATGATCTCTATGTTTCATCTCATAGAGACATAACTTGGGATTGTTACCAGTATAAATACACACTGATAGCGCGAAATTGAACTCTGAGGAAGACTTACAGTGAAGAGGGTAGTACAGAATTTTAGTGTAAGTTTAAACTCTTAGAAGTTCGGGCATATAAATGTTAAAATTGCCACACAGCCCTATGCTTTGCCTAATCCCAAAATAGCAGAATTATAACAGTTTTCTTACAAACAATGAATCAGAGCATCCTGAAATTTTGTATCAAGCTTCATATGAGTGTGTACTGTGTAATGTGTTTTTACAACAATCGTTATCAATTTTTCTGCTTACTGTATGCATGTACAGTCTTACACATAATTGCAATAAAATTATTGCCACATTTTCCTCAGCATGTAGGAATCAAAGCTTTCTGAAATTTGGTATCGGGCTTCATATGGGTATAAACCCAAGGTTTGACTATGGGATAGAAATATGGTAATCCTTGTACTACTCCCGTTTGGGCAGTAAAACCCTTGCTAAAGTGGGTCATCTGTTTGGCTGTGAGAGATGTATGATTGAGAAGTGACGTCCGGTAGGAATGGGGTATTAAAACCAATACCTAGTTTAGGGCTATTCCATTAAAATGTATGTGGGAGGGTAGAAAGGAAGTTTAGTTATTGAATGTGGGTCATGGGTCTTTTTCAGTATGCGTCTATTACCATTATGCAAAATTATCTAAAAATGGTTCTTGGTTGTAGGGATATTTTGAAAGTCCTTCCTACCCTGCCACATACATTTTAATGGAATAGCCCTTATAGAGAGTGCCATCTCCTCTGCACATTCAAGAACACTTGTAACAACTCTCTGAGTGGCCTTTCAGAGGCCTGTTGCTTGGCAAATTTATTTTCCTATCAAACATACCCTTGTTTTCCAGTGATAGTCCCAAAATTCTAGCTGTTCATTTGGGTGAATCCTGCCTTGCAGAACCTTTCTCTTGTAGTCATTGTTAATTTGTTCTCTTCTTAAACATGCATGAAACATTTGCCACTGAAGGTAAACAACAATCAATCTATCAATCATATAAGTTTGCTTTACCGTGTGATGCATTTTCATATGTGCCTTCATTGATAATATTAAAATGTAAATATTATAATTTTAATTTTTGTCTCGCCTGCAACGAAAGTTGCTGAAGCGAGACATAGGTGTTTTTTTCCAGCAGCGGCATCATCGTCGTTGATAGCTTCAACAATTGTTAAGTTTTCTGCTTAAGTCAGTTTGATAGGAACTACTTGTGATAGAACAATGATATTTTCTATAAAGTTGCATTACTATCAGTACATAACAGTTTGACAACTATTTCCAGGCCCTGTTCCCTAGGTCATGGGCCAGAAACTTTGAATTAATAAGCAATTTTCAATGTTAAGTTTTCTGCTTAAATTAGTGTGATAGACAAATGATATTTTCTATAAAGTTGCATTACTATCAGTACATCTCAGTTTGTCGACCATTTCGAGGCCCTGCCCCATAGTTCATAGATCCATCCACACATTAGATTAGAACCATGTGCACTGCATTGTAAATGTCAATCATTTACATTATCCCACAATTGGTTCTTTTAAAAAACTAAGTAGCTCAAATAACACCTAATACCTCTCAGTTTGGCAATCATTTTGATGCGCTGCCCTCTATGCCATGGTCCAGCAACTTTGAATTAATTAGCAATGTTGCTGTCCATCAGATTATCTTTTTCTGAATTTTCTGCCGACAGGCAAGACATATCTCTGTGTCAATAGTTTATTTATGTACATTTATATAATATAAACAACTTTTCAAAAGGTACTAGATAAATATATTCATTTATCTACACTTTTACTTGTTTTTCTAAGGTTAGTTATAATAAACTTTTTACATGGTTGTTAAAATTTTTGAGTTATTGCAGATATATTTTGTAAACTTTAATCACCTTTATAACATATCTAATATGAACATGTTTTTTTATTATATTTAATTTTATATATATATCTGTGCATCATATACAGTATATGTTTTATGTTGTTTTTACTTTCAATAAATA
Source organism: Mytilus coruscus (assembly GCA_017311375.1). Lineage (NCBI taxonomy): Eukaryota > Metazoa > Mollusca > Bivalvia > Mytilida > Mytilidae > Mytilus > Mytilus coruscus. The sequence goes on from CM029599.1 coordinate 72,288,110, forward strand.
CAAAAAAACATTGAATTGTGAAAATATAATTTGTCACTGCTTTTATTCAAGTTATTAATACAATACTGCAACTCAGTTTAATCTCACTGTCCTAATTGAAAAATATTTTCTTCTATTTTACCTTAATACATTGAACATAGTTAAAATGTTCACATAAACAACATTATGCAACATACTAGTTGATAATAAAAAGTATTTGTTGGATATTTGGGTATAACTCCCGTAGTGTTTCCTGTGTGATATGACTTTATACATTCAGTATAAGTCTTATAGGTATAATATTACTTTTGTATAATAGAAACAATTGAGTAATCAAAATCATTACATAAGGTTTTTTCAATCATTTTAAACAAACATTAGTTTACCTACTTCAAGTATAATTTTAAAATATATGACTTCAATCAAAATTAATTTCCAATACCACACCACAATCTGCCTATATTGAAATGAAATTAAGCTGAAAAGAAACTTACATTCTATTAAGTAACAATGCACCACAACATACTTAGATGAAAGACAATTAGTCATACTATAAACTTCAAACAACAATGAACCACTGTGAAGATTGACCCATTTATATTATAATGAAAAGCCAACAAAAACCCTAAACAAATCACCACAATGAAGCTAAACAAAATAAAATTACACAGAAATCATATAAATCTAAAACAATAATGCATCACAATAGATAAAAAAATATTCTCACACGTATGAAAGTAAACATATTTATTTACTGTTTATTGTTTATAACAAATTACTATACTCTATCATGTCTATGGACAGACCAAGGAGGTTATAGAACCTCCTTGGACAGACATATGGGTGCATCCATTATGATATTCCACTGTTATAGGTTGGGTGAAACAAATGTTAAATTCTACAAAAGTATTACACCAAAACTGACATGAACAAAGTCAGTGAAACTAAACATTTGAGAATAAGTACTTTCTGTTCCATGCTCACATTCATCAATTAATTAACTGAAAGAGAAGTTAGTCACAAAGTGAAGAAAGAGCTATGACTTACCGGTAATGACAAATGGAACTCAATATATCAAATTTGTGTGTATTTTAAATGAAAATAAAATGGAACTAAATTAAATAAAAGAATATAAAAATGAAAATTTTTATAAAAAACAAAAGAAAATAAAAATAAGAAAAAAAATAGAAAAAGGAGCCACTTAAAGTAGGAACAGGAGAAAAGCTAGGCCAAGCAAACTGCAGTGAGTGGCAGCAACCTTGTCCTGGTACACCAGCAGCCAAGTAAAGAGCAGTTAAATTTAAGGTAGCTGGGGTGTCTTCCTCCATCTTTGATTTTGAAATAGCAGATAACAATCAGTCTATATCTTTAATGAAATGTGCAAATTTTGAGAGTAGTATGTAATTCATGTGTAAGACTTTTCATGTAACTATGGAAAATAATGTGTTTTATCATATTTACGGCTGTATTTTACAAAAAACAATATTTTTGATTGATTTTTTTTTTCAACTTTGTCACATAAGGGGAGATAACTCAGATAAGGTAACTTTTATAATAGAATGTGTTGTGAATTTACCTGTTTTATTATGTAGCAAGAAAATGAGTCTGATGACCCCATTTTTTCTTTTTCTTATCTGAAAGCCTATTATTAGAGCTATCTTCTCATATTTTATCTTACAATTTTATGGTGTAATATTCTTTTTATCACACAAAATTGTGTTTTCCATGCATAAGCTATACAAAATCTGACAAATTTGCACAACCTGTAGTGTGAAAAAAAGCCTGGTGCCCCATACTTATTATAATATTTTAAAAAAGCATGATATAAACTACATTTTGACAAATTATTAAAAATTATATGGATATTAATTAAGACCCCTATCTACCTTAAGAATTTTCTTTATTTTCAAAGCAGATAAGTAAGTTTGTGTTAGACACTTTTGTTTACATTTAATATAAACATCGGAGATAGCTTTATGTTTGATTGTTGAATATAAATGTTAATATCATCATATTTGATTGTTAATCCAAATATACAGGAGGCTATTTTGTGTGTATACCCTAAGGAGTAGGTCCAATAATGCCCGATTACGGCCCCTATTTCTAGCTAAAAATTCAAATAAAGATTAATTGACCATTATCATAATGAATTATAGCTAAAACAATGACTAGATTGGAAATAAATCTCTTTGTTGAAAATATACAAATCACGTGAAGTCTTAAATAGAACAAATTGTTATTTTCCTAGAACACTCGACTCAATCTTAATTGACTAGGATTGTCAGTTTTCCTATCAAGGTCGGTGGTTTTCTCCGGGCACTCCGGCTTCCTCCACCAATAAAAACTTCGCCAAATAGCCCAAAAAGTCTAAAATAAAACAAATAAATAAATTATTTTCCTAGAAATTCATTGACAACATTGATTTCCATTGGTTTTTAGGAGCTGAAATATACATAGCATAGTTGACTCTATGTTTCCTTGGCCTAAATGTGGTTGTAATCCAGAAGATTTGGTCAACTTTCACCAATACTTTGATTTTTGGCCTATTTGGGGTGTACATGTCAACCCTTTATAAGAAAAGCTCGACAAAAATAAGTTCTTTTTCACTTTCTTACATGTCTGTTTATCAACTTCATCAACTAGAAACACTTTTATCTTGAAACAATTGACTAATATTTGGGGCCAACAAAGGCTCTAAACGAACTTACTCCTTTGTGAAGCTTTTTGGTAAAATGATTACTTCCTTTGAAAAAGACTTTATTTTCTTTATAGTAATCAACATAACAATTTTGCCTATCAATAATTAATTATTAATTGATTTATTGTTTAATTACTTTTTGATCCAGGTATTTACCTGACTGTATGTTAGGTAACAGTAATTAGTTTAGTATACAGGTGTAAAGTCAGGGAAATCACCAATAAAACTATTTATTATTTATGATATCTTCCCAATCTTTCCAACAAGAAAAAATCATTTGCCAAGAAAAGTCGTAGAAAGAAGAAAGATTGTGTTTTATCAATTTGATTGGTAAGATCTTTATATTTAATAATTTTCATAGGCATGATCATGATTTAAGCTTATTTGATTTTAATACTTAATAATAAGTATTTTTTACCTATGTAAAAATAACAACTATGTCTTAAACTGAAAATTTTGACTTATAGGAAACAAATGTGTTTCTTTGGATCATATGATTTATAAGTTATTACTGTATGTTTGTTATTATATACAGAAAACAGTGTTAATTGTACAATAGTTTTAAGATCACATCAGTCATATGAAAGAAACAAAATGTTTGATTGTTCTTGGCATGTGACCTAAGAAGGTTCTTTAGTCTACAGTTATCTTATATTCCTATCAGATTTTTATTTAAGCTGACTTTTTCAGATATTAATGCATTGTTTCTTAGACTAGTGTAAAATGGAAATTGAATTAGAAAGGACATCATTAAGTTTTATTGCCAAACAAAACAGAATAATGTGTAAAGTGACACTCTACATCATCTATTTATTTTCATTCACGATCAAATTCAGTTATGGTCAAAAACATTTCCCACCATTAACAAACATAGCTCAGGATCGACCATCAGTGACTTATCCATCTGACAGTACTTGTGGAATTCCTACAAGAAATGCATATTGTATCAGTTCCATTTATAAAGCTTCAATAGACCAATGTGTACAGGATTTTTGTGTTCAGTCATGTCCAAATAGAACATCATTACCATTACATACAGATTTACTGATAGGAATTAGTCTGGGATATAGAGAGTGTGTCATCACAGATAAATTTAACAAAAAGCCAGAGAGTTCAATAGAAGAATTTTCTACATACTTTATGAAACTTGGTCCAGATTGTTATATAACTCCGTCTGTTACCCCTCCTATTTATGATGAAGGAGCTGTAACATTTACTGTATGGATCTGGCGTGAAGAAGACAATTATGGGTAAGTTTTATTAAAGTTTCTTTAGGAAGTGTACAGTGTATTACAGCAGATGAGTCCTGCACTATCTTGGATCACAAAATAACCCAATTGAGTAGTCAAGAGTTTTACTGAAATTAGAAAATTATGTTGTAGAAATTCAATATAGTGTGTTAATTTACGTTTTTTGATTGAGTTAAGCCTTCCAATTGATATTTTATCGTGTGTTTTCTATGTTGTGATGTTATACTATTGTTTCAGAAAAAGGAGAAGGTTTGGTACCATTAAACGTTTAATCCGCTGCAAATGTTTGCACCTGTCCTAAGTCAGGAATCTGATGTACAGTAGTTGTCGTTTGTTTATGTAATTTATACGTGTTTCTCGCTTTCGCTTTTTATATAGACTAGACCGTTGGTTTTCCCATTTGAATGGTTTTACACTAGTAATTTTGGGGCCCTTTATAGCTTGTTGTTCGTGTGAGCCAAGGCTCCGTGTTGAAGGCCGTACATTGACCTATAATGGTTTACTTTTATAAATTGTTATTTGGATGGAGAGTTGTCTCATTGGCACTCATACCACATCTTCCTATATCTATATGAAGGAATTTTGATTTAAAGTCTTACTATTTTGTCTTATTTTAGTAACTAAGTTAACAAATAATGAAAAAAAAAATTGAAACATTGCTCTATAAGGTGAGATATCTGAGATCAGTTAGTTTTGTTGTAAGAGAATGTACATTGAAATTATCTATTTTGTTATTTTGTCAGAAAATGAGCTCTGGGACCCCTTGTTTTCTTTTTCAGTTTCTGAAGGTGTTCCATAAAAGCTAACTGAATCATTTATTTAGCTCATGTGAGCTTTTGCCATCATTTGACTTCCATTGTTCGTCCATAGGTGAATTTAGTGGGAATAACTAAGTGCCAAAGTAGCTCTTAAATCAATAGGATTTTAAATATTTTCAAATCACAAAACTAAACAATGAATCAGTTCACTTCAATAAGTATTTCCTTTGTTAAGACAGCCCTGATGGTAGTAAATTTGGTAAAATGACCAAATTACAAGTACACAAAATTTTTACTGTTTGATGCATATCAAGCTGAGAACTAGTAAAGAACACTGAAGCCTCATCCAAAAAGATTTTGTCATGCAAAAGGTTTCTGAAAATAACTTATTTTTGTTAAAAATCTGTGTTTAGTTTGCAAAAATGTTTCTCAAAAACTGGAAAATCTCCACAAATGGTGTTACAGTCAAAGCTGTTCTAAATTCAAGCCTCCCCTGTTTTTAAAATATTAGTAAATTCTGTTCACAGAAGTTTTTAAAAATGATTTAATATTACATGATTTATCCATTGTAAAAGATTGTAAATATTCTTTCAGGTACAATAATATCCTAGAAATCATACAAATTTTCAACAGCAGTGAATTTAACGGCTGCATCAGCCCTGAACAAGGAATTTTAATGAAATATGGGAAAAAAACTTTTCATGGCTTATTGACTAGAAGACCAGTCTAATGTTTAGGCCCCTGCCGTCACCAGAGGGGGCATTAAGTGTTGCCCTTGTCCGTACATACATCCGTCCATATGTACGTCCCAAAATTGGTTTCCATTCTCTAACTTTAGTAATAACCTTATAGTGTTATATGCAAGAGGGGGCATCATCTGTGTCCCATGGACACATTCTCCATTTATTTAATTAAATATCTGTCAATCAGAACTATCCTTCCTAGATTGCACAAATTGATAGAACATTTTATTTTTACAAATATAAATGTATCATGCAATTTCTAAGAAGGTGTCTACTTCAAAACTGTATCCTTGGCATTATATATCTACCAAGGTAATCTGTAACTTGACTTGTAATATAAAGTAAAAGCAATTAAAAAAGTAGAAGAAATAAACAAACTATGAAAATAAGACAGATGACTATCAGGTAGAACAGATTTGTAATCAGTGAGTCAGTATTACCCTAGAGTAAAACCTGCCCTATACTTTTTGAATAATTAATGAATTATTGTACCAGTTCTATCTTAATCAATACACTTGCATGCAAACAAGCTCTGTTTCATGTCAGAACTAGTGAAACCAAAAGGATTTTTACCTTCTGTTGTAAACTTTTCATGAAATAGTTGAAGTAATTTATTCAACATGATTACAGGACAATTAGTTGAAGTAGTTGTCCCATTTTACATTAGGATTGAAAGCCAAAAAATAGTCAGAATTCATTATTTTGTTCATTTTTTAATCACAACTTTGAGGTGCATTTGATTTAATATAGTATGTTATGTCTTGATGTATCCTGCTCTTTGGATTTAATGATTATTAGAGTAGGTATTATAATGTATTTTATAGAAATAATAGGAGGTATGACTTATAATGTAAACAATTATAGGTCAAAGTATGGCCTTTTATGCCTTTATATGATTTGTACATAATATTACCTTGTTAATGCATAACTTTATTAACTGTCATATTGCTCTGTCATTGGCCCTTTAACACTTTGTATGACTGCATACAGAGGATTATACCCCCTGCAAACAAAGTCATCCTGTCCATCTATCTGTCTGTCTGTCTAAGTGCCTCCCTAAACAAGTATTGATAAAACTTACACAGTTATAGAACACTACTTGAAACTGCTTTCAGGAATAGTATCCAGGTCCAACATGTTCAAGGGGAGATAATTGTATTTACTGACCTCAGTATTCTAATAGTGTTACAGGGCAGTGGGTATCCTTTGTGAGTTCACTTGCAGTTTTAGTTATACTTTGTGAAGCAAATCCTGAAAAAGCTTCCAAGATGATTGGTGTTTGTTAGTTAGACAGAAATGTAACAAACAAAAACATCTAGAGGTCATATGGTTTACGACATAAGACAAGTCATGATGGGTATTTAATCAAATACCGGTAATTTTAAAATTGGTTTCTACAATTGTTTCAGTGAACTATTGCCCTTTAACACTTCTTACATTTTTTTAAGGTGTAGCTTCTTTAAATTGTTGGTGGTTTAAAGGGAAAGATTTGCTTTTGAAGTAATTTGTCATGACTATGAACTCAAATACATGAGATGGTTCTGAAAATTTAAGTTTTCAACTTTATAATGTCAGAGTTGCTTCTGATAACATATTTTTTTTAAAGAAAATGAATCAAAAACACACAATGAAAATTATAGAATAGATAAATCTCATTTTAGGTTTAAAAGCATGCCTTATTTTGTCAAAATTGTACTCTACAAACTGTCTTTCCTGAGGATTAAAAATATGAATCCTTACAATTACAGAATAAAAAATAATTTTGCAACAGATAAAAGATTTTTTCATCAACATTGCTTAGATCATGAAAGGATTCATTTCAGAGTTGATGATAATCCATTTTTAGTTAGATATTCTTAATTGTTAATCCAGATTTTTCCATAACTGTTCCTTTGTTAACATGACATTGTATATAGTAATTGGCTTTTGATATGATCTTTTGCATTTTAGTTTTATTGAGCAAAATCATTGTTGCAGTTTTTAATTATTTATTGATATTGAAGATAGTATTTATAATAATAATAATTTATTTTGACTATTTGTATTTTGACAGAACATTGGTACAGAAACAGTCTACCAACACTAGTGCTGTAGTTTATCATATACAGATAGTTTCAACAGGAGTGGTTTTTACATATCAGACTGCTAATGGGATAGAAACTATGACTTTACCTGAGGTTATACCGCCCAAAACATGGACTCATATTGCAATACAGGTTAGGTTTATTAACTCATTATATTTTTAACAGATTTAGTTTTCTTATGTACAGTCAATCAACGTTTTTATACGACCGCAAACAAAATTTGCGGTCGTATATTGGTATCACGTCGTCGTCCAAAGACATTTGGTTTCCGGACAATAACTTTAGTATAAGTAAATAGAAATCTATGAAATTTAAACACAAGGTTTATAACCACATAAGGAAGGGTGGGATTGATTTTGGGGTTATGGTACTAACAGTTTAGGAATTAGGGGCCAAAAGGGCCCAAATAAGCATTTTCTAGTTTCCAGACAATAACTTGTGGAACGGTGTATGAATCTCTGAAATTATACCACAAGTTTCCATACCACAAAGGGATGGTTAGGATTGACGTTGAGGGTTATGGCTCAAACCTTTTAGGAATTAGGGGCAGAAAAGGGGAAAAACAAGGGTTTCCTGGTTAATGGACAATTTAAAAGCAGTGTAAGGAGGTAATCCAAACACATTTAAAGTACAATTTGTGTATGTTTGATTTACCTCCTTACATTCTTTTAAATTATCTATAAAGAAATGTTGTATTGTCTTGAGGTGATTAGCTGTCAATTTATTTTTAGAAGTTATTATTAAAGGAATATTAATTTTAGCCATGATTATGTATGTCATTTTCTATTTTAAGACTTTTATGATGTATTTAAATTGGTAATTATGGTTGCAAACTCCATTGGAAATTTGAATTGAGATTATGACCATATCTTGAGGGAAAGAATTTTTTTGGGGGAAAAAGGGTGTGGGGGTAAAAAGAAAGGGGGACAATCTTGCCTCATTTTAGATTTCAGAAATTGAAATTAAAAAAAAATTTTTTTTGGGGTAGTCAATATGCAACAGCATAGTGTATTGCACAAAAGCAAAAAAAGGGGTACATTTTTTTTTGGGAGGGTCAATTCGCAACAGTATAGTGTATTGCACAAAAGCAAAAAATTGAATATAAATTCAAATCATATTCCCAATTCTAAGTTCTTTGACTGCAGTTATTCTGTGTCAGAAACCTATTATGTGTCAAATATTTAATTACAATCCAAATTCAGACCTGTATCAAGCGCGAATATTGTGTCAATTTTTGCCCCAACTGTTCAGGGTTGGACCTCTGCGATCGTATCCAGCTGCGCTCAGCAAAGCATTTTATTCTAGTTTGTAAATGGAAATTATTAACTTTGATTAATATAAGAAGTTAGGTGATCATATAAGTGTTTGAAATTTGTTCATCATTCCTCCTCTCTCTTGATAATATCACAAAATTGTTAAAAGTTGGAATTCTTTTAGGAGAATCATATTTCTATTACAATGTCATTGAAAATAGTACTTTGTAATATTGGTATACATATATCCTTGATAGCATATGTGATGATTTCATCCCTGTTGATGTAGTGTACTGCTTTTAAGAAAATTATTATAAATATGAAAAAATTTGACATTATATTTAGGCCTACAAAACCATTGTGAGTTTCTACATTAATGGTATTGGACCTGGTTATTCAGCTACATACACTACTGAAGTAACTGGACCTTTATTTGATGAAACTGGTACCTTGAGGGTAGGACAAGATCATTCAGGAAATGGACAGTTCTTAGGACGAATTCAAGATTTTTTTGTTTATTCTACCACTTTGTCTAATAGGTAAGAAACTTCTGATAATACTATGAAGAAGATATGATTTGGGGCCATAATAGCACTAAATTAATTATATTTCAATTATTTTTACCTTCTTTATTTTAATAAAATATTGCTATATTGTGAGAAAATATCCTTGTCAAATAGTATACAGCAATGCAATGACAGTCAGAAATCATTAAAATGTTAATATTGCACAGTTTTAATGTTTGACACAAACATATCTATAAATGATAAATAGGACAACCCACACCCCAAAACTGGAAGTGTAGTTTGTATTTTATACTTGTTTACAAGCAAATACTGGACAACACTTTTGGTGTTGTTTCCTTAATAATGGGTAATCTTTATGATGACATAACTGTATTGATGTCATATTATGTGTCCTCCCATCTTAACTACTGGTAATATTTTCTTTTCTTAAAGCCATTTTTCTGAAATTTTTCAGAGTCATTTGTTGAACAACAAACTATTAAAAATGATATTTTGAAATGATGTAAACTATAATAATATTCAGGATAATCTTTCGTATTTGTTTAAAAACACAAATCTATTCAGGAGAATGTTATTTTCAATTAGTATTAAACTAAACAACTGTTTCATAGTTATATATATTAAAAGTTGATAAAAAAAATTATGTTTTTTTTAGGGAAATACAAGAAATTTACACAGGATTTTTACCTCATTTGAGAGTTCAGACAAAATGTCGGTGTCCAGTCACACATCCAAGAGTAAGACCAGATAAGACACATTACTGTATTCCTAACAATGTTATTGACAATAGCGGTGATATAATTTTACGGCTGAACGATGAGGCACATTTCCTGGAGTATATAAATGACGGAGACAGTAACAGTGTATGGTTATCAAAGTTCCAGAATAAAGTAGAAATATCCATAGATCTAGGAGATATCTTTCAGGTACTGTGTCTTATAATTTTCATTTATTTCTCTTTTTGTTAACTTTTTTCTCTTATTATTAACTAAATGCAAATTTATGTGCATGGAATAATTTTTATTTCTATTACTGACCAAAACAAATCTATACTGTAGAATTTCTTTAGTGTTAGGGTTTTTATTTTATGATGTGTTTACATTGCAGGTATTCTATGTAGTGCTCCAGTTTTATAGTCCCTTTTCTAAAGCTGTTACTATAGAAAGGAAACATAATTATTCATCAGACTGGACCACATGGCAATATTATGCTGACGACTGTCAACATTACTTTAGTCAACCAAACAATGGACCTCTGCTCACATCTACATCTGTAAACTGCTTACAGTTTGTTCAGTAAGTTCACAACTCATTTTATATTTCAAAAGCTGTGGCTAAAATACCAGATATCCAATACTAGGAGAAGTATGCAAGCTTTTCTACAGGTTAAGGCAATGACACTGTCCCAAGATAAGGCAGAGCTTAAGTTATATTTCAGTTTGGTCTTTGTATAGCTATGAAAATAAGATAAGGAATTATTGGTAGAAATATTATCTTTTCACATCTAAGTGCAAAATAATGATAAACATTTTCCAATAAGTCATTAGTTAAACTGCAGAGTAACATTCTACACAGAAAAATGTAATTACTTTTTATAAACACACTATTATAAAGGCCACAATAATTCAATTATGTGGTAAAATACAAATTATTATCTCAACCAAGAATGCATTAGACATTTTTAGCCATGGAATTTGTTACTAATTATGAAAAGTTCTCAGCTGAGTTCAGTGAACACAATTTTGAGTATAATAACATTGTGATGGCCCTACAATATAAATGGTTGAATATTTCTCAAAGTATAGGACTTCTAAATATACATATACTAAGAAAGATCACATAAATTTTATACAACCAAACAGAAGAACTGCAGACAATTACTGTTGTTACAATGTATGTGTCTACAAAGTTCAGGTTACTTTGAAAAATGCAAATACATGCCAGTTTTTTCTATTAGTTTTATATTCATATTGCTAACTGTAGATATGTATCAACTTATTGCAGTGAAGACTACTAGACAAAAATGAGAAATCAACAGTAAAAAATGTCGAGTGTTTTCAACCATTTCATTTGAAAAACTATATCTTACAAACTTGAATTATTTCTTATTATGTATACTTTAAATTATCTTTAATTTCTTTCCAATGACTCCATGGTTTGTTTTGTTGTTTTATTTTTGAACAATAAACCAATGTTTGCTTTTCCTTGATTTATTTACCATCCCTACTTTTAAATCTTATTTATTGTGTCACTGCTTCAATTAATGTCAGTCAGAGATGTTCCAAAGATATAAAAGAGTTGTCATTGATATCCATTCACTTTGGTTACGTTCTTCAAAAGTATCAATTATAATGAAATAGTTAAGTTGTATAGCATATTGGATTTAGTTGTCAACAGAAAACATCAAGTTCATGTCAATTAGAATTGAGACTCACAAACCTGTATTGTTTAATTTTACTTTAATTAACTTGCACAATATAACAGATAAAACTAAATTGTATCTTACAGAGACGATATACCATATTCTGGAGGACAGATAACATTCAAGATACTGTCTCCAGAGCCTGTTACTAGACCAGCTTATAACCAGTTCTATGAGACACCAGAACTCCAAGACTTTGTCAAGGCTTCAATCATAAAGATAACTCTAGAAGATCATTATTATTCCAATCACTTCAGACATGAATATTTTGGCATGTCAGAAATCACTGTCAGTGGCAGGTATGAAGAATGGGGTTGAAAGTGTATAAGGATCTTTCATGTAAAGTAACAGACTGAAAAAACACAATATTATTTATGTATAAGTAAACAGAAACATGTTATACTTTAAAAATCTTTTTTTCATTTTTTTGTCTCGCCTCTGCACGAAAGTTGCAGTATGCGAGACATAGGTATTACTATCTGGCGGCGGAGTAAACTATTTGTATAAAGCTTTATATTTCAGAAGGTAGAAGACCTGGATGCTTCATACCTTGTATGCAGATACCTTATGTTACGAAGTTACCGTCTGTCATATGCCCATTGTACTTGACCTCATTATCATGGTTCAGTGACTGCTTGAAAAAAATTTAAAGTTTTTTGTCATGTGAATTTTTCACTTATTATGAGTAATGGGATAACTGTATTTGGTATATGGGTTCCTTGCAAAGTCTACATGTCTGTCAGACAGGGTTAACCTGACCTCGACCTCAATTCATGGATCAGTGATCAAGGTTAAAGTTACGTGATTAGGTCTGTTTCTCAGATACTACAAGCAGAAATCAACTATATGTGGTGTAATGATTGTAAGGGGTACATGTCAAACTGGCAGGTTTCATCTGACCTTGACCTCATTTTCATGGTTCATTGGTCATTGCTAATTTTTTGTGTTTTGGTCTGTTTTTCAAGTACTGTAAGCAATAGGTGAACTATATTTGGTGTATGGAATGATTGTAAGGTGTACATAAAGGCAATAGTAGTATACCGCTGTTCAAAAGTCATAAATCGATTTATCTGAAACAAATCCGGGTCACAAACCAAAATTGAGGGAAACACATCAACTATAAGAGGAAACAAAATGAAACAACAGAAACACTGAACTGCTACAAAAACAAACGCCAACATACATAGAAACAGACTATGTGATAACAACTGCCATATTCTTGACTTGGTACAGGACATTTTAAGAAAAAATGGTGGGTTGAACCTGGTTTTATGGCTTGCCAAACCTCCCACTTATATGGCAATGTTTAAAAATACCACTCAAATGACAACATTACGTGACAGGAATACAGCACAAATAAATGCAAGAACATTCAGGACAGAGAAATAAATAAATGAATGATATAATAGTACATTTCAACATGTAAACCACAGAATAACAACGAACACCTAAAATTAATTTACGACAGAACACAAATACAGCACAATAGAATAATGAACTGTGCGTCACACGAATGTATCAACGCCACAAAAGTTGACATCACAGGTAAATTTCTAAAAATAGAATATAAAATTGGGATTAAGTTTGTAATGGTGTTATTTGATGTATTTTCTAACCATTACAAGAATATTAATATAGAATTGTGTTAGTAATGGTGTAATTATTTGTATTTTATAACCATGTCAGTTTTTCCTCTAAATCAAACTGTGTAAAAACAAAGAAATCCTGTGCATATAGTTGCTTTAAACTAAAAATCATATAAATGAACTAGGTGATTAATATCTACTTTTACATACATATAGAAAATAAAAATAGAATTAACACCACAAATGATAAGACATAAAACGACATCTCACCTGAATTACAAATGTAACATCATAACTAAATACATGAATGTTGTATGTACAAATACCGACACATGTCTAATAGCAATGTGAATTTACACTCAGCAAAACAGTCATATTCAGTATAGGTCACATTCGGTACTTAGAAGACCAGACGATGTAGATAGTAAACCACAATCTAAGACGTGGTAAAAATGTCGTAGTTAGTTTAGACACAGATACATCATATAGATCAACCAATTCGTGATGGTGTCCATAAAATTTACAGAGTGTCATTTTTAATCTTTCCTCCTCATCACTCTGTTGGAGCAGTTTCTGCGTAAGGAGCAACCTTCTGTATATGAAGTTCTTATAGTGTGAATCAGCAACGAGCATAACATATCAACTGAGATATGTAAGCACCATACGATGGGGCAGAGGGTATGTTACTGCTGAGAAATGGGAAATTGATAATTGGGAAGTTGAAATCGTCCGGTTTGTCATAGATTTTAGTGTGAGGTCGTCCATCTGTGTCAATATTGAGGAAAAGATCAAGGTATGAAGCAGTCCTTCTAGTATCAGTAGTATCCTTAATTTCAAGTTCACTGGGATATATGAGATGTAAGTACTGGCAGAAATATGGGTTATTCAGTGATAGAACATTATCAATATATCTGAAAGTAAAATTAAAGAATTTCGCAAGGTGCTTTTTCTTTTTGTCTTTTAGAAGGTTTTGAATGAATTCTGCTTCATACGAGTACAAAAACAAATCGGCCAGTAGGGGTGCACAATTAGTACCCATTGGAATACCGACTGTCTGTTGAAATATCAATCCTCCAAACTCAACAAATATATTGTCGATCAAAAAGTCCAGCATTTTGATAATATCATCTTCAGTATATTTTTGGTAGAATCAGTGTGGTTCTTCACAAAATAAGAATTATTATAACCCAAAACAAGAAATTCATATCTACGATTCCCATTTTTATAGAAAAAGCTCTGTTTAATGAGATGGTAAAGTCGATCTTTTAATTGAGCATGAGTACATGTCTGTCTAGCTGGTGTCATCTTACCTTGATCTCATTTTCATGGTTCATTAATCAGTGTTAAGTTTTTGTGTTTTGGTCTGTTTTCCAAGTACTATAAGCAATAGGTCATCTATTTTTAGTTCATGGAATGATTATAAGCTGTACATGGCTGTCTAGCCAGTGTCATATGACCTTGACCTCGTTTTCATGGTTCATTGGTCAATGTTAAGTTCTTTTTTTTTGGTTTGTTTTTCATATACTAATCGCAATAGGTCAACTATAATAGGTGTATGGAATGATTGTAAGTTGTAAATGTCTGTCTAGCCAGTATCATCTGACCTTGACCTCATTTTCATGGTTCATTGGTTAAGGTTAAGTATTTATGGTTTGGTCTGTTTTTCAATTACCTTAAGCAGTGGGTTAACTATATTTGGTGTATGGAATAATTGTAAGGAGTACATGTCTGTGTACAGTTCATGGATCTTTAAAAATGTTAAGTTTATGTCATACTTGTAGAAAAACCTTTATCTTTAAGACTTTCAACATAAAATCAATAGTCAGTAAAACAGGCGAGACATTTCAGCGTGTGCACTCTGGTCTTTTATTAAAGTCAGTAAAATGGCATCATTTACTATCTGGAAATCTCAAATGCATGTAAAAGTCACTTTTTGCTTACCATTGAATACTTTATCAAACATCTGGTGGTGTTCATTTATATTTGTCTCTGTTTCGTTTCAAGAGTATTTGTGTATAACATGTATATTTTTAAGGTAGAATATACAAGATCTTTACATCATTGCATGTACAAAGTTGGACATTAGAAGTAGTCATCAATTGTGATGATTGTTATAATTTTGCACTTCATTACAATGACATATTAATTCTACAGGTGTGACTGCAACGGACATGCAAATGATTGTGACACCAGTGGGATGCCATACACATGTAATTGTACTATTGATAGTCATACAGAAGGAAGCAAGGTAAATATTAATTGTGACACAAGAAGCTTGCCATAAAAAAGTAACTGTCTTGCTTATTGTCATGCAGAGATATACTGTAACTCCAACAACATGCCATACAAAAAATACCATCCTGCTTATAGTCTTTCTTTAAGAAATAAGTAAATATTTATTGTAACACCTGTAGCATGCAATAAAAGTAAAACATCTGTACTGACAACTGCTGATAGTCTCTCAGGGAGCAACATCTGATAATTATTAAATGCAATTATTGGAATACCTTACAAAAAAAGAACAAGAGGTTAATTAGAACTGATTGATTCTGTTTGACTGAAATATTATATATGGGGTAAACAAATATACTTAATGTCGTAAAGATCATGAGCAATATTTATCTTTGCAGTGTGAAAGATGTCATCCTTTATACAATAATAAAGGATACAAATTGGGTGACCAGATCAATAGTTTTAATTGTAAACCATGTGAATGTCATGACCATGCTGACATCTGTGTATATGATGTTGACCTTGACCTTTTCCCTGACAACCATGACCTTGGTGGAGGTGGTGTGTGTCAGGATTGTAAGCACAACACCACAGGACAGTTCTGTGACATTTGTGTGACCTACTTCTTTAGACCTGTGGGAAAGAGTAAATATGACAAAGATGTCTGCTCTCAATGTGACTGTTTGGTAGATGGAGTGAATAATGTGAATCTGGACTGTAAAAAGGTTTGCCTTTCAAAACATTATTAGTTTATATGTTTAAAATGATAATATGTCATTAAACTTGCAAACTTACATAAAAAAAATAATTATAGATTATCTATGGCTTTGAATACGAGAGGAGTTTCCTCGACTACCAACTCATCGAAGGGCGATAGTCATGAGATGAGATGTAGCCAAGAAACATTTATTCGAGTTTAAAGACCATGGATAATCTGTTTATCCCTATTTTCCAAGGCAACACCAATAATTCTCATTTGAGTAGCTTGATATGGAAAATTATTACGTTAAAAATTAATGCACAATTTAAGAAAATAGCGATAATATTTACTACCATTTCATTACACATAGGTTTTGCTGAATATTCTGTTATTTCCAATGATAAGAAAAGGTTTCTCAGATCTTTTATAGACAAATTACATTTCTTCATGTAAAATGAAAAAAACAATATAAAATTTTGAAAATAAGTCTATGTATGCTTAATCAATCAGGATGGAGGACAGTGCAATTGCAAGAGTTATGTAGAAAGCAGGCAGTGTGACACATGTAAACCAGGATATTATAATCTCCAAGCAACCAATCCAGACGGATGTGACAACTGTAGCTGTGTTACCATAGGAACACAACATGGAGATGTTACTTGTCATCCAACCACTGGTGTTTGTAACTGTAAAAATAATGTTAGAAGTTAGTATGAAATCAACCTTGCTTCATTTTGAGAAAATGTTCAATGGCCAAAAATAAGCATTTTTCTAGTTTCCGGACAATAACTTGTGTTCAAGTGTATGGATCTCTCTGAAATTGTACTGCAAGGTACCATACCTCAAAGGAAGGCTGGGATTGAGTTTGGGGTGATGAATCATAGGGGTAAAAAAAAATTGGGGGATTTTTTTTTTCCTTTTTTCCTTTTATTCCTTTTTTTTCTTTAAAATTTTCCATTTTAAGTTGGTTATTTCTGATTTATATTTAAAAGTAAATAATAATGATATGGCAGGAGATACAGGATGCGTAAATTATTATACAATAAGTATTGTGCAATAGCAAGAAATTTTCAATTGCACAGTATTGCTAATAGCAAGAAATCTTCAATTGCACAGTATTGCGCAATAGCAAGAAATATCCAATAGCACAATATTGCACAATAGCAAGAAATTGTCAATTGTACAGTATTGCTAATAGCAAGAAATATTCAATTGCACAGTATTGCAATAGCAAGAAATATTCAATTGCACAGTATTGTGCAAAAGAAGATACTTTGTATAAATTGCTTATTTCTTGACCAATTTCAATGGGTTTTATTCTTGAATTCTTGGGGTTCTTTAATATGCTGAATCTAACTGTGTATTAAGTTTTTGGATTTTGGTCCCGTTTTAAATTGATCCACATTGAGGTCCAAAGGGTCCAAAATTAAACTTTGTTTGATTTCATCAAAATTGAATTATTGGGGTTCTTTGATATGCCAAATCTAACCGTGTATTTAGATTCTTAATTTTGGTCCCGTTTTCAAATTGGTTTTCATTAAGGTCCAAAGGGTCCAAAATTAAACTTAGTTTGATTTTAACAAAATTGAATTCTTAGGTTCTTTGATATGCTGAATCGAAACATGTATTTAGATTTTGATTATGGGCCCAGTTTTCAAGTTGGTCCAAATCGGGTCCAAAATTAAACTTTGTTTGATTTCAACAAAAATTGAATATATGGGGTTCTTTGATATGCTGAATCTAACCATGTATTTAGATTTTTGATTTTTGGGCGCGTTATCAACTTTGTCCACATTGAGGTCAAAAGGGTCCAAAATTAAACTTTGTTTGATTTCATCAAAATTGAACTCTTGGGGTTCTTTGATATGCTGAATCTAACCATGTATTTAGATTTTGGATATTGGACCATAATAGGTGAATGTCCAATTTAAAAATTTTAAGTTCTTAGACCACATTCATTCTGTGTCAGAAACCTATGCTGTGTCAAATATTTAATCACAATCCAAATTCAGAGCTGTATCAAGCTTGAATGTTGTGTCCATACTTGCCCCAACTGTTCAGGGTTCGACATCTGCGGTCGTATCAAGCTGCGCCCTGTGGAGCATTTTATTATCTATGTTAACCTCTTCTTGCTGCATACAAATAATATGTATGGTAGCCATCAAGTATGAATCTTAGAGTCTCATTTTGATCTAATCAATTATCACAACTATATTTGGTTTACAGAATTAATGTTAGGCAAACATGTCCATCTAGAAGGGATCACCTGACTCTGATCTCTTTTATTGGTCTGTTGATTTACTCAGCGTTTTATTATTGTTTCTATTTTCAACTATGCAGTATGAATAGTATAGGGTTATTGCATGAATATTTATAGATATTGTCTCAAGTAGATTGTTATATTACATCAGCTTGTAAGTGCAATACATATTCTGCTATGCATAAAATCCACCAATATTCATGCAATAACCCTTTTATTGAACAGCAAATCTTGAAAAACTGTTTAAAAACATTTTTTCATTGTTGATGTCACTGATTTGAAGCCTCAAATGATATATTATTCCAAGCTAACTTTTGGTTACGTTCTGTATAAAATATGTTGTTAAACAATAAAAGAAGATATGGGGTATACATCATGGAGACAGCAATCCAAATCACAAATAATGAAAAGACATCTATGGCAAAATGCAGTCTTTATCAAAGGAATTTTGTCTTTACAATATGTCACTTAGCTCCAAATTATCCAAAGTTAAAGAGTTGTGAATAAATTAAGCAGTAAATATCAAAGGTCTGCCATTAAATCAAGTCTCAAAGAAACAAAAACATTAGGCCATCTTGTAAGTTTGAAACTTGTTGTTTAACCATGAACCCAAAAAAACATGTTTCTGTCATTTGTGACAATCACACTTCAGGGATTAGATGCCATCATACTAATAAGTTACAATCAACACTTTTATCAGTATTATTCATTTGTTTAAAACCATCTCACTTAATTATTACTTACATATAAATCAAGTGAACTGTGATATGTATTAATTCAGTAATATGTATTATAATTTATAATTTGACAATTTTAGATGACAAATGTGATGCTTGTAAATATGGTTACTACAACTTAACAAATGAAAATCCCCTTGGTTGTACCCCTTGTGACTGTAACCCCATGGGAGCAACCTCACAGTTCTGTGATCCATTCACTGGACAATGTCCTTGTGAAGACAGAGTTGTAGGAAGGAAATGTGACGTCTGTGCTTCTGGGTATTATGACTTTTTCAATAACTGTGTTCCATGTAAGTGTGATGTTCAAGGTACTATACCAGGGTCTATTTGTAATGCTGTTACTGGACAGTGTGTTTGTAAAACCAATGTACAGGGTTTAGCCTGTAATGAATGTGCTGATGGAAGTTTTGCCTTTGGTGCATCAACCGATAAGGGATGCAATGATTGCACATGTGATTTAGCGGGAACTATTAATAGTACATCTAGTTGTGACAAAGTTAGTGGTAATTGTCATTGTAAAGAGAATGTTGAAGGGATGTCCTGTAATCAATGTAAGGCAAACACATTTGGATTGAATATTACTGATCCTGAAGGATGTCAGTCTTGTAAATGTGATCCAACAGGGACACAGAACGGAGACACGTCACCAGATAACCTGGCCTGTGATCAGAATACAGGGCAGTGTACCTGTCTGGCTAAAAGATTTGGGAGAACGTTGTGATGACTGTGAACAGGGTAAGTTCTGTTAACCAGGTTTTTGTTGTTGAGTTTGTACAAATCTCAATTTTTTAGCATTTTAGTATTTTATGGTTTTGTAAATTGAAGTTTGTAACCAGCCAAAATATCTTACACATAATAAATATTAATTTTGAAATAAAGATAAAATGTGCAACTATTTGCAAATGACGCCATTACAATGATATAACTAAAACAAAAGAAAATGTGTATGAAGGAAATAAAAGAAATTGTTATAAATTTAAAATGAAATTAACACCATTGCAATTTTGGAGTAACAACTTTGAACTTTGAAGAAGAATGGAAATAAATTCAAAACTATGTTCTGTGCTCTAATGGTTCAATTGCCTTATTTTTGGAACATTTTTGTTTGCATATTTTACCTAGGTATTGAGGGTGCATCTTACTGTTGTCTTTCCCAATAGCTGCCCGACATACATCCGTTTAAAACGCATTTAGGTAGAATAGGGGTCTAAATTAAAGAAAGAATTTTGTGATAATTTGCAAAAAAAAGTGGTTAATATCGTCTTTTTCAAATATATAATAAATGTATGGGTCATTGGGCTTTTGTTCAAGCTACAGGTTGATCAACATTGTCAGATTTTGTATAGATTGTTCGTGGAAAACACAATTTTATGTGATAAAAAATAAAAAGTTACATTATCTGAGTTAACACCCCTTATATGGCAAAAATATAATATTGAATGAAACAAAAAATATTATGAATTTTTAAAGAACAGTCACACAAATATGATAAAAGACATTATTTTCTTCATTTAGATGAAAAGTCTTAACAAATGAATAACATTCTTCTCTCAAAATTTGCACATTTCATTAAAGATCTAGACCAATTGGTGACCTTCTGTTGTTGTCTGTTCTGTGGTCGGGTTGTTGTCTCTTTGACACATTCCCATTTCCATTCTCAATTTTATCAATTGTTTTCTGCTATTTTAAAATCCAAGATGGCAGAAGACGCCAGAGCTACCCTAACTTCATCAGTAGCCTTATAAAAGAATATTTGTATGTTTTCAACATAAATGTCCTTAGGATTTTGAGGTTAATCTGAAGATCCAAAAACTATTACCCTTTGAAACTCCAATTTTATTTTTTGTGATAATACTAATACCCCTACGAAATTTTATTTTCTGTTTTTTTTGTGACAAAATTGGTAAACCCTTTGAAATTCCATTTGCTGTATTTTGTGACTAGAATAATGAGGATATATTTTATTTTCAGATTATTATATCAATCCAACTCCTGGAGGAGGATGTAACCCTTGTGGCTGTGACAGCACAGGAACTCTGCCTCTTACACACTGTGATTCTATGACAGGACAATGCTATTGTAAACAGCAGGGGTCCGGGGTCACTGGAAGAGCATGCAATGAATGTTTTGAAAAGTTTTACAACTTCAATAGTAAAATTGGAAAGTAGGTTGATTTTAATATTATTTATACTGGGTAAATTAAAAGTATTCTTTCTTTTTTTCATATTGCATAGTTTCTGTGAACACTTAATGTTTAAGGCCTTTTCACCAATAAGCAACAATTATCTTTGAAAGTACATGTTAATTTTTTTAGGAAATCTTGTTTCAGGACAATTTTGAACAATTTGAAAAATTATGAACTCTTTCAAGATTTAAGTGCTATAAACCATTAATTAACATCTGTTTTATGATTTCTCCCTAGTTGCAGTAGATGCGATTGCTATGAACCAGGCAGCAAGTCAGAATTTTGTGACCTTGTATCAGGACAATGTGAATGTAAAGATTTCGTGACTAGCAGAAGATGTGACACTTGTGTGACTGGTAGTAGCCATCTAAATGCTGATAATCCATATGGTTGTAGTAAGAGTAAGTCATGTTGTCAGATATGAAGAGTTTATAATAGAAGTGATTGCTTTATCAAACATAATCATTTCAAACATAGCAGTAGTCAGGCTAATTTTATTTGCTTTTAGAGGAGGTTGGAGTTGAACAATTACTATGAAATAATCGTAAAGTATCTTGCATTTTACATAATGCCTCTTTTATTACCATTTTCATCATCTTTGAAATTTCAAGATGCTTAAGAGCAAGATCACACCTATAACTGACTTACCATTCTAGAGCTATGCCCCTTTACAAATGGAAAAATTGCTGAATTTTTTGTTTCATTTCTCTAACTTTAGTTTGCCTCAACCAAAAATTATGAAACTTATGCACAATGCTGATTACCACAAAAAACAGATCAAGTGTGAATTTTTGTGGCCACTTTTACCGTTTTAGAGTTGTGCCCTTTACAAATGGAAAAATTGCTGAATTCTTCGCTCGTTCTCTAACTTAAGTTTGCCTCAACCAAATGTTATGAAACTTATACACAATGCTTGTTAACACAAAACTCAGATCAAGTACACATTTGGGTAGTGTCACCTCTACTGTTCTTGAGTTATGTCCCTTTATAACGTTATATGCAAGCGGGGGCATCATCTGTGTCCCATGGACACATTCCCCATTTATTTAATTTTACAATGGTTAAAAATTTGTGCATTTCAATTAGGAAATAGAAATCATTTAACTTCAATTGTAAACTTGTTTGTTTGTTTGGTTTTTTTTTTTACATTAATTTAATATCATGGAAGAAAATACTAGTTTGAATTAGGAAAAATGTTAATGCTATAAATAACTCATTGAAATCTATACTATCAAACTTTACTGGCATTAGAATAGCCACCAAGACATACATGGACAGCAGTATTACTGGGAATCAGCAAATTTATTACATGAAGCAGAAAATTTTAAGCCTAAGGCTAAAACATACAGATCACATGTAAGAACTCAATATAACTTATGCTACCTTATATTTTGTAGTACCAGCCCAGCAGCCCCCACCACTTCACACTCAGATGAGTTCTGAAGCCTTACATTTGTACTGGTATGAACCAGATTATACAAATGGTATCATTAATTCATACAGACTATTTAGGAATGGTACACTGGTCTTTATTGGTAATGGTTCAGGTAAGTGTTATAAATATCATGGCTGATCAAGAATCAATTTTGATTTACAATGCCTGAGCTAAAATTGGTCAAAATGGGGTCATTCCCATTAAATTTGAACTTACATGTCAAACTCTGATTGAATTAAGCTAACAGTAATTATTTAGCAATATGATAATGATATATTAATTGTTAATTTTAATATTTAATACAATACAGCAGTATTATTTATCGTATTCCTAGAAGCTATCGATTACAATTTTACATTGATTGTCACTGCCTAGTATAATAACTTGCATAATGAAAGTGCTTCAATTATTTTCTTCAGTATTCCTTGTTTTACTTTTTCAGAAATGGAATTCAATGACACAGGCCTTTTAGCCTACATATCTTTGAAAGTACATGTTAATTTTTTAGGAAATCTTGTTTCAGGACAATTTTGAACAATTTGAAAATTATGAACTCTTTCAAGATTTAAGTGCTATAAACCATTAATTAACATCTGTTTTATGATTTCTCCCTAGTTGCAGTAGATGCGATTGCTATGAACCAGGCAGCAAGTCAGAATTTTGTGACCTTGTATCAGGACAATGTGAATGTAAAGATTTTGTGACTAGCAGAAGATGTGACACTTGTGTGACTGGTAGTAGCCATCTAAATGCTGATAATCCATATGGTTGTAGTAAGAGTAAGTCATGTTGTCAGATATGAAGAGTTTATAATAGAAGTGATTGCTTTATCAAACTTATGATCATTGCAAACATGGCAGTAGTCAGGCTAATTTTATTTGCTTTTAGAGGAGGTTGGAGTTGACCAAATGCTATGAAATAATCAGAAAGTATTGTGCATTTTACATAATGCCTCTTTTATTACCATTTTCATCATCTTTGAAATTTCAAGATGCTTAAGAGCAAGATCACACCTATAACTGACTTACCATTCTAGAGCTATGCCCCTTTACAAATGGAAAAATTGCTGAATTTTTTGTTTCATTTCTCTAACTTTAGTTTGCCTCAACCAAAAATTATGAAACTTATGCACAATGCTGATTACCACAAAACACAGATCAAGTGTGAATTTTTGTGGCGTCACTTTTACCGTTTTAGAGTTGTGCCCCTTTACAAATGGAAAAATTGCTGAATTCTTCGTTTCCGTTCTCTAACTTAAGTTTGCCTCAACCAAATGTTATGAAACTTATACACAATGCTTATTACCACAAAACTCAGATCAAGTACAAATTTGGGTAGTGTCACCTCTACTGTTCTTGAGTTATGTCCCTTTATAACGTTATATGGAAGCGGGGGCATCATCTGTGTCCTATGGACATATTCCCCATTTATTTAATTTTACAATGGCTAAAAATTTGTGCATTTCAATTAGGAAATAGAAATTGTTTAACTTCAATTGTAAACTTGTTTGTTTGTTTGTTTTTTTTTACATTAATTTAATATCATGGAAGAAAATACTAGTTTGAATTAGGAAAAATGTCAATGCCATAAATAACTCATTGAAATCTATACTATCAAACTTGACTGGCATTAGAATAGCCACCAAGACATACATGGACAGCAGTATTACTGGGAATCAGCAAATTTATTACACGAAGCAGAAAATGTTAAGCCTAAGGCTAAAACATACAGATCACATGTAAGAACTCAATATAACTTATGCTACCTTATATTTTGTAGTACCAGCCCAGCAGCCCCCACCACTTCACACTCAGATGAGTTCTGAAGCCTTACATTTGTACTGGTATGAACCAGATTATACAAATGGTATCATTAATTCATACAGACTATTTAGGAATGGTACACTGGTCTTCATTGGTAATGGTTCAGGTAAGTGTTATAAATATCATGGCTGATCAAGAATCAATTTTGATTTACAATGCCTGAGCTAAAATGGGTCAAAATGGGGTCATTCCCATTAAATTTGAACTTACATGTGAAACTCTGATTGAACTAAGCTAACAGTAATTATTTAGCAACATGATAATGATATATTAATTGTTAATTTTGATATTTAATACAGTTCAGCAGTATTATATATCGCATTCTTAGAAGCTATCGATTACAATTTTACATTGATTGTCACTGCGTAGTATAAGAACATACATAATGAAAGTGCTTCAATTATTTTCTTCAGTATTCCTTGTTTTACTTTTTCAGAAATGGAATTCAATGACACAGGCCTTTTAGCCTACACAAAGTATACCTATGTGATAGAAGCAACAAATGACTTTGGCAGTATCTATAGTCCAGCAGTAACATTTCAGACCTTGCCAGGAACTCCAGTAGGAATAGTTCTGATTAATATCATGTCTGTTACATCAAATACAGCTACCTTGTCATGGAATCAACCGGTCAACATAAACGGCCCTTTGTTGAGCTATTCTGTCCAGTCTGAGACCCTAGGTAGTAACAATAGAACAGTCCATTGGACAGGAATGACTAAATCAGCAGAGATAATTGGTCTGGTTCCGTTTACAAACTATACAGTATTTGTTGTTACTTGTACACCTGGTGGCTGTCATGAGAGTTGGCCCACTTCATTCTTTACTAAATCTGCTCCACCCTCTGGAATGGCTGCACCCTTAATTGACATTGTTAGTTATTCAGAGTTAAACATATCCTGGGTACCACCTAAGTATTCAAATGGTAAGCTGTAAACTTATTATATTTTGAAAGTTTTTGTTTTCGACTAATACAATGTATAAAAGGATGTCTACTGCTGCCAATATGACAGATTTCCTGATACTAAGAATGAGATTTTTTTTTCTCTTTTTTATAATGAAAAATAGCAATATGCTCATACTTTGGTTATTTGATTGTAGCATATGTAACAGTTTAAAAAATAACAGATTTTAAGGAATGATAAACCTTGATGATATTTATATTTTATAATATGATATTTTATATAAAAAGTTCTTTTAGGTTATATAATTTCATTCATTAGCTAGATTTTAGCAAAATTAAAAAATACAATAATTTATCCTTTCTTGTATGAATGATGTGGACTTAAACATAGTCATCATCTTTGCTAGCCAACTGTTACGATCTGACCCACTCCGCCTCACCCTTGGCAGATTAAGTCAGAATTTGTGATCCAGGAGATAATGATTTCCATTAGACGCAGTTGTAAATAGTTGCATCCAATCAAAAACGCCTTTAAGATGGTCATGTGTAAATATAGAAAATGTAAATAAACATTTGCCATGTGCAGATGTGCAAAACATGGGGGATATTTAGTGACACTTTTGAAGTTTTAATTAACTAATTGAAGTTCTTGGGTATTTTCCTTGTGCAGATGTTGAAATGTCAAAGTATATATGAGGTTTCTGCTTTACGAAATTTGTAAACACTGAATACAGTCATATTTACACCTCCGAACTAAAGAGTACATTGGCTGTCATTTGTCAATTATGATGAAGTCAGAGAGGGCATGACTTCTATCTGTCACTAGAAGGCACTAGGCTGTATACACAAATACTGTCTTAATATGCCATGGTTGAAGAAGAGCGGGTCGGATCGTAATCCTTGGCTAGCGAAGATGCATATCTATTTGAAATCACTTTGCAAAACAATAAAAGTGTTAACATAACTGACTTTTAAATTAATAATTTCAGGTATAATAATCTATTATGAGCTATGGATGAGAGGGAAGAAGAAACCAGATGGAAATTATAACCCTATACCAACTAGAATATTTCACCCTGGGGGACAGTACAATCCTAGGCCTACCTTATCTCCTCAGGAGAATACTTTACCTCCACCAGATACTGGTTATATCATGTCAGGGCTGGAACCATTTACATGGTATGAGTTTCAGGTAAGCCAGAATTGTTGTATAAAAATATTAATTAAGTATAGGGTGTACTTACAGAAAGTTTTCATTGTGTTATAAATGTATTGAAACTTAAGGTAAGCTTCATAATTTTAAAAATAAGAAAATATTGATCTTTGGGATGTGGTTATTGAAAATAAGAAATTGGAAAATTAATGATAACTTTTTTATCAAATAAATCATACAATTATTATTTAAGGTTTTAGCTGAAAACAACAAAGGGAAGACAGCTAGTCCATGGATAGGATCTAAGACTGGAGAAGCAGTACCTGTAGAGATGTCTACACCAAATGTTTTACCACACAGTAGTACTGCTGTGACTATCAGTTGGACAGCACCATCTGAAAATGAAGCAAGGGGAATGATCCAGTCTTATGGTGTCTTTTTCTTTGAACCAACCAATGAAACTGCCTTTCCTTTTGCACCACCATTCATATGGAAGGTATAGTATTTAATGGAAAATTCTTGAAATGTTGTCTGTATTTATTTTTGTACAATTAAGAATTTATTCAATAGTAAAATTGGTAGACTTGTCTATGCATTGTACATAAGCTTGAAAATTATACCCAGGGAAAACTTTATTTGTACAGAAATATATCCAGTTATTTAGTGGTACTATAATGTAAAAACATAAGTTT
Organism: Mytilus coruscus; assembly: GCA_017311375.1. Lineage (NCBI taxonomy): Eukaryota > Metazoa > Mollusca > Bivalvia > Mytilida > Mytilidae > Mytilus > Mytilus coruscus. The sequence continues at coordinate 72,315,533 of CM029599.1, forward strand.
TTGACGGTATTGTTTTAAAAAACAAACAGAGACTTTGATCATGATTTTGCATGATACAGTTACATTAATGTTCATACAACATAACTCTATCTTAATTTTTGGCTAATTTTTGAAATAGTATTTTCCATCTACTGTGTAATTTTTCACAGATACCACACTCCATTGAATATCTGAATGCTGAATACAAATACCATCAAGACAGTGAAAAGAATGATAACCATTGATTTTGTTTTAAAATTTTCAATCAGTCAATCAAAATATAACTGTTTAAATGAGATGAAATTATGTAGAATATCTTTCAAAAGTTCTGATCTGCCATTTGGACAATATTTTTGATTTTGCATGGTTTTCTGGCTGGCTCTTAAAATTATTGAAACAAATGCTGAAACAAAACTTCAAAAATTGTAACCTTTGAAATAAATATGTTACAATTTGACTATTTGCATTCACTTTGAATATAAATACACCATAACAAAAAACTATGCATGTTTTTCATTTATGTGCAGGTATACCAAAATATTTCTTAATTGTTAAACTAATGCTTTTTATATTGTTCTCTTTCATAGCTGCTTGTTACAACTGATCCTAATATCACTACACACACACTACATCAACTGGAACCATACACAAACTACACATTCAAGATACAAGTGTGTAACAATGTTGGATGCATCAACAGTACAGAAAGCCATGGGTTAACATTACAAGCCAGTATGTATGAGCTTTGACCTGAACTCTTTAACTATATTGAAATACTTTTTTATGGTTGATCCTTAATTGACTAAAGAGTTTTACGTTTTTGTGTTGTGAATTTAGAAATTATCTTTGTGTTGTGAATTTAGAAATCATCTAACCATTTGATGCAGAAGTTCAGCAGGATATAATAATATTTCAACATCTTTTCAAAAACAGACAAATTTTGATAATACTAAATACTCAAATCTATAACACATTTCATTCTATCATGGATTTTTTTTTTACATTCATAGTTCCAGAAGGATTTTCCAAGCCACATATTGACAGTTTGAGTTCTACTGTAATTAGAATAACTTGGTCACCACCACTGTTATTGAATGGTCCACAACCTGTTTACTCTGTACAGAAAACTGAAACATCACTTAGTTTCCCAGCAAATGTTATACAGGGAACCAGATTTCCAGGAGGAGGATATTATAAATTTCCACCATCTATTATTCCTTTTGATGTTGGATTTACTGGTAGGTTCCAAACAACCAACAGTTAAATATTAAAAAAGTAGAAGTTGTGAATAAGAATTCTAAGGTTTTTGGTTAAACAATTTTTCTGGTGCAGATTTATGCAATGATCTAGGTTCACAAAACAAATATGCGTCAAGCTGTCGTAATTAAATTTATTGACGTACAAATTAGATATGAAAATGTGAAACAAAGGGCCATTAACTATAAAGGAAATATTGATGCATTTCCTAATAATTTTCCTTGATCATATATTGTTACTGTTGTTCTTTTAAGGAATTTACAGATATTTTCTATGAGTTTTTAATAATGAATTTTTTCCTATAATTTTCTACAGGAATTAGATTTTGGTTTAGAACAACAACGACTGATTCTCTGTTAATGTTTGCTGGTTCTGTAGGGAATCAAGATGAATTTATTGCTTTGCAGTTTAAATCTGGTCGTCCTTGGTTTCTATTTGACCCACAAGGTATGTTTAATTCAAGAATAAGGTTAAATATTTTTAAATCAAGGAAATGAGTCAACATTCTTGAATTACATTTTTACATGACATCCTTTCTTAAATTTATTCCAAGTTTGGTCACTATGTTTATTTTATCTATTCCTGTGAACTTTACTAAAGAATACCACAGGTTAAGGTAGGTCATACATGACTTACACCTTAAAATCAATCGTAAAAGCTTTTTTAAGAACTGAACTTAACAACACAGGAGATGAATTCAATTTTCCGTTATGTGATTTACATTTTCATGTGGTAACGTTCCACCAGTGTGTGAATGTAGAGTATATATTTCACAGTTAATACACAATCCCTGACAGAGGGTTGCTGCTTACAAGCCAGTTACTAAACCAAGGTTCTGATGATTAGGTTAAAGTCACCTATTTAAAGTTTTATGGAGGCCACGATGACTTGATCGATCATTGAATATCTGTCACAGATGATTTAAGTGTCCCTTCCTAATTTATGACTTATCACTGGATTTTTACTGGTCATCAGCAGCATGATAGGTGTCATGAAATTGTACAGGAACTGCTTACTGTTCAGGAATACATGAGTTCATCTGAGTTTTAAAGGTTTTTTTGTTGCTCAGTCTTGTTTTCTGTGTAGTGTTTTGTGAACTGTTGTTTCCTCATGTTGGCCTTGGTACTTGTATATTCTCTGACATGTGATTTTTTTATTACTCCGTCCTATCTTCTTACTATTTTTTTACAGAATTTGAAAATTTCAATAGGTTTACATTTATTTGTTTTCATACTAAGATAATGGCACAATAGATGTAAATTTTTAATCAGAGCATAATGTTATACATTGTTTATGATTAATACATGTATTTATAGGAGGATTCTTCATTATATTGAAATATAACATATAACTTTTTTTTTTTTTATTTGAGATCCATGTCCTGTGTGGAAACATTTTACCAAAATAATACTAACATTGCTTTTTGTTTAGGATGCACATCATATGTGGAGATCGATCCGCTAATGGACGATGATCGCACATATAATGATAATGAATGGCATTATCTGCAAGTGATGCGTGACAATGAATATTCCCTTATTCAAATTGACAATAAATATCAAGGTTTGAAAGGAATGCGGTTTGCGGTGAAGCACTGATTTGAGCAAGCGTTACTTGCGTGCTGCTAGTTGAATAGTCCTGAGTTCAACTTCTTTATTTTACTTTCTTGGCAAAAAATCATATTTTAAAATTAATTTGTTTTAACTTGCATAGAGATTTATTTTATCAAACTATTAGAGTTAAATGTTGTACTTGACATTTAGAAGAAATATAAAAGGAGTTGAATTCATTGTAATAGTTGATCATGACTCACAAAAGTTTTGCACTGTTGTTTGCACAAAGTTGTGGCCATATAGCACTAAATGTTTGCTTTTCTGAGAAATAATAATTGTACTGGATCTTTTTTAATGAATTTATAAATTAAGGTATAGAATGATGGAAATTTTAAATGTGAATATATTTAAATACAAAATAAATTATAAAATTTGTACCAGTTATTTTATCGATCTATATTTAATAATTTTATTTGGCTACTTTTTGTGCAATAACAGCATTGCAAAATTTCTGCATTTATTTGATTTTTGATTTTGATTTTTGATTTCCTCTAGATTTGTGCTTTGAAACCTAACAGTTCTTTAATGTATTCATCAAATCTGTTAGTCAAGAGACACTTGACAGCAATGAACTTGAAAATGATGTTTCTCCTTTTTAATAATTTGCTTATTCCGCTAACAATTTGAACCGTCCTGCCAATTTAGCACTTATTCTCAGAAAAAATTACATTTTTGTGTGTCCAGTTTGCAGTGATAGTCACATAGTTAAAAAACACTAGTTTGAAGAAGTGATTTTGATTATTTTTACTTTAATCAATCTTAGGAAATACATGTAATAGTTCTGACTATCGAACTTTAAGGAAACACTTTCTTTTTTACTGAATACTCTTATTGCTGAAATTCTGCAATTTTATTTCAAACTTAGCAAATTTAAAAAAGGTTTTTTGTCAGGTTTATTACATGTTTTTAAAATAAACTTTTTGCATATAGTATGGAATATGGATTATTTACAATATAACTGAAACGAGAATATGATAATGCAGTACACTAAAAGTACTTTAAAATTTCATTACATGTACCGGGGCGGATCCAGGATATTTAAAAGGGGATATTATTCCATAAAACTGGAAAATATATGGGCGAGCGTAGTGAGGCGAAATTTTTTTTTGGATGATTTAATGCTAAAAAATTTGTAAGGGTTCCGCGGAACCCAGTGTCTCACCTACTTTTGCTGCTAGTCACAGGCTCAACAAAAATGGGGAAAAAAATCATTAAAAATTTTCTTATAGATACTATCTTTTGATTGTAAGAAGCTTCTGTCCAAGTTTGGGGAAAATCCAGAATGGTTTATGAATCTAATAAACGTTTTAAAAACTTTAACTACAGACTGTATGTAATGTTAACTGGAAGAAAAACTAATAGATATAGGAAGATGTGGTATGAGTGCCAATAAGACAACTCTCCATCCAAGTAACAATTTATAAAAGTAAACCATTATAGGTAAGTCCATTTATAAGTAATATACGGAAAAACAGGAAATATATTTTTACAAAATTTCCTTCTAGATACTAGCTTTTGATCATAAACAAGCTTCTGTCCAAGTTTGGTACAAATCCAGGATAGTTTAAGAAAGTTATTAAAATTTTAAAAACTTTAACCACAGAGTGAATGTAATGTTAACTGGCAGAAAAACTAAGTCCATTTATAAGTAATATACAGAAAAACAGGAAATATATTTTTACAAAATTTTCTTCTAGATACTAGCTTTTGATCATGAACAAGCTTCTGTCCAAGTTTGGTACAAATCCAGGATAGTTTAAGAAAGTTATTAAAATTTTAAAAACTTCAACCACAGAGTGAATGTAATGTTAACTGGCAGAAAAACTAAGTCCATTTATAAGTAAAATACGGAAAAACAGGAAATATATTTTTACAAAATTTCCTTCTAGATACTAGCTTTTGATCATGAACAAGCTTCTGTCCAAGTTTGGTACCAATCCAGGATAGTTTAAGAAAGTTATTAAAATTTTAAAAACTTTAACCACAGAGTGAATGTAATGTTAACTGGCAGAAAAACTAAGTCCATTTATAAGTAAAATACGGAAAAACAGGATTTTTTTTTTACAAAATTTCCTTCTGGATACTATCTTATGATCATAAACAAGCTTCTGTCCAAGTTTGGTACAAATCCAGGATAGTTTAAGAAAGTTATTAAAATTTCAAAAACTTTAACCACAGAGTAAATATTTGTGGACACCACCGCCGACGACAACGGAATGTAGGATCGCTATGTCTCGCTTTTGCGACAAAAGTCGCAGGCTCCACAAAAATGATACATTTTCCAATCAAAAGGGGGACAGGGCATATGCCCTCTATGCCCCCTCCCTGAATCAGCCTCTGACAAATATTCATATCTATTCATATTCTAAAATATATGCAAAAGGTTCATGTAAGATTTGTATCAATTCTGTTCTGAATTAAAAAATGTATAAACAACACCGATTGATTCCTAGAATCAAAATTCCCTCACAGCTGCAAATTTAAAGATAAATAAATTCCTAGTATATAAAAAAAAAAAATTTTCTCCTATGTTTTAAAGGTGTTTCAAGTAACAACCTGATATAACCATATGTTTAGAAATGTCAACAGTGACATTTCATAATATAATAAGAATTGTTACAAATCCTCACTTAAACAAGTTTTTATGCATGATAATTTTGCATTGCTCAGGTTGTTCATCATTTGTCACGCCAACAAATGATGAAGGATTACCATATAATGATAAAGAGTGGCACTTTTTGGAGGCAAAGAGAGAGGGTAAAATTGCCAGCATTTCCATTGATGTCAGATGGACAGGTTTGACTTAATTGATATGATAAAGAGGCTTGATTTCTTCATATTTCTTAAGCAAGTTTGCTGACAATTCTAATATTAATGCATAGTTAATCAATAGTAAGCTATAAATTTCAATAATGATCTAATTTAATTTGAAGTAGAACAAGTGCTTTGAAACATAAATTATTAAAATAAATTTTGAGTAGGACAAAGGCTTAGATTGTGAAATGATCAAGTATGGAAATTATATGACAAAATATTTAGTAGTGATTATTTCAAATACAGACTGCTGCACATACAAAGGTAGTTTCAACAAAGCTTGTTTAATTAAAAAAATTAGAGTATGCCAAATAATGTTTCCATAGCAAATTCAATATGTATATTGATTTGATTAAGACATTTATTAACAAAAAATTATAAATTGGAATTTTAAGAATTACTTAGTTCAGATTTCAAGAAAAATGCTGTAATTTTTGTTTGTTATAGGTGTCCGTGAAAACAAATGTGCAACAGGGACTATAATTGGACCAACATCAGGTCTCTATATTGGAGGTGTTCCTAAAAACTTTGTCAGGAGAGTAGGTGGTCCTGATTCAAGGAAACAGGTATAGTGTCATGTGTGGTGTAGAACAGTAATGCAGCAATTTAATTTGGTCATGAAGGCCAAAGTAATATATCATTTGTTTCTCTAACACAACTACATAATCCCAATACGCACCAGGTCAACTGTTTATTATTGTTTAGAAATCAGTGATTTCCTCATTTATTGTTTTGATACTCTTTTCATTGTTTTTCATTACAAATTTGTTTCAACCATTTTCTCAATATTTATCAGTTCCTTTTATACATGATTTTTGTCGAGCCTTCAACTTTTGTTGAAAAAGCGAGACATAGCGATCCTACATTCCGTCGGCGGCGTCGTCCACAAATATTCACTCTGTGGTTAAAGTTTTTGAAATTTTAATAACTTTCTTCACCTATACTGGATTTCTACCAAACTTGGACAGAAGCTTGTTTATCATCATAAGATAGTATCCAGAATTAAATTTTGTAAAAAAAAAATCCTGTTTTTCTGTATTTTACTTTTAAATGGACTTAGTTTTTCTGCCAGGAAACATTACATTCACTCTGTGGTTAAAGTTTTAAAATTTTAATAACTTTCTTAAACTAACTGGATTTCTACCAAACTTGGACAGAAGCTTGTTTATCATCATAAGATAGTATCCAGAATTAAATTTTGTGAAAAAAAAATCCAGTTTTTCCGTATTTTACTTATAAATGGACTTAGTTTTTCTGCCAGGAAACATTACATTCACTCTGTGGTTAAAGTTTTAAAATTTTAATAACTTTCTTAAACTATCCTGGATTTCTACCAAATTTGGACAGAAGCTTGTTTATGATCATACAATAGTATCCAGAAGTAAATTTGTAAAAACAAATTTCCATTTTTCCGTATTTAACTTATAAATGGACTTAGTTTTTCTGCCAGTCAACATTACATTCACTCTGTGGTTAAAGTTTTAAAATTATAATAACTTTCTTAAACTATCCTGGATTTGTACCAAACTTGGTCAGAAGCTTGTTTATGATCAAAAGCTAGTATCTAGAAGGAAATTTTGTTAAAATTTTGTACCTGTTTATCTGTATTTTACTTATAAATGGACTTAGTTTTCTTCCAGTTAACATTACATACAGTCTGCAGTTAAAGATTTAAAACATTTATTAGATTAATAAACTATCCTGGATTTTTACCAAACTTAGACAGAAGCTTCTTACAATCAAAAGATTGTATCAAAAGGAATATTGTTATTATTTTTTTTCCTCATTTTTTTTTAGCCTGCGATTAACAGCAAAAGTAGGCGAGACGCTGGGTTCCGCGGAACCCTTACGAATTTTTTATAAGCAAACTGCATATTTGCTAGCTTATAAGGCTATTCATCATACATGGTTGTCATGCAATCTTGATGTTTGGCTTATGATTTGCCAAAATATAAATTCTTTTAAATAAAAAGTATTATTCTAGCCTTCAGTCCTCCCTTTTAACATTAAGGGTAAGTGTAGATGTAAATTTCTGCATATTAATCAACAGTGTGGTGAGTTAAAACAAACTCAAAACACTGTTAGATTGGTACCTACTTTATACTAGGTTATTTTTAGTATATATTTAAGATGAATAGGATACAAATGATTTCTATTGCAAATCATATTTAGATTACACATATAGTATGTTGTCCTTGATTTGTGAAATATAAATGTTTTTAGTCACCTTTCGCTTGCCTATTTTGTTGTTCAAAAGCAATATTTAAGAAATATTAATAGAAATCATTGTCTGAAGCATTGAATTCAGATTTTGTTTTCCTTTATTGACTTCAGATTAAACATGTCTTTTGATTATATTTCAGGTTTTGGAGAAAAGTTTCCAAGGCTGTATTAAAGATGTTGAGATTTTACAACAGCTATACCCTGTAGAAGTATGGGAGCCTTTAGATTGGACAAAAGCTGAAACATTTGAATTAGCTTTTGCTAACTGGCAGGGTTGTCCTACCAATTTGGACACAGGTGTACATTTTATGGGGCAAGGTAATTTTACTCATGCAGGATTTCTCAGTAACATATATTATATGTAGGATTTAAAGGAAAATAGGGTAATTGGTTAATAAAACATCAACCCAACAACAAAATAAAATCAAAAGAAACATCTAGATTTGTATTATGATTTCGAATTTCTGTAGTTGTTTTGTATGATAGAAAATGTAAATCAAAATGTGCTGATATACAATACCTTCCAAAGTTTTATATAGATTCTCCTTCAGATACTAATGAGTTACAACCTTGATCTCAAATTGTGATGATTTGGGTTCATTAGGACAACAGACTCAAACAAGACTATGATCACTATTACACAACATCAACACTGAAAAATAAATGTGAAGACATCAGTGAAAAATTTAAAATGAATGAGAAACATGGTGCAACAATACCTAATTGAGATCAGATGGACTCACTGGAATGAGCATCTCCTGATTCTTTAAAGACATCTATCATAATCTTTTTCAAGGATTTCTAACTTTGCTGTGGAACAGATTAGAAGTGAAAGACATAATTGGTCTGCATTTTACCCTGAGGACTGACATGAAAACTGGACTGTTGTTTTTTACTTATGGTGGACCAGGCATTTACTTTTATTTAGGAATGATAAATGGTGCACTACATATGCAGTTTTCTAATAATGTTGCAACAGGCAGTGTAACCTTCAGTCGTTCAGACATTTCTTTGTGTGATGGTTATTGGCACACCATTGCTGTAAAGAAGACAAACCAGGAAGCAGAGATTACAATCAACTCAATAACTGTGTCTAGTGGAGATTCAAGTTTTCCTCTCAAGGTTGAAACTGTTTCCCCTGTTTTCATTGGTGGAATACCTGACAACTCTGAGGCTACTCAGTTTGTCAAAGATAATGGGCTTACATTGCCATTTGTAGGTGAGTAAATTGTTATGCAGAGAAAGATATATATTTAAATAGCCATGATAAAAAAGTAATTGGCTTTTTATTATGACTTTTCAAATTAGGTAATCTGAATACCATTTGAATAAACGAAATTTAAGATTTGAAATATGAAGAATAGATTGATTGATTCATGGATAGATGGTTAGCGTCCATGAATAAAAGATAGCTTTATACAAATATAAAGGTTATGCTATGCACTGGATATATCTTGTTATATGATTTGTTCATAATTACTTTGCTTATGTACATTTTTGTCGAGCAGAAAGCAAGACGTAGGGATAGTGATGCGGTGGCAGCAGCGTGAACTAACTTCTTAAAAGCTTTATAATTCATTAAGGTAGAAGACCTGGATGCTTCATACTTTGTATATAGATGCCTTATTTGATGAAGTTTCCATCTGTCATATTTTCATTGTCTTTGACCTCATTTTCATGGTTCAGTGACTACTTTAAAAAAAAGTTAATATTTTTTGTAATGTTAATTTCTCTCTTATTATGAGTAATAGGATAACAATATGTGGTATGTGTGTACTTTGCAAGGTTTTTCATACCTGTCAGACAGTTTTCACTTGACCTCCCCCTCATTTCATGGATCAGTGAACAAGGTTAAGTTTTCGTGGTCAAGTCCATATCTCATATACTATCAGCAATAGGGCTTCTATATATTTGGTGTATGGAATGATTGTAAGGTGTACATTCCAACTGGCAGGTGTCATTTGAATGGTTCAGTGGTTAGAGTTTAGATTTTGTGTTTTGGTCTGTTTTTCTAATACTGTATGCAATAGGTAAAATATATTTGATGTATGGAAATATTTTACAATGTACATGTCAGTCTGGCAGGTTTTATTTTACCTTGACCCCATTTTCACGGTTCATTGCTCAGTGTTTGGTTTTTTGTGTTTTGGTCAGTTTTTCTTAAACTATAAGCAATAAGTCAACTGCATTTGGTGTATGTAATGATTGTAAGGTGTATATATCTGTATGGCAGGTATCCTTAGACTTTGACCTTCTTTTCATGGTTCATTGGTCAATGTTAAGTTTTCCAGGTTAAGTTTGTTTCTTAAATATATTATGCATAAATAGGTCAACTTTATAGATGCATGGAATGATTGTAAGGTGTACATGTCTGTCTGGTAGATTTCATTTGACCTTGACCTCTTTTTCATGGTTCATTGGTCCATATAAAGTTTTCATAGTTTGGTCTGTTTTTTGTATACTATAAGCGATAGGTTAACTATATTCTGTGTATGGAATGTTTGTAAGGTGTACATGTATTTCTGACTTTTACCTGATTTTCTTGGATCATGTTAAGTAATGTGGTACTTGTAGTAAAACTTTTCAGAATTTTCAGCGTGTGCACCTTTGTTTGTTTTTGCACTGCAGTCAATTTTGGCATTCATGGTTTATAGGGCAATGAAGCATGAAATGTTAGTTATTGTGTCCTGTCCTGTGTATTTCCAGGGTTTGGTGGATGTCTAAGAGATGTAAGAGTTCAGAACTACATTCCATTTTATTACGCTGTCTATTTAAATTTTGTGGTCAGTGCTGTGACGATATCAAATGTCAATTTAGATGGCTGTTCTCCATTTCAAATACCTTACAGAACTTGCAGGAAAGACATTTTAGACTATATTTACAATGGAACAGAGTATTTATATGAGGATAAAAACTTAACTCCATATTCAGGTACACTTTATTTTTAGTTTGCACACTCTACATCATTGTATGCATTGTAATGCACAGCTAGGTTTAAAGAACTTTCTAACCTAAAACAAAAATCTTGGTGCACAGTTGCAGTCCACTAAATTGATGTCAAAAGACACATGTTCTGCTGGATTAGTGAAAACTGGGTTATAGTACGGTAGTGTTGGTTAGGTGGGGTAATATTTTATGTAATCAATTCATCCAGCAGTTTTCAATGCAGATCCATTTGGGTGGTGTCACTTTTACATTTCTCGAGTTATGCCCTTTATAAAGATATATGCAAGCAGGGGCATCATCTGTGTCCCATGAACACATTCTCCATTTATTTTTTAAAATTTTTTTCAATATATCTTAACTGTTTTAAATAATCCATGTTAGATTTAAACTTGAAAAATCTGCTGTAAATACCTACACAACATTCTCAAAAATAAACATGATATTGTTTTTGCTTACAGATTACTTGTACAGAGTGTTTGCCAATAATCAAGCTGGGCATGGCATTGGTCCTTGGTCTTATGGCAGAACTTTAGAAGGAGGTAATGATATAAAACATATATATTTTCCTGTTATCATTTGTTGGTGTAAAATAAACAATTGTGCATAGAAAAGGTGTTCAGAATTCTTTTGACATCAATGTTTTGCGCAGAAAAAAAAAACACATAATAAAGTACTAGAAAATAGAAGAACTACTCCACAAAACAAAATATTTCCAGTTTCTTTTATAGGAGTAAATAGTTAAAATGTTTAAATGTTTTCAAATTGTTCAAGTTTTCAAAGCACATTACCTTTTTAATTGAAAAAAAATTATTTGATCCCATATACAACTAGTTAATTTATAAAAATGGTAACAAAAGACAAGTGAGAGACAACCTAATCTGAATGAAAAAATATCTGAAAAAAAAAACCGGCATATATTATAGAAAAACAAAGGATATGGGCTTTCCATCCATGACACAAAATCAGTAAATGCACAGCAAAAAACACACAAAAAGCAAAGAAACAATATTGTTTCATTTCCTGAAAGATGTCTCAAACTGAAAAAATATTCATGCAGCTAACTTAAAAGATGAAAGTGACAATCTTGATTCTAGTTTGCCCTCAGATTAATTTTTTTTTTTTTTATTTTTTGTCATAGAACTCTAGCATACAATGAACCACTTGATAAAATGATTGTTTTGACTTTCTCTTGACAGCTCCTATAGGTTTATCAGCACCCTATGATGTAGTAGTTGTTACAGGTTATGTGATCACAGCAAAGTGGACGCAGCCGGATCTTATATCAGGTCTCCTCCAAAAGTATGTTTTACGTGCTCATAACCTTGAACATCCTGACATTCCACCTGTGGAAACTGAATATGACGATAAAATCTTTCAAGGTATTTCAAACCTAAGTTATGATATATTATTTGCTTGGTCTGTCTGACTAGTATTCCAAAGAATTAATTGTATAAGGTTTCAAATGGCCAAAATGTATTCTAGTTAAAACAATGATAGATGGTGAATAGGTGTTTTTTTATTAGATTAACATGATACAGTTATTTTTTGTCATGTCTCAATGAGCAAACTTTTCAATTTTCAATCAAATGCAATGAAAACAGGCCAATTTCTGTTTACTTTCATGACTAGAAAAAAAATCTTTTAACCTTATGTTTGTTTTAAAGAATAACCTATCTAACTTTAATATTAAGTTTGTCAAACTCACATTCCATATTTCCTACGCTTGAATTTGTTTGAAATTCAGATGATTTTGTCAACTTTTTACAAAGTTTTTATTTTTGGCACATTTTGGCCATGAAGGTCAACTCTTGATACTTTAGCACACATTTGTTTAACTTTTCATCTTCTAATAATGAACTTGATATTGGGGCCAAATAGGACCCTTTATGCACCTAATCCTGTTTTAAATCAATTGTCCAATATAAGTGAGAAGACATTTTCAAGGTCTTTTCTACTCCAATTAATCACTTTTTGGACCTATTGGACACATACTTCCTGTTTTCTGATTCTTTGAAATATGAATTTGTATATGCTTAGCACAACAATTTTCTATGAATTGGAATTTGATGGTATTCTGAAATGAAAAAAAAATCTTTGATAAATGCTAGAATAGTTATTTTTGTGTACATTTTAGGCCAGATAAATAACGCCATACCCAATACAAACTACAGTGTAAAGATAATGGCTTGTACAGGTGGAGGCTGTACTGAGAGCACTGATGGTGTCATAGTCTTTACTAACCAGGAAGGTAATTATTGTAAAAACCACATACAATGTATGAATTAGAATATCTTTTCCTCTTTTGCAAATCAGTTCCATTCATACTTTCTCACTGGTAGTTGCGGTTTCATGTTTTATCTTGGTATCATCCAAAGTCTATACTATGTATCGTCGATGATTGCAAGGTCATTATGCTTGCAAGTTCGTGACATTTTGGGATTTCCACTTTATTCGTGACGTCATGCATGATTATTTATCATCGGCAACGTGCTACTTTAAAAAACTTAACCGGATATTTTTCATTGCATTTTCACTAATATCGGCTTGAAAAAGAGAAGTTGTGTATGTTCTTGCATATTATTTGTTTAAACGTCTATTTCCACTATTACTGTTTATTCCTCTCCTCGAATTTCGTTGAATTCTTGGGAAATAAATTTCAGCAATGTTATTGACATATTAACAATGAGTCATCATCTATTTTTAGGTTATGTGGCACTCTTTTCCCTTTATGAAGGCCAAGAGTATTATTTTTCAAAGTCTGTATGTGAGCTGATTTTTTAAAGTCAGAAAATGATTTGATATATTTTGATAAAACAAAACCTGCAGAATATTGGCTCGTAAAAGTAATTTAATCCAATGCCATTGAATGCAAATTGAATGAAAAAATACTTTGGTGCATTAATGACATTGTGACATCGTTATAGTTATCTTAAACGTGTTTAAAGTGTTTAATTCTGGACTTTCCAATTGACCATTGAAAGTCACCTGTAAAAATTAGAATAATTGTTGTAAGGAGAATAAAAAAGTTATTATATCCCAATTTCTCTTTTTTTCAAGATATTCATTTGTTATTTGATCTCAAATTTATTCTGCAATCTTCAAATACATAATACAATAGGCCTGACCTATATATTGTTACACATGCGCAAAAGCCACCATCCAAGACAAAGGTCACGAACTTACAAGCATGTCTACTTATTTTACGGAATCGGGTCACAAAACGAAACAAAGACAGATTGCCCTTATTTCTGAATCTATTCATCAATTAAGTATATCAGTCTCTTAGCAAATAAGTAAAGAATATTTACATTCACAGTGGATAATATTTGCTCCAAGGTTGTGATTTTTTCTTCCGTTTTGTGTCAGGGTAACGAACTTCCAATCATCCAGGATAAATCTCTTATATACTTTATATGGAAGTACACCACTAATTCATGGCCCCATTGCTTTCTATGTTTAATTTCTCAATTTCAAGCAGGCACAGCTCTTTTGTCTTAAGTTCAAATAAAGTGACAATCATTGCATGTCAAAGCAACACCTTATGGTGTATTGTACTGAAAAAATTAACATACCTTTAATGGCATATAAGAGAGAACTGGTTCCCAGAACCTCTGATGTACCAAAACAGGTACTTCAGATCTGACAAACAGGCAGAATGTACCCTCCCTTTTAAATTTCTTGCAATTTTTTTATTATTCAAAATTATAAGTCAAAAAGTGTTCTACAGTGATCACCAGTCATTCAGCTTTCATTTGATACAAAAATTACCCAAATATTCTACATATTTTGAAAGTTATACCCATGCATAGGAACTATTTTGTGTAAAATATGTACTACTTTCTTGTATGTGTTTTCTGACAGGGCCCGAATTAGTGGTGTTACACCATATCTCTTGGAGTTTTTTTATATTCTGTTAGTTAAGAGAAGTACAATCTTACCCTAAACTGCCGTGAGACTTGTTTTCTTGCACTTTTTTTGTCTTGTATTAAGATAAAATAAGTGCATGTATTTCCCAGGAAAATCTATTTTACTTTTATTTCTTTACAGACATTTGTTGAAGACCGTACTTTGACCTATAATGGTTTACTTTTATAAATTTTGACTCGGATGGAGAGTTGTCTCATTGGCACTCATACCACATCTTCTTATATCTATTTAAATATTTTATTTAATAATTTATTTTTTATTAGGTGTTCCATGTTGATCCTCTTTTAAAGAGCTCATATTGTGGCTTAACTAATTGAAAAGCTGTTAGAAAAAGTTTGAAGTAATTTAATTAGTTAAGGTATTGTTTTCTTGGTTGAAGGAAAATCTCATGAAGTGTCATTGGGGTTTCTTACTTCCTTGTTATATTAGGAAAAAGATTCTTAAAAGTCTACATTATCATTCTTCCTCATACCATTTGACCACTATTGATTGTAATGATTTTTCCCTAGTTAATGCTGTCTGTTTTGTTTTTACAGCACCAGAAGATGTTCCTGCTCCCACAGCGTTACCCGACATTGATTCTATGACTGTGATATGGGAGGATCCAGGGAAACCTAATGGCCTGATTACAGGGTACTTCCTGTATAAAGACGCTGAACTCATCTATACCGGG
Source organism: Mytilus coruscus (assembly GCA_017311375.1). NCBI lineage: Eukaryota > Metazoa > Mollusca > Bivalvia > Mytilida > Mytilidae > Mytilus > Mytilus coruscus. The sequence goes on from CM029599.1 coordinate 72,330,965, forward strand.
GGTGAGAGAATGTTTAATATCTCAGACCTACAGGTAAGTGTTTTCCTGTTTATCTTGTAATATTTATTAAATACAATTAAAGTATAGATTTTGTGGAAAAAAAATAACAGGGTTTGTGAACAAAATAAATAATTATGTTTTGACAAAGAGTCTGTGCTACAATATAAATTTTGATGGCATAAAAATTATTGTTAAAGTGTAATAATTATTTACTGTGGATCCATTTAACCTTTTTTTTTTTTATTAAAGTACCAATTTTCTTGGATTGAGGAAAAATTATATTTTTGTGGATATTTGGTTTCGTGGTTTCACCAAAGTCTGCATACAAGCCTGTAGAAATTTGTACTTTGTTGAACATTTAAATTTGTGGTTCACCTTAATCCACAAAATCCACAAACATTGGTATCCTACGAATAATTGTGAATCCAAAGTAAATCATTTAATGAGAGACAAAAAGTAGATACAAGTGTTAAAAAACTTCTTTAAAGAGCCTGTAGTGTTCTGGTATACACACAGCCCAGTAGCTTTTCCTTGTTAATTATATTATAAAATGTTCTATCATATAGCCAGAAATATTGTGGGATGCCCAAATAACCATGTAGTGGATGTCAGTAACTATAAACTTGTCTTGTAGGTCTATACATCTTACCAGTTCTATATAAGAGCCTGTACTATTGTGGGATGTACAAACAGCCCTGTAGCGGCTCTCAGTACTTCCCAGTTACCACCATCATTCGTGAAAACACCTCAACTTACAGTTTTAGGTAAGTATTGACCAGGAACTTCCAGGAAATTGCATTACAGATTAAGATTGTTTTACTTTAGTAACAGTCTGTTGATTTGAAAAAGTGATATTAAAAATGGTTATCCCTCATAATAAACTTACTCCTTTGGTATAGAAACATACTTGTCTGTACTTATAAAGCCTAGAAAGTATAGAAAGTACAGCACAAAGTAACAGCTTTCATCTTATCTTTATCCAAATTGGGGCAATGGCTCCTGTTGAAATTATCTGAAATAATACCAAGTTACTTAATTTAGTATTTAATGGATGCTTTTTAATATAAAATGTTGACTCTTAATAAGGAGAGAAATATTAATATAATATCCAAGTCACTTTATTTGTTTAATCTTATCTGAATTATAGTTTGCTGCACTTATCCAAGAAGCTTTGCCCTTTTACAAAAGCAATGGACAAAAACTTTTTAAGATTTTATATTATTATACTGTGGATAATATTCTACCATGAAAAGAAGCATTTACATCATGATATTACAGAAGACATTTATTGTAGGTACAACTGAAATAGAAGTTAGATGGGAAGAGCCACAACAACTGAATGGTGTTTTAGAGAGATATGTGATATATGTGTCACAGTTTCCTGTTGTAAATGGTCATGTTGTGTACAATAATTCCGATTTCTTCACTGACTTTATCATTTCTGAATTATTACCAGGCACTGTTTATTACATCATAGTAGCAGTAAGTAAATTATTTTCAATTGTCATGGCAATCACTGTCAATTATCCGTAAGACTGTGTGTATCATTGAAAAACATTAAACACACTGATATTTGAATGGACAAGTGCAGCATGGTATTTGGAGGTAATGCATATCCATTGGTTACCTGAAATTTTACTAAAGGAACAATAAACTTCCCTGTCATGAACTGTCAGTGAAGTTTTAGCTTTTGCTCCGTGTTGTAAGCCTCAACATGACTTTGAGATGAAGTACAGTGGTACATGCACTGTTAATTTACTCTTGAGTTTTTTAACTAGTGTGTATATAGAGATTCCTGCCATAAATTAATACACTGATTAACTTCTTTTCTATTATTTTGAAAATTTTAATTGAGATAAATTTCACAGCCTTCATTATTATTTTATTAATTTTTAAAATTGTTTTTGTCTTGAATATTGAAGAGATATTGCCTCTTGATGAAGTTTGTAATTGAACTAATGATTAGTTATTTATAATACAATACATCTTTGTAAACCTTCAATAATGCAGAAATATTAATATACCTTGCTCTATAAACAAAAACAACCCAGAAATTAAATCTTATAAAAATAAAGAGATGTGGTATGTTTGCAAATGAGACACTATCTTCCAGATTTCAAATGAAGTGGATGTAAGCAATTATAGGTAACCATATGGCCTTCAACAATGAACCCATACCATATATTAGCTTATAAAAAGACCTGACATGAAAAATGTGAAACAATTCAAACGAGATAACTAACAGAATAATTAATAACAAAACAATATACAACAACAAAAATATAACAGCCATGAACCAATGACAACCACTGAACTACAGGCACCTGACAGGCTCATCAACATTTGTGTAATCTGATCAAAATCTTCAATTTTGAAAGGCTTTAATTAGGCAGGTAGTTAATACAATTCAATAGTTGAATATAATACAAAGTATATGGTCCTTTTATTTAGGCTTGTACTGGTGGAGGCTGTACACAGAGTTCCCAGAGTACTGTGAGAACAGAGGAAAGCTCTCCTGAAGGAGTTGAAGTGCCCACAATTATCTCCCTGTCATACTCGGAACTGAATGTGTCATGGAACAGACCATTAAGACCAAATGGTATGAACTTAATCAATAATTCATTCATATATGACGGCATTTATCTGATGTCTATAGATATTTGGTGGTAATGATTAATTGAAAATAAGAAGAAAAAAAATACTTACAAAAAAACTAAGTCAAATAAATTTATATCAAACCTGGCAATAACAGTGATGGATTTGGTGGTAAATTTGATGTGTTTAAAAATAATAACAATAAACTTTTTTTTAACAATTTGATAAAAATTATTACTTGTTAAAACAATTTGATGTATGAAAGATGTCAGTTAAGTAAAACCCAATTTTATTCATGAACCTGTTTTCATATATCTTCATGCTGATTGCAATTTATCTATTTTCAGGTCACATTACAGCATACTTTCTTTATCATAATGAAGTACTAATTTACCAAGGTCTACTGTTTAGTCAACTTCTATCAGGATTAGAACCATTCAGTCTACATACTTTCAGAGTAGTGGCTTGTACTGTAAAAGGTTGTGGGTCCAGTCGATTGATTAATGGTAGAACCCTTGAAGCTCAGCCTAATGGGTTTGTTGTTATGGAAGCTAAAATTCATAATTCTAGGACCATAAGTGTAAAATGGACTCCTCCAGACACTCCAAATGGATTAATCCATTATCGTATCTTCTTTAATGGATTATTTTACAATGCTCCAGGTGAGATAAAACTAGTGCAGACTGCAGAAATCTTTGAACCGCTTTGTCTTCCAGTCTGATAGTAAAATTTCAGGAATTCAATTGTTTTTGCTTCCAACTGAACATTGATAGTTGTAACAGTTTGTACAAAGTACAGTTGTATTAGTAAATAAATAGTTGTTTCATCAACAGATAAATAGCTTATAATAGTGATATTTTATCTATTTTTGATAACACTTATAAAATTTTGTCAAAAATTAGAATATTTTACACTTTAGAATAAAATGCAAAATGATGATATACTGTAAATTCAGAAATTATTGCATGCATTTATTATTGTGATTTTGTCATTTTAGACTAAAATGCGATTTTAATTTTTGCGATATTGAGAAAAATCCTGTTTAAGGTGGTATGGGTGTCTTTCGCCATCTTGGATTGTTAAAAAACAGAGAATCTAAGGTCCAGATTTTCAATCATATTAGCAAAACTTGATGCAGGAATGCAGATAACTAATTTGAATTTGCATTTAAAAGAAAGAATTTGTAATCTTATGAGTATTATTTTTTTACAAGTGTAGATTATTTTTGCTTGATTTTTAATGTTTTTAAATTGGCATTTTAAGGGGAGGTAACTCTGAAATAGTGCATTTTCTGAAGGAATCTACATGGAATTTTGCCATTTTGTATTTTAGCCTGAAAAAACACACGGTGACCCTATCTTTTCTTTTGATATTCTCAAAGCATGTTCTAAAAGCTATCTTCTCGTATTTTATTTCACATTTCTATCATTTAGTTTAGCTTCTAATCACATAATGCTGATTTTTCCTGTATAATCCATACAAAATGTGTCATTTTGTCACAACCTGTAGCTTGAGAAAATGCGCGGTGACCTATCATTTTTATTATATTTTTAAACATATATCAATATATACTACGTTTTGGCAAAGTATGAACAAATTCTATCATTTTTAATTTAGACTCCCATACCACCTTAATTCATATTAAAAATTTCAAAATGTGAGTTTAAATTATTGTGATTATAACCGTGTCGCATTATTCGCAATAATAAAAACATCGCAATAATTTCTGAATTTACAGTAACAATTAGTTTTAAATAAACAAACATGATGTATGCCTATTGTTAAGGTCATATGATGACCTGTAGACATTAATGGTCATCTTCGTCAGTTATTTTGATGGGTAGTTGTCTCATTGGCAATCATACCAATATCTCCTTGTTGTCTCATTGGCAATCATACCATATCTCCTTGTTGTCTCATTGGCAATCATACCCTATCTCCTTCTTGCTTCATTGACAATCATACCATATTTCCTTTTTGTCTCATTGGCAATCATACCATATCTCCTTTTTGTGTCATTGACAATCATACCATATCTCCTTGTTGTCTCATCGGCAATTATACCATATCTCCTTGTTGTCTCATTGGCACGCATACCATATCTCCTTATTGTCTCATTGGCAATCATACCATATCTCTATTTTGTGTCATTGGCAATCATACCATATCTCTATTTTGTGTCAATGGCAATCATACCATATCTCCTTGTTGTCTCATTGGCAATTATACCATATCTCCATGTTGTCTCATTGGCAATCATACCATATCTCCTTGTTGTCTCTTTGGTAGTTATACCATATCTCCTTATATTTATTTTTGATGGGTTTATTACAGATAATTGGGACTACAGTACTATAGAGGATCGTAGAAGTGTATACAATAACACAGTATCTAACCAGTGGGTACAGGTATTCCCTGTAATACCTATGTCTACCTATAGTGTACAGGTGAATGCCTCCAACACAGCAGGATATATACTCAGTAATACTCTACAGTTAGATATGCCAGAAGGATGTAAGTTATAGTTATCATTTTTGCTCATATACTGTTACTTGTTTATATTCTTTAAGATTTATGGAGCAATATTAGTGTGAATAAAAAGTTGCCAATTTTTAGCTGTTTTGTTTCATGGTTCGACAAAAAACCATGTCTTCAAGCAAATCAATTATTTTCAAAACGAATTTTAAATCACAAGGAAAAAGATGTCAGAAAAATTGAAATAAATCAAGAACATTCATGTAGTAGTTTGATAAAACACAGACAGCTCCAAATACCCTCTTATTAATAGAAAACATTTTAAAAAAACATTCATGTTTTCAGCACCTGATGGTGTGGAACCACCTACTGTTATATCACAGACATCCACCTCGGTCACAGCAACATGGACCTCAGTAGGTAGACAGAATGCTAGAGATGCACCTGTTTATATTATACAATTCAGGGATCGTAACAACTCAACTATTGTCAAAGAGTAAGTCATTTCATATTGAACTATTGAATAAGGATATTGTAACAAAAATAATCTGACATTTCATACAGTGTATTATATAAAGGAATATTTTATCAGTCATGATAAATTAATTTAAAAATGTATTTCATGAAACATAATGGGTATTTATCCTTTGTTTTACAGCATATTTGGACCAACCACATCTTACATCTATACCAAGCAACAGCTACAACCCTATATGGAATACGACTTCAGGATAAAGGCTACCAACAGTCAAGGTTCTACTTATTCTCCATGGGTGATGATTGTAACTTTACAAGATAGTGAGTACATTAATTAAAATATTTTTCAGATCTGTCAGACACCTGCTTCCTGTCTGCTGATACTTTGAATTTTTCAATATGCTGAAGGAACTTTATATTTCTATCACACATTAATTCTGTGCTACTGAACAGAATATAAACAGTAGTAAGGATACAATACTTCAATGAATTGCAGGATAATATTTATAGCCCCTGATTACAGTGTCTAGAATGACAAAACATGACGATCTATAAATAAGTGATACCTGCAATCCTTTGAAGTGTTTTAGTAATAAAATTATTTTTATGCTGAATAAGGATACTCTGCATACCTTAAGTATCCACCTCTTATGAGTCAGACAAACCTTAACCAAAAGGCATTTGTTCACATATTTTTATCAATTTTGATTATTTTGTCTTAATTTTTTATGGGATTTATTGCTCTATTTTTAACATATCTCAGTAGATCAATATTTGCCAAACAGTTTGTTCTTCAGTAAACAGTCATTTATTTTACAGAACCAATTGGACTGGATCCCCCAATGATAGTAGATATAGGAACCAGATCTGTCAACTTGACATGGCAGGCTCCCTTGATAAGTAATGGATACATAGCTGAATATAAGATATATGTAAATGGAATACTTGGAAGATCAGTAAGTACTTGTAGTTTTAAATTGTAACTTTTATTTATTTGTTGAATTTACTTTATTCCTTGATTTTTCGATCGCTTTTTTTTTTTTTAAATTAGTTTATATTTTTTATTTGAAAAAAAAATGACAAAATTACTCATTGAAGCAGTGATGTTTGACTGAAGAACAAGGAAAATTAAATTTACTAAACTTCAAGGTTTATAACTCTTTTTAATTCAGAATTAACTTCGCACTTTTGAAAAATTGACTGACAAGAAATAAATAAGTTTTGCTATAGTAACTAGCACTGAACAGAAACCATTAAATCTTATAATTTCACAACAAATGTATTTTAGGCTACATTTGATGAAATGCCAGTTACAATTGGAGACTTAGCGCCATTTGAACTATACAGTTTTATTGTGGAGGCTTGTACATCTGGAGGGTGTACCAACAGTAGTATGTCTAATATTATCAGGACTTTGTCTGACTGTGAGTGATATCAGTCAAATATTAAAGTGATTTTCTTATTTATATATGGGTCAAAGATTATGATGTGATGATGGTATTTTCTGGGAAATTTTACATTTTAATTGCAGATTTTTCTGAATTTTTTTAGTAATAAAAATGAGATAAAAGTTATTATAAAATAAAAAGTTTACATCAAAATAATAAAAAAACACCATTCAGATTTTTTCAGCAGTACATAAATTTTGCATGTTTTTAATAGATAAATACAGTAGCATCTGTTTATGTCATACAATAGTTCTATTATACATGAAAATAGAGTTCTTGTATGCTCTTAATGCATGCACTTAACAAATCCAAGTTGCAACTAAGCAGTTTAGCTCCTAACATTTGAATATCATTATAATACAGGCTTCCACATATATATTTCAACACAATAGTCATTGAATTTTGCTTAAGATATAATTTATAGACTAAATGAACTTGCCTACTTATGGAGAAAAGGAGATGTGGTATGGATCAATGAGATAACAACCCAGATATACAAAATAAAAACTATTATCGCTATTTTGTGCATTTTTCCTTTGATCTTTTTTTGTGATAATTTTTCATACCATGCTACTAGCTTGAGATGGAAAATTATCGCTAGAAACTAAGGAGGCACGTGGCGTTGCTAATGAAATTGACACGGAATTGACAACGTCGTCATAGGTAAAATAGCGATAAACAGATTATCATTGGTCATCTCAACTTGATTGCTTTTCTCGCTTTCGCCGTCCCGGCTCAAGCGAGAAAATCAATCTCGTTGAGATGATCAACGATAATCTATAAAGACATCTGTATGTTCATTTTATAAACAAATCATTCCATTATACTCTGGAGACATATATGGGTATCAAATGCATGTAGAAGTTCGGTGTGAGCCAAGGCTCCGTGTTGAAGACCGTACTTTGACCTATAATGGTTTACTTTTATAAATTTTGACTTGGATGGAGAGTTGTCTCATTGGCACTCATACCACATCTTCTTATATCTATATAAGTAATTTTCAGGGTTTTTTTAACCTGAATAAATAGAAACTAGTAAAATATACAATTTAGATGTTTCTGGTTTCAGTCCCAGAAGAGTTTTCAGTGCCAACTTTGACCTCTCTGACCCCAACTTCCGTCCTGATTACATGGTCAGAACCTGTACATCCAAATGGTTTGATCAGTGAATACATCATTGAGCGCTATTCACCAGAAACACAATCGAATTCTGTAATCATTACCCAAATATTGCCATCAACGAACCTTGCATATGTGGATGAATCTGTTGAATTGTCTCCCTTTACAACTTACAACTATAGAATAATGGTTAGAAATGATGCAGGGGCCACTTTCACACCATGGTCAGCTGTTACTACAATGTCAGCTAGTAAGTGATAAATTCATTATTCAAAAGCAAAAGTTGTCTGATGAGAATGTTTACTATTAAAAACCCTAGAATTATTCATATTATAAATGATTTTTATTTAAGATTGCCATGTTAACTGAAGAATATATATTTTAATTCACTCTCCAGTTGTATTAATATACAAAACATCATTATCTACTGATTTATATATATTCTGATGTTATTTTGTGAATTTTGAAAAATATACATAATAAATATTGTTTGCTTTGGTAAAATTAATTGTAAACTAACATTAAAGTTTAGAATGTACATTCTTCAAACTAAAAGTGACCATTCTATAATGTTTTTAATTTAGAACCAAGTGAATTGTTGCCACCAGCAGTACAGAAAATGAGTCCTACATCATTAGAAGTGACATGGCAACCACCAAGAAAACCTAATGGCATACTGGAATACTATATGATCCGATTACCTAATCCTAGTGTTGAGATAAGGAATACAAGTTTACAGACTGTGATGATTGAGGATCTGTTTCCATACACACAGTATTTTATTACTCTTACAGCTTGTACAGGTAAGAGATGCGTTCCAATCCATTATATCTGTACTTGGATGCATTTGTAAGTTTTAAATGTTCCCCTTTATACATGCTCATAAGTAGGACTAAATAGGAAAATTAGAAATGATAAGACATGCTATTAGTATCTCATAAAAATTTATATGTAATCCAAGTTGGACTAAATAACTCCCCCTTATAATATTTTGTTTGCAAATTAGGTATTTGTAATTCTTATATACTGCCACCTGTTCAATAGAATACTTGATCATTGTAGAATTGACAAAATGATAACTATTTTTATAGGGATTTTACACTGAAATATTTCTGTATTTTTACATGTGAATTATTTTTCAATACAGATGCTGGATGCACTGAAAGTACAGTTGTTGTTGTAAGAACTGAAGCCACAGTGCCTGAAGAACAGGACCCACCTCTCCCTATAGTGATATCACAGACTATTATATCTATAGCCTGGTCTGCACCAAGCAGAGACAATGGTCCAAACATACGATATGAACTCTCTAGGATGAAACTCAGACAACCTTTAGAAGGTATGAAGTGACTTGTTTATTTTAAATTTAAAACTGGCACAGTCATTGTTAATTCAATACTGCACTCACACACAATATAATGACAGTCATTGTTTAAAATTGATTATTATACTCCACTCTAGGAGGAAGGCTGTATTGAAATCACCTTGTCATCTGTAATGTCTATTCATCCGTCCAAGTATCCGTCTGTTCATCCAACAAATATTTTCTCAGGAACTATTGCACAGAATGATTTCATATGTTGTCAGCTACTCGACAGTGATGAGTTGTAAAGTATGAGCTTTTGTTTTTCAATCTGTCAGACACCAGCTTCCTGTTTGTCAATACTTTTAATATTTTAATATGCTGAATGATAGCAACTTTTTTCTTCACACTTTTCTTGGGAATTCAAAACAGAATGACCATATTTGGCTGGCAGTTTGACAGCAATGAGTTGTAATGTCTGAGAATTTTTCAGTTCTTTCAGAAGCCTTCTTCTCATTTTCAATAAAGGCTGTTTTCCTTAAGAAATTAGATGATATTTATACATTGAGGTGAAAGTATTTTCTATTGTCAGGTTTGTCCTAGCAATAACAGGAGATATATAACATTCAATATGTCTTTAGATAAGTCAGTATGTAGTATTTAGTGCTGTAAGAGATATATGTATTGGAGAAATATAACACAAAATATAGATACATGTGGTTTGTAGGTAAAAAGTGATAATAATGTAAACAATTCTTGAGTGCAAAAAGATAGGTCAAATCAGACCTGGGGTCAATTACATGCCAAAGTAATTAATTACATTTAAATTACATTGATTTTTTAATGTAATTAATTACATCACAATTACATTGATTTTCAAATGTAATTAATTACATTACAATTACATTGCCAATGTAATTAATAACATTTCAATTACTTTTATCCAAAGGCATGTAAGAGCTTTATCATTTAGAATAAAATCAAAAAATGACAACAAGCTAGAATAGAATGAAACTTTTATATACATTCCTACAAGATTTGTGTTATATAGATCCAGATTGATATATTTTTTATTCTTAAACAAATTTTCGTAAAATTTCAAGTTTCTACTAAAAATTTTAATTTAGATTTTAAAGGTTTTCTTATGCATGTTATGTACCTCGTGTGAAATTTGAAGTAACTTTAAAGCTTGTATTAATTACAGAAGAGTAATGGTAGCATTTTCCAGACTTGTCTTTTGGCACGTATATTTGGTTCCCTTCTTGTACTATTTTGACTGCTGTATTTAAAATTTTGTAGAAAGTATTTAAATGATATCCATCTGTACAGATTTTAACATATAAATATGATGGTTTAAAAAAGCATTGCCCTTGGCATTTTAATCAAGGGACAAACTTGTACTTAATAATTTAATAGTAAAGTGAAAGGAATAACCTGAGGCTAAGATTATTGTAAAAAACAACATATTTACAAATTGAATGTAAATAAATTGGTATTGTTTTTAATTTTAGATTTTTATGTAAACATGTGAAAAAATTAATGAATTAAATACAAATAAAGATTATTAATAATAATACATGCTATACTGATTAATGAAATATCAAGGAATGTTATATATTTTCATCATGATAAATGTTTAAAAATATTAAAAAAATCAAAGTACCAATTGCAAGTGCATACTAAATGTAGGAAAAAAAGTTTACAATTTTATTTAAATTTCCATGCAATTTTTAAATGTAATTTAAAGTAATTGAAAAGTAATTCATAACTACATGGCAAAAGGCAATGTAATTCATTACTTTCAATAACATGTAATTGAAAATATGCTTAATTACACATTACATTGAATTACTTTCAAAATTGTAATTAATTACAGCTAATTACAATTACATTTTTAATTACCCCAGGTCTGGGTCAAATTGTGAGTTGGAAGGTTTGTATAGAGATATCTTAAGTAACCCAACTCTTCTAGACCTAACATATCAGTTTATATACCTTAATAATATAAATACCTATAATTGCCTTACTAAAATCATCTGATGGTTTGGTATATTTGCATATTTTATTTCAAGGGAAACAATTTGAATTTTGTAATACAGCAATCTATATTTAGGTTTGGGGCTTTTTCTTAATAGATTTTCACTATCCTTGCAGGGTCTACATGTCTGTCAAGTAGGGTTCACCTGACCTCAACCTCATTTCTTGAGTCAGTCATCAAGGTTAAAGTTATGTGGTCAAGTCTGTATCTCATATACTTTAAGCGATAAAGCCACTATAATTGTTGTATGTAAGATTGCAAGGTGTACATGTCCGACTGACAGGTTTCATTTGACCTTGACCTCATTTTCATGGTTCAGTGAACAATGTTTATTTTTTGTGGTTTGATCTATTTCTCAGATACCATAAGCAAAAGGTCAAGTATATTTGGTGTATGGAATAATTGCAAGATGTACATGTCTGTCTGGCTGGTTTCATATGACCTTGACTTCATTTTCATGGTTCCTTGGTCAAACATTGGTTTTTGTAGTTATGTCAGTTTTTCAGTTACTATAAGTAATAGGTCAACTATATTTGGTGTATGGAATGATTGTAAGGTGTACATGTCTCTCTGACAGGGTTCATCTGTCTGTGCCTTCATTTTCAGGGATCATTGATAATGTTAAGTTTATTTGATACTTGTAGTAAAACTTCATATTACATACTTTCAACATGAATTCAATCATAAATAATTCTGGCGAGACATTTCATCATGTGCACTCTTGTTCTTTTTATATGCTTCAGCAAATTCTGCATTCTGTAGGAAATGAAATGATATTTATTTATTGAGGTCAATGTTTATTCTAGCATCAGTTTTTTTATTTTAGATATGTAAAATTCATTGTATCTGGGATAAATCAGTATATAGATATAAGTGTTGTTAGACAGGTACTGGTATATATATATTTGAGAAATTTAAGACAATAGGGGAAAATGCTTTAGGCTTATAGATATAAAATGATAATTATAAAAAAAAATTTTCGAGTGCAAAAGGATAGGTCAAATTGTGAGTTGGAAGTTGTGTATAGAGATATCTTAGGTAATCCAACTCTTCCGGACCTAACATACCAGTGTTTATATCTCATTTTTATATATACCTATAATTTCCGTACTAAAATCATCTGATGGTTCAATATATTTGCATATTTTATTTCAAGGGAAACAATTTGATTTTTGTTTACAGCAATCTATGTTTAGGTATGGGGCTTTTGCGTAGATTTTCACTGATAGATATATTACATAGTAGGGACTAGTTGGGTTGAACTTACATATGTGTAATGAGCTATGAGCTTCAAATAGTTTATTTACAATGACTTTCTGAAAGATTTATTTCTATCATTCTTCTTCTTCTACACTTCCCATTTTAATTCATCCTAATTTTATTCTCAGGTTTAATGCAATTTTGATATATTATCCCTTTGGACAAGAATATTCTCAATCTATCAATTATCTACTGAAAACTGGAAAACCCCTTGTCTAAGAATACTGCCAGTTTAAGATTAGAAAGTCTCTAATCTAAAAATAGATCTGAATAAAATAATAATTGCTTCCCTTTACAAACCAAATTATGCAAATATCCTATACCACCAGGTAGCAAACTGTAGAAAGTGAAGAATATATATATTGTTCAAATAGGTCATTAAATATGCCTGGTCCGGAAGAGTTGGTCATCTTAAACACATTCAGATAATTTCGTTAGAAATCTCCAGCTCACCATTAGACTAGGCCCTCACTTTTTGGTGCTTCTTTTAATAGTAATCTTTTCATCAGAATGATCAGATACTAATTGTTAAGTTACTGCATAAAAAGACAAATCAAAAGTAATTAAAAATTGTAAATGTTGTCTGTACCTCAAAGAATGTCTATTTGTATGTGTGTATGGGGGTGGAAAGGGGGGGTGTATTTAGCTATTGTAAATTCAGAAATTAATAAAAAAAAAATAATCAATGCAACAATTAAGATAACAATTAATTTATAGTCAGAAACAAGATTAAAATGTCTAAGGAGTTTTTTGTGCATTAAATTCTGTACATTCAAACTTTATTCTGGGCTTTGCACAAGATTGTGTCTTCCTGTACGGTTTATTAGTTTGCTTAGCATAGCATAATTTTCATATCAGTAGGATTACTACTTTAATATAAAAATGAGGAGATTTGGTATTGCCAATGAGACAATTATCCACCAGAGACCAAAGGACGGGGATGTAAATAACTATAGGTCATTGTACAGCTTTTTACTATGAGCAAACCTATAATGTTGAGCTTGCTTTGATGAATTTGTAATCATTCTTTATCATTGATTGTACTGTGCTTTAGTTTATACCTGTTTTAATGCCAATATTATAGAGTTTTTTTTTTAAGTACCTTTTGTTAATCAACTGTACATGTTCTTGTTCCTCAGGGGCAGATCCAGAAATTTTTAAAAGGGAAGCTCCATCTGGCAAGGGTTAGAGTTGGGAGTTCTTACCTTAATGTTTTACAGTTTTTCTTGATTTATATAACAGGAGCAGGAGTCAGAATCCTCTGTTTCACCAGTTTTTTTGCAAATTAAGAACCTTGTCAGTGGTTGTCTTTTGTTAAAACTTAAAATGTTTTTCATTATTTAGAGAAATATAACTTGATGGGAGATCCTGATAAGTCTCTTTTAACTTCACTAACTTTTCTAGACTTGTTTGGTGTAAACTTTGTCATGAAATATTTGCCACAGAACATTGAACAAAAATCTATTTTTTATTCATATACATTTATAAAAATACATAGACTATTTTCTTTGTCACACATTCAATAAAAGTTTCTTTTTCATTTTTTTTTCCATTTTTCTTTATACAATGTGTTCTTTTCATACAATTTTGAATTGGAAGCAGTTTATATGTGCTGCCCTTCTATTCTCTACTTTATCTGAACAATATATTTATCATTTCTTCAGTTTGTTTTCTATTGGTAAATGGTATTTGCATATTTTGATTTGTATTTAAATGGGTGGCATGGTTATTTTCTTTACAATTCTATTTTTAGATTAGGGGAATTTCTATTTTTAAAGTTGACAAGGGATTTTCCAGTTTTCAATTGATTATGAATAGTCTTAACAATGTCTAAGGGGATAAGTTATCAAATCTCAAATGCTGGGATTTCAAATAAGGCTTAATTAAATTAGATTTTCATGGAAAGACATAAATAATTAGAAGTTTTTGTCAATAAACTGTTTGAAGCTCATAGTTGGTAGTAAACACTTATGTTCTCAACTGATCACTACTATATGATGGAATGATATATATCAGTGAAAATTTCATCAAAAACCCCAAACCTAAATATAGAAAGATATATTACAAAATTCAGATTATTTCCCTTGAAATGAAATATGCAAATATATCAAACCATCAGAGGTTTGTAGTTAGGAAATGATAGGTATATATATTATTCAAGTGTGTTCACTAGTATGTTAGGTCCGGAGAGTTGGTTTACCTAAGATAACTCTATACAACATTTCCCATCTCACAATTCGACCTAGCTTTTTGCATTCAAGAATTATGTTTTTTATTATTATATTTGTTTTTTAATATTATGCATTATTTTTCCTTTTATGTTTTAACATTTCTTTAACCATCTTAAAGCTGTATATTGCACCATTTGAACAGTCTGATTATAATTTAAAACTCATGAACAGTCTGTGGCAGTCAAATTTTCCACCCTTCAACATTGTCATCCCACCTTGCAAAACCTACATATTGTATTAACTGTTAATAGTTTCTCATCTTTAATATGCATGATGTATGAAATAATGGCCACTGGCCGTTAAGCAAAAAATAATCAATCAGACCGTCATGGAATTTTAACAAACTTGGACATTTACAAGACCAAACCAAAAATTTTTTTTTCTTCTTTCATTATTTCCGTATTTAACTGGTCAATGGAGATAAATTTTTTGCAGTAAACATTTAGATCTTAAGTCTTGCGACAAATTTTTTAGACATCAATAAATTTGGTAAACCTTCACAGAATGTTACAAAACTTGGACAAGCTTCTCCATAAAGAAATAGCATCTGAAAAAAAAATTGTTTTATTTAAATTTTCTGTATCTCTTTTTTTGTGTAAAGTACATTAATCACAAGAGAACCTAAAGGAAATAAGATGTTTAATATTTCCTATTAATTCAACAGAATAATAATAGAGGCTTATATCTGCTGTATGACTTATTTTAATTTCATATTACCTGTATATCCATAATCATTTTTGAAGGACTGAACTTGTTTTCATATTATACAGTTGGTATGTAGGACTGACCTTAATTCTCAAGCATTGACTGGGACAACTGCCAAATGGTAATATTTCAAATACATTCAGTTTCAGCTACCAACTTTAACATCTGGCAGAGTTTGTACCTAGGACCTTCAACATTGTTTGAAGACACAGGCTTACCACTATTTACAACTTTTGTATACCGGGTAACAGTTTATAATGATGTTGGACAGCTAACCAGTAATAATTCAAGGGAGGTAACCACATATGGAGGATTTCCACGGAAAGCTGCAGAAGTGACTGTTTTTCCAGCAGATCATACAACAATAGAAGTGAAATGGACAACTCCTGGTAATGCAATATTTATTACACTGCTTATTCTGTAAACTTAGGGCCTCAACACTGATCCTCATATAGTTCTGGGTATCTTTTATGCTGAACATATTTTGAGTATTCAACTAAATCTGAAACATTTATTTTAAACTTCTCAGTTATGACATCATAAAATATTATTTATAAGAACTGAATTAAGGGCATACGATACAGTTACAGGGTAGGTAATGACGTTGCTAACGTAAATGTTATTTTGGCAATGTCAAACTGTGACATATCGGGAAAGATGTATTTTTCGACCGATTTTTATCATTCAAACTGATTTAATTTGAAAACGAGTTCATGGACCCCTCTTTTTTAAAATGACATTCGGTTTGATTACGTATGAAGATTATTTGTACCAATTTTCATGAAAAAGTCAATAATGCAATTTTTTTAAATTTTATAAATATACAGCAAAAAATGACATTTTTTTCTACATTCATGAACATTTAATAAATTTGAGTTATTTCTAAACAAAAGATTTCATAAATTTATAGGATACTTATATAAAACAGAAATTACAAATAATTTAACAAAAAACAGCTTGTGTTTTTCTTTTAAAACAAAAGTTATGCATTTCTGTCGGAAGAAAAAATACGTCCACAAATCTGAATTTTGAGCAAATATCTGAAATTTCTAACTCATTTTACTCAAAAAGTAGCACATGAAGGTATATTTTTTATTACATATTTGATTTAATCAGGTAAAAAATAGCCTAATAGCAAATTTTCATTATGGGATCAAAACTGTATCGTATGCCCTTAACAGCATCATGATGTCGTACTTAATGATATATTTGTATATCTTGGTATTTGATTTGGCCTTCCTTCTGATTCGAGCATAACCAATGTAGGTGTCTGGCATACAAAATTATAAGCCTGGTACCTTTAACAAGTTTATTCATTAACGTCACAAATTCTTTATTTGAAATATCATTTCAGGAAATCTCACAATTAGGAATACTGGTATTCATTTTGTTAAAATTATTTTAGATGTGATTGATTTACAAGGTTCAGTTAAAGAATTTACAGTAAAGGCATACAGTTATCTTGGAAATTTTACGCAGCATCATAGTGCTAATGTGGACCACACCTTTCTACAAAACCTGACCCCCATGACCAGATATCTAGTGTATGTCACCATCACCATCCATGGTGGTGCAAGTATAACCAGTGAGCCACAGTCAACAATTACCCTGGATGGAGGTAATATTTTCACTCATTCTGTCAAACCTCGTTATGTCGAAGTCGAAGGGACCGAACGAAAGTATTCGACTTATCCGAGGCTTGGTTAATACGAGGTCGAGTGTGTCATCATAAATTTAGAATGCATGAAATACGGTATGAGATTTGTGTAACTAGATATTTTGAATAGTGTGCCTTTTTTTTCAATAAGTCAATTGATGATTTCCGTATATTCAAGCTCCATATTTTGTTGGTCCATCATAATGAATAAACACAGAAGTATAGATACAAAACATTACCAAAAAAATCTATACACAAATATTTACAAAGGTTAGTCACTATAAATTATGGAATCACTCGCGGAAGGAAACAGGTCCTGAAAGATCACTGATGAGGATGGTTTATTTTGAATTCAGTCATTGTAATTTTATCCTTATTGAAATCAAGTGGTTATGTATTTACAAAGGTATTACGACCACAAGTCGCGCCCTTGCGGAGAAAGGGTATTAAAATTGTCGTATATTTATACGACGAATTTTGGTTTATGTAAATTAAAATTCTGTCTGCATTGAAAAAGGGTCTTCAGAAATACTGTGAAACTGTTTACTCGCCTAGTGGTATTAACCATATGTTGATTCTAAAAATCTTAAGAACTTCTGGATAATTTTAAATCTTTCTCTGAAATTAGTTCTATCAAAACTTTTGATTTTCAACCCTGTGTACAGCCATTCCCCATGTGTAATTAATGAAAGTTTATTTTAATGATTCATTTAATCTCGGCTTGGGTCATTTAAATTCGTTTTGTTTTTATATCAGGTGAAATATGTTCAGCACACTAAAGTTCCGCTTGGATATTCAATAAAAGTGTTAATTACTGGTCACCATAAACATGTCAGGCTTAAATTAAAATATTGTTTGTTTGCAGTTTACCGACCGACCTTCGAAAATCCGCCCGACTGTGAAAATTTTATTGCTTTTAATTTGAAGAAATTATTTTTTATACTTCTATTGACTCAATACGGAAATTTGGGTCGTTTCCGGAATTGATTTAAAGTCTAGGTTAATTACACGTTTGAAGTTTGGTTTTTCTTCCCTTTCTGTCAAGCGTTCATCGGACCCTTTAATGGTAAAGCACATGGAGATTGTTTACAGGTATCCACGAAGTCATGGAGGAGTACTTTATTCTGTCGTCTTCTGTCAGTTTTTAAAAATAAGACAAATAATACACAAAAAAGTTTAATAGTAAACTGTTTATTCAGGCAGAGTTGCACATGGAATGATGTCTTCGACGATCATATCATTGACGATATGATGCAGCGCCAGATATTCATAAAACCGACACGATAACCGTTTCTGTCTCAAACAAATCGGATGCAAATCTTTTGAGCATGACTTTATGGAACCAATATCAGTGGTTCAACAATTTGACAGCAGCTTGAAGTATGCCATATTTTCTTTAAATCTTTGTGAAGACGACAAAGATGAAACCACTCCTCCGTGACTTCATGGATACCTGTAAGCACGTCTGTACGGTGGAAGGGCGCATTTGAAATGTTAAATCAATAAGAAGCCACACAAACTACACAAAATTGTAGAGAAAATGAATGGTTGGCTTGAAAAATAAATATATTATCTCTATATCAAATCTATCTTCGATTGCAATGAGTATGCACCTTTAGGATAAGGGGGGCTGCCCCACTCATTGCAATTATTCTCTCTCTTACAATATTAAATATACCCAAACTATGTGAATTGAATTGAAACATGTCCTTATGTCATGAGCTATGCTGCCAATTTTTTTATGCAGTCAAAACATTTCTGTACAGACCATTTACTTTAAATGGGGTGCTATGGATTTCACCCCAAAGCTAGTCTTAAGATTTTTGTTGGTTTTAATTAAAGCCTGGCATCAACATATCTTTCAAGATATAACCTTATTACATATAATCAAATAAAGTTAAAAATATGAAAACAGTCTGATGTCTAATATATTTTTTTAAGTTGTCTTTTTTTTCAATTGAGGAAGATTTAATGGTTGATTTTTTTAACACACTCCTACATTGTCTTTTGAATCTTTAATATCTACATTTTTCTGATGCAAATACTTTACTCTTGAAAACATTCTAGTAAAGATGCATATATGTCAGTGAATATGTTTCTTTACAACAATTCTAGTCATTCCTTGTTTATAAGTGTTCCAGTATTTCATAATACCAAATATTTTTTTTGGTCATAAATTGTATAATTACACTATGTTAAGTTTCAGTTTTGGTTATAAAGGTTTTTACCTGAAAATGCCTGTTCATTTCATGTTGGCTTTCAGTGTTATTTTAAAATGTTTTTTCTTCACAAGAAACTTGGTTTATGTAACTGCTTGTTTAAACTTTATTTTGGCTAATAAAATAAAATATTTTTCCTACCTACCGACCCTGCGGTCTGAAGGTACAGTCGGAAAACTGCAAACAAACATATTTTTAAGGTTGGCCTCATTTTAACTGTTAAACAAACAAGTATGTTAACACAGCTTTAATAACTTATAGAAATGAGAAAAACATCTGATTTGAATTCTTATCTTTGTCTGCATTTTTAAAAATTTCTCTCTTTCGAACTTCGAGACATCAATGTCAATTTACATAGATTTTGCAACGACAGAACTATACAATTTATTTTCGACTTAACCGAGAAATCAAATCAACCGAGTTCGACTAATCAGAGGTTGAAATGCATTTATCAAACAGGATCTTACAGGGACTGAGAAATTACTTCGACTCATCCGAGTTTTCGACACATCGAGGTTCGACTGTAATTATTTATGAAAACAAATGTTACCAAATGTTAATTTGCACTAAGAGAGTTTCTTCAAGATATGCGAAATTTTAAAAATTCTTACTGGACAATTTCAGAGACTGAGTTTATTGAAGTAGTCAAGTCTTGCTTTCTCATTAATGATGTTTGGACCATTTAGAATGTCCCAAACAGTTACATTTCCATAATGTCATTTCTTAACTGGTCCATTCAGTTCAAAAACTGTTATTTAGTGTTTTTGAAATATCTTCACATTAATTAAAGAAAAGTTTTGCTTTCAATGTTGATTTAACAAATCTCTGAATTAGATATTAAGTTTTTAATGAAATTTTTATGATAGACGTCTATCAGTTGAACTTTATTTATAAAGTATGTAATTATAACAAGAGTGGAACTTCAGAAAAAAAAAAGAAATCATGAATTTTCAGTTAATCTTTGCTTGACACATTACAGCTCCTGAGGGTGTGTCTAAGCCAGTGTTAACAGTGCTGAGTCATACTTCTATCAGAGTATCCTGGGTAGCACCTCTGAAACCTAATGGTCAGATTACAGGATACTTTATACATATCATCAATAACAGAATATCTACAGAGATGACAGAACCAGGATCCTACGTTATTAATGATCTACGTCCATACACTGTATATTCTGTAAAGGTAGGCTCTCGTTTCATTACTGATCTACGTCCATACACTATATTCTGTAAAGGTATGGAATAATCACTGACCTACGTCCATACACTGTATATTCTGTAAAGGTAGGTCTAATCACTGATCTACGTCCATACACTGTATATTCTGTAAAGGTAGGATCTCATTTCGTTACTGATCTTACATTTATACTGTGTAATTTTTAAAAGTAGAATTTGTCATCAATTTTAGCCCAGACTCTTTCAAAATTTTCTTATATTTGTCTTCCTTAAATCTTGCAAGATAATATGTAAATGAAAATACTGCTGCAATGTGGCTACCTTTTTCAAAATGATTCCTTAGTCTTAGTTTTAAGTAAAATAATAAAAAAAATCAAGAGCTGTCAAATAGTGTGGTATTTTGACAAGGCATTTCAGTGTCACAACTTCTTTAACTGTTTTCCTTACAGATAGAGGTTTGCACTGTATTTGACTGTTTAGAGAGTGAACCTGTGTTAGTAACCACAGTTGAGGCCTTACCCCAGGGTGTTCTTCACCCGTTTGTGACCTCTGTGTCACCAACAGAAGTAGATGTTAGCTGGAAACCTCCAGAGAAAGGGAATGGTATAATACTGAAGTATGAATTGATCAGACAGAGGATGAAACCATGTTCAGAAATGTCAGTAATGATTTGGTTAATATTATTTATCCCTGAAAATTGTTTTGAAATATAAAAAATATGTTTGAAAATACATTACAATATAAAACTCTAGATTAGATTGATTCATTAATTTTAAGTTTACTGAAAGTATATGAAAAAAATAACTTCTATTATGTCAAATATTTTTAATTTTATAACTTCGACATAATCTTATTATTGAGTTAATGATTTATAAAAGACAACCAGGACTACTGTATGACATTGTCACAAACTGTCATACTGCACAGATTATTACAATTAGGACACGTTTCAACTGTAATCTTATTATTTGGGACATGACTGATACGTAAGAAATTGAATAATTGTTCACATTCGTGGTCTGCAGTATCATCTTAATATAAATTTATAAAATGCATGGGTTTATAAGAAATCCTTTAAACAAAGGCAACTAACCTAGCATCTACCTTTTTTTCAGAGCACCACCTACCCTAAGTCCAGAATTAACCAAGTGTACATATGTCAAATGTAGTGTTTTTGAGAGTATCTGTGGAACACAGTGTTATACAGGAACAAAGGTTAGTTAAGTACCACTTGTCTTGTACCTTGCTATAAACAAAATTTTTCTGATTTCAAATTTTAAGTTAAAAAAGTTTAAAAAAAAAA
Organism: Mytilus coruscus; assembly: GCA_017311375.1. Lineage (NCBI taxonomy): Eukaryota > Metazoa > Mollusca > Bivalvia > Mytilida > Mytilidae > Mytilus > Mytilus coruscus. The sequence continues at coordinate 72,352,969 of CM029599.1, forward strand.
AAAAAATATTGGCAATTAGTTCAGCTGTTATTTTTTATGCCCCCGTCGTAAACAAAGGGGCATTAAGGTTTACCTTTGTCTGTCTGTACATATTTTTTCTGATCTCTAACTTTAGTGTGCCTCATCCAAATGTAATGAAACTTATCCACAATACTTATTACCATTAAACAACGATCAAGCGTCAAATTTGGGTGACGTCATTTTCACCATTCTTAAGTTATGTCTCTTTATAAATGGAAAAATTGCTGAACTTGACGTTCCCGCACTCTTAACTTTACTGTCCCTCTAGTAAATGTTATGAAACATATACAAAATGCTTATTACCATCAAACACAGATTAAGTTAAAATTTGGGTGGCATCACTTTCAGGGTTCTTGAGTTATGTCCCTTTATAAATGGAAATATTTCTGAATTTCCTGTATATTTACAAACAGGGGCATCTGTGTCCCATGGACACATTCTTCTTTTATTCCATAAAATGTATGGTGAGGACATCTTTTTATAATACATGTAAATATAGGATTTTTTGTCTGCCAGCAAGAACTATTGCATCTTTGAAAGATTCTGTTTTGATTGTTCAATATTTTTTTTAGATTCAGGCCAATTTAGAGCTTGATATATTTTTTCTTTTACCTCAATTTCATGCTTTAGTAATCAGATTGAGTAAAGTTGAAGTTTTCAATATTAGGTCTGTTCTTAAAAGTAGATGGACATGACAAGTTAACAAATGTTTGGTATGCAGATTTTTCATAAAGAGTACACTTGTCCATTCAATAGCATTGTTTATAAGTGTTCCAGTATTTCATAATACCAAATATTTTTTTGGTCATAAATTGTATAATTACACTATGTTAAGTTTCAGTTTTGGTTATAAAGGTTTTACCTGAAAATGCCTGTTCATTTCATGTTGGCTTTCAGTGTTATTTTAAAATGTTTTTCTTCACAAGAAACTTGGTTTATGTAACTGCTTGTTTAAACTTTATTTTGGCTAATAAAATAAAATATTTTTCCTACCACCGACCCTGCGGTCTGAAGATACAGTCGGAAAACTGCAAACAAACATATTTTTAAGGTTGGCCTCATTTTAACTGTTAAACAAACAAGTATGTTAACACAGCTTTAATAACTTATAGAAATGAGAAAAACATCCGATTTGAATTCTTATCTTTGTCTGAATTTTTTAAAATTTCTCACTTTCTAACTTCGAGACATCGAGGTCAATTTACATAGATTTTGCATCGACAGAACTATACAATTTATTCGACTTAACCGAGAAATCAATCAACCGAGTTTGACTAATCAGAGGTTGAAATGCATTGATCAAACAGGATCTTACAGGGACCAAGAAATTACTTCGACTCATCCAAGTTTTCGACACATCGAGGTTCGACTGTAATTATTTATGAAAACAAATGTTACCAAATGTTAATTTGCATTAAGAGAGTTTCTTCAAGATATGCGAAATTTTAAAAATTCTTACTGAACAATTTCAGAGACTGAGTTTATTGAAGTAGTCAAGTCTTGCTTTCTCATTAATGATGTTTGGACCATTTAGAATGTCCCAAACTGTTACATTTCCATAATGTCATTTCTTAACTGGTCCATTCAGTTCTGTTATTTAGTGTTTTGAAATATCTTCACATTAATTAAAGAAAAGTTTTGCTTTCAATGTTGATTTAACCAATATCTGAATTAGATATTAAGTTTTTAATGAAATTTTCATGATAGATGTCTTTCAGTTGAATTTTATTTATAAAGTATGTAATTATAACAAGAGTGGAACTTCAGAAAAAAAAAAATCAGATTAATTTTCAGTTAATCTTTGCTTGACACATTACAGCTCCTGAGGGTGTGTCTAAGCCAGTGTTAACAGTACTGAGTCATACTTCTATCAGAGTATCCTGGGTAGCACCTCTGATACCTAATGGTCAGATTACAGGATACTTTATACATATCATCAATAACAGAATATCTACAGAGATGACAGAACCTGGATCCTACGTCATTAATGATCTACATCCATACACTGTATATTCTGTAAAGGTAGGCTCTCATTTCATTACTGATCTACGTCCATACACTATATTCTGTAAAGGTATGGAATGATCACTGACCTACGTCCATACACTGTATATTCTGTAAAGGTAGGTCTAATCACTGATCAACATCCATACACTGTATATTCTGTAAAGGTAGGATCTCATTTCGTTACTGATCTTACATTTATACTGTGTAATTTTAAAAGTAGAAATTGTCATCAATTTCAGCCCAGACTCTTTCAAAATTTTCTTATATTTGTCTTCCTTAAATCTTGCAAGATAATATGTTAATGAAAATACTGCTGCAATGTGGCTACCTTTTTCAAAATGATTCCTTAGTCTTAGTTTTAAGTAAAATAATAAAAATCAAGAGCTGTCAAATAGTGTGATATTTTGACAAGGCATTTCAGTGTCACAACTTCTTTAACTGTTTTCCTTACAGATAGAGGTTTGCACTGTATTTGACTGTTTAGAGAGTGAACCTGTGTTAGTAACCACAGTTGAGGCCTTACCCCAGGATGTTCTTCACCCGTTTGTGACCTCTGTGTCACCAACAGAAGTAGATATTAGCTGGAAACCTCCAGAGAATGGGAATGGTATAATACTGAAGTATGAATTGATCAGACAGAGGATGAAACCATGTTCAGAAATGTCAGTAATGGTTTGGTTAATATTATTTATCCCTGAAAATTGTTTTGAAATATAAAATATGTTTGAAAATACATTATAATATAAAACTCTAGATTAGCATTGATTCATTAATTTTATGTTTACTGAAAGTATATGAAAAAATAACTTCTATTATGTCATATATTTTTAATTTTATAACCTCGACATAATCTTATTATTGAGTTAATGATTTATAAAAGACAACCAGGACTACTGTATGACATAGTCACAAACTGTCATACTGCACAGATTATTACAATTAGGACATGTTTCAGCTGTAATCTTGTTATTTGCCACATGACTGATACGTAAGAAATTGAATAATTGTTCACATTCATGGTCTGCAGTATCATCTTAATATAAATTTATAAAATGCATGGGTTTATAAGAAATCCTTTAAACAAAGGCAACTAACCTAGCATCTACCTTTTTCAGAGCACCACCTACCCTAAGTCCAGAATTAACCAAGTGTACATATGTCAAATGTAGTGTTTTGAGAGTATCTGTGGAACACAGTGTTATACAGGAACAAAGGTTAGTTAAATACCAATTGTCTTGCACCTTGCTATAAACAAAACTTTTCTGATTTCAAATTTTAAGTTAAAAAGTTTAAAAAAAAAAAAAAAATATTGACAATTAGTTCAGCTGTTATTTTTATGCCCCGTCATAAACAAAGGGGCATTAAGGTTTACCTTTGTCTGTCTGTACATATTTTTCTGATCTCTAACTTTAGTGTGCCTCATCCAAATGTAATGAAACTTATCCACAATGCTTATTACCATTAAACAACGATCAAGCTTCAAATTTGGGTGAGGTCACTTTCTCCATTCTCAAGTTATGTCTCTTTATAAATGGAAAAATTGCTGAACTTGATGTTTCTGCACTCTTAACTTTACTGTCCCTCTACCAAATGTTATGAAACAAACAAAATGCTTATTACCATCAAACACAGATTAAGTTAAAATTTGGGTGGCATCACTTTCAGGGTTCTTGAGTTATGTCCCTTTATAAATGGAAAATTTCTGAATTTCCTGTATATTTACAAACAGGGGCATCTGTGTCCCATGGACACATTCTTCTTTATACCATAAAATGTATGGTGAGGACATCTTTTATAGTACATGTAAATATAGGAATTTTTGTCTGCCAGCAAGAACTATTGCATCTTTGAAAGATTATGTTTTGTTTGTTCTATATTTTTTAGATTCAGGCCAATTTAGAGCTTGATATATTTTTCTTTTACCTCAATTTCATGCTATAGTAATCAGGTTAATTAAAGGTGAAGTTTTCAATATCAGGTCTGTTCTTCAGCAGATGGACATGACAAGTCAACAAATGTTTGGTTTGCAGATTTATCATAAAGAGTACACTTGTCCATTCAATATCATATTTCCATGTTTGAAAGTGGCCTTGTTCAAATGTTTAGATTAAGTCTGTATCTCAGAAGTTATACTTGATAGGTTCACAATACTTTGAATTCACTATGAAAGGAAATTTAGCAATTGACATCAACATCAGTAACAGTGAGTTTCAAACTTAATCAGAATTTTAAGTATCTGATAATTCAAGATTTGTTTCAGACAAGGCATTTTATAGTGTCATCTTATGTAATATACTTGCTGTAAAATTTTATATATTGTAGGTTTGCTGCGAAGGGAATTTGTATGACACAAAGACTGGTTATGATTGTTGTGGTACTATGTATATACCCAAACCAACACATGATGCTGTCTGCTGCTCTGGAGTCTTCTATCTAAAGAAAGATCATTACAAATGCTGTAAAGATAGGTAAAGTTTATTAAAGTTAAAATTTACAAATGTCAGATATTTTTGGTGTCTTTTCTTGTCTGATTCCCTATGAATTTGAAGCGTGTAACTTGTTGCTAGCACTTTTTTTTCATTTTGATTGATACATTTTAAATTTGAAAGAAGGTTTGGATCATTTTGATTATCTATTAAATTTGAAATGGAAAAATATGTTGTTTGAGGATGATGCTTGGGGCAACTGAATTTATGATATTGCTGAGCTTTAAGGTTTTCTTTATTTTAAATTTTGGATAGATGTCTATAGAAAGAGACATCAGAGACATCATCTTATAATACTGTAAATTCAGAAATTATTATGCATTTATTATTGCGATTTTTCAAGAATTGACAAAATGCGAGTTTAATTATTGCGATTCAAAAATCTGCATACAGTACATGAGGAGTTTCAGTTATCAGAATGCGAGTTCTTATTATTGCGATACTTAACCAGTCGCATTAATAAAAACCTTGCAATAATTTCTGAATTTACAGTACATGTAAGAGCAATTTGAACAGCATAAGTTTAAGCAGATAAAAGACTTTTAAGGTTAACACAGTACTGTGAACCTATAACAGAAGACTAATTAATCCATAAATATTGATGAAAGCTCTCCTAAATATAAAATTGACAATAATTGTCCAGTCAAAGATCCTATAACATTCATAACATTCTCGATGCTGAAATAATATAATACAATATCAACTGTAAGTTGAAGATGGTCTGTGGTTCTTTGTTTGATAGCCTGTTTTAATTTTCACTGTAGGTATACTGAAGTACTGCCAGGACAGGTGTGTTGTCCTGATCTGTACGAGAGCAGATTATTGGTTGGTCATGGGGATAGCTGCTGTGGTTCTGTACCATATTCATCTACAGGCTCACAAGTCTGTTGTGATGGTATGTATCAACCAAAATGCAAATAGGATCAGGCATGCAGAAAACATCATTGGTTTATATAATAATAAGGAACATATGAGCATTAAGTAATTTTTTTAGAACAATTTTATTCAATTTCACTTAAATGTTTTATTAAAAATCATAAAGAATCATCGTCTGAATATGCATGAAATATTTGCCACTGGATGTTAAGCAACCAACAATCAATCATAAAGAATCATATCAGATAAAAATATTTATTTAATGAATGTTGAGAAAGAGTGCATAGATATCTTCTGAATTTAGTCTGTAAACTGTTCTTTGTAGTTTAAGGGTGGACATGTTGTTTAAATTTTTTGATTATTTTGAATTGTTTGCTTTCTTTTCATTTTGTAGGCAAACTTTATGATGGATTCCAAAGAAAATGTTGTGGTGAAAATTTGATTGATGAACTGGAAGTTTGTTGTGGTGATAACAAGCAAGGTTCCTCCTACACCTATTCAGCAGGGTACCAGTGTTGTAATACAGAATATGTTGATAATGCCACTTCACTATGTTGTACAGCTGATACTGGTCACCAAAAGGTAAAAGTTGAATTATGTTTCATGGAAAACTAATCAATTCATTTCTTTTTGAATTAAGATTAGAAGAAGAAGAAGATACTTTATTTCCATCAATATCAATCAATCAAGGAGCATAATATAATATCATTATAATATTATTTTACAAATATAATAAACAATACAGTATACATAGTTACAAACACAAATAAGAAACAACAGTTTTCACAGATATATAAAACCTCTGTCTCAGGCACACCTCTAGAAAGTAACAAAAAGAATTCTGTGAGTAGGCTAAATATATCTAGCTTAACTGCAGGAGGCATATATACGTATATGTATTGGATTAGTGTAAATGTAAATATACTTAAAAATTTGTCCAAAAAAAAAAATTTGAGAGTTTTTGTTGATTGTTTTCTTTTAACATATTTTGTCATAATTTTGTGTCATTTTGAACTTGCATTCCAAAATAATTGTATAATCATTTTATAAACAAATTTAGTACAAAATTGTCCTCTTGTAAGCCCTTAGAGTGTTGTGCCTTTTTTACAGATATTCAGTTTTTCAAATGTCCCCTGTGGTAAATAAATTTGTTTTGAATAAAAACAAATATTTTATGCCCTGTTTTGGATAGTAAGGAATACATTATTTTTTCTGGTTTGTGCGTCTGTACTTCTCTTATTCCATCAATCCCAAATCAGGTGAAAATTTTTGGTTTTGGTAGTTTTACCATGAATTTGTGGTTACACCAACTTGAAACTTAGTACACATGATCATTCAAATGTGAACTTTATAAATTATGTGCCAAATTACAGCTTTTAGAATTTCACTATTCACAGAACATGGAAATGTGATAGTGAAAGTGTGGCAGGGTGTCCTATAGATACATACTCTTGTTTCTCTAATTCTTACCTGATTTATCCTTTTCCTGACATGTTGATTATTTTTATTTAATCAACGTGTGGTTCTTTTGATCTCAGTTCTTCAATGGTCATATTTTCTTGCTTTCCTCCAAATTTCCTATTGTGACATCATGAAAAAGGCGACCATGCCTGATGATGTCACATGGAAAGAACACATCTTTTTGCAGATCATTCGAAAAAAAGGATTAAGATTGTCTGTATATCGTCTTAAAATCATTAAAGAAACAGATTCCACCACCAAATCTTGTGCAATACAATATTTATCCACTCTGGACAGTTAAATTTTAAATAATTAAAAGATTCAGCGAGCCTTGCGTTTTAAATTTGAAAATTTAACTATCTCGAGCGAATAAATATTGTATTACACTAGATGCAGTGGTAGAATCTATATTTATCAACTTTTCAAACTATTTTGTGAATTAAATATTTGATATTATTTTATTTTAGGTTCACATTTACCCTGATGAGAGCAGTAAAGAGAATGCTAATGAGAAATGTTGTGGACTAGAAAAGATCTCTAAGACGTTAAGTTGCTGTAATAATGGCCCATATAATCCTCAGACCCATGTGTGTGCAGATATTTCACAGGATCAAATTGGTATGTTTACATGATATAAATTCTTTGCATTGAATTAACAGTTTGATAAAGACAAAATGGAATAACTTAAGCATATTTTATAACCAGACAAATTATTCAGTATTTCATATGTTCAGTTACAGATGAAACCATACTACAAATTTATATTATTTTTATTTAATCAATTGTATTAAGTTTTCATGTACACCATATTTTTTTTCAATATTAATGTGTAGTAACTGAGTGTATCAGATAAGAGGGTCCAAGAAAACAATTATCTCCCTTTGATTTTAGATATTTGTAATTAATGCCTTCTTTGCTTCTTTCCAATTTATTTTTTGCATATTTTAAAAATGAAATTGGAAGAATAAGGACAAAAGTCTGATTTCTAGTGCAAAGCAGATATTTGCTCCAGTGTAAAAAAGTTAAAAATTAAGAATACAGAAGCTGTCAAGCTGTATTTTAAATCCTCTCTCAAATTCATTTGTCCATGAATTGAGTCAGAACTGTCAAAGTATTTTGCAAGTTGATATAATTTTTTAAAAGCAGAAAATTACAGTAAAAATCTTGTTAAGAGTACACTATTGTAATTTATATTTAGTGCTATTACAAAAAAATGTTAAAATTAATGCACTTCCTCTATTTATATGTTCTTATGCCTTATAGTGAAATACTTGAATATAAACAATTTTGTAGGATGTGGAGTAGGTAACATATGTCCTATAGCACTGTCAGCTGCAGCATACTGTGACAGATGTGATTTTCAAAAAACCACTGACAAATGTGGTGCTGTCATTGGTTACCATGATGATATCGAATTACCTCCCTTGCCAGATCCTACTAAGAACTGTGTCGTTGATGAAGAAATACTTTATTCTGGAATGGATTTTAGCTATACAGGTAAAATATTTCTATTTTAATTACTGTATGTGATAGAAAAAATGTATACATATAGACTTTGTTTTTCTATGTGTATTTATTTCCAACTTTCAACAGAATGTCTTTGAGAATAAAAGTAATATTTCAGTATGCATATCAAAGAAGGGATGTACTATAAATATAGTTTAAAGGTATGTTTATAAAGTATGCTAAAATTATTGAATGATTTATATAAATTAAAATTCAAAATGTAAGCTCGTCAATGTTTTCAACAGATACTGAATTACAGCCATATTCAATGTACCAGTATGCTGTGAGTGTAGTAAATAGTGCAGGAGAGACTACTAGTCCATTTACATTCATCATAACACAGGAAGCCCCTCCAGAACAAGTGCAGCCACCTGTTACAAACACAGATTCATCACAACTATACGTTATTGGATTGTCTTGGGATATACCTCTAAAACCAAATGGTGAGATAGAAATGATTTCATTTTTGTCTTATTTTATAACGTAATAATTGGTTTATATAAAAATAAGAAATTTGATATGATTGCCAATGAGACAACTCTCCACAAGAGACCAAATGACACAGAAATTTAGGCCATTATAAAAAAAAAAACCTTTGATTCTCATCCAACCTTTATTTTTAAATTGGGAAATAGCTTGATGAAAATAATTTGTTTGAGACTCTGAAAAAATCAGGAGTGGGTGAGAATCTAGGATATTTGTTTTATTATTTTGACCTTTACAGAAATACAGTGCATATTGATATGGAGGAAATTTTTTTTTTCTAAATCTTGAAAATTTACCAACATTGATAAAAATTTCTCTATAGTGTCCCATCATTATTATCAAGAATATTTTCTGTCTACTTACTAGTTTCAATGTATTTACCTCATCTTAGAAATTGATTGTTATTATAATTCTAGGTGATATTATAAGATTTATCCTGACAAGAGATGGAGTAGAGCTATACCGTGGAATGACTCAGCAGTATACAGATGATGCAGCCATCTTACCATACAAGTCCTATGTATATGTTTTGACAGCATGTACTAAAGCAGGATGTACAGATAGTCCACAGGTACAGCAAATTAATACCACATTTACTTTAATTGAGGACTTTGACAGTTGATGAAGATTTCCTTGTAACACATTAAACATTATATTCATGCCTATGATTAAACAACCATGATGGGAATGACTAAAGTGGTTAAATACAATCTTTTGTGGAGTTTTACTTGTGAAATTGATTATATATAGCTGTGTATATAATCTTTTGGAGATTTTTCTATTATTTCTTTTTTTTTTTTGTATTACTATTGTCTTCCCAAAAAGTGTAAAAAAAGAAGATTTTTTAGTGCTTTTATGTTTTTTGTACATATATATATTGTTGCAATTCCTATGTTACTTTTGTTATACAACCGCAAAAAATATTTGGCGTCGTCGTCCAAAGACACATTTGGTTTCCTGACAATAACTTTAGTTTAAGTAAATGGATCTCTAAGAAATTTTACCAGAAGGTTCAATACCACAAAAGAAAGCTGGGGGTTGATTTTGGGAGATATGGTACCAACAGTTTAGGAATTAGGGTCCAAAAATGGGCCAAAAACAAGCATTTTTGTAGTTTCCAGACAATAACTTGTGTGTTAGTGTATAGATCTCTCAGAAATTGTACCACAAGGTTCCATATCACAAAGGGAAGGCTGGGATTGAGCTTGGGGGTAATTGCCCCAACGGTTCAGGAATTAGGGGCAAAAAAGGGGACAAAAACAAGCATTTTTCTAGTTTCCAGACAGTAACTTGTGTTTAAGTGTATGGATCTCTCTAAAATTGTACTACAAGGTTCCATACCACAAAGGGAAGGCTGGGATTAATTTGGGGGTAATTACTCCAAGAGTGAGGGGTTCAAAAAGTTTGGGGATTTTCTTTTCCAATTTTTTTTGGGGTTCATATTTTTTTCTCCAAAATTTTTGAAATTTCAAATGATTGCACAGTATTGCACAATAGCAAGAAATCTTTAATTGTGCAGTATTGTGCAATAGCAAGATATCTTCAATTGCACAGTATTGCACAATAGCACAGTATTGCACAATAGCAAGAAATCTTCAATTGCACAGTATTGCGCAATAGCAAGAAATCTTCAATTGCACAGTATTGCGCAATAGCACAGTATTGCACAATAGCACATTTTGGGCAATATCACAGTAATGCGCAATATCACAGGATTGCGTGATAGCAAGAAATCTTCAATTGCATAGTATTGTGCAATAGCAAGAAATCTTCAATTGAAAATAAATACAAATCTTTTAACCAATTTCAGTGGGATTAATATAAGTCTTTTATTTTGGGGGCTCTAACCTTGTATTACTATTTTGGATATTGGGTCCCATTTTAAAATTTGTCTACATTGAGGTCCAAAGGGTCCAAAATTAAACTTTGTTTGATTTCATCAAAAACTGAATTATTGCGGCTCTATGACATGCTGAATCTTATTGTGCCTTTAGATTTTTTATTTTGGACCCTGTTTTCACATTAGTCCATATTAAGGTTTGAAGGGTCCAAAATTAAACTGTTTGATTTCAACTAAAATTAAATTTTGGTGTTTTTATGTGCTGAATATAACCATGTTGTTAGATTTTGGATGTTAGACCATACTAGGTAAATTAAATGTCCCATTTCAAATTTTTAAGATCTTTGACCACATTTATTTTGTGTCAGAAACCTATATTATGTCAAAAATTTGATCATAATCCAAATTCAGATAGTATCAAGCTTGAATATTGTGTCCAAACTTGCCCTAACTGTTCACGGTTCGACCTCTGCAGTCGTATCAGGCTTGAATATTGTGTCCAAACTTGCCCTAACTGTTCACGGTTCGACCTCTGCAGTCGTATCAGGCTGCGCTCAGCGAAGCATTTTATTTATCTTTTTATATACCTTAATTGCCTAAAATTATTGTTAAGCTATTTTATATTGTTTGGTAAGTTTGATTTTTATACAACTGCAAAAAATTTTGCAGTCATATATTGATATCACGCTGTCGTCATCGTCAGCGTCATTGGAAGACATTTGGATTCCCAACAATAACTTTAGTAAATGTAAATAGAAATCTATGAAATTAAACACAAGGTTTATAACCACAATAGGAAGGTTGGGATTGATTTTGGGGGTTATGGTCCTAACAGTTTAGGAATTAGGGGCCAAAAAGGGGCCCAAATAAGCATTTTTCTTGTTTCCAGACAATAACTTGTGGAACGGTGTATGGATCTCTCTGAAATTATACCACAAGTTTCCATACCACAAAGGGATGGTTAGGATTGGCCTTGGGGGGTTATGGCTCAAACTGTTTAGGAATTAGGGGCAAAAAGGGGAAAAACAAGGGTGTCCTGGTTAATGGACAAATAAAAAAGTACAATATTATGTTTGGATTACCTCCCTTACACTACTTTTAAATTATGTATAAAGAAATGTTGTATTGTCTTGAGGTGATTAGCTGTCAATTTATTTTTAGAAGTTACTATTATTTAAATGCTGATTAAGGAATATTAATTTTAGCCATGATTATGTATGTCATTTTCAATTTTAAGACTTTTATGATGTATTTAAATGGGTAATTATGGTTGCAAACTTCATTGGGAAATTTGAATTGAGATTATGACCATATCTTGAGGGAAAGATTTTTTTTTGGAAAAAGGGGAGGGGACAATTTTTTCTCATTTCAGATTTCAGAAATTAAAAAGAAAATTTCTTCAAATATTTTTTTTTTTTGCAAAAAAAAAGGGGGTGGGGGGTAAAATTTTTTTTTTTTTTTTTGGAGAGGGGTTCAATTTACAACAGTATTGAACAAAAGCAAAAAATTGAATATAAATTCAAATCAAATCATTTAACCAATTCTTAGTTCTTTGACTACAGTTATTCTGTGTCAGAAACCTATTGTGTGTCAAATATTTAATTACAATCCAAATTCAGACCTGTATCAAGCGCGATTATTGTGTCCATTTTTGCCCCAACTGTTCAGGGTTGGACCTCTGCGGTCGTATCCAGCTGCGCTCGGCAAACCAATTTATTGTTTTTGAATTTGAAATAGTGGGAACTTGGGAGATGGCCACATATTGATGAAATTTAGGAAAATTTGAGAAAATATTGAATTGATACCACTGCAATCTTTTTATATACCTCAGTTGCCTAGAATTATTGTTAAGCTATTTTATATTGTTTGGTAAAATTGATTTTTGTTTTTGAATTTGGATTAGTGGGAACTTGGGAGATGGCCACACATTGATGAAATTTAGGAAGATTTGAGAAAATATTGAATTGATACCACTGCAATCAGAAAAGGTCTAACTTTTGCAGTTTCCATTGCTGAAGGCAAAATCAACAAACCATTTACCATATCTGCATAAGTGAAGGTCATTGAGAACCACCAACCTAATGTCTTATTTTTGTTGCCTAGGTAACTGCCGCCACTGCAGAAGGGAAGCCAGAAGGTGTTGAATCAGTGTTGGCATCAGATGTGACCTCTACAGCAATGAGGTTGATATGGTCTCCACCAACTAAACCAAATGGCATTGTCAAAAGCTATACATTATTTGTGTTCTCTGATGGATCTTTTAAATCATACCAAACATTGATGTTTAAACAGACTTTGACAGGTGAGTAACATATTTAAATTCTGAACATAGGAACTTTGATCAGAAAAATAATTAGTTTTGACAACCAGATCCAATACCTTAACTCGCATTAACAACTAGATCCAATACCTTAACTCAGTATTAACAACCAGATCCAATGCCTAAACTCAGCATTCACAACCAGATCCAATACATTAACACATCATTAACAAACAGATCCAATGTCTTAATTCAGCATTAACAACCAGATCCAATACCGTAACACATCATTGATAAACAGATCCAATATCTTAACACATCATTAACAACCAAACCCAATATCTTAACACATCATTAACAAACAGATCCAATAGCTTAACTCAGAATTACAGATATAATACCTTAACTCAGCATTAACAAACAGATCCAATACCTTAACACATTATAAACAACCAGATCCAATACCTTAACTCAGCATTAAATAATCAAATCAAATACCTTAACTCGCATTAACAACCAGCTCCAATACCTTAACTCAGCTTTAACAACTAGATCCAATACCTCAACACATCATTAACAACCAGATCCAATACCTTAACACATCATTAACAACCAAATCCAATACCTTAACTCAGCATTAACAACCAGATCAAATACCTTAACACATCATTAACAAACAGATCCAATACCTTAACACATCATTAACAACCAGATCCAATATCTTAACACATCATTAACAAACAGATCCAATAGCTTAACTCTGAATTACAGATATAATACCTTAACTCAGCATTAACAATCAGATCCAATACCTTAACACATCATAAACAACCAGATCCAATACCTTAACTCAGCATTAACAACCAGATTCAATACCTTAACACATCATTAACAACCAGATCCAATACCTTAACTCAGCTTTAACAACTAGATCCAATATCTTAACACAACATTAACAAACAGATCCAATACCTTAACACATCATTAACAAACAGATCCAATACCTAAACACACCATTAACAAATAGATCCAATACCTTAACACATCATTAACAACCAGATCCAGTATCTTAACACAATACTAACAAACAGATCCAATACCTTAACTCAGCATTAACAACCAGATCCAATACCTTAACACATCATAAACAAACAGATCCAATACCTTAACTCAGCATCAACAACCAGATCCAATACCTTAACTCAACATTAACAAACAGATCCAATACCTTAACTCAGCATTAACAACTAGATCCAATACCTTAACACATCATTAACAACTAAATCCAATACCTTAACACATCATTAACAACCAGATCCAATACCTTAACTCAGCATTAACAACCAGATCCAATACCTTAACTCAACATTAACAAACAGATCCAATACCTTAACACATCATTTATAAACAGATCCAATACCTTAACTCAGCTTTAACAAACAGATTCAATACCTTAATTCAGCATCAACAAACAGATTCAATACCTTAACTCAGCATTAACAACCAGATCCAATACCTTAACTCAACATTAACAAACGGATCCAATACCTTAACTCAGCTTTAACAAACAGATTCAATACCTTAATTCAGCATCAACAAACAGATCCAATACCTTAACACATCATTTATAAACAGATCCAATACCTTAACTCAGCTTTAACAAACAGATTCAATACCTTAATTCAGCATCAACAAACAGTTCCAATACCTTAACTCAGCATTAACAAACAGATCCAATACCTTAACTCAGCATTAACAAACAGATCCAATACCTTAACACATCATTAACAAACAGATCCAATACCTTAACACATCATAAACAGATCCAATACCTTAACACATCATTAACAAACAGATCCAATACCTTAACTCAGCATCAACAACCAGATCCAATACCTTAACACATCATAAACAGATCCAATACCTTAACTCAGCATTAAACAATCAAATCCAATACCTTAACACATCATAAACAAACAGATTCAATACCTTAACACATCATAAACAAACAGATCCAATACCTTAACACATCATAAACAAACAGATCCAATACCTTAATCCAGCATGATTTCTCTACTTTAAAATGATAAAATCTTAGTTGAAAGTCTTCATGGTTACTTTCAATACTACAGTACTACAATGTTACTTACTTTTAAACTATTGTCAATAGCTTCTTATTATTTCCTTTTTACAGGACTGAAGCCCTATACAGAATATAGCATTTTATTACAAGTGTGTACCAATGGAGGATGTACTAATAGTTCTTATATTATAGTCAAAACTCTGGCCGATTTACCTGTTGGTAAGATTCATTGAAAACCCCAGGTCACATGATTTTTTTAGATATGATTCCCTCTTAAATCATATTTAAAAAAAGAAAAAAGGATTTTTATGTGGGAAGTGCAATATACTCATTTAGGAAAACATTTTCATTGTAAATTATGATTTACAAATTAGAAACAGACAAACTACTTCAGATGTATAGCTTAATTAGAAAATATAAGAAGACTCCTTCATTTTCTTTCCACACTAACATTTTATAAAAAGCACTAGCATACCTTAAAAATTCGTAAGGGTTCCGCGGAACCCAGTGTCTCGCCTACTTTTGCTGTTAATCGCAGGCTCAACAAAATGAGGAAAAAATTGATAAAAATATTCCTCTCTGTACTATCTTTTGAAAGTAAGTAGCTTCTGTCCAAGTTTGGTAAAAATCCAGGATAATTTATGAATCTAATAAATGTTTTAAAACTTGAACTGCAGACTGTATGTAATGTTGACTGGAAGAAAAACTATGTCCATTTATAAGTAAAATACGGAAAAATGGAACAAAATTTTATCAAAATTTCCTTCTAGATACTAGCTTTTGATCATGAACAAGCTTCTGTCCAAGTGTGGTACACATCCAGGATAGTTTAAGAAAGTTGTTAAAATTTGAAAACTTGAACCACAGAGTGAATGTAATGTTAACTGGCAGAAAAACTAAGTCCATTTATAAGTAAAATACGGAAAAATGGAATTTTTTTTACAAAATTTACTTTTGAATATAATCTGATGATCATAAACAAGCTTCTGTCTAAGTTTGATAGAAATCCAGGATAGTTTAAGAAAGTTATTAAAATTTCAAAACTTTAACCACAGAGTGAATATTTGTGGACACCGCCAAGAAGACGCCGACGGAATTTAGGATCACTATGTCTCGCTTTTTCGACAAAAGTCGAAGGCTCGACAAAAATGGTTAACAGATATTTCTAGAAAAATTTAATTTATTATTATCTATTGTCCATATGATTTTATCAACTTTATGCACAGAGAAAAAAAAGTGAAATCATTCTAAGTAATTATAACAGATCTATATAAGAATAAGGTTCTCAATGAGACGACACTTCAGTAAAGACCAAAGGACAAAGAGAGTAAACAGCTGCAGGATACTGTACAGTTTTCAACAATGAGCAAAACCCATATAGTAAGCTATAAAAGACACCAGGATGACTACAAGTAAAACAGTTCAAAAGAGAAAACTAACTTCCTAATTTATACTAAAACAGAAAAACATGAACAGTTATAGAAGACAGCAACAAACTACAACCACTACATATATTGTACTGATTATTTTATCCAACATTAAAACATTTGTTCTCATAAATATTCTTGGACTCACAGATGCAACATTTTATTCAATGAACTATGAACTTGTATGTTTATTTTTTCTAGGTGTTGATCCTCCTAGGGTTGTTTTCCTCTCATCAACATCAATATTGCTGTTTTGGCATTCACCAACTCAACCTAACGGAGAAATCTTATTCTTCTCAATAATGCGTCTCTGGTCGAAAGGTTTGGGCTACTTATTTATGGGTATGAAACTGGAGACAGTGGAAAATGGTTTGACCCAAGGAGAAACATACAAGTATTATCTGATCACAGGGACAAATGCTGGAAATACAAGCAGTACTCCATTATCTGTGACGATGCCAGATCAATCATTACCCTACATACCAGAACCAAAAAACTTAACTGTTTTAAGTGCAACTGAAATCTACATAGAATGGTATATGGTGGATTTTACGGGCGGAGTTATTGATCAGTATGGTGTTGTGTTAAATGCTGGTAGAGATAATGAAATAAATAAAGGAGTTGGAAATGATTTATCTGTTGTTATTACCGGTCTGAAACCATACACACAATATGAAGTTAGGGTGAAGGGTTGTGTCAAAGGATTTATAAACAGATGTGGCCTTGGACAGCCAGAATACATTAGAACTTTAGAATCTTTACCAGAAGCAATGAATGCACCAGTTGTTGTTCCAAAAGGACCAAAATCAGTAACAGTTTCTTGGGAACCTCCACTAAATCCTAATGGAAAAATAACACAATATATGATATACTACCGTGAGCTTGGATCTGATAATGAGCTATTGATAAATCG
Organism: Mytilus coruscus; assembly: GCA_017311375.1. Lineage (NCBI taxonomy): Eukaryota > Metazoa > Mollusca > Bivalvia > Mytilida > Mytilidae > Mytilus > Mytilus coruscus. The sequence goes on from CM029599.1 coordinate 72,370,335, forward strand.
GGTTCTTGGTGAAGTTACCACAATTGATCATGCAGGCAAAGATCTAAAACCATACACTCAGTATCAGTACAAAATTGTTGCCAGTAATCTTATTGGAGATATAGCAAGCTCATGGTCTACTGTCAGAACATTGGAATCTGTACCGACTAATCTTTTACAACCATATGTCAACTCTAGTGGCCCATTTGCTTTTCAGATTATATGGCAGCCTCCACATTCACCAAATGGTGTTATTACTATGTATAGGATAACTTTCAGAAAAATTTTTACTGACCCTTCTGCCATATTGATGACAAAGTCAGTAGCAGTTAAACCAAACGTTCTGAGTACAAGTGTAAGTGGACTTGCGCCATTTTCTAACTATGAAGTTCAGCTTACAGCATACAACAGATTGGGAAATGTTTCAACAGTGCCTGTTATTGTCCAAACTCAGCAGTCTTCACCGTCAGGATTACCAAAATTTTCTGTTGAAAAGATTGATACTGGGACATCTGTTATACTAAGATGGAACCCTCCTACCCTTCCAAATGGTATTATAACAGAATACAGAATATATGAGGATGGGTCTCCAATTCCACTTTATCAAGGTTTGAACAGGGAATATGAGTTTCGTCGTCTGCAGCCATTTACTGAGTACTTTGTCAGTCTTGTGGCCTGTACATTATTTGGTTGTTCTGAGGGTAATGCTCATAGTATAATAACTGCTGAAGTACAACCTTCCAACCAGCCAAGTCCAACCATTGGTTTCACTAATTCTACAGTAGTCACCATAACATGGACAACACCAGTTAATCCAAATGGAAAAATTATCATGTATGAAGTTGTCAGACAATTTAAGATTGGAAAGAAAAGAAGTTTTTCTGATCCAATTATAGTTTATAAAACTATGAATACAAGTTTAGATAGTTATTCATACACTGACACAGGACTTTTGCCATTTACAGAATTTTTATACAGTGTTAAGGCAAGTAATTCTAAAGGTTCTGTGGTGAGTAGCTGGCAATCAGTATTTACATCTCAAGAGGCTCCAGAGGGAGTCCATCCACCAACAGTGACCCACATTACAGACAATATACATAGTCTTTTTATACAATGGACATTTCCAGAAAAACCAAATGGAATTGTCAAGAGTTATAATATACAAAGAAATAATACTGTTCCTCTGACTTTTACCACTAATGATCCAATGGAATACACAGACTTTAATCTTGTGGCATACACATGGTACAGCTATAAAGTATCTGTTTGTACTGCAGGAGGATGCACAGATAGTTATCCAACAATTGTCCGTACACTGGAATCAGCTCCAACACAAATGGAGCCTCCAAGTATTACTATATTAAGTTCAACGGCACTGAACATTTCATGGACTGTTCCATCCCTTTCAAATGGTATTGTAACCAAATACCAATTATTTATGGATGATTCAGAAATTTATAATGGTGCCATGTTATCTTTTGTAAAAACTAATCTAATTCCATATCAGGAGTATACTTTTCACCTGAGTGCCTGCACTAGTGGTGGATGTACAGACAGTGGTAAGGTTAAAGGTCGACCAGATGATGATGTTCCCATGGAAATGCCATTACCAATATTAAGTGTTCTGAGTTCGAGGTCAATAGAAATAATGTGGCAAACACCTACTTATCCTAATGGGATTATAAACTCGTATGATGTAAGAAGAGATGAGAAATTAGTCTATACTGAAACTCTCTCTGTCTCTGGGATTTTGAAAACCAGTTACATAGATTATGATCTCATTCCTGGAACTTTATATGCATATGTTGTCATAGCAAGAAACAATAAAGGAAGTGTTGAGAGTTTGTCTGTGTCTGCTAAAACATATTCTGCTTCACCAAGTGGGCTTTCCCCTCCAAACCTTCAACCTTTGACCTCTACAACAGTTCAAGCAACATGGCAGCCACCTACTTTTCCAAATGGACCAATAGTAAATTACACACTATATCAATCAAACAAACTTGTGTTTTCTGGATCTCCAACAGTTTTTACATTTGTAGTTGCTGGACTAAACTTTTGGACAGAATATTCCTTTAGAATTCAGGCTTGCACAGACAAGGGATGTCAACTCAGTTCAGAATCCACAGTCAGAACATTGGAGTCCAGACCAGAGGAACAAGGTTCACCAACATTACTGCCACTAGCTGATGTAAATGGTGCTCATTCTGGAGTCCAGATATCATGGACTAGTCCAATCAAGCCTAATGGTTATATAATACATTACGAACTGCATAGAAGGATGGTTACTCAAGAGGCAATAGGTATTGTATAACCAAGTTTATTCTTTCCAATAATTTTATCTCTTCACCATGACTTATTCTTAGGAAACTTCATGCTAAATTTTAAGTTCATCTCTGATGTTGTTTGTTGTAAGTGAGCTATAGTAGTCAAATTTTGGGGGTTGAATTGGTATCCTTGTTTTACTTAAATCTTTTGTAATATTTTTCTTGATACATGTTTTATTATTAAAATGTATAACAATGTCAACATAACTTATGTAGACAATCTGATTTTAATATATTTAGAAACACTTGTCTACTGTCAAAGAATATTTGTCTCATTGATATATACATTTTGTACCCACTTTTCCATTTACTCGTAAGAAATTCAGGTTTTTTTTATGCCCAAGCCATTGGCAACTGGGGCATTACGTGTTACCCTTGATCGTCCGTCTTCCCGTCCTTCCCATTTTGTTTTTTGCCTCATCCAAATTTTATGAAACTCATACACAATGCTAAAAACTATAACACGCAGACATAGTTTGAATTTAGGCAGTGAGTCATTTACTGTTCTAGAGTAATGCCCCTTTTTAATTTGGAAAATTTCAAAGCTTGAGCGAGGGCATTCGTATCCTCAGACACATTCTTCTTTTATTTTCATAGCTTCACTTCTATATATCTTATTAAGAAAGGTGATTATTTGAACAAGGAGTCCATCATGTTTTAAAGTTATAGAAATAAGAAGATGTGGTATGATTGCCAAATAGACAACTATCTACCAGAGTCCAAATGACATATATGTTAGCAACTATAGATCACAGTACTGCCTTCTACTCCTTTTTAAATTCTTATATACCCTGATAGTTGAACATCAAGTCAATACTCATTTTGTTATGAATATATACACATATGTTAAAAAATGTGCTAAATATATACAGTGTAACTTGTCTAATCCGACACACTGGGGGACCAGAAAAAAATGTCGGATTAAGCAGAGTGTCCGAATACTCAGGTTTTTTCTGCAAGGAAAGGTATATTTTGGGACTATGAAAATGTGTCGGTTAAAGCAGGATGTTGGAATACTCAGGTGTCGGATTAGGCAGGTTGCACTGTAATGTGAATAAGGTAGTTTCTTCAATCATTATTATAGGTACCTCATACAGTGGATTGACGTTGGTATACAATGGAACCCAGTTACAATATGTAGATACCGACAGTAGGATCAAACCTTACACTGAGTACCAGTATATGGTAATATCTGGAAACAGAGCTGGAAAGGCAGAAAGTTTTTGGCAGACAGTACTGACTAAAGAATCAACACCAGAGTTTATGTTACCTCCAACAGTAGATGTAAGTCTATGTAGAATAATTTCGTAAATTTCCTACAGCTTTGATTTACAGTTCCTACAGCAATATCATGATTACCTAGTCCTCATGTTCATGTTCATCTACAGCAATATCTGATTACCTAGTCCTCATGTTCATGTTCATCTACAGCAATATCTGATTACCTAGTCCTCGTGTTCATGTTTATCTACAGCAATATCTGATTACCTAGTCCTCATGTTCATGTTTATCTACAGCAATATCTGATTACCTAGTCCTCATGTTCATGTTTATCTACAGCAATATCTGATTACCTAGTCCTCATGTTCATGTTTATCTACAGCAATATCTGATTACCTAGTCCTCATGTTTATCTTTTAAATTTACGATGACACTAATTTTGAGATAAACTAAGCTGCATAAGAAGGATGAGCAGTTTCTGCTCCACTCACTGTACTTGTCATGTTGCACAGTACAAATCTGGTCAAAAGACACATTTGTTAATGGCTTATACTAGGAAATGGAGGATTCGATTGCGTCTTTGACAAAATAGAGGGATGCATAGAATATATTTATTTTCATTCTTTTTTTTTTCACATTCCATCATGCATTTTTTTCCAGAGTAAAACATCGACAACAATAGCAGTTACATTAACAGAACCAACAGTTAAAAATGGTATCATCAGAAAATATAGTGTGATTGTTAATAATACTGTGGTTAGTATAATTATTATATTCTTAGTATTAGATACAAGTAAATTGTATGTGTAATACAGTCAATGACAATCGAGCTGTATCAGCCATCCGTGATGATATTAATATTAGTCACGATTGAAAAGGCTTTAACAAACTACTTATCTGTATGAAGTCACACCATCGATATTAGTCACGGTTTCAAAGGCTTTATTACACCTCTTATCTGTATTACACCATGTCAAATGAAAAACGTTTACTTAAGGTTTCAGATGATAAAGAGTATATGATCTTGCTTTTCAATATCACACACCAGGTGTGATATTGAATAAGCCATATGATATTCTCTATATATACAACCTGTTTTAATCTTAAGTAAAATGATGGAGATTATACTTCACCTAGCTTTTTAAATACTGTAAATTCAGAAATTATTTTGAGGTTTTATTAATTAAGTAAAATGATGATACATATATCTGATGATTCAAAGATAATTAAACTCACATTTTATTTCATTCTTCAAAAATCCCAATAATAAATGCACGCAATAATTTCTGAATTTACAGTAAATGAAAATTTGCAGTTATCAGTGAATGAATAAATGAGTAATACTCAAGGCTAGGGGGTCATCTTGATTTTCCAGTTAGTTATAACTTCACATACTTGATGATTTTGAATAAATGTCAATTTTAAGATGAAGAACAGCAATAAAAAGTAAAATTCTTTGGATATATTGGTATTTGTAAGTATATTTTAATCAAAGTTACCTCATATCCTTTTTTCATATGTTGAAGGTAAATTTTAAGTACAGCGAGTATAAGTCCACATTGTGAAAGTTAGCTCTGCATCAAACAAACATGATGTTTCAAAGCAATTCACAATTAACTTGCTGTAAGGATCTACATTTCTACTTGAAAGACTTGATATTTTAACTAAATAAGGTCAAATTCAGATACAAGGATTTGTATAGAATATTTTTTGTCATAAAAACATTTGACATTTAAAGAAGAAAACACATGTGTACTCAGTTTCAGTTAAATTTTGAAACATAATAGGAAATATATACATGTTGTGACAGAATATAAGTTCCCCCATAATATTTGTTCCAAAGAACTTTTAACATATAACAAAAGTTCCATTGGGAACTTTCGTTATATAATATTTTATCCAATGCTAGAAGAAAATTTCCTTCACAAAGGATAAAATATTACATAAGGAAAGTTCCCAATGTAATTTTGTTATATACTAAAAGTTTTTGGAATAAATATTATGGACAATGTTTTATATAATAAAAGTTCCAGGAATATTTGTTATATTATAAAAGTTCTGAGGAAAATTTGATATATTATAAAAGTTCCAGGAATATTTGTTATATTATAAAAGTTCAAGCATATTGGAATATTGGCTATATTATGAATGTTCCAGGAATAGTTATCATGGTTATTAGATAATTAAAGTTCTAGAAATATTTATTATATGATCAAAGTTCTAGGAATATATACTACAATATTCATAATTATTTTTAGCTACAAATGTATGGAAGTAAATTTCCAATAATAAAGTACAGGCATTTTCATCTGAAATTTGTGGCTATAACTTGACTAAAGTATAAGCTAAACTTTCTTCATTGATACAGACTAACGGACCATTTAGTTAAGTAAGTCACAGTGGAGCATGCAGTAATAAAATATTAAAAATATATATTCTTACCTTGTTTAGAATAAGAGCCATTGTTTAAATATGTAAAAATTTTGTTGTATTCCTCAGACTCCATTCTTCATGTTCTTTGTATGTACTACATGTACAGGTAAATGTCATGTGAGGTGAACATTAATTAAGATGTAATCAGGTGTAAAAATTCAAATGACAATCTTTCTTTAAAGGAACAAATATTATGAAACCATATGACGTTTTAGTTCCAGGAAAATATCTTATGAAGGTGGAAATAATATTATGTAATGTTTGTTTCCAAGAACTTTTATTATCCATAGTTTTGTTCCATGGGGAACAAGTATTATGCAGAACAAATATATGTTCACACATGTATCATAACAGTATGTATAAAATTAGTTGATGTAGACATAATTTCAAATTATCCTGCAAAAATTGAATTGAATGATTTTTGCTACTTCACTTCAGATCAGTAGTAGCATTGGTCTCTATCACACTATAGGAATAAATGTACCACTAAAACCCAACACACTATATAGTATGAAGGCAGAGGCTTGTACAGGTGGAGGGTGTATAGTCAGTCAAGTTATATCAGTACAGACAACAAGTAGTATACCAACAGGGATGTCACCTGTCAGGGTGGACAGTACACAGGCTACCAGTTTACAACTTAGCTGGACTTATCCTACAAATCCAAATGGAAATATTATAAGGTGAGTACAAATGTTGTTTATAAGGATGGACAGTATACATGCTACCATGTGTAAAGCTTACCTTGATTTATATTACAATTGTAAGGTTAATATAAGTGGAACTTTAAACTATAAATGCATGCTTATACATGTATTGGTGTTTCCTTTCAAAATCTCAATCAGTCATGCCATGCATCTTAAATGGTGACTGAAGCCTCTAAATTTTCCTCATCATGAAACCCCATAAAAGGTAGATCTTTTCTTGGCATTGCACAAGGTCATGTTTTTCTCTGACTGTTAATGACGTTTTTACACTAAATACATTGGATTTTGGATGTGTACTGATTGATGTTTTAGTCTTAGATCCATGATTTTTTATTAGTTTTTGGCTTTGAACTAGCTGTCAGTAACTGTGAGTACTCTCAGATCTGTACTTAGTGTCTTTTTGTTGTGGGGATGTATAAGTACCCTGCCACGTCCACTCTGTATTGTTGTTAGATGTATTTCTGCTTTGTATCCATCTGATGAGTTGAGCCCTTTTCAACTGATTTTTATAGTTAGTTCTTTTGTACTGTTACACCACTGTCCCAGGTTAGGGGGAGGGTTGGCGCTATCAAACTAGTTTAACCCTGCCACATTCTGCATGTGCCTGTCCCAAGTCAGGAGCCTATTATTCAGTACTAGTGGTTGTGGTTTGTTGCTTGATATCATATTTGTTTTTCGTTCATTATTTTGTACATAAATCAGGCCGTTAGTTTTCTCATTTGAATTGTTTTACATTTGTCATTTTGGGGCCTTTTATAGCTGACTATGCTGTATGGGTTTTACTCATTGTTGATTGCCTTATGGTGACCTATAGTTGTTAATTTCTGTGTCATTTGGTCTCTTGTGAAGAGTTGTCTCATTGGCAATCATACCACATCTTCTTATTCTTAAATGTAAGACAATTTAGATATATATATAATGTGAACATTAAAAAAAATGTAAGTGTTCTCATTTTAGCATCTTTGAAATTGTTTTTACAGATTCATACTGTATCAGAGGATAACCTGTCCACTTTTACCTCAGCCAATACTTAATGTTCCTTGTGTAATTGGTGAGGTGAAGACTGTATTTGACGGATTGGCTATACAAAGGGAAATAATTGGTCTGACACCATACACAGCATATGATTTCCAAGTTCATGTAGAGAATACTGCAGGGCTGGCTGAAGGTATAGCCTGGGTCAGAGCAGAAACCAAATCATCTGGTATGTATAACTTTAAGATATAATGTACTCATTGTTGACAGGCATAAATGGCTTTCCTGCTTAATTGATTATTATAGGGCAGATTCAAGATTGTGTTGGATCGTAGAGAGTAAAACTCTTAAATTAAAAAAAAAATACACATATGTTTCATATGTCTTAAGTTATTATCATTGCTGCTACCAGATAAGCATACATATGTTTCACATTTTATATATAATTTGTAATAACATGGTCATATTTCAGAGTGGTAGAGTTAACAAACAAATAATTTACAAGTCCTGAACAAATTTATTGTTCTACCTTTTAATCAATCTCTGAAATCTAATTCAGTTTTTTTTATGCTGATGTAACATAATTGGTTATAATTAATTATGTTACATTTCAGCTCCATTATATATTGCCTACCCAAGGGTTAACAGAACAGGAACAGACCTGGTTATTGATTGGTCAGAAAGTTTTACATTGAATGGAAGACTTATGGAGTATATCCTTGTTGGCAACAGTAGGGAGATGTTCCTTGGCATTTATACTGTGTTTACTGTTAAGGATATACCACTGGATAAAAGTAAGTTAAAGTTTGAAATTGAACTTCAATATTGTCTTATTGTTTTTAATTTTTATGCCCCTGCCACAGTGGAGGGGCATTAAGTGTTACCTTTGTCCGTCTGTATGTCTGTCCATAATATGTACCTCCCAAAATTAATTTCTGTTCTCTAACTTGAGTTTGCCTCAACCAAATGTTATGAAACTTTATATACACAATGCCTATTACCAAAAAATACAAATCAAGTTTGAATTTGGATGGTTTCACTTTTCATACCTGCCAACTATCACGATTTATGGGGATTTCTCCCATGAGAGTTGTTGATATAAATTTTAAAATTCTTTATTATATAAACTGAACACCACAAAACAGTCATTCAAATGAGTTAAAAGGGTATTTAAGCACATATATACTCATTCAAAAATATAGTAGTAGCTTATAAACACTTATGACAATATAAGAGGAGCATTATGTCTGCTTGCAATTAAAATCCCCCATGGAGATTTTGAAAAGTTGACAGATATGCCTTTTACCTTTCTAGAGTTATGCCCCTTTATAATTCAATATATTGGAATTCTATATAACTGTTATACAAGTGAGAGGTTTAGCTAGCTATAAAACCAGGTTTACTCTACCATTTTCTACATAAGGAAATGCCTGTACCAAGTCAGGAATATGACCTTTGTTTTCCATTCGTTTGATGTGTTTGAACTTTTGATTTTGCCATTTGATAAGGGACTTATCATTTTGAAGAGTTTGGACTTATTCACGTTGTTTTGTTTATCAGCTTGAATTTTGTTTGACCTTGTCATCAACGTTTTCATGATTTGCACGGTTTAAAATGGAATTTAAATTATAAGAATGACTGTAATATTTTTCTGGTATTTTACGCGGGTTATTATACCATTTTGATGTTACTCCTTTACAAATGGAAAAATTGCTGAATTTTTCGTTTCTGTTCTTTAACTTTAGTTTGCCTCAACCGAATGTTATGAAACTTATACTGTACACAATGCTAATGACGAAACTCAGATGAAGTTTGAATTTGGGTGGCGTCACTTATACCGTTCTAAAGTTATGCCCCTTTATATATGAAAAAATTGCTAATTTTTTTTTGTTTTCATTCTCTAACTTCAGTTTGCCTCAACCAAATGTTATGAAACTTGTACACAATGCTTATTACCACAAAAATATAATGATATATGCAAAGGGGGGCATCATCTGTGTCCAATTGTCATTCTCCATTTATTTATAATCGGATTGATTATAGCAATATCTGACAATGCAATTATTAGCATATCAAGTAAGGCAATATAGTAACTTGAAATTTATTTGTTGTCAAATATGAATGAAAACTTGTGTGCAGGAAAACTTTACTTTGTAGCTACTTATTATTTCACATTTTTGCTGAACTTTTGATCTCTAAATGAGAGAACTGTTAATGAATTTTCCTATAGCAAATCTTCCAGTAATTGTCAATTGAAATGGTTCCTGTTAAAATTATCAAAGTATATTAACTTAATGCATAGGAAAGATTTTGTTTACTTCAAAGGCATGGTTTATCATAATGTCATATTTTGATTTATACTCTTTGTTTACTTCAGATTCAGAATTTACTTTAAGGCTGGTAACAGATTATGGTTCTGTAGAATCACCAGTATTTATGTATGACCCTATAAATACAGGTAACAAAAACATTTTCATGGGATATATTATATGGTTAAACTATTATAAATGTGATGATAGTGCTTTATAGTTACTGAAACATGTTGATCAACAACTATAACTATAATATTAACAGTCAGTTGTATTATCCTAACCCTTCATATCATTTAGATGTTATATACATTTAGAATTTTAGATCCTTGGTAATGTTAAAGGGACTCATCAAATTCTAATTCTAAAGAGAAAATGAAGAAAACCATTGACTGAAATGTATATTCTTTTTTGGAAATTGATTTAATTTTTCTTTACAACAAAAAAATCATGTATGATATAGATTATATTTATCAGAATGTATTAATGATTACAGGCACAACAACAGTTCTAGGCATTATATCAACACCAGATAATACATTCTACACAGAAATCTGGTTTATTGTACTGGTGTCTCTGATTGGTGCCTTGTTGATCTTTACACTGCTAGCATGCTGTCTCAGACAGATTGGGGCTACCAGACCATACATCAGAGAAAGAAATCCATTAGAATTATCAAAGTATCCAGCCACATTTGATCCAAATGAGCATGATGACAGCTCTGAATCAGTAAGTGTGTAACCCTTATATTGTATGTGTACACTAACACATATGTAAGTATGGACAACATATCTAGGTATTTACATTAATTCGGAAACATGTAAGCTTTGGTATAATGTGATTGCTTCAATTCGCTAATCCAAATATACTCGAAACAATAAAGTGTTACATATGTTAAAACTTTCATATTTGAGTTATTTTCATTAACTTATTTTGAATTCAGGTCCCAAACACAGGGTTAACTTAGTGAATTTACTTTCTTTTAGGTGAAACTGTCTTTTGAAATAAGACAGACTTTAAGAAGGGATTGTTGGAATGAATGCAGATATATATTTATTTTGCTATATTTTTGTTACATGACTTAGTTTTATTTTATTAGTCCCCTACTGACAAAGTCGAAGGGGACTTTAGGTTCACTCCATCTGTCTGTCTGTCCATCCATCAGCCAGTCCGGCAAATCAGTTTTCCCCACTTTTTTTCTTCATGCTTAAAGATATTGATTTGATATTTGGTATATAGTTTTAACATGACCAGTTACAGATCCATTTTGAATTTTATTCCAGTCTAATGATTTTGTGCAGAGTTATAGTCCTTGGACTTCGAAAATTCATGCAAGTAATCAGTTTTCCCCACTTTTTGTCTTCTTTCTTGAATTTATTGATTTGATATTTGGTATATAGTTTTATCATGACCAGTTACAGATCAAGTTTGAATTTTATTCCTGACTGATGTTTTTGTGCAGAATTATGGTCCTTGGACTTTGAAAATTCATGCAAGTAATCAGTTTTCCGCACCTTTTTTGGTCATGCATGAAGATATTGATTTGGTATTTGGTATATAGTTTAACCATGACAAGTTATATATCAAGTTCAAAATTTTGTTCCGGTCTAATTATTTTGTGCACAGTTATGGTCCTTGGACTTAGAAAATTCAGGCAGGTAATCAGTTTTCCACATTTTTTTTCATCACGCTTGAAGACATTGATTTGATATTTGGTATATAGTTTTACCATGGCAAGTTACAGATCAAGTTCAAATAATGTTTGGTTCAAATGATTTTTTTGCAGAGTGATGGTCCTCAGACTTAGAAATCTCATGCAAATAATCAGTTTTCTGTTCTTTTTTTTGTTATACTTGAAGATATTGATTTTTAATATTTAGTATAAAGTTTAACCATGACAAGTTACAGATCAAGTTCGAATTTTGTTTTGGTTAGGATGATTATTTTGCAGTTATGGTCCTCGGACTTAGAAAATTCACGCAAATAATCAGTTTTCCACACTTTTTACATCATCCTTAATCGGATATTTGTTTTATAGTTTACACCATGACAAGTTATAGATCAAGTTAGCATTTTGTTCCAGTACAATGAACTTTTGACTGGTAGGGGACTATGTATTGCCATACAATACTCTCAGAATGCTTGTTTCTAATAAATTACTATGAATATCTTCATAGGCATCATCAGGGAGACCATTTCACACCAAGTCAAGTATAAGTTCATATGGAAAACAAAAAGATGGAATAACAAACTATAGCTTTGAGAGTGGTTACCATGAGGATAATTCTAGTAAAAGTAGATCTAGTTATCTTGATGACCAATCTGGTAAAATGAGATTATCAGATTTATTCAAAGATGATGAGGATAAAGCAGTCTGGGAGGATTATCCTGATAATGGTCTGGTAAGTTTTTATAGTTTTCAAGATCTGCAATAGAAGGTATGTGTACAGCCACTTCTCTGCTTTAAACTGATTCACATATGTAAACAATGCAACCAAGAGTACTCTCAAGAAATAGGTACCATGACAAATATTTCAGTTTTGAGATTTGGATGTGGGTTAGTTTTACTTTAGTGTCATAGAATCAGGTTTATTGTATTCTGGTTTATGTCATACTAAATAACCTAATAAATATGTACCTACTGCGTTAGCAGATGCATTTTATAAACTTTGCCAATAATACATTAAAAAAAGATACCAAAATATTGTTCAGTACAAAAGACCACACCAACAAACAAAGACAAAAAAAAATAGGTCAAAATCTCAAATGGCCAATTTGCATATTTGTGACTAAATTTTGCTGAAAATGACTATGTTCAGATGTCTGAAAAAATGAGAAAAAAATTTTACACAATTCAATAATAGCAGATGCTCAACTTCCACATATGTGTAATCTTCCTGTGAAGTTTCACAGATTTGGGATAAACTGTAGGAGTTGATAACACAATTCAGGTACCCACATTTCCTAGTCCACCAGTGCATCTGTTTTTATGCCCCCGCATCAAAATGTCAAGGGGCATATCAAATTACCTCTGTCTGTCCGTCCAATTATAGATACATGATATTCCGGCTATCTCCTCTTAGTTTTTGAGCTACAGCTTTAATATTTATGCCCCGCCGTCACCAGAGGGGACATTAAGTGTTGCCCTTGTCTGTCCGTCCGTAATTCTTGAAATTGGTTTCCATTCTCTCACTTAGTTTGCCTCAACCAAATGTTATGAAACTTATACACAATGCTTATTACCACAACACACCTATCAAGTTTGAATTTGGGTGGATCACTTTTACCCATGAGTTATGCCCTTTATAACGTTATATGCAAGCAGGGCATTATCCGAGTCCCATGGACACATTCTCCATTTATTTTGTAGGATGTTTCTACACATAGTCCACAGGATTTAGATTTTTTTCAAATATTCTCAAAATACCAGGTGTTTGGACTTAGTCTTTTTTTTGTACTAAAAGTCAGAAAGGGGGGATGTTAGATATTCACCAAAAATGGTAGTTGGACTTCATTTCCTTCTCACTTGCTATATAATTGAAAACATGGTTTGCAGTGAGGTAAGAGTTTTTTTTTGCTCCATGTTGAAGGCCTCACTGTGACTTTGAGATGAAGAACAGCAATAAAAGTGCTGTTCCTTTGCTTTTTGTGTGTCTTTTTGCTGTGCATGTACTGATTTTGTGTCATGGATGGATACCCCATATCCTTTGTTTTTCTATTGGTACTACTACAGTTTAATGTCCCTAATGCAATAAATACCGACATTCAGTCCTGCAAGTGTTGACATTCAGAATAAAAATAAAAGATAAAGCATCATACATAGTGTTAAATTTATAATTTCTTATGGTCAGGTGGGGGCATCATTTGTGTCTTACAGACAGTGCAACAATTTCAAGTTGTAATTTAGTATCACTGTTTGTCAAATCAAAAGTATTTGGAACTATACTCAGGCATATGGTAGAGCAGAGGAGGGCATCTCCATATCTAGTTCTCTATTGAATTGAGTCACATTATTCATGCCATACCCTTTTATCACTTTTACAGAACACCCCTAAATATAGCTACTTCTTAAGCAAAAGGCTGCTATTGGAAGTGTAATCTCATTTGTTTATCTTGTTTGTTTGAATATTATATATGTTTCTGTATGAAGAAGCCTTAATTTGACCTTGTACTTGTATTTTACAATTTCTGTATGAAGAATCCTTTATTTGACCTTGTATTTGTTTTTTACAGTTTCTGTATGAAGAATCCTTTATTTGACATTGTACTTGTATTTAACAGTTTCTGTATGAGGAATCCTTTATTTGACCTTGTATTGTATTTTACAGTTTCTGTATGAAGAATCCTTTATTTGACCTTGTACTTGTATTTTACAGTTTCTGTATGAAAAATCCTTTATTTGACCTTGTATTTGTATTTAACAGTTTCTGTATGAAGAATCCTTTATTTGACCTTGTACTTGTATTTTACAGTTTCTGTATGAAGAAGCCTTAATTTGACCTTGTACTTGTATTTTACAATTTCTGTATGAAGAATCCTTTATTTGACCTTGTATTTGTATTTTACAGTTTCTGTATGAAGAATCCTTTATTTGACATTGTACTTGTATTTAACAGTTTCTGTAAGAGGAATCCTTTATTTGACCTTGTATTGTATTTTACAGTTTCTGTATGAAGAATCCTTTATTTGACCTTGTACTTGTATTTTACAGTTTCTGTATGAAGAATCCTTTATTTGACCTTGTACTTGTATTTTACAGTTTCTGTATGAAAAATCCTTTATTTGACCTTGTATTTGTATTTAACAGTTTCTGTATGAAGAATCCTTTATTTGACCTTGTACTTGTATTTTACAGTTTCTGTATGAAGAAGCCTTAATTTGACCTTGTACTTGTATTTTACAATTTCTGTATGAAGAATCCTTTATTTGACCTTGTATTTGTTTTTTACAGTTTCTGTATGAAGAATCCTTTATTTGACATTGTACTTGTATTTAACAGTTTCTGTATGAGGAATCCTTTATTTGACCTTGTATTGTATTTTACAGTTTCTGTATGAAGAATCCTTTATTTGACCTTGTACTTGTATTTTACAGTTTCTGTATGAAGAATCCTTTATTTGACCTTGTACTTGTATTTTACAGTTTCTGTATGAAAAATCCTTTATTTGACCTTGTATTTGTATTTAACAGTTTCTGTATGAAGAATCCTTTATTTGACCTTGTACTTGTATTTTACAGTTTCTGTATGAAGAAGCCTTAATTTGACCTTGTACTTGTATTTTACAATTTCTGTATGAAGAATCCTTTATTTGACCTTGTATTTGTATTTTACAGTTTCTGTATGAAGAATCCTTTATTTGACATTGTACTTGTATTTAACAGTTTCTGTATGAGGAATCCTTTATTTGACCTTGTATTGTATTTTACAGTTTCTGTATGAAGAATCCTTTATTTGACCTTGTACTTGTATTTTACAGTTTCTGTATGAAGAATCCTTTATTTGACCTTGTACTTGTATTTTACAGTTTCTGTATGAAGAATCCTTTATTTGACCTTGTACTTGTATTTTACAGTTTCTGTAAAAAGAATCCTTTATTTGACCTTGTACTTGTATTTAACAGTTTCTGTATGAAAAATCCTTTATTTGACCTTGTATTTGTATTTTACAGTTTCTGTATGATGAATCCTTTATTTGACCTTCTATTTTTATTTTACAGTTTCTGTATGATGAAGATTCAGATGATAGTACCTTACCTGGATATCAGTTTGGTGATACAGTGCTATGACATTTTAATTGGATTTTAATTTATGTTTTATAACAGAGAATTGTTTTGTATCATATTTTGAAATCATTATCATTTGTAAATTATTTATATATATTCATATATATTTGTTTATTTATTTATTTATTTATTTTGTAAATGAAATATATAGTATTATGATTTTGTTCTTCATCTTTTTTAATACACAAAAGGATGACAGGAATTAGCCAAAAATACTAAGAGATACACAGACCAAACCAGTCATTAACATGACTCCTCTGAAAAATATATATATATGTACAAACAAAGACAAAAACAACAACCAACACTTAGTCCAATTAGACTGGCTTGGTACAGGAACAAAATTATTAAACTGGTTTACAGTTGTAAGCATGTACCTCCAATTTTGTATACCTAGACCATATGTTATAAAAGAAAAACATAATTAAACCTGCACAATCTAGCTACCAGTATGATGACCACTAACTTGAAGAAGGAATAAAAGACTTCACAAATTTTTGAAAGCAAGGTCAAAAAGTGCTTTCATACTACAAGAAGCTAGCTCAGGGAGCCAAAGGTGTTGGCTGAATACTGCCACTTGAGATAGAAAATCAAGAAACAACTCTCCTAACAGGTTGCCTGTCTTTATGAAGTATATCTTATTGTCCCCAGCGTAACGCGTTGCGGGGGATATGGAAATACCGGGCGTCCTTCCGGTCTTGTTAGCGCTATCACAGGTACAATTCATGCCAGATTTTTATAAAACTTATATTATAGGTTAATATCAGCTATATTTAAACCAGTTCTATAATGGTGGCCGATCGACTTTTTTAAGAGTTATGCCTCTTGGAAATATTAAATTTATGGAAAATGGACTCGTTAGCGCTCTCACGGGTACAATTCTTGCCAGATTTTTATAAAACTTGTAGTATACTATAAGTAATGCCCTTGAAGGTCTGTTTGAAATGTAATTTATTTTCTTTAACAAGATAATCAGGCCTCGTTAGTGCTCTCATTTGTACAATTCTTGGAAATATTGATTATAAGGAAAATCACAATGCATTTGCTCTGAAGCCTTCATTTCCAGGCGCGTAGCAATCCGTACGCAAAAACGCAGTTGAGTTCACATCGAAAATTTTACAAAAAATAAAAATATGGTAAATCTAGTAAGAATAAAACTAAAGTAATAAATTAAATCAAAAGCTATCTTACAAACATGTTAATAATCACTTTGTAGCTATATTCCGTTCCTGAAATTACTTTTAATTTACGGAACCAGCATTATGATTATGTTGCTGATGCAAACAATTAAAATGGTCCTCGAGGTGTCAGAAAACAATTCTATGCCTCCTTACCCAGTCCTGACATCTTTTCTGAAGATTTCAAAATAACCGACGAAAATAAATATAATGTTCTAAAGAGACCATGGACAACGATTCATTCTCATGATTTTCATGTGAGGTATTTATAGTCTTAATTACATACGTCGTCATAACAGATTTTTTTAAACAGTCCTGTCTGACTTTAGTGTAACAGGGTTGGTAAAGGGCAATTTTCGTGCATAGTGCTTGCCGTTTGTTTGTTTTTTTTTTTAATTTCTATTTAAATTGACGATCATCGAGTTTTAACTTTTTAATTTTTACGTTGTGCAAGACGGGTGCCTCGTTCAAAGTGTTTCCCCAACTTAATTATACGTGCTTCGAGATTAAAAGTGCTTATTTTCCATGCTTCGAGATTTAAAGTGCTTGTATTTCATGCTTGGTCAAATTAAAAGGCTATCGTTTAGGAAGTTAATAAAAAGAAATCGGAAATAATTTGATTATTTTCCTTATAGATTTGATTCAGATTTCGGGACTTAAAACGTATATATTATATACTTGCTAGTTAAAGGTTTCCAACCTATGATATGCGTTCGTTATAGTACTTTTTTTTATCAACGTTCATGGACGAAATTATTTCACGTTCACCGTGAAATTGTTATTCCTTCTTTGTATTTAACGTTTTTTTCTGTGCAAGTACCACCCTTTACCACCCCTTTTAACCTAAACTAACTAGCAATGAATATTATTTTAATTTAATTTAATCAAGCTCAACCCACTACCCATTAGAAAATCCAAATTCCTAAGCCAACAGTACTTGTTTGTTTTCTCTAATTAATATATTTTTTTTTTTACTAATTTTTTTGAAAGTTAACTTGTTACTCATGAAAATAAGTTTTCAGTGAGGTCATTTTAAGTCCCAGGAAATTGCGAGAATGCAATATTTTGCACCATTTACCCAGAGCTTCTGGGGGCCCCAAACCCCCTGCTGTTTGACTTCTTCTTCGGCATTGAGTACACATCATATTGGCCTAGCTACGCCCCTGATTTCTGTAAGATATTTATGAAAAGTTTTAAAGAAATTGTTTTTTTTTTTAGTAATTGCCCTTGTACTTTGGATAGATAAAATATGTGCAACGCGGGGGACATTGGAACTCTTTTCTTTTATTTATGTAGATTGAGCACGATAGATTCTTAACTTTTTTGCATAATACAAATCTACTAATATTTGTGACATATTTAAAACATTTGTTCGATCTATGTTGCGATGTCTGCTTATGTGTTAGCAACACCTTATAGTAGCTTCAACATTCATAGTTACTCTTACGAAACAAGCTTACATACAAAATATAATTTATCATTAATAAAAAAGGTTACTTTGAAGTAGTTTAATGATGTGTAAACTTGGCTGTTTCACACACTTACTGAATTAAGTCCATTTTTAGCTGTGTAGGAATTCATACTTGTGATGTCATGGGTTTATACATATATAATTTTTTGGGTTGCCATGACCTCACCATTGAAATAAGACTTTGCATACAACATTGGAATTCTAGTGTAAAAGAGCATGATTTCCCTTACAAAGTTACTAAAGTTGATCAAACCCACTCAGTAAGCAACCATTTTACCAACTGGGCTAACAGGATACTGAATTTATACATTTAATGGATAGATTGTTAGTCTTTGACATCCGTTTAGCACTCTTGGCTATATCTTGGTGGCCAGTTTTATTGGTGGAGGAAGCTGGACAACAACTGACCTTCAGAATGAAAACTGGCAATCCTAGTACAATTAAGATCAGAGTTCAAAGCACCTTGCCACAACCTTATTGTCAACAGGATATGGATCACTGACCTTCAGAATGAAAACTGGCAATCCTAGTACAATTAAGATCAGAGTTCAAAGCACCTTGCCACGACCTCATTGTCTACAGGATATGGATCACTGACCTTCAGAATGAAAACTGGCAATCTTAGTACAATTAAGATCAGAGTCTAAAGCCCCTGCCACGACCTCATTGTCTACAGGATATGGATCACTGACCTTTAGAATGAAAACTGGCAATCTTAGTACAATTAAGATCAGAGTCCAAAGCCCCTTGCCACGACCTCATTGTCTACAGGATATGGATCACTGTTGAAGAACTACTTTACGTTAAATGGAGGGAGTTTCTTAAATCTACTATAGTCAGGGAAAACACAGCTCAATTCCTCCACACCTGGAAAGCCTTCATAACATGATTATCCAAATCAGATAAATCACATTGTCAATCAATGTTTCTGGTAGCTTTGAAAATCTTTATTGTTTATAAGAAACAATGTTTAGCCAATAATCTGTATTCTTTTAACTGGGCAAATAAATACCTATAGAAATGAAAGTTATAACTGGAGAAATCAAGTGATTTCTTTGCTAAGACAGATTTAACTTCATTGGCTTGGTCTTTCAATAGGTAGCTCCAACATGGTCAAATCTGACATGAGACCTTGCGGATATGTCATGCGACCCTACAACCTGAGGTCTCATTTAAAAGGACCAGTGAGGCAGTGACCTTTAAAAATGTTCAAAACCGATTTTAACTAATTGTTTTATTTGCTCAAAAGTCACCTGGTGACCTTACACAAATTTTAAAAGTGACATTGTGACCTAAGGAAGGTACACCACTGGAGCCCCAGTTAAAGATGTTCAATTGTTTTATATAATCCATCAGGAAACTGCCACTGATAAATAGCCCTTTGACACCTTTCACTATATATATTATAAGCAATAAAATTCAAAAGTATGAAATGCTGCTAAAATTCAGTGACAGTTTTAAAAATACATACCGGTATAAATACAAACTATAGACTATATATTTCTTATCTTTTATTTAAAACTTCTTGTTTACAAAGAGAAGAAAAAAAAAGTAAAATGTATAATGGTTGTCTGAGACTCTGAGACAATAAGTACTTAGACGATTTATAAAAACATTTATCAGCTGTAAATTTAAATAACTTTTTCTCAAGTGTTTTCAAAATCATGTTTATCAATTACATGATTATCTGCAAATGCTATACCCTCAAGGTCACACTCTAATCTTGGATGAATGAAAACCAGAAAACATACAGTCTTTTCTTCAATCCCTTTGACAAAAATGTATACTTAGGACCAGAAAATCAAGGCATACCAGTACACACACTTTATCTCTTTAACAGTCATGTATAGCCATATCGGTATAATCTGAGTAAACATAAACTTTATCTCCAAGTCCCATTAACAGTCCAGTATTTCCCTGTCTATCATTCCATGTCTTTGAGTATAACACAGATGGGAAGAAATCATAACTTGTTGCCATTGGAGGAGGAATAGTCTTCAAGAGTTCACGGTCTGTAAACACCATAATCTTGTATATCCTTCTTGGTCAACTGAAAAGTGTTTAAATATGGTTTTAGGTTCATCACAGCTGATATATTAAATGATAAGTAACCTGTACAAAATTGCTTAAAAAATTAATCTCCTTAGCGCATCATTTTTTTTGCTCTGTGATTATGGTAGGTAATGATCCTAACATCCAGTTAAAATATTACCAGGTATGGATGGCTGTTTAAAGTCCAGCGTCAAATTAAATTTATATTCATATTCAGAACGAGAACAAGTTAAGGTAATATGAATATTAACCCTGCATTGTACTAGACCGACATACAGATCCAGATTTTTAATGTGCTAGTTCACAAGGTAACGGTCCACAAGATGACATGTCACTAGACCTGGATACATTATTCTGACTCCGAGCCGACTAGTCTTTGCTCTTACTCCGATCCTTGATGCCATGTGCTTAGCAGAGAAGCAGCAAATACCAATATTAAAGTCTTTGGTTTGATCCAGCCAGGGTTCAAACCCATGACCTCCCACACTCAAGGCGAACATGCTACCACAAGACCAAAGAGACCTTCTACAGTCATAGTAACAAAAGAATAGGATATTGACACAAATAATCTTTCTGGAATATCATTGCTACCAAGGAAAACAGTGATAACTTATGCTGTGAATACAAATTTTGCAAGAAAGATATGAAGAAAATAATATAAATATCAAAGAAAATAGTAGTTTAGTTAGCTAATGAACACTCATATTGGAAGAAATAATAAAGTTTTTTTAAACAAAAAACAATAATCCTACAAATTTATTATTGCATCAACCAAAATGTCCAATCTTATAAGTGCTTTAATTTATGTTTTAAGCTGGCATTATGTAAAACAGTAATGACATTACATCCACTTGTGATGCTAAAAATACATATTGAGTTAGATCATCTCTTACACGAGTGTGAGCTATCAGGAAATAGGAATATCTTGTTTTCATACAAAAATAAAAAGATATTTTCCAAATGTTCAATATATATGTATTTGGCTGCACTTTAAGGAATTTCTCTTCAAAACTCTCTACAATATGTGATTGACTCTGACATGGAATCGACACTTTATAATGGATTAACTGTTGTTAGCTAAATGTCCTGTGGCAAATATCTCATGTGCATTCAAGCAAATTAACAATTAATGCAACAGGTAGGTTATATTAAGTGTGGCGAAGGGCTAAATTTCTACTGTCACTGGAAAATGAGGGTTTCTTGGATAGGGGAAAGATATTTTGATTTGCAACAGTGTACATTCAGAACCCTCAAAGAGTTGTTGCATTGGATTAAATGTTCCCATTTCGACCAGACATGCATGCATATTTGTACAACCGCAAACAGACCCCCAGTTAAGTAAAAGGTTTAACACCCATGTGAGAGAAGTTCAAAAGATGACCATGGTTCTACACCACAGTCAAAACTTTTGAATTTCTCTCTAATAGTAAACCAGGTTAAATGGTGCTTCAAACTTACTTAAATGCCATTCAACTGGACCCTGACAGCAAAACAGAAACCGCAATACAAGCATTGATTAAAGGGCCTATCTACTTGAAGAGCTAAAAGTGGTTCTTAAATACTATTCAGATGCAGATCCAGGATTTTGAAAAAGGGGTGCCATGGGGCCCCAAACTAAACAAATTTTTGGAGTGGAACAAGTAAAATGTCTACATTAACCATAAATTTAGCTTTATGATTTTTGTACTCAACTTCTTATAGTTGTAAAAAGTATTAAATGTAGCCGTTGTTTATGACATGTCAATATGACTTGCACATTAAAATCTTTCTACATACCTCCATAAACAATTTCTTCAGACTGGTCAACATGTATAGGTATCCTCAAGTATTCATTTTTCATTCCTAAATACTCTGTTACAACCTTTCTAGTTCTTAAATCCCATAGGTTTATCTAAAATAGAGAAATAATAGAGAATAATCTTTATTACTTTTCTTAACACAGAAAATTGGAGAAACAGTATTGCTACCCTTACATCTATCTATAATCCATTTATCGACTTACTCTGTGTACCAGTTATGCTGTTTCCCAATGTCTACTCAGTGGATACAATTTTGAAATTGGAAACAAATGTGATAATTCAACCCAAGTAATATGGTTTGAACTAGCCTATGTGTCCCAAAGTAGAAAATGTTTAGAGTATATCATCCCATAAGGTCTTTCAACAAAAATAAATGTAAATAAACTGTTGACACAAAGATATGTCTCGCCTGTATGTTATTTTGATAGTACAATGTATAATGCAAATGTGACATTAAAATGGCAACCCTTTGATGACAACATATTATTTTGCTAGATCACTACCAAAGAACTATTTCACTAACATTCATCCCAATAGAATTATTATATTCCGAAAGAAGAAGCTCCTAACCACTCACTTGTCAAATATTGAAATATATATATGTAGGTAATATGAAAAAACTCAATGTTCTATAAGGAGTCATCTGATACTTGTGATGAAAACAAAAGACATTCTGAGCATTTTTGCACAGTCAAATTTTATCTATCTGTTGTTGTTTTTAAGATATTAGACAATAAATGCATTTTTACCATTATGTTCCTATCCATGGCAACGAGTTGGTTGATTGGCAGGAACAAAATAAACAAACTTTATAATAAATATCTTAAGGATCACTCAGTTAAAGTTTGGTTGAAATTCGTGCAGTGGTTTTAGAGAAGAAGATTTTTGGAAAAAGTTTACGTTGACGGACTCCAAGTTTTGGGGATTTTAAAATTAAGTGCTCCTTTCATAACTTCATCTTTAACTTACATTTTTAACAGAATAATAGATACAAGTACATTACCCAGTGTTCTAAAGAATGCAAGAGTAACTAGATATAAGAAGATGTGGTATGAGTGCCAATGAGACAACTCTCCATCCAAGTCAAAATTTATAAATGTAAACCATTATAGGTACGGTCTTCAACAGAGCCTAGGCTCACACGAACAGTAAGCTATAAAGGGCCCCAAAATTACTAGTGTAAAACCATTCAAGCGGAAAACCAACGGTCTAATCTATAGAAACACTTATGAACCACATCAACAAACGACAACTACTGAACATCAGATTCCTGACTTAAGAGTAACCCCGGTTTTTAAAGCTGGGGAAAAATTCATGGCAACAAATTATAGACCAATTTCTGTACTTCCTGTTTTATCAAGACTTTAAGAAAAGCATGTTTCAAAAGATTTGTATGACTATCTAAAAAGATTAAATCTTTACACCCAGCACAGTCTGTGTTTCGACAAGAACACTCTTGCCAAACTGCCCTTATCAATATCATAGATAAATGGGTACAGGATATGAATGAAGGTAATATCAACTTAACAGTCCTATTGGATTTTAAGAAAGCTTTTGATGTAGTAGATCATGATATTCTCTGTAAAAAACTTGAAATTTATGGATTTGATAATGCTGCTGTTTGTTTTTTTTATATCCTATTTGAATGAAAGAACTCAACAAGTAAAATTGGTAATGCTCATTCTGAAAAACATTATATCAAGTATGGTGTCCCCAAAGGCTCTATACTAAAGCCCCTTCTGTTTATGTTATACATAAACAACCTTCCTATCTCTATGAAAAATTGTTGCACTGATTTATATGCTGATGATTCAACTTTACATCTTTCTGGTAGTTGTTATCAAACTCTGTAGTCAAAGGTACAAGAAGATTTGCATGGTGTTGAGGAATGGTGTAATGATAACAATATATTCATCAACAAAAATAAAACAAAATATATGATTATTGGAACAAAGCAAAAAGCAATGCCACATTACAGAGAGAGTTGTTTAACTATTAACAATCAAGTGATACAATCTTCCACATGCGAAAGTCTCTTAGGCATTAAAATTGACCCTTCCCTCACATGGACAAACCAAATTGATTTGATCTGCTCAAACATTTCATCTAGGCTATATCTACTAATAAAGATTAAGAAATTTCTAAATCTAGACTGCAGAAAATTATTCTATAATGGTTATATCTTACCACCAATTAATTATTGTTGTGTAGTGTGGAGTAGTTGTAGCAGTGAGTGTTTAAATAGGATATTAAAATTACAAAAGAGAGCTGCTAGAATAATACTAGAAACAGACCCTTTTGCTCCTTCCGAGCCCTTATTCAAACACTTAAACTGGATGACAGTTGAACAGAGAATAAAATATCACAAGTTTGTGATGACATTTAAGTGCATCAATGATGCCCCATCATATCTTACTAGCATTTCATACCCTTGAGAAATGCTATTCAAGGAAATCTCATACTCAAGAAATCTTTTATGTATTCTGGACCATTCTTCCTAAACCATTAAGAAAATAGAATTGATCAAGAAATCTTTTATGTATTCTGGACCATTCTTCATGTTCTTGTGGAATAATTTGCCAATACCATTAAGAAATATTACAAATGTTAATTCTTTTAAATACAAAATAACAGATCATTTATTGAAATCAACCTGTTGAAAAAAAAATATTGAATACTGATTATGTCATGATGTTTATTTTTTCATAACATCTTATCAAGTTGTATTGAACATTATCACCATACTTGACTTTTATACTTATGTATGCCATGCATATGTTTGCATTTTGTTTATGCTTTTCTATGATGAGGGCCTCATGGAAGATTAGTTATATAGCTAACTGTGTAACCCTCTTAAAATAAAGTATTGTTATGGCAATAGCTCACATGGCCCTTTGGGTCTAGTTGAGCTAAAAAGTACAAAGTGGTACTTTAATCCTATTATTTTATTTAAGAAATAATTCTTTCATGCCATACTTTATGCTCATTTTAACAAGGGTAGACATTATATTTGTCAATATCTTTATACCGAGCGTTAGCAAGGTGTAAAATATTGACAAATATAATGCCTACCCATGTTAAAATTAGTGTAAAACATGGTATGATAGAATTATTTCGATTCTGATAGGAAAATTAGAACTTTTGTACTTCGAAGCGGACCTATAATACATGTTCAAAAGGCAGCCATTTTGATTTGATGAACCAAAAACGTTATAGAAAATCAACAGTTCCACGATAAAAAAATTAACATATATATGTAAACTTACTTTTAGAATGATTTTAATTACTTTCCTAGCGAGCAACACCAACAAAAAGATCCATTTGGATCTCCGGCGTTGTTCAAAATACAACTGACGTTGCAATTTCAATTGTGACGTCAATCACGTGCAGCCCATATTTTATTGTAATTAGAGCATGGCTTTGTTTCCAAAGCGAAAGAAGCACGTCATATTAGAATTATTT
Source organism: Mytilus coruscus (assembly GCA_017311375.1). NCBI lineage: Eukaryota > Metazoa > Mollusca > Bivalvia > Mytilida > Mytilidae > Mytilus > Mytilus coruscus. The sequence continues at coordinate 72,396,028 of CM029599.1, forward strand.
TTATAACATTGGCAATGTTGGTTATTTCCATGAAAAACAGATAACAGCATCAGAATGATGATTTTTGACTACTATTATATAGGGTACCGTATGTAAATACATGTACTATGTTCTACAATGATGTCAATAATGTTCGCCAGGTAGTTATGCAGCTTTTGAGGACCAGATATCGTGAGAAAGAATTAGAAAAAAAGAAGTTTATATGTGACCATCTTGTCTATTTTTAAATCACGGCATGAGATTTACACCTACAAGGAAAATGTTAACAGATGAATTTGATTGAATGTACTGTATGAATATCTAAATGTATGCTCTTTTTAATTTTAATTTTTTACCTGTCCTTTCACGTCACTGGCCAATAGGTGGACATCATTTTGTAGTAACTGTAATCCACAGACACTAGAAGACTGAGTCAGCTGATTGACAGCATATGTTGATATACTTCGTAGGTCATGGGTGAAAATCTGACTGTTCCTTGTACCACTATACAAACAGTTCCCATTCTGTAATATACATGTACATTTATACATGTTGTAGAATATCATTCATCCTATTTTTGAAGTACATTATACATGTACATGTAATTTTAATATCATATTTAAAAGCATTTTTAAAAGTAAAATTAATTTAGTTCTAATTGTTACAGATCTATAAAGGGTACAAGATCGTTTGTTAAATTTTAAGGCAAGTAAATTTTTTGGGGTAAAACTGACAAAATGACTGATTGGGTGTTTGATGTGTTCCTATTTCATAGGATTGGAAAAAACACTGTTTCTCTGAAATAATAGCATGACATTTACAATACGTTCTATTATAAAAATCTATTCAGATATATAGCATCATGGTAAAAAATATAGCACTACAATACCATGGTGCTATAAGGTCCTAGGTAAAACACTGATTATTGTCAAATGCAATTTGATGACCTCAAGGTGTGTATATTTTTTTTTTTTACTTTCCATTGCTAAGATGTTGGTTTACTAAAATCTATGTCACATTTTTCTCATATTCATATTTACATGTATGTATTTGATATTTAAATTTTATCAATGCATTGAATCCCAATTAAGAACAGAAAAGTAAACCTAATGTATAGATTTAAAGTAACTTAATGCAATAAATTTTCAAACAACTTTAAATCCATGCATATAATCTTTCTGTTATTCTTCACACACAAAAAATAAAATAGACAGTGTTAACTATGAGTATACCTGTTTTGAGAAAACTTGACAAAGTACATCACTATTGTGGGTATTTATTTCCCAAAGTCTCCTGGTTTGAACATCTAATAGTAATCCACATTTCTCACTCCCAACACTAAATTGGTTTGCATGTTTGTTCCAGGCACAAGTCCATGTTGCTTTTTGGCCAAGGGAATATACTTCATATCTACTGGAGCCCTCACCAAACCCTTTGATAAAGACTAAACTTTCTGGGGTACCAGTATAAACCATTCCTGTATATAACACACTGTCTTTGTCAATGAGACTCATACTTGAGATTTTGACAGCGGACTGGTAGTAACGACAACTAGGAAATGGATCTATTGATAAAGACAATCTGTCCTTTTGATTAGAACTGGGTTTATCTGATAATTTTAACCACAGAATTCTCTGGATCATGGAGTCTTTTAGTGAAAATAATCCAATGATATGTTTATTATCAATCATTTCAAGCTGTGTGGCATTCTCAAGTCTTTCAAGCCAATCTCTTCTTATATCTGAATAGATCTGAATTCTAGTTTGTGGGGTTGTATTCAAGTTCTTTAACCTAATTTTATGTATAGTGTGATCCAACTGCCTCCTTGATAAAAGACCTTGCTGAAAATTACAGGTCACACAAGGAAGACAATTATCATAGACAGAGAGCTGATGTCTTCTTGGAGTTTCTGTCCTAGGTTTTACCAGATTCAGCAAATCAGATTTTCTTGCTTCTTCTTTTTCTTTCATTTTAATGGCCTCCTTGGTAACTGCTTTGCCAATGCAACTATTGTTTGGCAAAATTTTAAAATATTTCTTCTTTTCTTTATCATAATAAAATCCAGGAAGCTGTAGATATTGTTAAGGCATAAAAACATGAATGAAGGATTTTTCTTCTCAAATGGTATTAAGTTGTTGTATTCAAATACTTTATCTGTTAGTCTTTTAACTAAAAGTGTTGCTTAAAAAATTACTGCTACTTTCAGATGAGACTAAAAGTTAGGTTATTTTTTTCATGAATAATATTTTTAAAAAATATTTCTGCAATGTTCCATTGTTTTCATCAAATGTAAACAAAATGGTGCATTACATTATTTTGCCAAATTTCATTCAGACTAGCTAGTAATGAAGTACATACAATTTCCAATAGAGGTCCAATGCTAAGGAGTCAGAATGAATGCATTTTGTTCACTAGACATGCCATACATTCAGAATCAAATAAGAATTTTTTTTAAGCACACCACATCAATACTATCAATTTCAAAAATATTTGGATTCAAATCATTTAATGTAACTGTAATGCAAAATAAATGAGAACATAAGTTACATATCTAGATCTATCAAAATAAATAATATGACCAAAATGAAATGTTTTTCTTTTTTTAATGTTATTGCATCTCTGTACAAATGTTATATATGCATTGGCTGTTTGATAATAAAAAATAGAGCCTTTTGATCATTATTCCTATTATATTTGATCAAATTTGGCTTTGCAGTACATACATGTATACAAGATGAGAAGTACACACGTAATTTGAAAACTTACCAATCTAAATCTGGAATATGATTTTTTCAAAAAGGAAAAATAAGGAACTTTATATTAAGGACATTTGGATCAAACAGGCAAAGTAGTTTTTGCAGAAAAAACTTAAAATATGGAAAGTTAATGTATGATGATAGAAACAAACTGATCAATGATAATAACTAACACTGGCCCTTTGTTTAAAAATTGCACAGAATTGCACTTAGAATCTATACAATGCTTATTACTTTTAAAAGGATATCAGGCATGTCTTGTTTTTCTCTACTTTTATCTTCTGGAAGTTTTGTGGAACAGCTTCTGTGGTTATTCTGATGTTTGTTTTGTGATGAACTTCGGGGAGAAATGAGAGAATTTTCAGAAAAATAAGTGGAACCCTCACAACTTGAACTACAGGATGCCATATTATTTGTATTCTTCTTATGTTTTGTTTTCCATCTTGATGATTGTTTTGTCTTCCTATATTCAGCTTTTCCAGTCTTACTTTTCTGTACAAAAGTTTGATATTTTTTACATTTCTTGTCAGTTTTGTGTATCTGGTTTTCTTTCCTAATAATTCTTGAAAAAGCAGCTTCAGTCTTCACTTTGGAATTACAACATGAATTTCTTGATTCAGTTTTCAACTTTTTCTTTGAACAGGGTGCAGCTTCAGCTTTTAGATCATTAAATGACTTTTTAATTCCAGTCTCTGACCTTTTATTTTTCTTCTTTGTTTTTTGTTTTTTCTCAGACAATTTTGAATGATCTAGGGAAAGATTCTCATACTTCTTTTCAATCTGTCCTTTTAAGGTTTTATCAAGACTTTGAATTTTTTTGCTTTTCTTTACTGTTCCTTTATTATTTTTCTCATCATTGGATATGGAATCCTCCAAATGTTTAGATTTCTTTCCTTGTTTCTTTTTGTACAATTCTGTAAATCTCGATGACATAATCTGTTTTACTTTAACTGATGCATATTTTTAGTCTCTATACTACACCTACAAAATATAAGAAGTCGTAAGGTTAATTCTATAAACCCAAATCTCTTTGCAAAGAAAAACTCTATAAATTTGACATCAGAGTTCCAAGTACATTATATTGTTATGTGGATAACTGACCATGTGATGGCTTCATAGCCAGTCAAGGTTGTTAACCATACCAGTAGTGGCCATGGTTCTGAGGAAAAGGGGTTAAATAATTATGGAATCTAACAGATAGTGTCTATTTCATTTTGTTTGAAGCCATTTCAATCACTTATAACTCAGGATGGTTAAAGGGGGGGGGGTCTGAACACGGAAACATGTTAAATAAAAATAGCAAAAACATTGCACGGAAAATAAAAATCAGGAAAAACGAACCAGGAGAAATAAAATCGTAAATATTAAGGAAAAAAGTACTAGAAGTTATTACTCAGCCATTCTTGGAGATCATGTAGTCATTATTAATGGACATGAAGACCCTGCAATCACCTTTTAGCGTCCGCTAGTTTCATCTGATTTAAAAAATTTATTCATAGTAATTTGATGGACTTTATTACATACCATACATATACAATAGAATTGCAAAATTGTAACAATATACATCATAGATATAGGAAGATGTGGTGTGAGTGCCAATGAGACAACTCTCCATCCAAATAACAATTTATAAAAGTAAACCATTATAGGTCAATGTACGGCCTTCAACACGGAGCCTTGGCTCACACGAACAACAAGCTATAAAGGGCCCCAAAAGTACTAGTGTAAAACCATTCAAACGGTAAAACCAACGGTCTAGTCTATATAAAAAGCGAGAAGCGAGAAACACGTATAAATTACATAAACAAACGACAACTACTGTACATCAGATTCCTGACTTAGGACAGGTGCAAACATTTGCAGCGGGATTAAACGTTTTAATGGTACCAAACCTTCTCCCTTTTTCTGAAACAATAGTATAACATCACAACATAGAAAAACACACGATAAAACATCAATTGGAAGGCTTAACTCAATCAAAACGTAAATTAACACACTATGAACGAATAAATTCGATCTGTGATACCTGAAAGTAAATACATAGTTAATAAAATATTAGGGACAAACATTCAAGGCCAAAAGCAAACAAACAAGTCCAAATAAAGCCATGGCAATACACCACCATGAAATATTTAACCCTTAGAAAATAATCACTTTTGAAAAACCGGTTTTCATAATATATACAGGTAAATGAAAAATAACTTTGTCGTTTAGGTATACTTTTCTGTCTATATAAAATCTTCCAATAATTAGGAATACCAAGAAAGGTCTGTCATATAAATACCTAATTTAACACTAGATACATAAGGGGTAAATATCAACAATAAAACTTCCTGTACAGATTAAAGGAGAATAATCTTGATGTTCATACAAATGTAGTATGAAGAAGTGAAAATTAGTAGATATTCCAAATAATCAAAGCTGGTATACAGACAAGATCCATATTAATATAAAATAACAAAAAGTATTAAAAATAGTATCAACAGGTCGAATTAAAAGAAAGTACGATTTGAGAGTACTGCAGTTACTGACAGCTAGTTAAAAGCCAAAAACAATTAATGATAAAAATCATGCATCAGAGACTAAAATTAACTAAAACACATCCCAGGGATTTAGTATTTTAACGTCATGAACAGTCAGAGAAGACATGACTTGTGCAATGCCAAAAATAAATGTATCGACAGGTAGTAGGATAGTGAGGAGCTACTTCTTAAGAGATAAAAATAACGTGTGTGTGTCTCTAAACATCCCGCCTCAAAAGCAGATACAACTTAGTTATGTTTTAATTTGCTAATGACAAAATCGATATTAGTGCCAATGTAAACTATATTCAGAGATCTAATTACAATATTGGTACGATAACCCTTACTTATAAGTTTGTTTAAAGGTTCGATGAGTTTACACGGATCACATAGTGATTTCCTCGCTTTAAGTACAATATTACCGTAAAATTTAGGATGTGAAATACCATTTTAATAAGTTTTCTACAGGTACAGCCAAATTTACTAATCAAATCTTTGTATCTATGAAAGAATTTAGTAAAAGGTTCGATGAGTTTACGGATCACATAGTGATTTCCTCGCTTTAAGTACAATATTACCGTAAAATTTAGGATGTGAAATACCATTTTAATAAGTTTTCTACAGGTACAGCCAAATTTACTAATCAAATCTTTGTATCTATGAAAGAATTTAGTAAAAGTTTTAAGTAATTTATGGTATCGAAATCCCTGACACAATAATTTCCCAGTGATGCATTGATTACGTTCGTTAAAATCTATGACATCAGAACACACGGGCATACCGAGCGAGTTGGGATATATAAACACCGTATGATGGAGCCAAAGGCACATCGCCGTCTAAAATGGAAAATTAACAATAGGAAATGAAAAATCGTCTCTTTTGTCGTAAATTTTAGTATGTAGTTTCCCATTAGAAATTGAAATGTCTAAATCTAGAAAAGGGCAACTGCTGCTGTTTATGTTAGATTTAGTTAAAGTAAGTTCTTTTGGGTAAATTTCGGAGTATATTTAGAGAACTCTGGATTATTTAACGAAAAATATCATCCAGGTAACGGTAGGTATTGTTGAATGTATCAACTAAATATAACAATGATGGGTCTTTACTGAGTTTGGTCAAAACTGAGATTCATAGCAATATAGAAATAAATCTGCTATTAAAGGGCACAGTTAGTGCCCATAGGAATACCTACTACCTGACGATACACTTTATCGCGAAGCGTACATAAATGTTATCTAGCAGAAAATTTAAAGCTTCAATCATATCCTCACATTTCCAGTAAGTGTATCTAGCATACTTTCCTTTTCGTTACAGAAAAAGGCTTTAAACAGTTACAGCAAATAAAATTACAATGAGATTTTTGAAAGACCATTTTATCAAATACAAAACTTTTTCTTTATAAGATTGTGTGGAAGTGTAGTGTACAGAGTAGAAAAATCATAACTGTCAACAGAATTATAAGGACCATCAAAAGCATGTATTTTATCTAAAACCTCTAAAGAATTTTTAACACTCCAAAAATAATTAATACCATTATTTTCATAAGCTTTATTACAAAGTTAATAACCAGTTCTTTGATAGTAATAAGGAGGTAGTTAGAAGAACTGATAGATTAGTAGTAGAACACTTACTCGATGCGGAGATGAAACGGAATTTAAATGGTTTTGTGTAATTTGGTAACCAGTACATGGTAGGGACTTTCAAATGTTCGGAAGATGCTTTAAGTTGGGTAGTGGCAGTGGTATGCTTGTTAACGATTTGACTCTCTGTGGTGTGAACGGACCTAAATGTAGAGGAATTGATAATTTCGTTTTGAAGAACTTCCGTGTAGTATATGCGTCACACCACCACTACATTATTGGCTGCCTTGTCTGCCGGTACGAACACAAACCGCTCTCAAAGTACCTTGAGTTTATTTTTATTCTTGAAATGGGAATATCATGGATCCTATTATCAATTTCAGAATTGTTTTCTAAATGAGATATTCGAATATTATCAGTATTCATAATTTTATTCAAATAACTGTCTAAAGATTTTTATCCGATTTTCACGTTTGCACCAATTTTACAGTAGGCAGACAGGCGTCTTTAATGATCTGACGACACTGTTTCCAATCTATTATAGATGGAGGACGGTATTTGGTCCTTTCTTTAGAAAAGTTATGACCTCACGGTCTTGACGATGTTGAGGTCTCCTGTAATAACATGACCATAGGAACATATATAAAACTAGATGTTTCGCAGTCTCAAGTGGAAGGAACATTATTTTCTATATTGACGTCTGATGTAATTGACGTATAATTAAAAATCAAATTTCTGCTCGGTTTTTATAAGAATACGAAATAATGGGTTGTTCTATATTATCAAAATATGGAGGTATCAAGCTATATACGGAAGAGTCATTGAATATGCTAGACAAATTAATAAAATCAATACCTCTATTTATATATTTTAATTTAAGAAAATGTCGTTTATGATTTTCAGGTTTATCAGTACTAGGAAATAGCCTGTGATGACAAAAGGCTGTAATAATACTGGTGTATTCATAAAGCGGGCTAAAAAGAAATTTTATCACACTCCAGAATAAAATGCTCCATGGCGCAGCTTGATACGACCGCAGAGGTCGAACCCTGAATAGTTGGGGCAAGTATGGACACAACATTCAAGCTTGATACAGCTCTGAATTTGGATTGTGATTAAATATTTGACACAGCCTAGGTTTCTGACACAGAATGAATGTGGTCTAAGAACTTAAAAATTTTAAATTGGACATTCACCTATTATGGTCCAATATCCAAAATCTAAATACATGGTTAGATTCAGCATATCAAAGAACCCCAAGAGTTCATTTTGATGAAATCAAACAAAGTTTAATTTTGGACCCTTTTGACCTCAATGTGGACAAAGTTGATAACGGGGCCCAAAATCAAAATCTATATACATGGTTAGATTCAGCATATCAAAGAACCCCATATATTCAATTTTGTTGAAATCAAACAAAGTTTAATTTTGGACCCGATTTGGACCAACTTGAAAACTGGGCCCATAATCAAAAATCTAAATACATGTTGAGATTCAGCATATCAAAGAACCCTAAAATTCAATTTTTGTTAAAATCAAACTAAGTTGAATTTTGGACCCTTTGGACCTTAATGTAGACCAATTTGAAAACGGGACCAAAATTAAGAATCTAAATACACTGTTAGATTCGGCATATCAAAGAACCCCAATAGTTCAATTTTGATGAAATCAAACAAAGTTTAATTTTGGACCCTTTGGACCTCAATATGGACAAAGTTGATAATGGGGCCCAAAATCAAAAATCTAAATACATGGTTAGATTCAGCATATCAAAGAACCCCATATATTCAATTTTGTTGAAATCAAACAAAGTTTAATTTTGGACCCGATTTGGACCAACTTGAAAACTGGGCCCATCATCAAAATCTAAATACATGTTTAGATTCAGCATATCAAAGAAACCTAAGAATTCAATTTTGGTTAAAATCAAACTAAGTTTAATTTTGGACCCTTTGGACCTTAATGTAGACCAATTTGAAAGCAGGACCAAAATTAAGAATCTAAATACACGGTTAGATTCGGCATATCAAAGAACCCCAATAATTCAATTTTGATGAAATCAAACAAAGTTAAATTTTGGACCCTTTTGACCTCAATGTGGACAAAGTTGATAACGGGCCCAAAATCAAAAATCTAAATACATGGTTAGATTCAGCATATTAAAGAACCCCATATATTCAATTTTGTTGAAATCAAACAAAGTTTAATTTTGGACCCGATTTGGACCAACTTGAAAACTGGGCCCATAATCAAAAATCTAAATACATGTTTAGATTCAGCATATCAAAGAACCCTAAAATTCAATTTTGTTAAAATCAAACTAAGTTTAATTTTGGACCCTTTGGACCTTAATGTAGACCAATTTGAAAACTGGACCAAAAATTAAGAATCTAAATACACGGTTAGATTCGGCATATCAAAGAACCCCAATAAATCAATTTTGATGAAATCAAACAAAGTTTAATTTTGAACCCTTTGGACCTCAATGTGGACCAATTTAAAAGCGGGCCCAAAATCCAAAAACTTAATACACTGTTAGATTCAGCATATTAAAGAACCCCAAGAGTTCAAGAATAAAACCCCATTGAAATTGGTCAAGAAATAAGCAATTTATACAAAGTATCTTCTTTTGCACAATACTGTGCAATTGAATATTTCTTGCAATTGCGCAATACTGTGCAATCTTACGGTGTTTATATATCTCAACTTGTACGATTCGCTCGTGTATGTAACAACGTTTCAGATTTTAACGAAGAAATTTATGTATTACAGAAAAATTATTACACCAGGGTTTTCGATATCACAAACTAGTCAAAACATTTACTAAATTTTATCATCGGTACAAGGACATCATTCGTAAATATAGCTCAACATGCAGACTTCTTATCGTTCAGGTATTTCACATCCAATCTTTTATGGTAATATTCTTTATAAAGCACTAAAATGTCAGTATTCACCTCAGAAGCTAACAAAACCTTTAAATAGACTTATTAAGAAGGGATATAGTTACGATACTGTTGTCAGGTCATTAAAGATTGCATATTTTGGCTTTAATATTGATTCACTTATAGGGTCTTTGCATCGAACTAAACACATTTATTTAAAACCAGTTGTTGGCATGACACGGGTTATGCTCTTCTCATATATTTTATGATGGTATGATACTAAACCCCTAACGGAGGGATTGTGCCTGATATTCATATGATGAAGACATAATCTTTCAATCAGTTTAATTGAAGTCTGGAGCTGGCATGTCAGTTAACTGCTAGTAGTCTGTTGTTATTTATGTATTATTGTCATTTTGTTTATTTTCTTTTGTTACATCTTCTGACATCGGACTCGGACTTCTCTTTAACTGACTTTTAATGTGCGTATTGTTATGCATTTACTTTTCTACATTGGCTAGAGGTATAGGGGAGGTTGAGATCTCATAAACATGTTTAACCCGCGCATTTTTGCGCCTGTCCCAAGTCAGGAGCCTCTGGCCTTTGTTAGTCTTGTATTATTTTACTTTTAGTTTCTTGTGTATAATTTGGAGTTTAGTATGACGTCCATTATCACTGAACTAGTATATATAATTGTTTAGGGGCCAGCTTAAGGGCGCCTCCGGTGCGGAATTTTCGCTGCATTGAAGACCTATTGGTGACCTTCTGTTGTTGTCTGTTCTGTGGTCGGGTTGTTGTCTCTTTGACACATTCCCATTTCCATTCTCAATTTTATTAATTGAATATTTCTTGCTATTAGCAATACTGTACAATTGACAATTTCTTGCTATTGCGCAATATTGTGCTATTGGATATTTCTTGCTATTGCGCAATACTGTGCAATTGAAGATTTCTTGCTATTGCGCAATACTGTGCAATTGAAAATTTCTTGCTATTGCACAATACTTATTATATTATAATTTACACATCCTGTTTGGTGTGTTTCTCCTGCCATATCATTATTATTTGCTTTTAAATATAAATCAGAAATAACCAACTTAAAATGGAAAATTTTAAAGAAAAAAAGGAAAAAAAAAAATCCCCCAAATTTTGGAACCCCTTATGATTCATCACCCCAAACTCAATCCCAGCCTTCCTTTGAGGTATGGTACTTTGCAGTACAATTTCAGAGAGATCCATACACTTGAACACAAGTTATTGTCTGGAAACTAGAAAAATGCTTATTTTTGGCCCCTTTTTGGCCCCTAATTCCTAAACGTTTCAGGCAATTACCCCCAAACTCAATTCCAGCTTTCCCTTTGTGATATGGAACCTTGTAGTACAATTTCAGAAAGATCCATACACTTACACACAAGTTATTGTCATGAAACTAGAAAATGCTTGTTTTTGCCCTTTTTGGCCCCTAATTCCTAAAATTTTGAGGCAATTACCCCAAAATCAATCCCAGCATTCCCTTTGTGATATGGAACCTTGTGGTACAAAGTCAGAGAGATCCATACACTAACACACAAGTTATGTCTGGAAGTTACAAAATGCTTATTTTTGGCCCTTTTGGCCCCTAATTCCTTAACTGTTGGTACCATAACCCCAAAATCAATCCCAGCCTTCCTTTTGTGATATTGAACCTGATGGTAAAATTTCATAGAGATCCATTCACTTAAACTAAAGTTAGAGTGCGAAAACCAATGCGTCTTCGGAAGACGACGACAACGGCGACGCCAACGTCATACCAATATCGACCACAAAATTTTTGCGGTCGTATAAAAATAGCATATAATTTACTTATAGGTATCTGACCCAGTTTGCATAATACTTGATGTCTACCATTATTCTTTATTATAGATAACAGATCAGCAAGTGTATAATTTATCGATGTTTAATACGTTGATTACGGTTTTGCGTTTACCATGAGACCTATTATTTCTAAGTCGTTTATCAACAATCAGTTCATTAATACATAATTTAGAACATTATCAGGGCTGACTTTGAATTAGTCCCGGTTTACTTTTTAATGAAATGCGGGGAAAAGCACGAGAAATTAAGACTACCGACACGAAACACTGAAAATTAATAAGGGAAACACGAAGCACGCACATTGAACCAAACACGAGAAACGAGAAATAAAATGTCAAAACACGTGAAATGAAGAGGCCGAAAAAGTTGCACGAAAATAACCCTCTACCTACATTCATTCCTACAAACTTCTGTGAATGAATGAAAAAAAAATTGATATGCACTAAAGAAATACCCCCACTTCTGTGGAATACAGGGTGTGAGTATTTTGCAATAGGCTAAGGGTAGTTAAAGTCCCATAGCCTTCTTTAAGTGGTCAAATCAAAATGACAGTATAGTATGGTCAACTAACAACACATGATGACAAACAATCCTACCAACATGACCAAGTATGAAATCATTCTGGCGAAAAGTCTCTGAGAGGTTGCATTTGTACCTGCGCCGAACATATACTCTGTATATCATGTAGGATGTTTTAGGGTTAAATCCATTTGTACTACATGTATGCACTCAAAGTTCATAAACACATCTCCATTAATCCCAATAGGGAGTGTACACCGATTCCACTGTACCCTCGCAGCTCTCGAGGGGTGCTCCGTAAACGGAGGGATCTACGTACATACAATACAATATGACTAGGGGAAAATCGCCTAATTGCGGACAGCGCCGATATGCGGACAGAAAACAAATATCTCACTTTTCAATAAAATTATGAAAAATTGTAAAATAGATATAAGAAATAAGGTGTTTTGTTTGCTATTGAATCTATATTTTGTTGAAATAAGGTTATCATGTCTATTGCTTACGATTTACTTTTGTGTCATGTGATTGAAATTGCATGCTATAAATAGCTTATGTCAACAAGTTTGAAAACCAGGAAATTTTGAAAAAAGGTCCAAAGTCACTGTGTCACATTGAATACACAGTTGTTCATTTAAGAATGGCAATTTATGTGTTGAAAAGCAATAGGCATTATGTATTTTATGCAAGGAAACCTTTCTTTTAATTATTTTTACTGATTTGTCTAAATTTTGATTACAAAATAGGAATAAGCAAGTGTCCGCATTTTCACCACCGGAAATAATATGATAGCCGAAGTGCGGACACATAATATTTTGAACAACTAACACGTGCTGTGGTGCACCTATGTCAATACCATGATGGCGGAAATAAACAAAACTCTCTTATAATCTAGCATTATTAGTTTCAAACCGATACATTTATATCAATAAAGTGTTGATTTGGGTTTATTTGTTTTGGTTTCATTTTGCATATTACGAACATAATGCGTTTACAAGTCTGATTTCCACTCCAGTTGGCAACTTGCACACATCTTCAATAGGTCAAAAACTGAAAACGTTATCCCGGGATGGCAAGCCAATCTATTTCTCTTTCTTTACAGAATGTTTACATGTTTAGGACTTTTTGAAAGCAAATGGAATGAAATAAAATGTACAGAAAACAATCGCCTGAATGAAATGTCTGGTAGAGCAGTGGCTATTTGACAATGATGTTATTGGCTATTTATTTATGAAATTCATACGTTTATCAAAACATGAATATGTATCAACACTACTATGGGAAATTATTGAAAGTGATAAGGAAAATGAATTCAGCAGCATTGTGTTTATTGCTAGAAAATCAAGTAGAAGAGGTAAAGAGTTGGAAATTCTTACTGCGAAAGAGGCAGATGAACTTATTGATATCACGAATATTCTTTTGAAAGAAATGTTTTCATAAAACTTTTCAAAACATGATAGAAATAATGTAACCAATACATTGGTTTTAAAGACCTGTTTAGACTTTTGTGAACGTCCAACAGTAACGACTTTGTGCATCCAGTCATCTGTCTGTCTGTTTGTCCATCCGTCTGTGACAAATTAAAAAAACAAATGAGGCCCCTCATGAGGAGGTACCAGTAATCGCATAATCACCAAATTTTTGCCAACATAATCACATAATCATTAAATATTTGCTTTGGTAATCAAAAACTTATTTTCTTTAGTTATCAAATAATCATAAACTAAAAGCTTTGTAATCATATAACAATTCAAATGTAAACTATCTAATAACTAAAAAGTTTTTAATAAGCTCTTCCTCGTCCTCATCGTTCTCCTCGGGTGAAACTGTATCACCTGCATCTTCCATATTTGGTTCGGTAATTTTCTCATGTGAACGACGTATGCCTCACGTTTTTTTTTTTTTACCTGCATAGACGAATGAATGTTAGTAATTAATCATCTTTTGCACCTATCGTTAACCTGTTGTGTTTTAGACAATTCCTCTAAGGCACAGAACTAGGTATACATGTTCTGCACACACTGGTATCCTTTCGCCAGTCGGATAAAATCCGATGCCATTATTGGTCATAGAACGGGCATTATATAGAAAAAAGTATATATGTCAGTGCTCCAGCTAGAAATCAAAAGGGGCAGGGTGCCAGTGGAGGGCAGGGCACTTTTTTATGATAGGAAAAGGCACTGTCATTTCTTTTGTCTACGTTTCTGTGCGTATCACGAGTTCACATTCTTTTTTTTAACTGTATATGTTGTTAATAAAGATGCATAAATTGTTGTTTTGATTATTTATTCTATAAAATTTGCATTAGAACAGTCATTCATACTACATGTTCATAATACATGGCAATACACAGTCATACATCACATCACTATTAACTTAATGAGGCAAAATAAACTTACTATTCTCCCCCGCCCCCTCCTTCCAAAAAAACAACATGAACTAGACATCTCATAGTTTAGTATACATGTGACAGAGTTGTCTTATTTCAAAATTTTCAGCTAGGCCTTGGCCCTCAAATCTTTTCTTCATTGTTTGTGTTAAGGAATTATTTAGTATAGCTTCATCAAGTTAAGTTGATTTGTCATGATAGTTTAACTTCACACTATCCATTTTTGTAGGATTATAGCTTGACATCATCTAATTCATTTATGATGATGGGAGTTTTTAACGACCTTGACTGGCTATACAGCCCTCGCATGTCGGCTAATTCATTTATTACAATATATTTCTAACTTGAGAATGTATAAAACATGCATGGATTGCTAAAAGTATGATTATCAAAAATAAATTGCAATATATTTGTTTTGGTATGTTCAAAGACATTTAATATCCTTAAGTTAACATTCTTTTATAATTTTGTATTCAATTGGTTATTTTTTCCTATTTTTAATACTAGATAATATTTTAAGAGCACAATTTTCTAATAAGCTAAAACAGGGGAAGTAACTCCAAAATTAATTTCCAACACGTTTACGTTTATTAACAACTGCCTGCTTGTCGCTCACAATTTGAGATGGATGGCGTTTCTGTGAAGGCATAGTTGTATTTTGATGACTTAAATTCTATTCTAAAGTCATCAAAGTCTTCATTTATACATTCTTCTATTGTGACTTGGAGATCGAAAATGCCGACCCAAGCTAAAAACACTCGCTGCCATATTCATCAAATTTATGACAAAAAGGTACATTGTCTTAATTAAATTACCTAGTTATTAACACCTTTGAAGTCTTGTCCACTGTAATTGATTATAATGACATGATTAACCTGGGGGCAATCAACAGGTGTCATATATGTTATTTAACTTCCTGATAAGAAATCGATGAAACAAAAGGCAATTTTACCAAAACGGCACAAGGGTTTTTTGGAAAAAGGCGTCAGGACAGAAGGGCGCGGTTGAGGGCACCCAGGGCGCGGCGCCCTTCTATTTTGGGCTAACGAGACCACTGTATGTGACGAAATGCAATGAACGCCAATAGCGTATCATCATGCGTGACCACAATCTCCAGCACTACGTCTTTATTATGGCCTGTCGACTTTTGGCGGGTGCCCTATTATAGTAATCACTCTGCCCGTCTATTCATCCGTCTGTCTACACTTTCTATGTCGTAGGATAACTCAAATTTACTCAGACAGATTTTAAAAGAAATTTTAGCACAGATGCATGCATCTTGGAAGACAATATCCCGATGGAAGTTGTTAGTACAAAAAAGTTTCTGCATCTTATATCATTTAATAATTGGTGTGGTATAAGATATTTAATGAACTTTTTTAATCTTATTTTTCTCACCTTTCCACATGTATTACCAGTTCATGCCAGAAAACCATTCTCAAACATGCTTTAAGATGCACTGAAAGGGTATTCCTGAGGGTATTCATGAGAGCTAATGTTATATATGCATAATACCTGCGTTTTGAATAGCAAGAACTGTTTAAATATAAGTGTCCGCAATTTGACAACAAGGTGTCCGTATTTTAACTCCCCCTATCCGCATTTACGCGACTCGGCATTTCCGGAGGTTTTAAGAGTTTGCAATCTACCAATCAAGAGAGGAGGTCTGAAAACGCGGGAAATAGTCCATTTGATACCCCTCTATCCTCTCCTGTCAAATGCAACCACCAGTATGTCCGCAATTGGCCTCAACGGTATCCAAACTTCCGGATTTGAAAAAGTGTCCGCAATTAGGCGAATTTCCCCTATACTGTTCTTGTGTCTTGGACTTTAGTTTTATTTTGTGCCTTTATTGCTCTTATAATACCCAAATGTGTACATTGGTTAGCAGCGGGCATGGTTTTATCATTCAGTTTGAACTGACCCTCAGTTTTAGCAATTTTCAAATTAACTGAAGTTTTGGTTGGATGTATAAAAAAATGTTTATCCGAATATCTTTTTGATTTGTCAAGATTAGCTTGCATTTCTTCCTCGGTTGGTGATAATAATAGATATTAACAGACTAGAGAATTTTTCGATAATTCAAATCAAGAACTATTACCTTAAAATATTCTTCTTCATGACAATATTGCTCATTATTTTTTTCCTTGAAATATTGAGTTATTTCCCTTTAATGGTTGATAAAAATTGCAAATTCTCTTTCAATATTTTTATGTAAAGATTTTTAAAAACATTTTGTTTGTCAATATTGACAAGCATTAGTTATCATTTATTTTAAATTGAATCAAAATTTCTAGGTTTATAATTCCATTGTGAAATGTATTTACACAGAAAATTATGAATAACTTTTGACAACATCGTTTAAAATTTTGTAATTTGTACGAATCGTGTACACAAACACGACAAAGAGCACGTGGAAATGCAATCCATTTCAGTTGATAGTCCAGACGATGGATCGAACGATTTTGACAGTGACATCGGTGTGTGTTACACAATTATTTTTTCCTTGTTTTTAAAAATCTCTAAAGAGGTCAACAAATGTACATTTAGTGATTTACACACAGGCACTTGTTTCTATGTATGGGAAGAACCACTATCAACGAATTATAGTTATCTCGTACCATTGATAACTCGTACCAATGTCAACTCGTACCACTAAAAACAAACTCGTACCAATGCAAACTCGTACCACTGCTAACTCGTACCACGGTAAATTCATATAAATTCATACCGTTGTAAACTCGTACCAACTTATTTAAAGTGGGTCTCATTGGGGTCTAAGCGTGACGCAGGATTGCCGATTTTTTGTTAGCGTGACACGTGAAAGTCAAATTATTGTGCCGTGAAAACGGGAAATTACCAAAAAAATGAGAATTGCTTACGTACATAGTGTAAACGGGATGCGGGAATCTGACAAAACAGTAAGCGGGATCCGGGATCAGAACCCCCCAATGAGACCCCTTTAAATGCATTCAAATGGTGTTAAATGATGAATATATATTTTAATTTCACTCAATACCTCTTAAGTCTGTAAAAAGTATATAATTTGAAATCACAATGACCAATTTGTAGCTTATTTTTCCTTGGCTAATTAGATACAGAAAACTGTGGCAGATTGGCTTTGTTGTCTCCCTTGAACAGTTCCTTTATTTAACTTTTACTGACAACTATTTGATTTAATTTTTAATCATTACAAAGTAGTAACATTGAATAGAATTTGGTAGTCATAATTGTTTCTAAAAGGAATTATTTAATGAGAGAATTTATTTGTATTGTTTTAAAAGGTTTAAAATTGTTTATGACCAACATTTAGAAAGTATGAAATTTATTTACATGTATATACAATATACAGCTCTATGCTGAACAATACGACCATGCTTCTAACTCATTCAAATGGAAATATACAAATCTTCCCCATTGTCAAAAATCAGCTGTAGCTGCAGTTTGGCATCTCTCCATTAATAAAGGTGAGCAATTGATATATGAAATTTATAATGATTTGTCTAATGGTATTGTGACTGGTAGGCAGAATAACAAAGAATAAGTTTCTTTTTGATGCTTTATTTACCACAATGCCTTTCACATAGCATTAAAGTAATGTTTCCAAACAGATAACTGGCACTATTGTTACATAAGAACTGACACTATTGTTACATCAGATATAAAACATAAATAAAGCACTAAGTATATTGAATATATTTTTAATGGTACGAGTTTGCAGTGGTACGAGTTCTGAATGGTACGATTTCGCAGTGGTACGAGTTGACTTTTAGTGGTACGAGTTGACATGGTACGAGTTTGCAATGGTACGAGTTAATTTGCTTCCCTATCAACGTATATTTAGGAGAAGCTCCTAAATTATACATGTACGTTGATAGTGGTTCTTCCCATGGATAGAAACAAGTGCCTGTGGATTTACACCTGATTTTCATCCCTCTTTAATCTGTTAATCCACCTGTAATTAGTCTTCATATACATGTACCTTTATTGCACAAATATGAACAGTTGGAACTAAAATAACTTTATATATGTCACACCTACAATTAAGATTCAAGAATGTATACCACTGTAACATTAAACACTAAAATTTGAACAAAGTTGACTCATGCCATTCCACAGTTCCATCCTTACAAATGTTACTTTCTCAAATCACAACTGAGAATAAAACAATACATCAGGCGCGATTCAGAGGGGGTGCATCCCCCTAAAAATGAAAAATATGTAATTTATTGGTATTAAAAACAACACCCATTTTTATGTCAAAATATCATTAATATGGTCCTTCAACTATTACTTCCCAGTCCCCCACTAAACATCAAATCCAGTACATTTTAGTATATAAATAGACTGAATTTTTAGGAAATTCCCCTTTCTGGAAAATATCTTTCAATTTCCAAACCAATTCTTTATCTATCTAAAGAATACTGTGCCTTTGGGTGAACACGACTTCATATATTCAAAGGTCAAGTTCACAGCAGCAATCAACAGACTGAAAGTTTGGCAATTTTTTTTTTTTTTTATTTCATATAATATTTTTTTAGCCATACTTTCAAATATTATTGAAATAAGTTTAGTAATGTTCCTTGAAAGAGAAAAGGATGTGGAAGTATTTTGTTTTTTTCTGGCCAATATTGTATTCTTATAATATCTTAAAGTGGCATGTTGCAAGCCCCAATGTCAGCAGTTACCATCATTTGACTCATTTTTTAGCAGCTTTTACAATTTCTAGCTACAAGTCTCCCCCTCCCCCAAAAAAAAAAAACAAACAAAAAAAACCAAATCAACTAACAAAACTAAACAAAACAGTCTCTGGGAGTACAACAGTATCTGACCCAAAACATTGTTACTTCATCTATACGGATTGTCACTTAGCTTATGTGCTATGTGCAGCAGCCCCATCAAAAAAAAAATATTTACTGTTAAATAATTGTCAAACAATAAATGAGTTAACCAAATTTAGAATCAGTGCCCATGAATTTGAACTAGAAAAGGGAAGACAGTTCAAGACACAAAGGAATACCCCCAGACAAAAGATTTTGTAAATTATGTAACAATGACATTGTTGAGGTTGAAATTCATTTTCTTCTTCAATGTCCATCACTTAAAACTTAAAGGTCCAGTTTCATTTTATATTTATCTTCTACATTTACTAATTTTAAATTTCTAAATGACCAATCAAAATTTATATGGTTGATGTCAAATGAAGATCCAATAGTTAATAATATAATGATAAAATTAATAGATACATGTAGTTTAATAAATACTAGAAGATCAAAATTAAGTAATAAGACATGAATGACCCCAAGCTCTTCCTTCAATAATACAACTATACTGATTGTGTTTGCTCAATCATTATCTTTGGGAATATCCGTGTTTGTTGTCTCCCTTTTCCTATATAGTTTTAGTTTTACTGTCATGTTTTGTAATATTTCAATAAAAAAAAAATCATCACAATTATTTGTACACTTTAATTTAAACTGTAATTGTTCTGCTCCTCGGGGAGTCTTGATTGAAAAATAAAAATTATCATACGTCGGTCGTATATTTGTATCACGTGGTCGTTGTCGTCCGAAGACATTTGGTTTCCGGACAATAACTTTAGTATAAGTAAATAAAAATCTATGAAATTTGAACACAATGTTTATAACCACAAAAGGAAGGTTGGGATTGATTTTGGGGGTTATGGTCCTAACAGTTTAGGAATTAGGGGCCAAAATAGGGCCCAAATAAGCATTCTTCTAGTTTCCAGACAATAATTTGTGGAACGGTGTATGAATCTCTCTGAAATTATACCACAAGTTTCAATACCACAAAGGGATGGTTAGGATTGACTTTGGGGGGTTATGGCTCAAACCATTAAGGAATTAGGGCCAAAAAAGGGGGAAAAACAAGGGTTTCTTGGTTAATGGACAATTTAAAAGCAGCGTAAGGGAGGTAATCCAAATACATTTAAAGTATTAAAAAAAAATTGGATTACCTCCCTTACATTGCTTTTAAATTATGTATAAAGATGTTGTATTGTCTTGAGGTGATTAGCTGTCAATTAATTTTTAAAAGTTACTATTAAAGGAATATTAATTTTAGCCATGATTATGTATGTCATTTTCTATTTTAAGACTTTTATGATGTATTTAAATGGGCAATTATGGTTGCAAACTCCATTGGAAATTTGAATTGAGATTATTACCATATCTTGAGGGAAAGATTTTTTTTTGGAAAAGGGAGGTGAACAAAAATTGGGGTGGGGTAAAAAGATATTGTAGGGGGGACAATTTTTTTCTCATTTCAGATTTCAGAAATTAAAAAGAAAATTTCTTCAAATATTTTTTTTTTGCAAAATAAGGGGGTCAATATGCAACAGCATGGTGTATTGCACAAAAGCAAAAAATTGAATATAAATTCAAATCATATAACCAATTCTAAGTTCTTTGACTACAGTTATTCTGTGTCAGAAACCTATTATGTGTCAAATATTTAATTACAATCCAAATTCAGACCTGTATCAAGCGCGAATTTTGTGTCCATTTTTGCCCAAACTGTTCAGGGTTGGACCTCTGAGGTCGTATCCAGCTGCGCTCAGTGAAGTATTTTATTGTTGTTGTTATAATAATTCGACAAATCTAATGTATACCCAATACATTATAATAAAGTACACCATTAATATGCTGGTTATGTATGCATGGTGACTTGGATTGAGAGTTGTCTCATTGGCACTCATACCACATCTTCTTATTTCTATGGTGTACTTGTCTTGAGAAGTTTTGTAGTGAATTCTTGATATTCTTAATGATTACATTGTCAGTTATGGTACTGATTCTTTTAATATCAGAATCATTGTAAACAAATGACTTCTTTACAGATGGTGGTGATGAGGAAAATGAGACTGATTCCGAGGCAGGATTGACTGATGGAGGTGATGAGGAAAATGCGACTGAATCCAAGACAGGTTTGGCCGATGCCATGGCCAAAATTTTGTCAAAATCTGTACCTCAGCATAAACAGGTGATATTAGCAAAAGGAACAACAGATAGAAAGTTAGAGAAGAAAAGGAAAAAGAAAGAAGAGGAAGATGAAGAAAAGCATGAAGATAAAACATCATTAGAGAAGGTATTTATGTTATAGTATGGGAAACTGTCTGCAGCAAAAATAAATTTTACAAGCAATAAAAGATCTGCCGGTACAAATTTCCAATACTGAAATCTTCCAATGACTCTTATTGCCTTTAAATTACAATTGTTAACCAATTTTAGTGTTAAAGACTCTTATCTATGAAACTTTTTAAGATGGACAGAAACTTAAAACAGGAGAATTTGAGTTATTGCCCTTACGATGAATTTTTTGAACTTTCATTTGTTTTTCTTACATTATATTGAGAACAGATACAGTAAGAAAAACTGTTAACAGTAAAATTGATAAACAAATAATATTGTGATGACATCTTAGTGGATGGCCACTCAATTTAAGGAGGGTGGGGGCAAGGAAGGTTTTGAGAAATTTTGTTTATACTTATACATGTATTAAATAATGAGATGTGGTGTAATTGCCCATGAGGCAACTATCCATGTGATTTTTATGTATATAAGTAATTTGATCCAGGTACTGAACAAAAAGTAGATGTATTGGCCTTGTTTTAACTTTAATGAATTCTACAAGCTAATTATTTGAAAACTAGTTATTTGTTTCTGAAAAAGGAAATTTTGATTATGAGAACGGTAAAATAAATATCAAAGTAGAATATCTACTTTGAGAAAAATGTAACTGCTCGTTTTGTAGTTATTGCCCCTGAAATATAGATTTTTTCAATATTTAGCAGCTGTTGGCTGTTATCCTGAAACTATAGGAGCTTGGGTAAATTCCAAGTGGTTCAACAAAACATGATCAATGTATTTACCATGAAAATTGGAGAAAAATCTGTCGACCTGTTTTGGAGTTATTGCCCATATGCATGAAATAGTATTTTTTTGCAGTTTGGGAGCACAACAAGATCAATTAACCCTGAAAATTTTAGAAAATCTTTAAATTAGTTTTTGAGTTATTGCCCCTTGAAATATACATTTTTTCAATTGTTCACATTTTTGCTGTTATTTTGAAAACTACGGGTGCTAGGTTAAAATTTTAAATTGAAAACATGATCAGCAGGACAAGATTCAATTGTCTCATATATTTTTAATAATCTGTTTTGGAGTTATTGCCCCGGAAATGTTAATTTTTACTGTTTTTTGCAATTTTTGCTGTTACAAAAAAAATGTATCAAAGAAAGTAAAGGAGCTAGGTTAAACATGTAAATTTCAAAAATGATAAGCAACACAAAGAGTAACTATACTGTGAGCAATACAGGCACAAGTGTGCCTTTTGATTATTTATCCGCTTTTGCCATCACTTGGCGTCCGTCGTCGTCTGTCGTCGTCCATCTGGTGTAAACTATTTCAAACATCTTCTCCTCTGAAACTACTGAACCAATTCCAACCAAACTTAAGATGAATGATGCTTAGGGTATCTAGAATAAAGTTTGTGTTTTATTTACTGTTTCGTCAAAATAATATGGCTGCCATGGCTAAAAATAGAACATAGGGGTAAAATGCAGTTTTTGGCTTATATCTCAAAAACCAAAGCATTTAGAGCAAATCTGGCATGGGGGTTAAAGTGTTCATTAGGTGAAGTCTATCAGCCCTGAAATTTTCAGTTGAATCTGATAACCAATTGTTGGGTTGCTGCCACTAAATTGGTAATTTTAAGGAAATTTTGCAGTTTTTGGTTATTATCTTGAATATTATTAATGATAAAGATAAACTGTGAACAGCAAAAATGTTCAGCAAGGTAAGATCTACAAATAAGTTCGTATGATCAAAATTGTCAATTGACCCCTTAAGGAGTTATTGCCCTTTAAGGACAATTTTACACAATTTGTTTATCATGTTTTCTAACTTTAAAAAATCTTCTTCTCTGAAACTACTGAACCAATTCCAACCAAACTTAAGCTGAATGATTCTAAGGGTATCTAGAATAAAGTTTGTGTTTTATTTTCTGTTTCCTAAAAAAACATGGCCGCCATGGCTAAAAATAGAACATAGGGGTAAAATGTAATTTTTGGCTTATATCTCAAAAACCAAAGCATTTAGAGCTAATCTGATGGTGGTAAAAATGTTTATTAGGCCAAGCTCTGTCAGCCCTGAAATTTTCAGATGAATCTAATAACCCATTGTTGGATTGCTGCCACTTAATTGGTAATTTTAAGGAAATTTTGCAGATTTTGGTTATTATCTTGAATATTATTAATGATAAAGATAAACTGTAAACAGCAAAAATGTTCAGCAAAGTAAGATCTACAAATAGGTTTGCATGACCAAAGTTGTCAATTGTCCCCTTAAGGAGTTATTGCCCTTTAAAATCAATTTTTCACAATTTGTTCATTTAGTTTGCTTACTTTAAAAATCTTCTCCTTTGAAACTGCTGAATCAATTTCAGCCAAACTTGGGCTGAATGAGTTTCAGAGTATCTAGTATAAATTTTGTAATTTTATGGCCCCGCAACAAAGTTGTCGGAGCCATATAGTTTTACCCTTGTCCGTCATTCCGCAACAAACCATTATACAACATTTTTTTCTAAACGCCTTCAGATATTGGGCTGATTTTTGGTATGTGAGTTAACCATGATGAGTTACAGATCAAGTTTAAGTTTCGTTCTGCTCAGTTAACCATGATGAGTTACAGATCAAGTTTAAGTTTTGTTCTGCTCCGCTAATTTTTTGCCGAAATTACGGGCTTTGGACTTTGATAAATTGTTGAAAATCACAGTTATACAGACTTTTTTTCTAAACGCCTTCAGATATTGGGCTGATTTTTGGTATGTGAGTTAACCATAATGAGTTACAGATCAAGTTTAAGTTTCGTTCCACTCCGCTAATTTTTGCCGAAATTAAGGGTTTAGAAATTTGAAAATTGTTGAAAATCACAGTTATACAGACTTTTTTTCTATACGCCTTCAGATTTTGCGCTGATTTTTGATATGTGAGACTACCATGAAGAGTTACAGATCAAGTTTATGTTTCGTTCCGCTATGCTGATTTTCATGTTGTTTCAACACATCTTGTTTCTAAACACCTTCAGATATTGGGCTGATTTTTGGTATGTGAGTTAACCATGATGAGTTACAGATCAAGTTTAAGTTTCGTTCTGCTCCGCTAATTTTTGCCTAAATTACGGGCTTTGGACTTTGATAAATTGTTGAAAATCACAGTTATACAGATTTTTTCTAAACGCCTTCAGATATTGGGCTGATTTTTGGTATGTGAGTTAACCATGATGAGTTACAGATCAATTTTAAGTTTCGTTCCGCTATGCTGATTTTCATGTCGTTTCAACACATCTTGTTAGATCTGCAGTACATCCACTTCCTGTTTGCTGATAGTTTGAAATTTAATTACTCTTTGATCAAGGAAATTTTTCATCAAACTAGTATTGGTCTTGAGAGCTTGATACTATCCATGCATGCTTGTGTCCACATGTGTTGTTGAAATTGCAGATTTTTCAACTTTTTGAGATGGGGCCATTCGTGTCGTTCCGACACATCTAGTATTTTCTTGTACGTCAAGAAACATAGCCACTATGGCTAAAATGAAACATAGGGGTAAAATGCATTTCTTTGATTTTGAAGAAAATATGACAGATACAAAGAACATTTCAGTGGAAGTTTTAAGCCATTCATTAATATATATTGAAAAGCAAAAATAATCATTGATGAAAGATTTAAGCAAAAAATTACAGGTGAGCGATTCAGGCTCTTTAGAGCCTATTGTTTTTAATCTTTTCCCAAATTTTCATTAATCATTAATCATTCATCTTTGGGAAATAATTTACAGAATAGTTTTACATAGTTTAGATCAAAATACTAGGTTAATAATTAGATCAATCATTTCTGTATACAGTCGAACCTTGATAAGTTGAAGTCAGAGGGACCTGACATAACTATTCAACTCATTTGAGGTTCAAGTCATCCTAGGTCGTGAGGTCATCATGATGTACCATTTTAATATTGTATTTTGTGTTGCCAGCCTGATATGTTATGGCAGAAAACATATTAAGTATCCTAATCCATATGCATTGAAAGTACATGCAGTATTAAAAAATAATTTATTTCATAAAAAACGACAGAATAGACAGTTCACATCTGATGTTTACAAAGATAAGGAAATAAAGAATATGAAAGTAAATGTACTTGTGAAATGAAACAAATCTGTACAGATGTATAATTTTTCAGCTTTCTCCTCATCCACTAGCTGCTGAGGTAAAGCCTTAATCACTTTATATATGATTACAAAAGTTTGATTAGTTTAATTTTAAGTTTCAGTATTCATTGATCTTTTAAAAATTTCTGGGCTTAGGTCTATTGATTTGTTCCATAAAACTTTTCAATGAACAATAAGTATAATATATACCAATCTAATTGTTATACAAACAAACTGATTGACCTAGAACAAAAACGAAACTTAATTCTATGCACAATGAAAACATAGGATTTTAATATATGATTCATTATTTCGAACTGGAATTGTGTTCTTTTTCTTTCAAAATTTCTATTTCTTTGAACTTCGACACATCAAGGTCAAATTATGATTATTTTTCATTGAGGGGACTTCAAAATATACTCGAGTTAACCAGGATTCCGATTCAACCGAGTTCAACTCATCAGAGTTAGAAATGACTTAAATGAACAGGATTTCTGACAGGACTGACAAAATACCTCGACTAATGCGAATTTTCGACACAACAAGGTTTGACTGTATATCAAATATCTAAACATACTATTGAGGTCAAGGAATGACATTAAAGAGGAGGGCTCATCATCATCATTCAATTTAAAACTACACCCTTTGAGTGTAATTGTTTGTTGATCATGACAGTTGTCAATCATGATGGTATTGTATCAGTACTCTTATTTAATAATACAAATGACCAAACAAATCAAAAATTACAAACTAATAACACACATATTTAAATAAATTGCCCTAAAAATATAACTCAAATTATTCACTGTTCATTTCTGCATATTTACATAGACATGAGAAGTTTTGAGAACTATGTTTTAGTGTGTATATATATATAGATTTATTAGCTAATCTGGCTACCTCCTGTTTGGGGAGGCTGGTGCCTTAGGAAAGAATTGGAACAATAGTTCCAATCTTTCTAACAAAAAAATGATGATCACTTAATTTTGCAAACATAGATGTCCTATATAAATGAAGTTGCATCCCATACCAATGTGTCTGTCAGAGACAGTCAGTTGTAGAATCTTCTTTGGATTCAGTTGCAATTTCATGAGTATACCAGCATTCAGAAAAAATTAAAGGATTCTGACTTTTAATTTTTCTTATAACTTATTGAAGTTTACCTAATAAACTTTAAGATGTAGGATCATATTAAAATTTGTTTTAAAGGCACTCTTAAGAAAAGATCAGCATCAATTGCAAAAGGAAGTCCGTTTGACCTTTATTTTACTAGATTAAAGTTTCAAAGTTCATATCTCAGGTACTGTAATCTGTTGATTTGTTCCAAAATGAGCAATATCATTTGTCTGATTTGTACCTTAATGAATAAGTAATTATTCAGTTGAACACAAATCTACCATCTCTCTTATCTAACCTATAAACCAGCTGCTCTCTTTTAAAGTAATTCAAAATTTCAACAGGCAAGACATTTTTAGGGTTGTGGGGACATATTGTTTTACCCTGTCCGTCCGTCCCATTATGGGTATATAGTTATTCCGCATAACTCCTCCTACAGTTTGAATCCTAGGAAGTTTTCACTTTGGTGTCTGTTTGTACATATATTGAAGGTGTGCATGTGGTCAGGGTTTTGATTTTTATTAATATTTGCTCTTTTGGGAGATAGTTGAACTTTGTCATTTTTTGGAGTATTTACTTGCATAAGAGGAGCATTTCCAGATAACTCCTCCTACAGTTTGAATGCTAGGAAGTTTTCACTTTGCTGGCTGTTTGTACATATATTGAAGGTGTGCATGTGGTCAGGGATTTGAATTTTATTAATATTTGCTCTTTGGGAGATAGTTGAACTTTGTCATATTTGGGGTATAAGCGGTTAAATGTTATAGTTATTTTAAAATAACACTTTGCATCTGCGGGGGCATCAATTGTGTCTCCCAGACACAATAATATCTCAAAGAAAGTCCTACATTGACTTTATTATAATACAGTTACTTCAGAGTGGAGTGCGGGGGCATCACTTTGTCTAGTTGTGTGTCAAGTCTTATTATTATTTATTTTAAAATGATTGTTCAAAGTTTGCAATTAAAAATTTAAATTTGTAGAAAAGGCTATGGGAAGCAATGGCAAAGGTAAAACCTGATCCACTGGAGAGAGATAAGGAAAGAGCTTTACAAAGAATTGCACAAAGGTCTGTATTGATGTAATATACAGGTAATTACATGACATAGATGTTTGTCAATTGTGAATGCATTGGCCATGAACACATTTTTGGCATGAGGTGCAGAAAATTACATGCTTCATACACAATGTGTTTAGTCAACAATTTTACACCCATTAAGACATAAAATAAAACATTCAGTTCTTTAATAATGGAGATATTCCAACAACAGGGTTTTGCTTGGCCAAGAACACAATTTTTAAAAGAACAGCTGTCATACAAACTATATGCATTATGTCTGTATCTTATATGTTTTTAACCAAAAAAGATTTAAAGTTTAACCATGCATACAAGCATGATATGTGAAGATGTCTTGCATGATAAGTGAATGAAGCATTCATACCCACATAAAAAAGAATGCAGAACAGTTTAACCTTTACTCCATATCCAGATAAAAGTAGAACGTAGAATAGTTTAACCTTTAATCCATATCCAGTAGAAGGTAGAATAGTTTAACCTTTAATCCATATCCAGTAGAAGGTAGAATAGTTTAACCTTTACTCCATATCCAGATAAAAGTAGAAAGTAGAATAGTTTAACCTTTAATCCATATCCAGATAAAAGTAGAAAGTAGAATAGTTTAACCTTTACTCCATATCCAGTAGAAGGTAGAATAGTTTAACCTTTAATCCATATCCAGATAAAAGTAGAAAGTAGAATAGTTTAACCTTTACTCCATATCCAGATAAAAGTAGAACGTAGAATAGTTTAACCTTTACTCCATATCCAGATAAAAGTAGAACGTAGAATAGTTTAACCTTTAATCCATATCCAGTAGAAGGTAGAATAGTTTAACCTTTACTCCATATCCAGATAAAAGTAGAAGGTAGAATAGTTTAACCTTTAATCCATATCCAGATAAAAGTAGAAAGTAGAATAGTTTAACCTTTAATCCATATCCAGATCAAGAGTAGAAGGTAGAATAGTTTAACCTTTAATCCATATCCAGATCAAGAGTAGAAGGTAAAATAGTTCAACCTTTACTCCATATCCAGATAAAAGTAGAAAGTAGAATAGTTTAACCTTAACTACACATCCACATAGAACAAGAAAGTAGAATAGTTTAACCTTTACTAGACATCCACATAGGACAAGAAAGTAGAATAGTTTAACCTTTACTACACATCCACATAGGACAAGAAAGTAGAATAGTTTAACCTTTACTAGATATCCAGATATAAGTAGAATGTACAACAAATTATAGAGTAACATTTACTCCTAACCACATGGATCAAGAATATAGAATACATAAACCTTGACTCTAGATGCACATCAAACAAGAATATAATTCATTTATTGTATACTTTCTTATTTTGCTCAACATTAAATGATCAATATTATTAACCCATATTTCAGGGGAGTTGTCCAATTATTTAATGCAGTTAGGAAACAACAGAAAATATTGAAAGAACAATTAGATGATGCAGGACCGACTGAAGCAAAAAAATCAAAGGCTTTAGGCAAAATGACAAAAGGGAAATTCTTAGATTTACTGAAAGGACAAACTGTATCAAATGTATCTAACAGGGCATCTAATATGAAAACAGAAATTAAACAGGTAAAAACCTTGTCCAGAAATTGTAAGGACTTTATAATATTCACATTATTGAAAATTTAGGAAAAAACATTGTATTGAGTAATACTAGCCATGTTATGATAAGGTAGAACTTTATAGCTAATGATTTAATTAAATTGTTACCCATTTGTTAATTTAACTGGATGTTAATTATTGATTTTCAGTACTTTATCTCAATACTCAGTCTTTACCTTACATGTTTTGATGGTATTTCTGTTGAAAAAGCTGACTCTTATTCATTTTGTTTGGCCAACAAAAACAAAAAAAGATGGTTTGTCGGAAATTTGTTTCAATATCAAAAGTCCTATCTTAATAAATCTTAACTGGTACTTTCTGCAATTTTATAGTTAAGATAAGGTTGACTTAAAATAAGCTTTAATCTTTGGAAAGCACAGTTCTTATGCATTGTCTTATGATATTTAATCACATGAATTTATTAATAAAATGTATTAAAAGGGTTACCAGTTTTTAAAACAGACATAAAATTGGACACAACAAGAATGTGTCCATAGTACACAGATGCCCCACTCGCACTATCATTTTCTAGGTTCAGTGGACCCTGAAATTGGGGTAAAAACTCTTAATTTGGCATTAAAATAGAAAGATCATATCATAGGGAACATGTGTTCTAAGTTTCAAGTTGATTGGACTTCAACTTCATCAAAAACTACCTTGACCAAAAACTTTAACCTGAAGCGGGACAGCAAACGGACGAAAGGACACACAGACCGAAAACCATAATGCCCCTAGGTGGGGCATAAAAATAGTTTCATGGATTAGCTATTTCAAGAGAATTACATGATAAATATTACTAATGAAAAAAATGGATATATGGGGATATATGCCAATGAGACAGTAACCAACAATAGAAACAAAAGCCAGAATTTGTCTACTAAATGTCTAGGGGAAATTTTTGTTAACTTGTGATATGCTGACATATATTTTAGATCTTTTTTGAGCTGAAAATAAACATTTAAACAAATCATGTAATAATATTTTACACTAAGGCCACACCAAATCATTACCTCCTTTGTAAGATTCCCTGTGTGTTGTAAATTTTGGCAAGAAAAAAAGTTTTTTTACTTAAAACCTGTGTCCAATGTGTTGTGTCTTTTTCCACAGTAGGAGTTCAAATGACTAGAAATTAATTTGCAGTGGCCTAATTGATATATGCAAACTTAACTTGGTCGGGTTGTTGTCTCTTTGACACATTCCCCATTTCCATTCTCAATTTTATTAAACTTTGACATTTCACTGCAGTGAGTTAGATTCTGTTTGTTTAAACATGTCTTTATTTTAGGACTGGAGTTTTTGTGAAAGCTTTGTAAAACTTGTCTGATCCTGTGAGTTATTCACATAAAGTTATTTAATATTATTATGATTAATACATTTATTGAAGTAGCAAATATGTCTTAATTAATAGGACTACCTATGAACAGGATTTGTTGGTATTCTATATATAAAAATATTGGGATTAAAACTAGAAACATTGACTAAATGCTTATGTTATATGTTGTTTTCTTTAATTGAAGGAAAATGTATCTGATGAAGAAGACAGCAAAAATAAGAAATGGGACATTTTACGAGATGATTACATGATGGGGGCTAAAATGAAAGACTGGGATAAAGAAAGTGATAGTGAAAACCCTCAATCAGACAATGATATAGACAGTGGAAGTGAAAGTGGATGACAAATATCATGTTATAAATCTATGTTATAATAAATTAAATTTGTTTTACAAAAGATTTTGATGATTGCTAGCTGAAACATACCAAATAATTACTCTTTCCTACATATGATATAAACAAAGAAACACAAAACAGATGGCCTATGTTAAAAAAAAAAGACAGAGAGGGAGAGGAATTTGACAAAAATATGTAAAAATGAGTTTTACCATGTACCAGTAAGCCTTCAGATATGACAGGCATTCACAACCTTTTATTTGTTTGAATTTTTATTATGTCGACTGAGCATTACGTTTTCTATTGCTTATTACTAAGCTTTTATTTTAAGGAAATATTAAATAGTTGTTCTTGAACTTTAAGCTGTGAAAGTAATTTTCAGATCGTGGGTAATACGGTAACTTCCTGTCTGACCATACTTTGTATTTTCATTATAGGCTCTGATAATAGCATCTTTCTGTAATATATCTGATCTGGATCTTTAAAGTGATCAGATGTACCATGTCAGATCAGGTGGACAGATTCTTCCTATTTGATAATCCTTTAAATTTTTGTCAATGTCTATAAAGGAGTGGTATATACTTTTTATGTCAACACATGAAACTTCATGTTTTGTCTTCTTTGAACTGATGTTTTTTTATAATGTCTATTCCTCAAACTTGTTTTTTATATGGCATTGATATGGTTTTGCCACCAGTGTGATACTCAGTCAACATTATGACCATTTGAGTGTCAGAAGTGTAGAGAGAAATAGTTTATTTAGGTAAATTGTTATCATTACAAGTTCTTGGTCCTTCATATTGAATTTTAAAATCATTACCATCAAAAGATTATTCTACAAGATTGTGTCCAGAATTTGACATAATATAGTTGAGATTCCAGCTTATGTCTTCCTGAAGCTTCAAATTGATTATTGTGATTTCATGAAGCCTCAAATAGCTGTTGTGTGAACCCTGAAATATGTTTTCAAATGGTGGAATATTCAGATTTTTGTTTCAGGTGATCATGTTTTGCTCATCTGCTGCAGGATGAACAAATTACAATCACTTTGATTCAGTTGTTTGTTATTCAGTATAAACTTTTTCAATTATTTTCTCCTTCAAAATAACAGAATCATTTTAAACTTAAAGGTTTACTAGCTACGATTTACAAAAAAATTTAAATATGAATTTTGTTCCAACATTTTTCCAAGCAGAATATTAAAAAATTGTAAATTCAGAAATTATTACGAGGTTTTTATTAATGTGAATAATGTGACTCCTTGAGTATCACATTAATAAGAACTCATATTCTTATATCTGGTACATATATCTCTATGTAGCTTTTCCTAAAATAGTAATAATTAAACTCACAATTTTGTTCATTCTTCAAAAATCGCAATAATAAATGCAGGCAATAATTTCTGAATTTACAGTAATATTTTGGTATTAGCAGTCAGTTTGGTTCAATTTTGTCAAAATTAGCCCAAAAATATCGCTGATGTATTATTGGCTTGCAAGTTTATATTTAAACCTCATTTACATCTGTATTCAGGCAGCCTTTATTTTGACCCTTAGCTGGAGATGGGTTATGCATGTGCTTATGGTGTTCAGTTATTAAAAAGGAAAGAATGTAAACACTGAAAAGTGAATAAGAATGAACCAGACCTTTGACTGGTATGGTCTACAAAAAATCATTCTTATACAGATTAAATGATGATTCTCATATTTTGACATGAAATCAGACAGACCTAGAAAACTCATCATTATATCATTGCATGTGCTTCTTTGTCTATTTATACTTATTTTTAGATTGGGGCATTCTGACCATTGACATTTGTTTGATTGTCGAGTTTATGAGCATTGGTCCTTGCTTGGAAATTGGACTGTAACCATTAATAGATTCTTTAGAGGAGTTATTGCCCTTACTGACAATTTTGGACTTATTTTAGAGTTTTGCCTTCTAATTTGGATTAATTATAGATCCAATAGAAATTGTAAACGACAAAATTGAACAATACAAAATCTACAAAACCAAAATGTCAATATGTTGAGACTATCAATTGACTCTGTATAGGAGTAATTGCCCTAAAATGAGATTGTTTACCATTTCAGCACTATAATAGTTTTGGTTCTCTGTTAAAGGCAAACCTGACTATTAATTGTAGTTCTGACAAGTTGTATGCATAAAAGAACTGAACTCAGTAATCTCATATTTACTAATTGATATGATAATTAAGAACCAAAATGTTAGAAAATGATAAAGAAGTTGAGGGGAAAATTACCAGTTAAAGAACAAATAAGCCACATTTTCGTGAAAATGTGTGCCTACAACTGATAGAGGTATAGTTTAGACTGTACAGGTTGTTCTCTCATTTGAGTATTTCCTGTAACGGACATAAAATTACTTTGTTGATAAGTTGCAAATACATTTTGTATGCACTTTTGCATGTGAAATTGTCAGGATAAAATATTCTGGAATTCTGTGATGTCACAAATATTTATACTAGATACTTACATGCATAGACATATCCAATTATGAATGAAATTGCAGTGAATAAGTAAGTAAATGTTTTGATTTTTCTACTGATGGTTTTGTGTTTTCACTGATCAGGTAGACAATTCTTAGATGCTGCATGCTTGACATACCAATTTTCGAGTCTTTGGTTTGACCTGGCTGGGAATTGATTCCACAACCTCCCCTACTGGGGCAAATCAAAAATCATCAGCAAAATAAAATTTACTAATAAATCAACATATCTAAAATGCCAGTGAGCTCATTATTTGAATTTTTGTCATAAAATGCACACTTTTTTGTGATTTTGACTTTTTTAATAAATAATAAATAAAAGGAAACTGTTTCCTGCAAAAATGATCAGAAAGGTAAGATCTACAAATAAGTCAACATAACTGATAATTTCTCTTAAACCCCAAATGTCAATCTTGTAGGAAAGAGGGACGAAAGATACCAGAGGGACAGTCAAACTCATAGATCGAAAACAAACTGACAACGAGGAGTTATTGCCTTCAATTACCTTTTAAGTAGTTATCTCTGAGGGTCAAATCTTGTAGAAATTATAGTCCCTAGGTGACAATTTTTAACCAAATTTTTTGATTTTTCTTTGCAATGATCTTGAAAATAGTAGGTAATAGTAGATCAAGAGAAACTGTAAACAGCAAGACAACAAGAAGATGGAAATTGTTGACTCCTTGATCAGCGGTTATTGGCCTGAATGACATTTTTCAATATTTTCTACATGAATCAAAACTGGTCACAATCCTACTAAGAAAAGACGGCTGCAACTTAAGTAAAAGATTTTAATGGTGTTTATTTTTTACCAGCTGAGCGATTCAGGTTCCTGTGAGCCTCTAGTTTTTCTTGAAATCGTACAATAAAGATCATTTCTTTTATTGGAAATTAGGAAACTTGAAATTCAAGTTTCGTTTGAGAGCTTTCTTACAGAGCTTATGTATTCTGATAGAATTTCTGGCACAAATGAATTGACAACTGACGCAAATGAAAATGTCCTCTTGTTCCTTGAAAGGTAAAATAATTGTCCCAGAAATTTTGATGCATGATCCTTACATATCACATTGTAAACTGCTTGCCGTTTGTTTCGGATGTTTAAATTCAAATTTTAAACTTGTTTTTAAAAGCTTTCCTTGTTGAAATTTTGGCCTTAAAATGGCAATTTTTACACTCTTTTTTGTGACTTTAAAACTTTAATAGATAGATGGAAACTGTTTCCTGCTAAAATGACCAGGAAGATATGATCTTCAAATAAGTCAACATAACTGATATTGAAAAAAGTCAAATAGCAAAAATACCGAAGTCCAAGGAAAATTCAAAACGGAAAGTCCCTTATCAAATTGCAAAATCAAAAGCTCAAACAATCAAACGAATGGAAAACAACTGTCATATTCCTGACTTGGTACATGCATTTCTTTATGCAGAAAATGGTGGATTAAACCTGATTTTATAGCTAGCTAAACCTCTCACTTGTATGACAGTCGCATAAAATTCCGTTATACTGACAACAATGTGTGACCGATTCTTTTACCCCGATTGTCAATCAACCACTTATAGGAGTTATTGTTCTTCAGTTGCCTTTTTTAATGATCAGCACGATAAAGCTTACACATACGGCAGTTGATTAAGTGAATTTTAGGGTCAAATCTTATAGACGTTATAGTCCCTAGTTGACAATTTTTTACCAGTTTTAGTATTTTTGCAATTATGTTGAAAAATATAAATAGATCAAGAGACACCGTTAACAGCAAGACAAGATCTACAAGACAACCAAAAAAGATGGAAATTGTTGACTCCTTTATCAGCGTTTATTGTCCTTAATGACAATTTTTTTTTTCAATATTTTCTACTTGAATCAAACATGGTCACAATTCTACTTACAGTGTGAAAGATGGCTGTAACTGTGGTATATGATTTCAATGTTGTTCATTTTTACCAGATGAACTATTCCGGCTCCTGTGTGGATCTATTTTTTTTTTTTTTTTTTTTTGTAAACTTTTGTCGTTTGGATGCAGTCCAAGTAAAGAAGTACCCACATCTGATCATATTTCTTGAAATCATATGTACAATGATAATCAAATGTATCAAGAAAACCTGGATCATTTCTTTTATAAGAATTCGGATACTTGATTTTCAAGCTGCTTTCGAAAGCTTTCTTACAGAGCCAATATATTCTTATGATAGAATTTTCAGGTACAAATGAATTGACAATTGACGCTAACGAAAATGTCCGCTTGTTCCATGAAGGTAATTGAAGTGTCCCAGAACTTTTGATGCATGATGCTTACATATCATATTAAACTGCTTGCCTATTGTTTAGAATGTTAAATAAAAAAAAAATAAACTTGTTTTCTGAAACTTTTGCCTTTAGAAAAAAACAAATTTCTAGAGTAATTGAAAAATTCGAATGTATCAAAGTTGTTTTCATCGTTTGCGTTTAAATGATTGCTTGGAATCACATATCCTGTTACTTTCCACATTTTGTCATTCATTTTTTTTTTTTTTAGCAAATGTTGAGAAAATTACTTAGATTTCCTAGTCACCTGAAACGGGATGGTGCAACTTTGGTAAATGATTTTAATGGTGTTCATTTTTTACTAGATTTGCGATTCATGTTCCTGTGAACCTCTATTTTTTTTTTTTTTTTTTTGGAAACTTTTTTGTTTTGATGCAGTCCAAGTAAAGAAATATGTACTCACATATCTGATCACATTTCTTGAAATCGTACAAAAAAAAACAAATGTATCAAGAAAACCAGGATTATTTCTTTTATTGCGAATTAAGAAACTTGATATTCAAGCTGAGAGCTTCCTGACAGAGCCAGTATATTCTAATGATAGAATTTCTTGTACAAATGAATTGAGAATTGACGTTAATGAAAAGGGTCCTCTTGTTCCATGAAAGGTAATTAAATTGTCCCAGAAACTTTGATGCATGATGCTCACTTATCATATTAAACTGCCTGCCTATTGTTTTGGATGTTTAATTTCAAATTTTAAACTTGTTTTTGAAAATTTCACCTTTAGCAAACAAAGTATTTCTAGAGTAATTGAAAAAACTAAATGTATTATCATAGTTGTTATCAACATTTGCTTTTTAAAAGTGATTGCTTGAAATCACACATCCTGTTACCTTCTACATTTTGTCATTCATATATTTGGCAAATGATGAGAAAATTACGTCGAATTGCTAGTAAACTAGGAAATCAACTGAAACAGGATGTAATCTTTTAAATGTGAATACGATCATTATTTATCACTTCCTTAAATTTGATCAATGCAAATTTGGTTGATATAGTTTGCTTTCCAATGAATTCAGGAAAAGTTATCTTGTATACTTTATAAGATATCTTATCAGTTTTAAGATATCTTATTTGATAAATAAGATATCTTATTAATATATTAGATATCTTATTTAATATATAAGATATCTTATAAAGTATGTAAGATATCTTGATAACTTCAAATACATTATATATCTTATAAAGAATACAAGATAACTCATATACCTTATAAGATATCTTATTTAGTTTATTAGATATCTTATTTATCTAAAAGATATCTTATTTATGTTAAAAGATATCTTATTTATTTAAAAGATATCTTATTTAATAAAAAAAAAAATCTTATTTAATTTATAAGATATCTTATTTAATCTGTAAGATATATCAATTACTTAATAAGATATCTTATTTAGTTTTAAATATATCTTTTTAGCTTTATAAGATATCTTGAAAATGGAATAGAATCAAATTCATAACAGTGTAGACGAGACCATTCGTTGGCGCGCTCAATTATCCAATTGACTGGATTAGAGTAGGTATTCGTGTGTCTGTTACGCCTACTTTTAAATACGTTGTTTTTACAAGGGACATTGAAACGTACGGGGTCACCACAGGTTTCTCAATTTTGACAATCTTCATCGACAATCGATAGTCAAATTATTTATCATACCGCAAGTTCTTTAAACATTAAAAATAAAATTCTAGTAGCTTCAAAAGTAGTAATGAATGTGTAAGCAATAACCTTTTTCGGACTTAAAAGCGATTCTACAATTGTCACTTTCTAAAATTTGTACTGGCTCTTCGTATCTTTTAACTTTTATCTTGTCTGAAAGTATTCATTTTAAAAACGAATGCATGATAACTTTAAATCATGACTTATTGGCGTAAAGCCGACACTTCCTTTCAGTGACTACGTAAGAAAATGTCTGTACCAAGTCAGGAAAATGACAGTTGTTATCCATTCGTTTGACGTGTTTGAGCTTTTGATTTTGCCATTTGATTACGGACTTTCCGTTTTGAATTTTCCTCGGAGTTCGGTATTTTTGTTATTTTACTTTATCATACACTTAATATAAAAATAAGGAGATGAGACAACTATCAACTTAAGTTCAAATGAAGTGGATGTAAGCAAACGTACGGCCTTCAACAATGAGGAAAGCCCATACCATATAGTCGGCTATAAAAGGCCCCGACATCAAATATATAAAACAATTCAATTGAGAAAACCAACGGCCTAATTTATAACAAAACAATTTACGAAAAACAAATGTGACAGACATGAACCAACGACAACCACTGAATAACATGCTCCTGACTTGGGACTTAACTTGCTTTCTTGGTAACAGCCCAGTCGGTTTAAATTAAGTTTAATACATCCAAAGAATGTATAATTACATATATAATTACATCATAAGTTTTGTTTATCTATTTTTAGTTATATCTGTTTCTGTTTGGAATGTACTTAGTAGCTTTGAAAAAGAGAGGAAGTTCCCATCAATTGAATTTAGTTGATTTATTTATATTTCTTGTTTTTCTTCAAAACTGGATACAAACCTGAAAAAAAGTATTTTATTGTTCCTTTTTTATTTTGTACCTGATATGGGGACTTTTCCGTGGGATGGGGCATTATTTGTCTCACCTGTTGCCATTTGAGGATTTTTCTACTATTCATTTTATGTATGGATAAAATTTGAAGCTTGTTTTCATGAATCATTTGTGGCTTTCTGGAGAGAAAAAACATATTTATATTTTCTTTCTGGTAGATTGTTTGTCAATTTTCCATGTACCGAAAAAAACTTCCTAAATTGTGTATGCAAAAGTTGTAAAAATGATTCAATCAACGCTTGAGAATACTATATATGGCAAACTGTTTTATATTTATTCAATTTCATGATATCTGATAAAGAATATAAGATATCTTGTTTTCTATATGAGATATCATATTTAATTTGAAGCTAATAAGATATCTTGTATACTTTATAAGATATCTTATCAACTTTGTAAGATATCTTATTAACTTAAAAGATATCTCTTAAGCTTAATAAGATATCTTATAAAGTTTATAAGATATATTATATCTTTTCAGATATCTTTTAAACAAATACTTTATAAGATATGTTGTATTGTTTATAAGATATCTTCAAAAGTATATAATACTTTATAAGATATCTTATAAGCAATACAATATATCTTATATAATTGGTATATGAGATATCTTATTTAAGATATATAATATCTTATTTAATATATAAGATATCTTATTTACTTTTAAAGATATCTTATTAAGTAACAAAGATACTTATCTAGCTTTAAAGATATCTCTTTAGTTGAATAAGATATCGTTTTAGTTTATAAGATATCTTATTTGATAAATAAGATATCTTATTAATATATTAGATATCTTATTTAATATATAAGATATCTTATAAAGTATGTAAGATATCTTGATAACTTCAAATACATTATATATCTTATAAAGAATACAAGATATCTCATATATAGATATAAGAAGATGTGGTATGAGTGCCAATGAGACAACTCTCCATCCAAGTCAAAATTTATAAAAGTAAACCATTATAGGTCAAAGTACGGTCTTTAACACGGAGCCTTGGCTCACACCGAACAGTAAGCTATAAAGGGCCCCAAAAATAACTAGTGTAAAACCATTCAAACAGGAAAACCAACGGTCTAATCTATATAAAAAACGAGAAACGAGAAACACTTATGAACCACATCAACAAACGACAACTACTGAACATCAGATTCCTGACTTAGGACAGGTGCAAACAAATGCAGCGGGTTTAAACGTTTTAATGGTACCAAACCTTCACCCTTTTTCTGAAACAATAGTGTAACATCACAACATAGAAAGACACACTATAAAATATCAACTGAAATAGCTTAACTCAATCAAAGGACATATTGACACCATTGAACATACACTGAACAATTAAATTTGACCTATGATACAATGCAAATACAAAATAAATAAACTATGGGAAGAATAATAAAAGTAACATGTTATATCGGTATGAAATATACCTTATAAGATATCTTATTTAGTTTATTAGATATCTTATTTATCTAAAAAGATATCTTATTTATTTTAAAACATATCTTATTTATTTAAAAGATATCTTATTTAATTAAAAGATATCGTATTTAATTTATAAGATATCTTATTTAATCTGTAAGATATATCAATTACTTAATAAGATATCTTATTTAGTTTTAAATATATCTTTTAGCTTGATAAGATATCTTGAAAATGGAATAGAATCAAATTCATAACAGTGTAGACGAGACCATTCGTTGGCGCGCTCAATTATCCAATTGACTGGATTAGATTAGGTATCCGTGTGTCTGTTACGCCTACTTAATACGTTGTTTTTACAAGGGACATTTAAACGTACGGGGTCACCACAGGTTTCTCAATTTTGACAATCTTCACCGACAATCGATAGTCAAATTATTTATAATACCGCAAGTTCTTTAAACATTAAAAATAAAATTCTAGTAGCTTCAAAAGTAGTAATGAATGTGTAAGCAATAACCTTTTTCGGACTAAAAAGCGATTCTACAATTGTCGCTTTCTAAAATTTGTACTGGCTCTTCGTATCTTTTAACTTTAATCTTGTCTGAAAGTATTCATTTTAAGAACGAATGCATGATAACTTTAAATCATGGTGCAACTAAAAAAAAAATACAAAATATATTTTCGTACGGTATTTTCGTACTTGCAAAATATAGGACTGTTAAAAGCTACATGTATTTGGACTTAGCATAATACAATTTGCATTTACTTTATGAAATAGTAATCTTTAAATTAAATTTTAAATATTATTAATTGTTGAATAAATTTATTTACTGAAAAGCAAAAATTAAAATTAGTTTGTCCAACGTTCTAATGATTTAATTCATTTGTGTGTGTGTGTGGGAGAGGGGGAGGGGTTAGTTCGTTTCTTATGAAGATACAGGAATAATATTTTTTAATCTCAGTGTCGTATTACTTTTAATCCCTAATTTTAAATTGATATGAATTAGGTTTTTTCACCTTTTTTTCCTGAATGATTGAGGACCGCTTAAAAAAGTATGTATCCCTCCGAAGTATAAATACATTTAATCAGGACGGGTACATGCAAGTATCATTCATTGGCATACTAACGTTCCCTCTAATATAATTGTTTGATTGTATAATAAGCAATATTCATTGACTTAGAGAATTGACCAATCATGATGGACTACTACGTACTTTATCGAGAACACGCGTGTTTTTCAGTGACCTACAACTCACTTTTTTACGTTTAATAAAACATAAGTTGTATGCTGAGATTAAAATAACAAACGGAGAGCTGATGAACCGTAACACCTGATAATTTGTAGTTTATTAGACAAACAAAACCCTGTAACAGTGTTACAACCTATGTGTAACAATTCATCTCTTTAGTATAAGACTTTCGGTAAATTATTCTACTAGCTAGATATTATTGAACACATTATTTAATGCATGGATAGATTAAAAAGAATGTAAGTATAATTCTTAATTGGATTGTTGTGATTCAATTGCTGCAGTTAACGGGTCAGGACATTTCCAGAGGCGGATTTAATGGGAGGGGGAGGGTATGGATCTTCATACATGGTTAATGCATAGACTTTTTACATGTCCTACTCCTGACGTTGTCTATTTTCCCCCATCCCACCCTCTTTTCCTTTTCGAAATTCCGGATCTGTATCTGATTTCCTTATACGGATATGCAATATTTAGCTTTCTAATGCTTCCCCCAATACATGTATCTGTGTTTGTTTACAAATAATGCATTTTTTCTGGTTAATTGACCGACCAGTCCACTGAATTAGTTGCAATGCATGATGGACTACTAAGTGTTACAATTGTTTATAACTGCATGACATACAACACGATTTTCAACACATTGCCGAAAAGAATTCATCTTTATACCATTTCTTCATTTGTTTTCACATTAATGGTACCAAATAAAAAATTGACATGTTTTACATTTAATATATTTTTCTATAATTTAATGATATTAGCTCTGATCATTAATTGTTATTTCAAGTAAAACTGTTGGGTGTGATGATAAAAAGAATGTTTAAAATAAATTCCTTTTAAATTTTGTTGAAAGAAAGTTTTGATTATTTAAATCCCCACTGGAAGGCCTCTGACAGACTGAGTGAGCGTAAAATAATTGTTATCGATAGCCGATGACAAACGAGTTAAAGGTAAATGATTCGGTTTTATTAAAACATAATCAATACGGTTGTCCACACTGTTATGGGACTACCTCTAAATGTAAAATCGGCTTGCCATTACAAGAACTGTTTTACTTTTGTTATTAGGATGTTGGTAAAAGAAACTTACGTTTACGATATACCACTATATTTAGTTGTATTGCCTATCCTGTTACAAGAAGCAGTATTGCATAATGTGTGTGTTAAATTGCGGATAACGATTATGTAACCTTTAATTGACTTAAAATAATAAAAACAAATCCTTATGTAATAATTAAAATATATATTTATACACTTTAAAGAAGTTTCAAACAAAAATAGTCTACATTGCCAAGACAATAAGGGACGGCGACCATTTGATATAGTGGGTGGGGGAGAGACATATTTTGGCTGGTAAGAACTGAAAAAATAATCTTGTCCAAGACAGGAATAAAATGAATATTCTACCCACAACATGCAGACTATAGTTGTGTACAAAAGTGAATATAAATTATTCCATAGCAACATGTGAAAATGAAAACTCCGCATGCAAAATCCTCCCCAGCTTTTTGTCATAGAAAATAAAATTGCCGTGCCCTAAGACGTACGGTCCCACAGAAATTTGTTCAGGAAAGATTGCTTTCAGTACTAACATTGAACTCTTAGATATCGAGAAATTGAAACGAGTTAAGTACAAACTAAATGAAAACAACACTTTATAAATGATGTGCGTTGGAGGCACTTTTCTGGATTTACCATCATCAGGAATGCTCAAACCTTAACATTTAAAAGCCCCGGATGTATAAATACTCACAAAAGTTAGGAGCTATATGAACAAATGTAACCTAAAACAGAATAACCATTTTCATCTAATGTCAATTTTGCCTGAGGGAGATAGAACAGATAATAAATATTACTTTTTAAATTATTAATTATTTAATTACAATACTTTTCTATACAAAAGAGGGACGAAAGATACCAGAGGGACAGTCAAACTCATAGATCGGAAACAAACTGACAACGCCATGATATATAAATAGAACATTCCTCGTCTTTGTCATTACATACACAGTTAGTTATGTGTGCCTCATATCTTGACTTACATCTAGAAATTGACAATGAGGGTCGGTTGAAAACAAAACTTTACGACAAAAGAGATGATTTCAGCTTCCCAATTGTGAACTTTCCATTTCTATGTAGCAACATTCAAGCAGCGCCTGCATACAGAGTAGATATCTCCCAATTGATACGATATTCCCAGGCTTGTATTTCCTATCATGATTTCCTTGATAGAGGATTGCTGCTCACAAGGAAGCTATTAAACCAAGAGTTCCAAGTGGTGAAGTTGAAATCATCCCTTCGTAAATTTTACGGACGCCATCACGAGTTGGTTGACCGTTATGGAATAACCGTTTCACAGATGATATCGGATATGTTCCTTATGTCGTAACTACAATACCCTTCCCTTTTCACGAATGTGATCTACCGAATTAGACTATTTATCGGATTTGTAATAGCATAAGCAACACGACGGGTGCCACATGTGGAGCAGGATCTGCTTACCCTTCCGGAGCACCTGAGATCACCCCCAGTTTTTGGTGGGGTTCGTGTTGCTTAGTCTTTAGTTTTCTATGTTGTGTCTTCTGTACTATTATGTGTCTGTTTGTCTTTTTATTTTAAGCCATGGCGTTGTCAGTTTATTTTCAATCTTTGAGTTTGACTGTCCCTCTGGTATCTTTCGTCCCTCTTTTATGTTTATATTCTTATTATCGATACAACGCTATAAATGATTGTTTTTTTTTAGCCAGTATGTTATATAATGGCTCTTCATGAAGTAGTAGTTGGACTCTGAGTTTAACGTTATAAAGAACAACTTAAGTCGGACGGTTCTTAACTTTTTTTTATGATTTGCTGCCTAAGCACCATTGCTTCTAAAGTTGTCGATGAGTTATCACGATGTTGTGGTAATAAGTTGTCAGCCATGTATTGTGTGATGTTTTGTTGCACTAGTTGAAGATTTATTAACGACGGCTATGTTCAGGGCCAGTGCTGTAATAGCCTTTTAAATTGAACATTATAATAGTTTTGGTTCTCTGTAAACAGCAAAAATGACTATTAATTGTAGTTCTGACAACTTATATGTGTATTAAGGGAATTCTCAGTAATTTCAAATTTA
The DNA here is from genome assembly GCA_017311375.1 of Mytilus coruscus. Classification (NCBI taxonomy): domain Eukaryota; kingdom Metazoa; phylum Mollusca; class Bivalvia; order Mytilida; family Mytilidae; genus Mytilus; species Mytilus coruscus. The sequence continues at coordinate 72,440,400 of CM029599.1, forward strand.
CTAATTGGCATGATAACTAAGAATCAGTATGTAAAAAAATATAAAGAAGTTGAGTGGAAAATTACCAGTTCTTCAACTTTAATAAGCTTTAATTATTGGATTTAGATATTTAAGTGCATTGTTGGATGAATTGTTTACCTATGTATATTAATTGTAGTTTTTATTTGAACAAGTTTTGATTTTGTAAATTACGATTTACTTTAATTTCCTATAATTTAATCTATGGCACTAAAGGAACAAATAAGCTGCATTTTCATGAAAAATGTGTGGCTCAAACTGAAGGAGGTATATATAAAAAAGAAGATGTGGTATGATTGCCAATGAGACAACTCTTTGCAAGAGACCAAATGACACAGAACTTAACAACTATAGTTACCGTATGGCCTTCAACAATGAGCAAAGCCCATACCGCATAGTCAGCTAATAAAGGCCCCGAAATGACAAATGTAAAACAATTCAAACGAGAAAACTAACGGCCTAATTCATGTACAAAAAAATGAACGAAAAACAAATATGTAACACAGCAATAAACGACAACCACTGAATTACAGACTCCTGACTTGAGACAGACACATAAACACAGAATGTGGCGGGGTTAAACATGTTAGCGGGATCCCAACCCTCTCCCTAAACTGGGACAGTAATGTAACAGTACAATATAAGAACAAACTATAAAAATCAGTTGAAAAAGGCTTACTTCATCAGATGGATACAAATAGAAATACATCTAACAAAAACACAGAATGGACGTGACCGGGTACTTGTACATTCCAACAACAAAAAGACACTAAGTACAGATCTGAGAGTACTCGCAGTTACTGACAGCTAGTTCAAAGCCAATAACAACTAATAAAAAAAATCATGCATCTAAGACTAAATTATCAACCAGTACACATCCAACATCCAAAGTATTTAGTATAAAGACGTCATAAACAGTCAGAGAAAAACATGACCTTGTGCAATGCCAAGATACAGGTATCGACAGATTGTAGATCCATGAAAGTGTATATGTATATACCAATAATATTTAGTTTGCTTTTAATTTACTGATAAAAAAATTAATATTAATACCAATAGAAACAATATTCAAAGATCTAATTACAGTGTTGAATTGGTAACCTTTTAGAATAAGTTTATTTAGAGGATCGATAAAACTACCAGGATCGTTTCTAAAAATGAGGATGTGCTATCCGTTTGAAATAAGTTTTCTACAGGTACAACCAAACTTCAAAACCAATTCTTTATATCTATGGAAGAATTAAGTAAAGGTTTTAAGTAATTTGTGGTAACGAAATCCCTGACTTAATAATTTACCAGTAATACATAGATTACGTTCATTAAAATCTAAAACGTCACAACAGACACGGGCATAGCGAACGAGTTGTGAAATATAAACACCGTAAGATGGTGCCAAAGGAACATCACCATACAAAACAGGAAAATTAACAATAGGGAACGAAAAATCGTCCCTTTGGTCGTAAATTATAGTGTGGAGTTTCCCGTGTAAAACTGAAATATCTAAATTTAGGAAAGGACAATTATTACCGTTTACATTTGATTTATTTAAAGTAAGTTCCTTTGAAATTTCGGCAGTATATTTAGAAAATTCTTGATTATTTAACGAAAAAATATCATCAAGATAACGGTAAGTGTTGTTGAATTTATCAATTAAATGCAATTTAGACGGGTCTTAACTGAGTTTGGTCATAAACTGTGATTCATAACAGTACAAAAACAAGTCTGCTATTAAAGGGGCGCAAGCAGTGCCCATATGAATACCTACAACCTGTCGATAAACTTCGTTGCCGAAACGTACATAAATATTATCAAGGAGAAAATTAACAGCTTCAATCATCTCATCACACCTCCAGTAAGTATATCTAGCATATTAACCTTTCTCATTAGAGAAGAAGGCTTTAAATGAGTTGCAGCAAATATATTTGCATTCAGATTTACCAAACTACCATTTAATTAAATAGGAAAACTTTTGTTTAATAAGATTGTGTGGAAGTGTAGTGAAAAGAGTTGAAAAGTTAAAACTGTCAAAAGAATCAAAATGACCATCAAAAGCACTTAATTTATGTTTAACATCCAAAGAATTATTTACACTCCAAAAATAGTTAATTCCACTATTTTCATATATTTTATTACAAAAGTTTATGATAAGTTCTTTAATAGTAGTTAAGGAACTAGTTAAAAGTACTGAAAGATTAGTTGTAGAACACTTACTAGAGGCCGAGATGAAACGATATCTTACTGTTTTTTTTTTTTTTTTTTTTTTTTTTTTTTTTTGTGTACTTTAGGTAACCAATACATAGTAGGGACCTTCAAATGTTTAGAAGAGGCCTTAGCTGTGATGTGGTTATGATATGTTTGTTTACTATATGACTCTCTGTGGAGCGTACGGACTTGAATGTAAATGAATTTAAAATTTCATTCTTTTAAGAACGTCCATGTAGTATTTACGGCATACCACCACCACATTATTGGCTGCCTTGTCGGCCGGTACAAACACAAACCGCTTTGAAAGTTCTTGAAGTTTATTTCTTATTCTGGAAATAGGCGTATTATGTACTCTTTAATTTATTTCTGAATTAATTTCAAAATGTGAGTTTAGTTTGTACAAGTTGTTCTCTCATTTGAGTGTTTCCTGAAACCGGCATAAAATTACTTTGTTGATAAGTTGCAAATGCATTTAGTACGCAATTTTGAAAATTGAATTCTCTACAGTGGAACATTCTGGAATTCTGTGATGTGACAAATATGTATACTAAGTACTGAGATGCAAAGACGTATCCAATTGTGAATGAAACTGCAGTGAATAAATAATTTATATTTTGGTTTTTCAACTGAAGGTTGAATGTTTTCCGCCTATCAGGTTGACAAGATCCACAGATGCTGCATGCTTGGCATACCGATTTTAGAGTCGTTGGTTTGACCTGACTGGGGATTGATTCCACCACCTCCCGAATATGAGACAAGTGAGGTAAATAAAAAGTATAATCAAAATAAAATTTACTAATTACTAGTAATTAAGATATCTGAAATTGCCAATCAACTCCATATTGGAATTTTTTGCCCTAAAAGGAAAATTTAACACACCTTTTGTCATTTTGAAACTATAATAGAAGATGGAAACTGTTTCCTGCCAAAAATGATCAGGTAGGTATGATCTACATATAAGTCAGCATAACTGATAATTGACCGATTCTTTTAGACACCAGTTGTCAATCAACCACGTTTGGAGGACGTGTTTTTCAACAGACAATCCGCATTCCCATGGGAACCAACTGTGCTTTCCGACTTGTTTATATATCACATGAGGCTGACAACATACATGATCTTCTTAGGAAGAAAGAAAAGAAGTTAGTATTATCCTTAACTTCACTTTCTGCTATATAGATGATGTTCTCTCACTAAATAATTCAAAGTTTAGTGACTATGTTGAACGCATCTATCCCATCGAATTTGAGATAAAGCATACAACAGATACAGTCAAGTCTGCTTCATATCTTGACTTACATCTAGAAATTGACAATGAGGGTCGTTTGAAAACAAAAGTTTACGACAAAAGAGATGATTACAGCTTGCCAGTTGTGCAATTTCCATTTCTGTGTACAGTAGCAACATTCCAGCAGCGCCTGCATGCAAATTATATCTCTCAGTTGATAGAGGGTAACTGCTCACAATTCAAGGAAGCTAGTAAACCAAGAGTTCCAAGTGGTAAAGTTGAAATCATCCCTTCGTAAATTTTACGGACGCCATCACGAGTTGTTGACCGTTATTGAATATCTGTTTCACCGATGACGACGGATATGTTCCAATTGTCGTAATCACAATCCCGTTCTCTTTTCCCCGAATGTGACCTACCGAATTAGACTTATCACCGGGTTTGTACTGACATGAGCAACACGACCGTTGCCACATGTGGAGCAGGATCTGTTTACCCTTCCGGAGCACCTGAGATCACCCCCGGTTTTGGTGGAGTTTGTGTTGCTCAGTCTTTAGTGTTCTATGTTGTGTTTTGTGTACTGTGTTCTTTTTCTTTTTTTGGATGGCGTTGTCAGTTTATTTTTGACTTGTGAGTTTCAATGTCACTTTGGTATCTTTTACCTCTCTTTGATAGGAGTTATTGCCATTCAATTACTTTTAGTTGCTATCTCGAGAACTAAAATAGATAAGACAGAAATTGTGAAAGTCTTAATTGGTCAGCAAGATTAATCTTACACATACGGTAGTTTATTACCTGAATTCGAGGGTCAAATATAATCGAAGTTATATCCCTAATTAACAATTTTTGACCAAATTTAATGATTTTTCCAATTATATTGAAGATCAAGAGAAACTGTAAACAGCAAGACAAGACAACCAAAAACATGAAAATTGTTGACTCCTTTATCAGCATTTATTGTCCTTATTGACTTTTGTTTTCAATACTTTCCACATGAATCAAACCTGGTCACAATTCTACTTAGTGTGTGAAAGATGGCTGCAACTGTGGTAAATGATTTCACTGTTGTTAATTTTTACCAGATGAACTATTCCGGTTCATGTGTTTATCTTATTTTTTTTGTTAACATTTGATGTTTGGATGCAGTCCAAGTAAAGAAATACCCGCATCTGATCACATTTCTTGAAATCATATGTACAGTGATTTATGTATCAAGAAAACCAGGATCATTTCTTTTATTAGAAATTGGGATACTTGATATTCAAGCTGCTATTGAGAGATCTCTTACACAGCCAATTTATTCTCATGGTAGAATTTTCTGGTAAAATTGAATTAACACTTAACGCTAGCGAAAAAAGTCCGCTTGTTCCATTAAAGGTAATTGAATTGTCCCAGAAAATTTAATACACGATGGTTACATATCATATTAAACTGCCTGTCATTCATATTTTAGACAAATGTTGAGAAAATTCCTTCGATTTCCTAGTCACTTGAAGCAGGATGTACAGTTGATGCATCTGCTTAAATGTCAACAAACTATTCATTTATCGCTTCCTTAAATGTGATCAATTTATACATAGGTTTGTGTAGTTTGTTTTCCGAGAAATTCAGGTAAAGTTTTCGTGTATAAACAAATCATAAATCCAAGGACTTAAAAAAAAAAAAGGATTTTATCAATTTTGTGTGAACTACAAATCCTCTTTTTCCCTTTATCTCCTTTTATATTAGTCTTTGCATATGAAAACAGGAATCTTGTTTGTCATTACTTTATTGACTTTTGGTGTTTTAGAACATGGCATAGTTATGGTAAGGAATTCGTGTTCATCAAAGAAGACTGTTTGCAGTTGACCTCTTTATTTCTTTTTTTCATTTTATTTTCTTGTTGGAATACTGTCTTATTGGCATATAGCCGACACTTCCTTTCCTACACTAAAACTTGCTTTCATGATAACAACCCAGTTTGGTTTAACTTCAGCTTTATGCGTCCTAACCGTGTATACTTACATGAATAGTTTTTGTTTATCTATGTCATATTTGTTTCTGTTTGAAATGTACTAAGGGCTTGCTTTGAAAAAGAGAGGATCCGGGGTTCCTTTCAATCTAATTTCGTTGATTCATTTATATTTTTTGTTTTTCTTCAAAACTGGATTAAAATCTGAAATAGTATTTTATTATTCCTTTTTTATTTTGTAGCTGATATGAGGCATTTTCGATGGAAGGTGGCTAAAACTGATAGAGGAATAGTTTAGTTTGTACAGATTGTTCTCTCATTGAAGTGTTTCCTGTAAGCGGCATAAAATTACTTAGTTCATAAGTTACAAATGTATTTTATGTGCACTTTTGTCTGTGAAAATCTCAACAGTCGAATATTCTGGAATTCTGTGACGTCACAAATATTCATACTATATTCTAAGATGCATAGACCTATCCAATTGTGAATGAAATTGCAATGAATAAGTAAGTTAATATATTGGTTTTTCTACTCATGGGTTAATATTTTCCATTTATCAGATAGACAAGATCTGGCATTCCAATTTTCGAGTCTTTGGTTTGACCTAGCTGGAGATGATTCCACCATCACCCAAGCATGTGAGACCATTGAGGCAAATCCAAAATGATCAGCATAATAAAATTCACTAATAAACCAATATATCTGAAATTTCCAAACAACTCCTTATTGGAATATTTGCCCTAAAATGAATTTTTGCACATTTTTTGTTGATTTTGACTTTTTTCTTTGAAACTATAATAGATAGAAGGAAACTCTTCCCTGACAAATAAGTCAACATAACTGATAATTGATTAATTCTTTTAACCCCCAATTTTCAATTAACCACTTGTAGGAGTTATTGTCCTTAAATTACCTTTTAAGTTTCAATTAAATTTTTCAACTTGTTTTCTAAAATTTTGCCTTTAGGAAACAAAGTATTTCTGGGGTGATTGAAAACTCGAATGTATTAAAGTTGTTTTCGTTACCCGGATGTGTTTTTGCTTAATCGAATTATAAATATAAGAAGATGTGGTATGAGTGCCAATGAGAAAAATCTCCATTCAAGTCACAATTTGTAAAGTAAATCATTATAGGTCTTCAACAGGAAGCCTTGGCTCACACCGGACAGCAAGCTATAAAGGCCCCAAAATGAATAGTGTAAAACCATTCAAACAGGAAAACCAACGGTCTAATCTATATAAAAACGAGAAACGAGAAACACTTATGAACACAACCACTGAACATCAGGTTCCTGACTTAGGACAGGTGCAAACAAATGCAGCAGGTTTAAACGTTTTAATAGGCGCCAACCTTCACCCTACCTGAAACAATAGTATAACATCACAACATAGAAAGACACACTATAAAATATCAATTGAAATGGCTTAACTCAATCAAAGACATATTAACAAAGTGAACATACACTGAACGAATAAATTTTATCTATGACACAATGTAAATACAAAATTAATAAAACAAGGGGGTTAGATTATTAACAATATCAGAAAGACAACCATAACCTTGGATAAAATGCCGCCAAATAAAATACAATAAATAAATAAAAGTACACAGGTAAATAAAAATAATTTTGTTGTAAGGTATACATGGAGCACGGAAATAATTTTTACAAAACAAATAATTTTGTGTTCCTAGTACGAGAACACAAGTGAAAATTTATCGTCAAACTAAACACTTATTAAAGGTGGTATATCTTAAAAATAGTGAGACTAGATATAACACTGAATAAGTAAACATTTAATAACAAAAATACATTACAAATTGTATAAACAGGTCAAATTAACACGAAAGAACGATTTGAGTACTCGCAGTTACTGAAAGCTAGTTAAAAGCCAAAAACAATTAATAATAAAAAAATCATGCATCAGACACTAAAATCAACTAAAACACATCCCAGGGATTTAGTGTTTTAACGTCATGGACAGTCAAGGAAGACATGACTTGTGCAATGCCAAAATAAAAGTATCGACAGGCAGTAGGATAGTTAGGAGTTAACCTGTTAATAAATATGTATAATGTAATATATAGATAGAAAGATGGCTGCAACTGTGGTAAATGATTTCACTGTTGTTAATTTTACCAGATGAACTATTCCGGTTCATGTGTTTATCTTATTTTTTTTGTTAACATTTGATGTTTGGATGCAGTCCAAGTAAAGAAATACCCGCATCTGATCACATTTCTTGAAATCATATGTACAGTGATTTATGTATCAAGAAAACCAGGATCATTTCTTTTATTAGAAATTGGGATACTTGATATTCAAGCTGCTATTGAGAGATCTCTTACACAGCCAATTTATTCTCATGGTAGAATTTTCTGGTAAAATTGAATTAACACTTAACGCTAGCGAAAAAAGTCCGCTTGTTCCATTAAAGGTAATTGAATTGTCCCAGAAAATTTAATACACGATGGTTACATATCATATTAAACTGCCTGTCATTCATATTTTAGACAAATGTTGAGAAAATTCCTTCGATTTCCTAGTCACTTGAAGCAGGATGTACAGTTGATGCATCTTCTTAAATGTCAACAAACTATTCATTTATCGCTTCCTTAAATGTGATCAATTTATACATAGGTTTGTGTAGTTTGTTTTCCGAGAAATTCAGTCATAAATCCAAGGACTTAAAAAAAAAAAAAAGGATTTTATCAATTTTGTGTGAACTACAAATCCTCTTTTTCCCTTTATCTCCTTTTATATTAGTCTTTGCATATGAAAACAGGAATCTTGTTTGTCATTACTTTATTGACTTTTGGTGTTTTAGAGCATGGCATAGTTATGGTAAGGAATTCGTGTTCATCAAAGAAGACTGTTTGCAGTTGACCTCTTTATTTCTTTTTTTCATTTTATTTTCTTGTTGGAATACTGTCTTATAGGCATATAGCCGACACTTCCTTTCCTACACTAAAACTTGCTTTCATGATAACAACCCAGTTTGGTTTAACTTCAGCTTTATGCGTCCTAACCGTGTATACTTACATGAATAGTTTTTGTTTATCTATGTCATATTTGTTTCTGTTTGGAATGTACTAAGGGCTTGCTTTGAAAAAGAGAGGATCCGGGGTTCCTTTCAATCTAATTTCGTTGATTCATTTATATTTTTTGTTTTTCTTCAAAACTGGATTAAAATCTGAAATAGTATTTTATTATTCCTTTTTTATTTTGTAGCTGATATGAGGCATTTTTCGATGGAAGGTGGCTAAAACTGATAGAGGAATAGTTTAGTTTGTACAGATTGTTCTCTCATTGAAGTGTTTCCTGTAAGCGGCATAAAATTACTTAGTTCATAAGTTACAAATGTATTTTATGTGCACTTTTGTCTGTTAAAATCTCAACAGTCGAATATTCTGGAATTCTGTGACGTCACAAATATTCATACTATATTCTAAGATGCATAGACCTATCCAATTGTGAATGAAATTGCAATGAATAAGTAAGTTAATATATTGGTTTTTCTACTCATGGGTTAATATTTTCCATTTATCAGATAGACAAGATCTGGCATTCCAATTTTCGAGTCTTTGGTTTGACCTAGCTGGAGATGATTCCACCATCACCCAAGCATGTGAGACCATTGAGGCAAATCCAAAATGATCAGCATAATAAAATTCACTAATAAACCAATATATCTGAAATTTCCAAACAACTCCTTATTGGAATATTTGCCCTAAAATGAATTTTTTGCACATTTTTTGTTGATTTTGACTTTTTTCTTTGAAACTATAATAGATAGGAGGAAACTCTTCCCTGACAAATAAGTCAACATAACTCATAATTGATTAATTCTTTTAACCCCCCAATTTTCAATTAACCACTTGTAGGAGTTATTGTCCTTAAATTACCTTTTAAGTTTCAATTAAATTTTTCAACTTGTTTTCTAAAATTTTGCCTTTAGCAAACAAAGTATTTCTGGGGTGATTGAAAAACTCGAATGTATTAAAGTTGTTTTCGTTACCCGGATGTGTTTTTGCTTAATCGAATTATAAATATAAGAAGATGTGGTATGAGTGCCAATGAGAAAAATCTCCATTCAAGTCACAATTTGTAAAAGTAAATCATTATAGGTCTTCAACAGGAAGCCTTGGCTCACACCGAACAGCAAGCTATAAAGGGCCCCAAAATGAATAGTGTAAAACCATTCAAACAGGAAAACCAACGGTCTAATCTATATGAAAAACGAGAAACGAGAAACACTTATGAACCACATCAACAAACGACAACCACTGAACATCAGGTTCCTGACTTAGGACAGGTGCAAACAAATGCAGCAGGTTTAAACGTTTTAATAGGCACCAACCTTCACCCTACCTGAAACAATAGTGTAACATCACAACATAGAAAGACACACTATAAAATATCAATTGAAATGGCTTAACTCAATCAAAAGACATATTAACAAAGTGAACATACACTGAACGAATAAATTTTATCTATGACACAATGTAAATACAAAATTAATAAAACAAGGGGGTTAGATTATTAACAATATCAGAAAGACAACCATAACCTTGGATAAAATGCCGCCAAATAAAATACAATAAATAAATAAAAGTACACAGGTAAATAAAAATAATTTTGTTGTAAGGTATACATGGAGCACGGAAATAATTTTTACAAAACAAATAATTTTGTGTTCCTAGTACGAGAACACAAGTGAAAATTTATCGTCAAACTAAACACTTATTAAAGGTGGTATATCTTAAAAATAGTGAGACTAGATATAACACTGAATAAGTAAACATTTAATAACAAAAATACATTACAAATTGTATAAACAGGTCAAATTAACACGAAAGAACGATTTGAGAGTACTCGCAGTTACTGAAAGCTAGTTAAAAGCCAAAAACAATTAATAATAAAAAAATCATGCATCAGACACTAAAATCAACTAAAACACATCCCAGGGATTTAGTGTTTTAACGTCATGGACAGTCAAGGAAGACATGACTTGTGCAATGCCAAAATAAAAGTATCGACAGGCAGTAGGATAGTTAGGAGTTAACCTGTTAATAAATATGTATAATGTAATATATGTAAAATAAACGTGGATGTGTATTTAAACATCCCCAAAAACCGTTTGAAAAGAATACAAATTTAGTTATTTTTTAATCTGCTGATGACAAAATCGATATCTGTGCCAATGTAAACTATGTTCAAAGATCTAACTACAACATTGGTTAGATAACCTTTACTAATAAGTGTTTAAAGGTTCGATGAGTTTACACGGATCACATAGTTATTTCCGCGCGTTTAGTACAATATTACCGTAACATTTAAGATGTGAAATACCGTTTTTTATAAGTTTTCTACAGGTACAGCCAAATTTACTAATCAAATCTTTGTAGCTATGAAAGAATTTAGTAAAAGTTTTAAGCAATTTATGGTAACGAAATTCCTGACTTAATAATTTACCAGTGATGCATTGGTTACGTTCGTTCAAATCTATGACATCACTACACACACGGGCATAACGAACGAGTTGGGATGTATAAACACCATATGATTGAGCCAAAGAAACATCGCCGTCTAAAAACGGAAAATTAACAATAGGGAATGAAAAATCGTCTCTTTTTTCGTTACAGAAAAAGGCTTTAAACGAGTTACAGCAAATAAATTTGCAATGAGATTTTTCAAAAGACCATTCAATTAATATGAAAACTTTTTCATGATAAGATTGTGTGGAAGTGTAGTGTAGAGAGTAGAAAAATCATAACTGTCATCAGAATTAAAAGGACCATCAAAACCACGTATTTTTCCTAAAACCCCCAATGAATTTTTAACACTCCAAAAATAATTGATACCATTATTTTCATAAGCTTTATTACAAAAGTTAATCACAAGTTCTTTGATAGTAGTAAGGGAGGTAGTAAGAAGCACTAACAGATTAGTAGTAGAACACTTACTATATGCGGAGATGAAACGGAATTTAAATGGTTGTCTGTGTAATTTAGGTAACCAGTATATAGTCGGGACTTTCAAATGTTCGGAAGAGGCTTTAAGCTGGGTAATGGCTTGTTCACAATTTGACTCTCTGTGGAGCGTACGGACCTGAATGTAGACGAATTGATAATTTCGTTTTGGAGAACTTCCATGTAGTATATGCGTCACACCACCACTACATTATTGGCTGCTTTGTCTGCCGATACGAACACAAACCGATTTGCGAGTACTTGGAGTTAATTTTTTATTCTAGAAATGGGTATATCATGGACCCTATTATTAATTTCAGAATTGTTTTCAAAATGAGATATACGAATATCAACAGTATTCATAATTTTATTCAAATAACTGTCTAGAGATTTTTTATCAGATATTTTACGTTTACACCAATTTTTACAGTAGGCAGATAAAGCGTCTTTAATGACCTGACGAAACTGTGTCCAATCTACTATAGATGGAGAACGATATTTAGGTCCTTTCCTAAAGAAAAGTTTTGACCTCACGGTCTTCGACGATGTTGAGGTCTCCTGTAATTACATGACCATAGGGAACATATCTAAAACTAGATGTTTCACAGTCTCAAGTGGAAGGAGCATTGTTTTCGATATTGACGTCTGCTGTAACTGACGTATAATTAAAAATCACACTTCTGATGTTTTTTTTTTATAAGAATACGAAATAATAGGTGGTTCTGTATTATTAAAATATGGAGGTATTTGACTATGGATGGTAGAGTCATTGAATATACTAGATAAGTTAAAAATATCAATACCTCTATTTATATATTTTAATTTAAGAAAAATGCCGTTTATGATATTCAGGTTTATCGATACTAGGAAACAGCCTGTGATGACAAAAGGCTGTAATAATACGGGTGTATTCATACAACGGGCTAAAAAATGAAATTTTATCACACTCCTGAAAAATAGCATATAATTTACTCATTGGTATATGACCCGGTTTACATAATACTTGATGTCTACCATTATTTTTTAATATAAATAACAGAACAGCAAGTGTATAATTTATACGATGTTAAATACGTTGATTACGGTTTTTGCGTTTACCATGAGACCTATAATTTCTTAGTCGTATATCGACAATATTAATGACATCGATTGAAGTTTTAGATATGTTCCCCTGTCCCAATATTTTGTCATTGAGACCGAGAGGATTAGCTGTTTGAAGTCTTTTTATCCAAAATAGTTCGCGAACTTCACAGGATTTTTCAAATTGCTTGTGTGGTTGTTTCTGAACGGTTTCAGGTGGTTGGAATTTCATAAATTTTAGATTATGATTATGCTTATCTATAAATGTTGGTATATCAAACTTTTGAATTTTTTAGGTCTTCGAAAGGTGCTCTAGATTTCTTCTTTAATATTCTCGTCCCGTCTGTCCCACATATTGAATACCACACTTAGGATGGGTTCAAGTTACCACATATATAAGGTGTTGGGTTTTTCAGGTAATGTCACAGGAAAAGGAGAGTGAAAAGGCTCTTCCTTTCACTGTTGACCTAACAGTATTTTGTGAAGTTAATCTAAAACAGGAAAGACATTTTTTTGGCATTGCACGGGAAAATTTGTGGATATCCACGTGCATTTTTGTTTAATAATCTGGCTGCAGAGGCATTACAAATACGTTTGTTTAAGCACGTAGATATCCTAAAACATGTAGAAGTTGGGTTGTTATTTAATTTCTTTCCATTACGTAAAATCATCATAATTTAAATAGGGCTATAGGCATAATAAAAAAGACTATTATGACTATTGAACAGCGGTATACTACTGTTGCCTTTATTTCATCGTTTTCTTTAATTGATTGCTTGAAATCACATATCCTGTTACTTTCAACATTTTGTCATTCATATTTTTGGCAAATGATGAGAAGATTACTTCGATTTCCTGAAAACTAGGAACTCAACTGAAACAGGATATACTCTTTTAAATATAAATAAGTAATTATTTATCACTTCAATATATATTGGTTTATGTAGTTTGTTTTTTAGTGAATTCAGGAAAAGTTGTTGTTTTTTTTTGACGAACCATAAATCCAAGGACTTAAAAAAAAACAGGATTTTATTAATTTTGTGTGTACACGAGATCCTCTTGTTTCCTTTATCTGTTCTAATGTAGTTAGCCTGGGTATATGAAAACTCGAATCTTGTTTATCATTCATTACCTTGTTGACTTTTGGCGTTGTAGAGCATGGCACAGTTATAGTAAAGTATGTGTGTCTATCGAAGAAGACTGTTTGCAGTTGACCTCTTGATTTCTTTTTGGATTTTGTTGTGATACCGACTTATTGGTGTATAGCATACACTTCCTTTAATACACTAAACTTGCTTTCTTGATAATAACCAAGTTTGGTTTAAATTGAGTTTTATACATCCCAACCATGTCTAATTACATGTATAATTACATCATAAGTTTTGTTTTTCTATTTTTAGTTATATCTGTTTCTCATTGGAATGTACTTGAAAAAAGAGAGGGAGTTCCCATCAATATAATTCAGTTGATTTATTTATATTTCTTGTTTTTTCTTCAAAACTGGATACAAATCTGAAATAGTATTTTATTGTTCCTTTTTTTTATTTTGTACCTGATATGGGGCCTTTTCGATGGATGGGGCATTATTTCAGTCTCTCCTGTTGTCATTTTGAGAAGGATTTTTTTACTATTAATTTTATATATGGATAAAATTTAAATCTTGTTTTCATGAATCATATAGTAGTTTTCTGGAGAGAAAAAAAATATTTATATTTTCTTTTTGTGTATTGGTAGATTGTTTGTCAATTTTCCATGTACCGATAAGCAAAACTTTTCACATTTGTTTGCAAAAGTTGTAAAAATGACCTCCGTCAACGCTTGGGAGTACTATTAAAACAGTACGGAAGTTATCTAAGATACTAATTCACAATATTCAGTACATTTTTTCTCTTTCCAATAAACCCGACATCAAGTACTTTTCACAAGCACTGTTTTACTAAAGTGCCATTAGGTTGTTAACAGGAACTTATGTTTACGATATATCACCAAATTTTGTTGTATTGCCCATCCTGTTACAAGATGCAGTATTGCATAATATGTGTGCTAAATTGCGGATAACGATTATGCAACCTTTAAATGAGTTAAAATCATTCTGTAATAATAGAAATATATATTTATACGCTTTAAAGAAGTTTCAAACAAAAAAATAGTCTACATTACCAAGACAATAAGGGACAGCGACCATTTGATGTGGGTGGGGGCAGAGACATATTTTGGCTTGTAAGAACTGAAAAATAATCTTGTCCAAGAAAAAAAGATGTAACCTAAAAGAGAATAGGCACTTTCATCTAAGGTCAATTTTCTCGGAGGCACAGATAATAAATAAATATTACTTTTAAATTTTTTAATCAGAATATTTTTCTATAAAATTTTCTCGGAGGGACAGATAATAAATAAATATTACTTTTAAATTTTTAATCACAATACTTTTCTATAAAATATATTAGACATATGATTAGAACGTTCCTCGTCTTTGTCATTACACACACAGTTAGTTATGTTTATATTCTTATTCTCGATACAACGCTATAAACGATTGTTTCTTTTCAGCCAGTATGTTATATAATGGTTCTTCATGAAGTGGTAGTTGGACTGTGAGTTTTACGTCCTAATAATTTAAGTCGGACGGTTTTTAACTTTATTTTTTATGATTTGCTGCCTACACAACATTGCTTCTATAGCTGTCAGTGAGTTATCACAATGTTGTGGTAATAAGTTGCCAGCCTTGTATTGCGTGATGTTTAGTTGCCGCGCGACCTGTTGAAGATTTATTATAACGACTATTTTCGGGGACAGGGCAGTCCACTAACTGGCAATGTCGATGCAACTAAACGGATAAATGAGTAGATGACATTGACGGGGATAATTGCAGACAGTCTTGTCAAACTAGTTACCAGACAGTTAGATAGCAGGTTTATTATCCAACACCACGGCTACAGGATCCTCTGATTTCTTTGAACACATATACTCACACAACCACACTGGCTTTAAGAAAGCATACAGACGCGGGCTATCAGTAGGTGACTTTACTGTACGGTGTTGAATTAGATTTCAATAGTCACAAACAAATATGTCATACACCCTAGCTAACCAGCTATCCAAGTTACATCTAATGACAAACGTGTAAACAGGAGCTGACCTGGCACGTTCGTTCAGCTGTAATGACTTAGACGTGACTGGGTGCATGGAAGGATAACTCTTTATATATTAGTTTTAGCTATGAACTAATCTTTGTGCATATTATAGTATAGTTAAACAGTTCAAATTAAATCGTTTTGCATCCTGTTAGGTTTTATGACAATTAAACAACAGTCGCACTATGTATACACGTATGACTATTTTGGACCAACCAGTCATATCATACATCTTGTTTCATGTATATGTTGTCATGCAAACAGCTGTCGTTACTGTGAACATTTCTTCCATTATACTTATTTACTTCAGTAAAATAGATATTTGTCTTTCTACTCCCACGGAACATGATCTGTCTCTGATGCGAACTTTGTATGGTTTAGGGAGGAGTGTGATACCAGACTGGACACCCTCCATATCTAATGACTCGTATGGTGTGGCATGCTGCAGTCTACAACGTTGAATTAGAGTTGTAGTGAAAAGAAACAGTTCCATTTCAGCAACATTCTTTCCTATACATGTCCTCGATCCTTCAAAGAAGAAATAATTACATGTAATTAATAAGAGACGAATTAAAGAAAAGTTTTCTGTTCAGTAATTGTGACTATATACTTTTGTTCTAATTTGCCATTTTCATAGGTATATCATTCTTTTACTCTTCCACAAAAACGCACTGCAAACAGAACTGTAATACAAAAAAAAATATGTATAAAAGAAGCCAAATCCCACAAGTGCTTTGTGTAGTTTTGTCTCTTATGGGACGAAAAAAGTAAATGCTTTTATAACAAAAATACGTACCAAGAGAAAATGGATGAAATGCTTTGTGATGTCTGATATGTTTTCCCTCATCTGTTAGAAACCTTTCTGGTTGAAATTCTGTGGGATTTTCCCAATACTTTTCATCATAATGTGCTGACATAAAATGTGGTATGATGACGGAGTGCTTAGGATAATTCTACCAGATATGCTCACATCTTCCATACAGGCTCTTGGTAAACCAATTGGACCTTGAAAAATAAACTTCAATCGACTCTTTAGTCAATGCCATCTTATTTCAGTAAGAATTTTACTCTTTGTCTTAAATTTGATAAGCACGAATCCTTTTTCTTTTATTGTAAACTTGTTTTTCATTTACACTCTACTACTGGACAATCATGAATATTTTTAATATTTCTTGCTGATCACAGTTTAAAAAACAAAGCCATATTGTGAGGAAACACCACGCTCATGCCATGCCAATATCATTTTATTTGATAATCCATAGTATACAATCTGTATGGTCTTCACGCTATCATACTCAGAATTCCCATTATACTGTCCCGCCATGGTCATTAAAGCGTTCATTCTTTTCAGCAAATATTTTGTCAGTTAGAGGGATTCGACTGCTTGTTGTTTTTTTTTCTTTCATTCTGAGGTTATATACATTGTCCAAATCGATTTTTTTTTGTCAATAGTACAGTTTCCTAAAAGTTAATGTATCTTCCTTTTATCATGTATATAATATATTATTTACCTATACTAGCTATTCTTTGCACCTCGTCTATAACTGCTAAAGTGTAGGGCATTTTATCTTTATCTGCGTAAGACACTTGTCTTAGACCTGCAACCTACAAAGGTTTTTTTATCAGTATTTTAGCTTTGTCATAAAATAAAGCAGAATATGACTATCTAAGTCGTAGTGACTTGTATCTGATCCTTTTTACAATACGTAATCGCAAATAAAATATGTTTAAATGGAGGAAAAAACATATAAAGCACTAGTCGTTATATAATGCAGCTTGTTTACTTAGAGTTCAAACTGACCACTTGCATTGTTAAATTTAAGTGTGATTACATATATTCATTTTAGAGCAAAAAGGATATTAAATTCAAACAGGATACTGTTTATTGCACAGATTATTTTTTTTAATTGTTATATATAGATACAATTCACCGACACACTTTTCTGAACATGTGAACTTAATACAATAGAATATTCTAGTATCTTACAGGACAATGGAAAATTGAGAGGAAAGACCAACAAGGATATAAAATATAAACAATATATAGTTGAGTTTAGGTGTCGGACATAGAGCCTGCCTATATATGGCAATTTAAACTAATCTAATGCGTAGTCTTAAACAATCTCCTAAAGTTGGTTTCTTTCATATTTCAAGATTCCTAGATATAGTATTTGAGAGTGACAGTTGCTTTTTATAAATATCATAAGAACATCACAACTTATAACCCAATTTGAGGACAATTTCAGTATTTTATCTTTAAATCAATATATACACTACCGTCGTAATTTCTGTTCTACAGAGTTCTTGTACACTTGGGTATTTTATAAGATACAAAATAATCCACAATAAGGTTGTCGATGTTGTCTCTGAACCAGCAGCAAATAGGTCAAATATCATATGAAATAAACTTCTATCTGAAATCAGATGAACCAGTTATCTTCACGAATACATATCTTTCAAACATATTTAAAAACAACTAAAGGAACAAAAACAAATATCCAAGAACAACAAAAAAAAAAAAAAAAAAATATTTGATAACTTCTTTTCTGGTCACTGCCATATACGGAAAATTTTAGTTCCTTTAATTTGTAAACGAAATTCTGATATTTCATAGAGACATGATATCATATGCACCTTATTGATAGTCAGTAAAAGGAGGATGGGTATTCAAAGAGCTGCATCCAGGTCTTTCCTTCATCCAATTACAACTTTAACATACATGTAATTCAAACAACGTGGTACAGTTGGTTCATTCTAGTTTACATGGATTGGTTTTTAAGAGTAGTTGAAATATAAATAATTTGCACGTTTATGGTATTGTGTTTTTTTTTTTATATACCTATGGTAATTATCTCCTTGGTATCATCTGCCATTTTGACCCCAAAACTCTGATGTGAATTAATATCGCTTACCTGGTATGTTACTTTCATTTTCATTGTAGAGATGATGGAGGTATATATCTATGAAATCTCTTGTTTCAGACGAATTATAGTTTTCTTTGTGTTTTTCAATCTGCTTTTTCACATAGTCGTCTATTTTTTCCTTCTCTTCGAAACACCTTCTAGCCTGAGACAAAAAATGATATTATTGCGATCAGAACGTCATTCCCAAAAAGTGTCTCATTAAACATTAATTATCACTAAATGTAAATTTTCGAGCCCAGACAACTTTAATGATCAATTAATATAAAAAGAAGATGTGGTATGATTGCCAATGAGACAACTCTCCACAAGAGACAAAATGACACAGAAATTAACAACTATAGGTCACCGTACGGACTTTAATAATGAGCAAAGCCCATACCGCATAGTCAGCTATTAAAGGCCCCGAAATGACAAATGTAAAACAATTCAAACGAGAAAACTAACGGCCTAATTTATGTACAAAATAATGGACGAAAAAAGAATATGTTACACAGCAATAAACTACAACCACTGAATTACAGGCTCCTGACTTGGGACAGGCACATACAGAATGTGGCGGGGTTAAACTCGTTTGAAGGCGCCAACTCTCCCCCTAACCTGGGACAGTGGTGCAACAGTACAACATAAGAACAAACTATAAAAATCAGTTGAAAAAGGCTTAACTCATCAGATGGATACAAATAGAAATACATCTAACAAAAACACAGAGTGGACGTGGACGGGTACTTATACATCCTCACAACAAAAAGACACTAAGTACAGATCTGAGAGTACTCGCAGTTACTGACAGCTAGTTCAAAGCCAATAACAACTAATAAAAAAAATCATGCATCTAAGACTAAATTATCAACCAGTACACATCCAACATTCAAAGTATTTAGTATAAAGACGTCATAAACAGTCAGAGAAAAACATGACCTTGTGCAATGCCAAGATACAGGTATCCTGCTCCACATGTGGCAACAGTCGTGTTGCTCATGTCAGTACAAACCCGGTGATAAGTCTAATTCGGTAGGTCACATTCGGGGAAAAGAGAACGGGATTGTGATTACGACAATTGGAACAGAATTTAGTAAAATCAACTCCATATTGGAATTTTTTGTCCTAAAAGGAAAATTTAACACACCTTTTGTCATTTTGAAACTATAATAGAAAGATGGAAACTGTTTCCTGCCAAAAATGATCAGGTAGGTATGATCTACATATAAGTCAGCATACCTGATAATTGGCCGATTCTTTTAGACACCAGTTGTCAATCAACCACGTTTGGAGGACGTGCTTTTCAACAAACAATCCGCACTCCCATGGGAACCAACTGTGCTCCTATTCTTTCCGACTTGTTTATATATCAAATGAGGCTGACAACATACATGATCTTCTTAGGAAGAAAGAAAAGAAGTTAGCATTATCCTTTAACTTCACTTTCTGTTATATAGATGATGTTCTCTCACTAAATAATTCAAAGTTTAGTGACTATGTTGAACGCATCTATCCCATCGAATTTGAGATAAAGCATACAACAGATACAGTCAAGTCTGCTTCATATCTTGACTTACATCTAGAAATTGACAATGAGGGTCGTTTGAAAACAAAAGTTTACAACAAAAGAGATGATTTCAGCTTGCCAATTGTGCAATTTCCATTTCTGTGTAGCAACATTCCAGCAGCGCCTGCATGCAAATTATATCTCTCAGTTGATAGAGGGTAACTGCTCACAAGGAAGCTAGTAAACCAAGAGTTCCAAGTGGTGAAGTTGAAATCATCCCTTCGTAAATTTTACGGACGCCATCACGAGTTGTTGACCGTTATTGAATATCTGTTTCACCGATGACGACGGATATGTTCCAATTGTCGTAATCACAATCCCGTTCTCTTTTCCCCGAATGTGACCTACCGAATTAGACTTATCACCGGGTTTGTACTGACATGAGCAACACGACTGTTGCCACATGTGGAGCAGGATCTGTTTACCCTTCCGGAGCACCTGAGATCACCCCCGGTTTTTTGTGGAGTTTGTGTTGCTCAGTCTTTAGTGTTCTATGTTGTGTTTTGAGTACTGTGTTCTTTTTTCTTTTTTTGGATGGCGTTGTCAGTTTATTTTTGATTTGTGAGTTTCAATGTCACTTTGGTATCTTTTACCTCTCTTTGATAGGAGTTATTGCCATTCAATTACTTTTAGTTGCTATCTCGAGAACTAAAATAGATAAGACAGAAATTGTGAACGGCTTAATTGGTCAGCAATATTAATCTTACACATACGGTAGTTTATTACCTGAATTCGAGGGTCAAATATAATCGAAGATATAGTCCCTAATTGACAATTTTTGACCAAATTTAATGATTTTTGCAATTATATTGAAGATTATAAAAGATCAAGAGAAACTGTAAACAGCAAGACAAGACAACCAAAAACATGAAAATTGTTGACTCCTTCATCAGCATTTATTGTCCTTATTGACTTATGTTTTCAATACTTTCCACATGAATCAAACCTGGTCACAATTCTACTTAGTGTGTGAAAGATGGCTGCAATTGTAGTAAATGATTTCACTGTTGTTAATTTTTACCAGATGAACTATTCCGGTTCATGTGTTTATCTTATTTTTTTGTAAACATTTGATGTTTGGATGCTATCCAAGTAAAGAAATACCCACATCTGATCACATTTCTTGAAATCATATGTACAGTGATTTATGTATCAAGAAAACCAGGATCATTTCTTTTATTAGAAATTGGGATACTTGATATTCAAGCTGCTATTGAGAGATCTCTTACACAGCCAATTTATTCTCATGGTAGAATTTTCTGGTAAAATTGAATTAACACTTGACGCTAGCGAAAAAAATCCGCTTGTTCCATGAAAGGTAATTGAATTGTCCCAGAAAATTTAAAACACGATGGTTACATATCATATTAAACTGCCTGCCTATTGTTTGGGATGTTTAAATTAAAATTTCAAACTTGTTATCAAAATTTTTGCCTTCAGAAAAATGTATTTTTGGAGTAATTGAAGAACTCGAATGTATTTAAGTCGTCTTTTTGCGTTGAAGTGATTGCTTGAAATCACATGTCCCGTTACTTTCCACATTTTGTCATTCATATTTTAGACAAATGTTGAGAAAATTCCTTCGATTTCCTAGTCACCTGAAACAGGATGTACAGATGATGCATCTTCTTAAATGTCAACAAACTATTCATTTATCGCTTCCTTAAATGTGATCAATTTATACATAGGTTTATGTAGTTTGTTTTCCGAGAAATTCAGGTAAAGTTTTCGTGTATAAACGAATCATAAATCCAAGGACTTCAAAAAAAAAACAGGATTTTATTAATTTTGTGTGAACTACAAATCCTCTTTTTCCCTTTATCTGCTTTATTATATTAGTCTTTGCATATGAAAACAGGAATCTTGTTTGTCATTACTTTATTGACTTTTGGTGTTTTAGAGCATGGCATAGTTATGGTAAGGAATTTGTGTTCATCAAAGAAGACTGTTTGCAGTTGACCTCTTCATTTCTTTTTTTCATTTTATTTTGTTGTTGGAATACTGTCTTATAGGCATATAGCCGACACTTCCTTTCCTACACTTAAACTTGCTTTCATGATAACAACCCAGTTTGGTTTAACTTCAGGTTTATGCGTCCTAACCGTGTATACTTACATGAATATTTTTTGTTTATCTATTTTTTGTTATATTTGTTTCTGTTTGGAATGTACTAAGGGCTTGCTTTGAAAAAGAGAGAATCCGGGGTTCCTTTCAATCTAATTTCGTTGATTCATTTATATTTTTTGTTTTTCTTCAAAACTGGATTAAAATCTGAAATAGTATTTTATTATTCCTTTTTTATTTTGTAGCTGATATGAGGCATTTTTCGATGGAAGGTGGCTCAAACTGATAGAGGAATAGTTTAGTTTGTACAGATTGTTTTCTCATTGAAGTGTTTCCTGTAAGCGGCATAAAATTACTTAGTTCATAAGTTACAAATGTATTTTATGTGCACTTTTGTCTGTGAAAATCTCAACAGTCAAATATTCTGGAATTTTGTGACGTCACAAATATTTATACTAAATTCTAAGATGCATAGATCTATCCAATTGTGAATGAAATTGCAATGAATAAGTAAGTTAATATATTGGTTTTTCTACTCATGGGTTAATATTTTCCATTTATCAGATAGACAAGATCTGGCATTCCAATTTTCGAGTCTTTGGTTTGACCTAGCTGGAGATTGATTCCACCATCACCCAAGCATGAGACCATTGAGGCAAATCCAAAATGATCACCATAATAAAATTTACTAATAAATCAATATATCTGAAATTGCCAAATAACTCCTTATTGGAATGTTTGCCCTAAAATGATTTTTTTGCACATTTTTTGTTGATTTTGACTTTTTTCTTTGAAACTATAATAGATAGAAGGAAACTCTTCCCTGACAAATAAGTCAACATAACTGATAATTGATTAATTCTTTTAACCCCCAATTTTCAATTAACCACTTGTAGGAGTTATTGTCCTTAAATTACCTTTTAAGTTGTTATCTCGAGAACTAAAATTGATAAGATACTGGTAGTTGATTAACTGGATTTCAGGGTCAAATCTCATAGAAGTTATTCGTCCTAATTGACAATTTTTGACCAATTTTAGTATTTTTGCAATGATTTTGAAAATTTTAACAGATCAAGAGAAATGATAAACAGCGAGACAAGATCTACAAGACAACCAAATGATGGAAATTGTCGATTCCTTTATCAGCAGTTATTGTCCTTAATCACTTTTTTCAATATTCTCTACATTAAATCAAACCTGGTCACAATCCTACTTACACAAAGTAAAGAAATACCCACATCTGATCACATTTCTTGAAACAGTAGAGTCAAAAACAAATGTATCTAGAAAAAACCAGGATCATTTCTTTTATTAGAAATTGGGTAATCAAATTGTCACAGAAACTTCGATGCATGATGCTCATATATCATATTAAACTGCTTGCCTATTGTTTGTGGTGTTTCAATTAAATTTTTAAACTTGTTTTCTAAAATTTTGCCTTTAGCAAACAAAGTATTTCTGGAGTGATTGAAAAACTCGGATGTATTAAAGTTGTTTTCGTTACCCGGATTTGTTTTTGCTTAATCGAATTATAGATATAAGAAGATGTGGTATGAGTGCCAATGAAAAAAAACCACATCAACAAACGACAACCACTGAACATCAGGTTCCTGACTTAGGACAGGTGCAAACAAATGCAGCAGGTTTAAACGTTTTAATAGGCACCAACCTTCACTCTACCTGAAACAATAGTGTAACATCACAACATAGAAAGACACACTATAAAATATCAATTGAAATGGCTTAACTCAATCAAAAGACATATTAACAAAGTGAACATACACTGAACGAATAAATTTTATCTATGACACAATGTAAATACAAAATTAATAGAACAAGGGGGTTAGATTATTAACAATATCAGAAAGACAACCGTAACCTTGGATAAAATGCCGCCAAATAAAATACAATAAATAAATAAAAGTACGCAGGTAAATAAAAATAATTTTGTTGAAATGTATACATGGAGCACGGAAATGATTTTTACAAAATAAATAATTTTGTGTTCCTAATACGAGAACAAAAGTGAAAATTTATCGTCAAACTAAACACTTATCAAAGGTGGTATATCTTAAAAATAGTGAGCCTAGATATAACACTGAATATGTAAACATTTAATAACAAAAATACATTACAAATTGTATCAACAGGTCAAATTAACACGAAAGAACGATTTGCAAGGAAGACATGACTTGTGCAATGCCAAAATAAAAGTATCGACAGGCAGTAGGATAGTTAGGAGTTAACCTGTTAAAAATATGTATAATGTAATATATAGATAGAATAATCTCTATGTAGAAATAAACGTGGATGTGTATTTAAACATCCCCAAAAACCGTTTGAAAAGAATACAAATTTAGTTATTTTTTAATCTGCTGATGACAAAATCGATATCTGTGCCAATGTAAACTATATTCAAAGATCTAACTACAACATTGGTTAGATAACCTTTACTAATAAGTTTGTTTAAAGGTTCGATGAGTTTACACGGATCACATAGTTACTTCCGCTCGTTTAGTACAATATTACCGTAACAGTTAGGATGTGAAATACCGTTTTTAATAAGTTTTCTACAGGTACACCAAATTTACTAATCAAATCTTTGTAGCTATGAAAGAATTTAGTAAAAGTTTTAAGCAATTTATGGTAACGAAATCCCTGACTTAATAATTTACCAGTGATGCATTGGTTACGTTTGTTCAAATCTATGACATCACTACACACACGGGCATAACGAACGAGTTGGGATGTATAAACACCGTATGATTAAGCCAAAGAAACATCGCCGTCTAAAAACGGAAAATTAACAATAGGGAATGAAAAATCGTCTCTTTTGTCGTAAATTTTAGTATGGAGTTTCCCTTTAAAAATAGAAATGTCTAAATCTAGAAAAGGACAACTGCTGCTTATTATGTTAAATTTATTTAAAGTAAGTTCCTTTGGGTAAATTTCGGTAGTATATTCAGAGAACTCTGGATTATTTAACGAAAAAATATCATCAAGATATAAGTTTGGTCATAAACTGAGATTCATAGCAATACAGGAATAAATCTGCTTTTAAAGGGACGCAGTTAGTGTCCATAGGAATACTTACTACCTGTCGATACATTTTATCGAATGTTGAATGTATCAACCAAATGTAACAATGACGTGTCTTTACTGAGTTTGGTCATAAACTGAGATTCATAGCAATACAGGAATAAATCTGCTTTTAAAGGGACGCAGTTAGTGTCCATAGGAATACCTACTACCTGTCGATACATTTTATCGAATGTTGAATGTATCAACCAAATGTAACAATGACGTGTCTTTACTGAGTTTGGTCATAAACTGAGATTCATAGCAATACAGGAATAAATCTGCTTTTAAAGGGACGCAGTTAGTGTCCATAGGAATACCTACTACCTGTTGATACATGTTATCGCCGAAACGTACATATATGTTTTCCAGGAGAGAATTTAAAGCTTCAATCATATCTCCACATTAACAGTAAGTGTATCTAGCTTACTTTCCTTTTTCGTTACAGAAAAAGGCTTTAAACGAGATACAGCAAATAAATTTGCAATGAGATTTTTCAAAAGATCATTTAATTAATATGAAAACTTTTTTCATGATAAGATTGTGTGGAAGTGTAGTGTAGAGAGTAGAAAAATCATAATTGTCAACAGAATTAAACGGACCAATAAAAGCACGTATTTTTCCTAAAACCTCTAATGAATTTTTAACACTCCAAAAATAATTAATACCATTATTTTCATAAGCTTTATTACAAAAGTTAATCACAAGTTCTTTGATAGTAGTAATGGAGGTAGTAAGAAGCACTGACAGATGAGTAGTAGAACACTTACTATATGCGGAGATGAAACGGAATTTAAATGGTTGTCTGTGTAATTTAGGTAACCAGTATATAGTCGGGACTTTCAAATGTTCGGAAGAGGCTTTAAGCTGGGTAATGGCAGTGATATGCTTGTTCACAACTTGACTCTCTGTGGAGCGTACGGACCTGAATGTAGACGAATTGATAATTTCGTTTTGGAGAACTTCCGTGTAGTATATGCGTCACACCACCACTACATTATTGGCTGCTTTGTCTGCCGGTACGAACACAAACCGCTTTGCGAGTACTTGGAGTTAATTTTTTATTCTAGAAATGGGTATATCATGGACCCTATTATTAATTTCAGAATTGTTTTCAAAATGAGACATACGAATATCAACAGTATTCATAATTTTATTCAAATAACTGTCTAGAGATTTTTTTATCAGATATTTCACGTTTACACCAATTTTTACAGTAGGCAGATAAAGCGTCTTTAATGACCTGACGACACTGTGTCCAATCTACTATGGATGGAGTACGATATTTAGGTCCTTTCTTAAGTAAAGTTTTGACCTCACGGTCTTCGACGATGTTGAGGTCTCCTGTAATTACATGACCATAGGGAACATATCTAAAACTAGATGTTTCACAGTCTCAAGTGGAAGGAGCATTGTTTTCGATATTGACGTCTGCTGTAACTGACGTATAATTAAAAATCAAACTTCTGATGTTTTTTTTTTATAAGAATACGAAATAATAGGTGGTTCTGTATTATTAAAATATGGAGGTATTTGACTATGGATGGTAGAGTCATTGAATATACTAGATAAGTTAAAAAAATCAATACCTCTATTTATATATTTTAATTTAAGAAAAATGCCGTTTATGATATTCAGGTTTATCGATACTAGGAAACAGCCTGTGATGACGAAAGGCTGTAATAATACGGGTGTATTCATACAACGGGCTAAAAAATGAAATTTTATCACACTCCTGAAAAATAGCATATAATTTACTCATTGGTATATGACCCGGTTTACATAATACTTGATGTCTACCATTATTTTTTAATATAGATAACAGAACAGCAAGTGTATAATTTATACGATGTTAAATACGTTGATTACGGTTTTTGTGTTTACGATGAGACCTATAATTTCTTAGTCGTATATCGACAATATTAATGACATCGATTGAAGTTTTAGATATGTTCCCCTGTCCCAATATTTTGTCATTGAGACCGAGAGGATAAGCTGTTTGAAGTCTTTTTATCCAAAATAGTTCGCGAACTTCACGGAATTTTTCAAATTGCTTGTGTGGTTGTTTCTGAACGGTTTCAAGTGGTTGGAATTTCATAAATTTTAGATTATGATTATGCTTATCTATAAATGTTGGTATATCAAACTTTTGAATTTTTTAGGTCTTCGAAAGGTGCTCTAGATTTCTTCTTTAATATTCTCGTCCCGTCTGTCCCACATATTGAATACCACACTTAGGATGGGTTCAAGTTACCACATATATAAGGTGTTGGGTTTTTCAGGTAATGTCACAGGAAAGGGAGAGTGAAAAGGCTCTTCCGTTCACTGTTGACCTAACAGTATTTTGTGAAGTTAATCTAAAACAGGAAAGTCATTTTTTGGCATTGCACGGGAAAATTTGTGGATATCCACGTGCATTTTTGTTTAACAATCTGGCTGCAGAGGCATAACAAATACGTTTGTTTAAGCACGTGGATATCCTAAAACATGTAGAAGTTGGGTTGTTATTTAATTTCTTTCCATTACGTAAAATCATCATAATTTAAATAGGGCTATAGGCATAATAAAAAGGACTATTATTTACAGTTATGGTGTGCTTGTTCATGTGAGAATTTCTCATATTAATACACCGTCAAAATTTCATGTTTGGCTAAATTTCTTCAAAATACTGGTCTGGTCATCTGTTTTGTATATTGCCCTTTCATACTATTTTAAACTGCTAGGTTTTCTTACATATATTTCGATGTGCCCCGTGCTGTCTATCATTTGTTGTTTCGAAATTATTGGTCTTTTGTTGGGCAATGTATGACAAATATATGTTCAAAAACCTCGCCCGTATTTATAAATTAGGTAATTCATTGACCGCTCCCGACATGTGTAACTTCAAGGCATATTTTAGCGGCGATCGATGTCTTTCAAAATTACTTTATTTTTATCAATAGTACCGCTTAAGTCGACGCTAGGGGCCGTCTTGACCTTGTTGTGGGGGTATGAATGATTTGTTCATTGTTGAAGACCCTACATCAACTGTCAGGATGAAGAACAGGAATAAAAGCCCTGTTCATTGATAATTTTCTATGTTTTCTATGTATTGTGTGCGATTTTGTCCCATGTACATTTACTCCATATCCTTTCATTTTCTATTGATTCTAGAGTTTGTCTCTAGTGCTGTGTGGAGGCAGTAGAACGTTTCCCCGTGCTTGAGGTGTATGCTCTTATAATATTTACAGTTATGGTGTGCTTGTTCATGTGAGAATTTCTCATATTCATACACCGTCAAAATTTCATGTTTGGTTAAATTTCTTCAAAAATACTGGTCTGGTCATCTGTTTTGTATATTGCCCTTTCATACTATTTTAAACTGCTAGGTTTTCTTACATATATTTCGATGTGCCCCGTGCTGTCTATCATTTGTTGTTTAGTTTTATATGTATTGTCTATCATTTGTTGTTTGGAAATTATTGGTCTTTTTTTGGGCAATGTATGACAAATATATGTTCAAAAACCTCGCCCGTAATTATAAATTATGTAATTGATTGACCGCTCCCGACATGTGTAACTTCAAGGCATATTTTAGCGGCGATCGATGTCTTTCAAAATTACTTTATTTTTATCAATAGTACCGCTTAAGTCGACGCTAGGGGCCATCTTGACCTTGTTGTGGGGTATGGATGATTTGTTCATTGTTGAAGACCCTACATCAACTGTCAGGATGAAGAACAGGAATAAAAGCCCTGTTCATTGATAATTTTCTATGTTTACTATGTATCGTGTGCGATTTTGTCCCATGTACATTTACTCCATATCCTTTCATTTTCTATTATGAATATTGAACAGCGGTATACTACTGTTGCCTTTATTTCATCGTTTTCTTTAATTGATTGCTTGAAATCACATATCCTGTTACTTTCCACATTTTGTCATTCATATTTTTGGCAAATGATGAGAAGATTACTTCGATTTCCTGAAAACTAGGAACTCAACTGAAACAGGATATAATCTTTTAAATATAAATAAGTAATTATTTATCACTTCAATATATATTGGTTTATGTATTTTGTTTTTTAGTGAATTCAGGAAAATTTGTTGTTTTTTTTTGACGAATCATAAATCCAAGGACTTAAAAAAAAAACAGGATTTTATTAATTTTGTGTGTACACGAGATCCTTTTGTCTCCTTTATCTGTTCTAATGTAGTTAGCCTGGGTATATGAAAACTCGAATCTTGTTTATCATTCATTACCTTGTTGACTTTTGGCGTTGTAGAGCATGGCACAGTTATAGTAAAGTATGTGTGTCTATCGAAGAAGACTGTTTGCAGTTGACCTCTTGATTTCTTTTTGGATTTTGTTGTGATACCGACTTATTGGTGTATAGCATACACTTCCTTTAATACACTAAACTTGCTTTCTTGATAATAACCAAGTTTGGTTTAAATTGAGTTTTATGCACCCCAACCTTGTCTAATTACATGTATAATTACATCATAAGTTTTGTTTATCTATTTTTAGTTATATCTGTTTCTGATTGGAATGTACTTGAAAAAGAGAGGGAGTTCCCATCAATATAATTCAGTTGATTTATTTATATTTCTTGTTTTTTCTTCAAAACTGGATACAAATCTGAAATAGTATTTTATTGTTCCTTTTTTTTTTATTTTGAACCTGATATGGGGCCTTTTCGATGGATGGGGCATTATTTCAGTCTCTCCTGTTGTCATTTTGAGAAGGATTTTTTTACTATTAATTTTATATATGGATAAAATTTAAAGCTTGTTTTCATGAATCATATAGTAGTTTTCTGGAGAGAAAAAAAATATTTATATTTTCTTTTTGTGTATTGGTAGATTGTTTGTCAATTTTCCATGTACCGATAAGCAAAACTTTTCGCATTTGTTTGCAAAAGTTGTAAAAATGACCTCCGTCAACGCTTGAGAGTACTATTAACACAGTACGGAAGTTATCTAAGATACTAATTCATAATATTCAGTACATTTTTTCTCTTTCCAATAAACCCGACATCAAGTACTTTTCACAAGCACTGTTTTACTGCCATTAGGTTGTTGGTAACAGGAACTTATGTTTACGATATACCACCAAATTTTGTTGTATTGCCTATCTGTTACAAGATGCAGTATTGCATAATATGTGTGTTAAATTGCGGATAACGATTATGCAACCTTTAAATGAGTTAAAATCATTCTGTAATAATAGAAATATATATTTATACGCTTTAAAGAAGTTTCAAACAAAAATAGTCTACATTACCAAGACAATAAGGGACGGCGACCATTTGATGTGGGTGGGGCAGAGACATATTTTGGCTTGTAAGAACTGAAAAATAATCTTGTCCAAGAAAAAAAGAAAATTAATATTCTGCCCACAACATGCAGGTTATAGTTGTGTACAAAAGTGAATATAAATTATCGTAGCTACAGGAGAAAATGAAAACTCCGCATGCAAAATCCTCCTCCGCCTTTTTTCCTAGAAAATAAAATGGTCGCTCCCTAAGAAGTACGGTCCCACAGAAATTTGTTCAGGAAATATAGCTTTTAGTACTAACATTGGGCTCTTAGATAACAAAAAAATGAAACGAGTTTATTATGTACATACTAAATGGAAAAAAAATTATAAATTGTGTGTGTCCTATGCGCTTTTCTGGATTTACAATCACTAGGATGCTTAAACTTCAACATGTTAAAGCCAGAGATGTATAAATACTTAAAAAAGTTATGAGCTATATGAACAGATGTAACCTAAAAGAGAATAGGCACTTTCATCTAAGGTCAATTTTCTCGGAGGGACAGATAATAAATAAATATTACTTTTGGATTTTTTAATCACAATACTTTTCTATAAAATATATTAGACATATGATTAGAACGTTCCTCGTCTTTGTCATTACACACACAGTTAAGTTTATATTCTTATTTCGATACAACGCTATAAACGATGGTTTCTTTTCAGCCAGTATGTTATATAATGGTTCTTCATGAAGTGGTAGTTGGACTGTGAGTTTTACGTCCTAATAATTTAAGTCGGACGGTTTTTAACTTTATTTTATGATTTGCTGCCTACACAACATTGCTTCTATAGCTGTCAGTGAGTTATCACAATGTTGTGGTAATAAGTTGCCAGCCTTGTATTGCGTGATGTTTAGTTGCCGCGCGACTTGTTGAAGATTTATTAACGACGGCTATTTTCGGGGACAGGGCAGTCCACTAACTGGCCATGTCGATGCAACTAAACGGATAAATGAGTAGATGACATTGACGGGGATAATTGCAGACAGTCTTGTCAAACTGGTTACCAGACAGTTAGATAGCAGTTTTATTATCCAACACCACGGATACAGGATCCTCTGATTTCTTTGAACACATATACTCACACAACCACACTGGCTTTAAGAAAGCATACAGACGCGGGCTGTCAGTAGGTGACTTAACTGTACGGTGTTGAATTAGATTTCAATAGTCACAAACAAATATGTCATACACCCTAGCTAACCAGCTATCCAAGGTACATCTAGTGACAAGCGTGTAAACAGGAGCTGACCTGGCACGTTCGTTCAGTTGTAATGACTTAGACGTGACTGGGTGAATGGAAGGATAACTCTTTATATATTAGTTTTACCTATGAACTAATCTTTGTGCATATTATAGTATAGTTTAACAGTTCAAATTAAATCGTTTTGCATCCGGTTAGATTTTATGACAGTTAAACAACAGTCGCACTATGTATACACGTATGACTATTTTGGACCAACCAGTCATATCATATATCTTGTCTCATGTATATGTTGTCATGCAAACAGCTGTCGTTACTGTGAACATTTCTTCCATTATACTTATTTACTTCAGTAAATAGATATTTGTCTTTCTACTCCCACGGAACATGATCTGTCTCTGATGCGAACTTTGTATGGTTTAGGGAGGAGTGTGATACCAGACTGGACACCCTCCATATCTAATGACTCGTATGGTGTGGCATGCTGCAGTCTACAACGTTGAATTAGAGTTGTAGTGAAAAGAAACAGTTCCATTTCAGCAACATTCTTTCCTATACATGTCCTCGATCCTTCAAAGAAGAAATAATTACATGTAATTAATAAGAGACGAATTAAAGAAAAGTTTTCTGTTCAGTAATTGTGACTATATACTTTTGTTCTAATTTGCCATTTTCATAGGTATATCATTCATTTACTCTTCCACAAAAACGCACTGCAAACAGAACTGTAATACAAAAAAAAATATGTATAAAAGAAGCCAAATCCCACAAGTGCTTTGTGTAGTTTTGTCTCTTATGGGACGAAAAAAGTAAATGCTTTTATAACAAAAATACGTACCAACAGAAAATGGATGAAATGCTTTGTGATGTTTGATATGTTTTCCATCATCTGTTAGAAACCTTTCTGGTTGAAATTCTGTGGGATTTTCCCAATAATTTTCATCATAATGTGCTGACATAAAATGTGGTATGATGACGGAGTGCTTAGGGATAATTCTACCAGATATGCTCACATCTTCCATACAGGCTCTTGGTAAACCAATTGGACCTGTAAACATTTGAAAAATAAACTTCGATCTACTCTTTAGTCAACGCCATCTTATTTCAGTAAGAATTTTACTCTTTGTCTTAAATTTGATAAACACGAATCCTTTTTCTTTTACTGTAAACTTGTTTTTCATTTACACTCTACTACTGGACAATCATGAATATTTTTAATATTTCTTGCTGATCACAGTTTAAAAAACAAAGCCATTTTGTGAGAAAACACCACGCTCATGCCATGCCAATATCATTTTATTTGATAATCCATAGTATACAATCTGTATGGTCTTTTCGTTATCATACTCAGAATTCCCATTATACTGTCCCGCCATGGTCATTAAAGCGTTCATTCTTTTCAGCAAATATTTTGTCAGTTAGAGGGATTCGACTGCTTGTTGTTTTTTTTTTTCTTTCATTCTGAGGTTATGTACATTGTCCAAATCGAATTTTTTTTTGTTAGTAGTACAGTTTGCTAAAAGTTAATGTATCTTCCTTTTATCATGTATATAATATATTATTTACCTATACTAGCTATTCTTTGCACCTCGTCTATAACTGCTAAAGTGTAGGGCATTTTATCTTTATCTGCGTAAGACACTTGTCTTAGACCTGCAACCTACAAACAAAGTTTTTTATCAGTTTTTTAGCTTTGTCATAAAATAAAGCAGAATAGGACTATCTAAGTCGTAGTAACTTGTATCTGATCCTTTTTACAATACGTAAAATATGTTTAAATGTAGGAAAAAACATATAAAGCACTAGTCGTTATATTAAGCAGCTTGTTTACTTAGAGTTCAAACTGACCACTTGCATTGTTAAATTTAAGTGTGATTACATATATTCATTTTAGAACAAAAAGGATATTAAATTCAAACAGGATACTGTTTATTGCCCAGATTATTTTTTTAATAGTTATATATAGTTACAATTCACCGACACACTTTTCTGAACATGTGAACTTAATACAATAGAATATTCTAGTATCTTACACAACAATGGAAAATTGAGGGGAAAGACCAACAGGGATATAAAATATAAACAATATATATAGCTGAGTTTAGGTGTCGGACATAGAGCGTGCCTATATATGGCAATTTAAGCTAATCTAATGCGTAGTCTTAAACAATCTCCTAAAGTTGGTTTCTTTCATATTTCAATTATTCCTAGATATAGTATTTGATAGTGACAGTTGCTTTTCATAAATATCATAAAAACATCACAACTTATAACCCAATTTGAGGACAATTTCAGTATTTTATCTTTAAATCAATATATACACTACCGTCGTAATTTCTGTTCTACAGAGTTCTTGTACACTTGGGTATTTTATAAGATACAAAATAATCCACAATAAGGTTGTCGATGTTGTCTCTGAACCAGCAGCAAATAGGTCAAATATCATATGAAATAAACTTCTATCTGAAATCAGATGAACCAGTTATCTTCACGAATACATATCTTTCAAACATATTTAAAAACAACTAAAGGAACAAAAACAAATAAACAAGAACAAAAAAAAACCAATACTTTATAACTTCTTTTCTGGTCACTGCCATATACGGAAAATTTTAGTTCCTTTAATTTGTAAACGAAATTCTGATATTTTATAGAGACATGATATCATATGCACCTTATTGATAGTCAGTAAAAGGAGGATGGGTATTCAAAGAGCTGCATCCAGGGCTTTCCTTCATCCAATTACAACTTTAACATACATGTAATTCAAATAACGTGGTACAGTTGGTTCATTCTAGTTTACATGGATTGGTTTTTAAGAGTGGTTAAAATATAAATAATTTGCACGTTTATGGTATTGTGTTTTTCTTATATACCATGGTAATTATCTCCTTGGTATCATCTGCCATTTTGTCCCCAAAACTCTGATGTGAATTAAAATCGCTTACCTGGTATGTTACTTTCATTTTCATTGTAGAGATGATGGAGGTATATATCTATGAAATCCCTTGTTTCAGATGGATTATAGTTTTCTTTGTGTTTTTCAATCTGCTTTTTCACATAGTCGTCTATTTTTTCCTTCTCTTCGAAACACCTTCTCGCCTGAGACAAAAAATGATATTATTGCGATCAGAACGTCATTCCAAAAAAGTGTCTCATTAAACATTAATTACCATTAAATGTAAATTTTCGAGCCCAGACAACTTTAATGATCAATTAATATAAAAAGAAGATATGGTATGATTGCCAATGAGACAACTCTCCACAAGAGACCAAATGACACAGAAATTAACAACTATAGGTCACCGTACGGACTTCAATACTGAGCAAAGCCCATACCGCATAGTCAGCTATAAAAGGCCTCGAAATGACAAACGTAAAACAATTCAAACGAGAAAACTAACGGCCTAATTTATGTACAAAATAATGGACGAAAAACAAATATGATACACAGCAATAAACGACAACCACTGAATTACAGGCTCCTGACTTGGGACAGGCACACAGAATGTGGCGGGGTTAAACTCGTTTGAAGGCGCCAACCTTCCCCTAACCTGGGACAGTGGTGTAACAGTACAACATAAGAACAAACTATAAAAATCAGTTGAAAAAGGCTTAACTCATCAGATGGATACAAATAGAAATACATCTAACAAAAACACAGAGTGGACGTGGACGGGTACTTATACATCCTCACAACAAAAAGACACTAAGTACAGATCTGAGAGTACTCGCAGTTACTGACAGCTAGTTCAAAGCCAATAACAACTAATAAAAAAATCATGCATCTAAGAATTAAATTCATTGGGTGCATATACTACTTAAGAATTTTTTTTTTTTTTTTTCTCTCAAAACTTGGTCCCAACTCCTTTAGATAACATTGGCGGTTATAATTATGTTTCTTTTTGGTTACCTATATATGTTATGGTAAGTTACATAGCTTCATATGAATTAATACAACGTAGGCATATTCTTACCTCAGAATTTGGCATATTTGCTAAAATTGGCATGAAATTTTCAGGAAGATGAAGGCCAGCATGTTTGAAGATATACTCTAGTACATTAAGTATCATTTCAAAGTCAGAGTCGTTGTATTCAAACCTACGAAGACAAACGAGTAAATATCAATTGTTAAGTAACAAAGAGCTCTTATGCATTATTTCATGGTATTCATAATAGATTTTTTTGGTGTGTCCTGATGCAAAGTGCTTACATTCCGTTTCGGGCGTTTTCAAACTTTTGTCAGAACTAATAACGATAGATAAAATCTTTACTTCTATCTACATTAGTAAATTCACATTGCAAGTTAACGTTCGTTCAGCTCTTTTGCTAGTCAAAATATGTAAATGATTATCAAATCTTCTCAACAAACTACAAGAGTGTGGATGTTGCACAGAAAAGGGCATACTTAAAACATAAATTATCGTTTTGACCATTAAGTTTCCCAAAAAAGTAAATACATACCTGGAACCAAAAACTATATTTGAAATGATATTTGACACAGCTTTAGGAAGAAGTTTATCCATCTGCACATTATTTTCTTTACAAATAGCAGTTATTAAGTAGTTTGTTTCCACTTGGATGTTCTGCTCAAGATTGGACCTTTCTGCCCCTAAGTCTTTCAATGCGTGAATAGCAAATTTCCGGAGGTGAGTCCAATGTTTTCCATTGCTCCAAATTATTCCTACAACATACATGATTCAGCATTACTATACTGACTAAGTTGTTACTATATGCTTTGTTATTGGTTTGTACATTTCCTACTATTTAATTTTTAAGTTTTTAAGTTGTATTTATCTTAAAATCATGGATATATATATATATATATAAATATATAAACAAGTCTAAATTAATAACAACGTTCAAACCTATGATTGCGTTGGATAAAAACCGCAATTTCTATACGTGTGCATGTAAAACAAATTTCTTGGTAGAGGGGTCTAAATACAGCACAAACAACAATATTCAAAAGACCAAAAAGTGAAAAGTCTATTTTAACAAAACGCATTTGACTAGCAGGTCGAACAACGGATGTTCTTAAACCCTGTTGACTGCATTGGCGATTGCCAAATAAATGGATCACAAGATGTAACAAAATGGATCTTTATTATTAATTTAATACCAAACAGAAAACAATAAACTTTCGGAAAAGATGGTTTACCGCAAACATGAGGTGCACAAATTTGTACACCATATCCGGATTTGATCATATAAACCCGAAGGCAAATATAATACAAGCCCAAACGAAAAAATATGAATAAGTCTAAATTGAAAACAACGTTCAAACCTATGATTGCGTTGGATAAAAACCGCAATTTTTATATGTGTACATGCAAAACAAATTTCTTGGTAGAGGGTCTAAATACAGCACAAACAACATTATATATATATAAATACAGGTTAGCTATAAATACAAGTCCTCATTTTTGCCCCAAAGTTTAGGTAATAATTAACTGGTCTTCGGTGTCAAATTGAATACAGGCCAAATTATATACTAGTAGTACCTGTTTTGTTAAACATTGTGTCTGGAACATACAGCCAATTGGGTCTGAATTCTGTTTTATCTGCATTATCTACAAGCAACTCTTTAATCAAATCTTGACCAAAAACTACCACAAGATTCATGGAAGGCCCCATCCGTAACTGAATGATGTCACCGTAGTCCTTTCTTAATTCCAGTAATCGTTTGTAAAGACTTTGAGAACCAGCCAGTGCAGGTATGTTGCCTAAGACAGGCCAACGGCGTGGCCCGGGCAAAGAGTTCAGTCTACTTAAAACACGTTGCCATCCTAAAACCAGCACAATACAAATAAACGTTGCCAGTAAAACTGGATTACAGTAATCATCTACAGCATAATCTAAAATGTATATTTTCCTCATGCTTAACGCTTTCTGTTGTTTTTATTTTTTTAATATCTTGTTATTAGTATAAAACTATAGGTTGTTGTCGTATCACTATCATATAAGCTTTAATTCAGTTTCCTACATCTTAGTTTTTATATCCTCATCTTAATTATCGGAAATACAATCATATTTATTCGCACGGAAGTAGAAGTCCCGAATCTGCACAAGCGTTTTGTTATGAATCACATAAGACAAGTATATATCTACTTTAAATGGGGACATGACGTAGTTTTTGTCCTGTATCATGTTGAATGGAAGTGAGATTAACAATAAGATAGTATTTCTCACGCTATTCATTGATTGTCGTTGAAAGAGACGTGGTATAAAAAAATGACAAAAAAAAACCCAAGTATACGTGGAAGTCATATTCATATAAATAGTTTTAGAGGATATTCATATGACAGTGAACTAATTTGACATACTATAGTCGTGTGATTAACCTGTGTGTAATGAAATGTATTTTTTGCATGCAAGATATTTTTTTACTTTTTCGAATCAATTGAATGTCTTTTTTTGTGCACAGAGGCAAGACGAGTTTGAAATTACATACTACATACTAACATACGAGATTGTCCCATATGTTTATTCTAACTTTGGCTAGTGTTTCTGGGTGAATGCATCTTGAAGCGTGTTATTTACTATTGAAACCTTATTCCAGATGTAAACTATCTAAACAAGATATTATATTTTTTAACATTCACTTGTGATTTATTACTTCTTTATCATATCTCATTTGAGGCCAACTTGTTCGTAATTACAATTTATGAATGCAGTTCGCCCGTTCAATGTGTATATATGTCTCTGGCCCGTTTCAATTGCCATTTTCAATTTTCAAAATTTGTTAGACGATTTCACCAGTTTTATATACAATTTATTGGCAAATCCAGCTTCTGTTATTCAACAACATACATGTATGTAAGAGATTTTCAAAAGATATCAAGGAGTACAGCTTCGACTACTCTTGGACTATCATGCCTTCGATGTTATAGTAATACATATCCTTTGATATACTAGTTATCTCTAAGTATTTTTGTCTCAGGTGCATCCACCCAAAATCTTTTCCTTTCGTACGCGACAACCCACAAGGAGCCTAACACAGGAAACATGTGGCAGTTTTAATCTAGTTCCATATCTTGATCAATTAAATGATAAAAGGCATAGAAAAGACGAACAATAAAATCAGCCCAAAGCACATAAAGCAATGATATCGGTAATACAAAGGACAAAACACAGCTACAAGCTTAGCTTAACGATACCAGAATAACTAACAATACCATGTTCATGGATAATGTCAATCACCAAAAATACTGGACAGTACAACAGACCACACCAACCACCAACATTCGACTCTACTGAAGAGTAGTAGTTCAAGCAGTTAGAGACGTACCACAACTAACAACACATGTCATGGTCCAGAAAGCCCGACTTGGTATAGGCAAAAAATGTGGTGAGGTTAACCCAGTTTTACGTGCGTGGTAACCTTCTTTTTGTCATAAAAGTAAACCACATAATAACAAGAGTGCACACACTGTAATGTCTCGCCTGCTTCACTTATCATGACTGAATTTCATATCATAGATTGAATATAGTTAGGTCTTTGCTTAAGTATCCGAGAAACAGACTAAATTATGAAAATTAAACATTTACCAATGAATTAAAGGAGGTCAAGGTCAGATGAACCCTGACAGACAACATGAACACCATGCAAAAATTCCATACACTGAATATATTTGATCTATTGTTTAGTTTTTAAGAAATAGACCAAACATGAAAAACTTAACATTGTCAATGAACCATGAAAAAGTTCAAGGTCAGATGAAACCTGCCAGACAGACATGTACACCTTACAATCATCCTTTACACCAAAATCACAGCTGATCTATTGCTTATAGTACTGGAGAAACAGATCAAACATCAAAAACTTAACATTGACTAATGAACCATAAAAATAAGGTCAAGGTCAGATGAAACCTGCCAGACAACATGAACACCATGCAAAAATTCCATACACTAAAAATTTTACCTATTACTTATAGTATTTAAGAAATAGACCAAACCTGAAAAAAACTTAACATTGTCCAATGGACCATGAAAAAGATCAAGGTCAGATGAAACCTGCCAGACAGACATGTACACCTTACAATATTTTCAGTGACATGACAAAACAATTTTTTCGAGCAGTTGTTGAATCATGAAAATGAGGTCAGGGACAATGGACATATGTGTTACATAAGGCATCTGTATACCAGGTATGAAGCATCCAGGTCTTCTACCCTCTGAAATGTAAAGCTGCCACCGCCTCTGTCTGATTGTAATCCCTAGGTCTCACATTCTGCGTATTTCATGTAGGCGAGATAAAATAAAGAGCTGTGCTGTAAGCACATGATAAGCAAATTGATCTTTAAGCTCATCTTTATGCTTTAAATGAATTTATATAATCAACTAGAAATACTGTGAGTGTGAGCACTGCTCAAATAAACCCCCCAAAAAAAAATAAAAACTAAGACATGCACACACAGTGGTACCCATTGACTTGACACACAACATTAAAAATTCTATAACTGTCCAAAGTGCGAAAAATGGACAGTTTTTGACAATATTTCAACGAATACAGTTCCATAACTCCACAATGTCATACCAGAAATTTATAAACACACAAAAGGGAGCTTATTTCAATAGATATAAACAAGTCACCAAAGATTCATGAAAACTGCTCAAAGCATTTTCGAGTTATTGTCCAAAAACTGGAAAATCCCCCCTTTTTTTATGAATAAAGTCTCAATACTCCAATACGTAAAATCAGAAATGTTTACAAATTGAAAGGGAACTTATGTCAATATATATATAAACAATTCACCAAAGTTTCATGAAAATTGCTCAAAGCATTTTTGACATGTGTATCTTCAAGGCATATTTTAGCAGCGATCGATGTCTTTCAAAATTACTTTATTTTTATCAATAGTACCGCTTAAGTCGACGCTAGGGGCCGTCTTGACCTTGTTGTAGGGTATGAATGATTTGTTCATTGTTGAAGACCCTACATCAACTGTAAATGAAGAACAGGAATAAAAGCCCTGTTCATTGATAATTTTCTATGTTTTCTATGTATTGTGCGATTTTGTCCCATGTACATTTACTCCATATCCTTTCATTTTCTATTGATTCTAGAGTTTGTCTCAAGTGCTGTGTGGAGGCAGTAGAATGTTTCCCGTGCTTGAGGTGTATGCTCTTATAATATTTACAGTTATGGTGTGCTTGTTCATGTGAGAATTTCTCATATTAATACACCGTCAAAATTTCATGTTTGGTTAAATTTCTTCAAAATACTGGTCTGGTCATCTGTTTTGTATATTGCCCTTTCATACTATTTTAAACTGCTAGGTTTTCTTACATATATTTAGATGTGCCCGTGCTGTCTATCATTTGTTGTTTAGTTTTATATGTATTGTCTATCATTTGTTGTTTCAAATCACTGGTCTTTTGTTGGGCAATGTATGACAAATATATGTTCAAAAACCTCCCCGTCATTATAAATTATGTAATTCATTGACCGCTCCCGACATGTGTATCTTCAAGGCATATTTTAGCGGCGATCGATGTCTTTCAAAATTACTTTATTTTTATCAATAGTACCGCTTAAGTCGACGCTTAGGGGCCGTCTTGACCTTGTTGTAGGGTATGAATGATTTGTTCATTGTTGAAGACCCTACATCAACTGTCAAGATGAAGAACAGGAATAAAAGCCCTGTTCATTGATAATTTTCTATGTTTTCTATGTATTGTGTGCGATTTTGTCCCATGTACATTTACTCCATATCCTTTCATTTTCTATTGAGTTAAAGTCAGAAAACTGGAAAATTCGTAAGGGTTCCGCGGAACCCAGTGTCTCGCCTACTTTTGCTGTTAATCACAGGCTCAACAAAAATGAGGAAAAAAATTAATAAAAATATTCCTTTCTACTCTATCTTTTGATTGTAAGTAGCTTCTGTCCAAGTTTGGTAAAAATCCAGGATAGTTTATGAATCTAATAAATGTTTTAAAAACTTAAACTGCAGACTGTATGTAATGTTAACTGGAAGAAAAACTAAGTCCATTTATAAGTAAAATACGGAAGAAATGGAACAAAATTTTAACAAAATTTCCTTCTAGATACTAGCTTTTAATCATAAACAAGCTTCTGTCCAAGTTTGGTACAAATCCAATATAGTTTAAGAAAGTTGTTAAAATTTTAAAAACTTTAACCACAGAGTGAATGTAATGTTTCCTGGCAGAAAAACTAAGTCCATTTATAAGTAAAATACGGAAAAAATGGAATTTTTTTTACAAAATCTACTTTTGGATATTATCTTATGATCATAAACAAGCTTCTGTCCAAGTTTGGTAGAAATCCAGGATAGTTTAAGAAAGTTATTAAAATTTCAAAAACTTTAACCACAGAGTGAATATTTGTGGACGCCGCTGACGATGACGCCGATGGAATGTAGGATCGCTATGTCTCCCTTTTTCGACAAAAGTCGAAGGCTCGACAAAAATCCCCCATTTTTTGGAAAACAGGTGTCTTATTGTACAATTGAAATAGGCAGTACTTGTGAGAGGCCCGTTATCCGACCATCGGAAAAGGACTATTTAAAATGAATAAGTTTATTTATCACACCTGTGTCCCATGCTGTTTAAAGATGTAACACCATTCCCAGAGTTAAAAATATAATTTTCTTCAATGTTTGAGTTCTATTTACGACATTACAATAGATGGTAAAGGCGAGAAGTACCAACAAATTTTCTTTTAACAAGAAACCAAGGACTTTTATAGTAAGATACTACAGTATAAACATTTTAGGAAATTAGATGTGAATGACTGTAAAATGTTTTGAAAGTGTTCACAAGTCAGTTAGTTGCATTGACATTTAAAAAAGGCAAGTTTGTGATATCACATTAAAATTATCTTTTTATTGTATATTTGTTTTAATATTTCATTTTGTTTCTAAAAATAGTCAACATTGATTGATTTTATTATCTTAATAAACTGCAGTTCAAAGAACGCTGGAAATTACTGAAAACAAGCTCAAAGTACTTAATCTGCTGTTACTGATATCGTGAATGTAACTACATTCAAGGCATTTACTTTTATATTGGCCACTAAATGTTCAAGTAGTTTCCATAACTCAATGCCATGAACAGTATAGAAAAACAAGACTTTGTGCAATACCTTACCTTATTATTCAAACAATCAACATTCTTTTTTCAAAATTGAAAAAAAAAATTACTCCTTATTTTAGTCTGACAAGATAAAACTAGATTCTCTAAAGAGCCTGTGTTGCTCACCTAGGTCTATATGCATCTTCAAAAACAACACCCAACATTTACAACTGAAATATTTTTATGACAAAGAGCAACACATGTTCCATTTTGATTTTATTACAATACTTAATAGGAGTAATACCACCATTGTTTTCCCAATTAGTCTTCGTTCAATTGGCACTTTCAAAAAATCGTGCAGAATTTATCTTTGTTTCAAATAAAGAAATACTTGGCATGAGTAAAGTTTTATCCTGTCCAGTACCACAGACAAAATTTCACATAACATTTCATTGCATACAAGATAATAACCATCACTGGAAGTTAACCAATCAAATGTCACCAGAGTTGGCAAAGTATTGCCCAGGCGGGAAAAACCCAGGTGGGAATTCCCAAGGTTTTCCCGGCTGGGCAATGCTTCCAGTAAATGGGTAATACTGGGTATTACTGGGCAATATGATTTTTTAAGCTTATTTTTACACAAAATATTAAATAATTATTGTAGTTTCATAGTATAATTGGTAAATATATACATTTTATACAGATAAACATTAAGAGTCATTTTCAGGGGATAAAAAATTCTATTTCTTCCTTTTTTATAATAATTCTATATAAGCAGCATACAATTAGTGCACATTTTTGGATACCTTGCTTAATCAAAACTTTGATTAAATGAATCCAAAGTTTGAAAAAATGCATTACTGTGTATTGTATTAGTGAATTGAAAATTGAATTGCTGTAAATTCATATTGCTAAATAAACCCCCTAAGGGGACATGTCACCCACACTTGTAAGAGATGAAAAGGTTAAATATTGTAATAAAAACAAATCTGTAATTACCTATTAATTAGTGATATACATGTAGTATGCTTGTGCAAACAGTTATTAGCAATTAACAATAATTGTTGAATATTGATTTTCCTTACAAGTATGTAGTATAATTGCCAATGAGACAATTATCCACCGAAGTCCAAATGAGCTGGATGTCTGTAACTATAGGTGACTGAACAGCCTTCAGCAAAGAGAAAAGCATGTTTGTCTTGAGTTGCTGGACCAATACTCTCAAATTTATACACTTTATAATAATTCTCTAATAAGAGAACTTATAAATTCAAATATTGTGTCTTATAATATCTTTTAAATATAGCATTTGTATTTGATTACTGATCTTAAAGTTACAAGTAAGTATTTCTTATTACCCAGTGGCCAGTAAAACCCAGTAAAACACAGGTTTTCCCAGGATTTCCCACTGGGCTGTACAATACTCATAAAACCCGGGATTTTGCCAACCCTGAATTTCACCCCTTTTTTTCTGTTTACATGCTTTAGTAACCATGTATTTATTTTGTTAAACTATTTCCTTTCTCTATTGTAACTGTATACGTATACCTAACAACAAAATTATTTTATTTACCTGTGTTTAAAGTTATTGCAAAAGGCTGATATTTTGTTCGAGCATATTGTTTTTCTTAAATTGTTTAACATTTCATACCGATATAACATGTTACTTTTATTATTCTTCCTTAGTTTATTTATTTTGAATTTACATTGTATCATAGGTCAAATTTATTTGTTCAGTGTATGTTCAATGGTATTACTATGTCCTTTGATTGAGTTAAGCTATTTCAGTTGATATTTTATAGTGTGTCTTTCTATGTTGTGATGTTACACTATTGTTTCAGAAAAAGGGTGAAGGTTTGGTACCATTAAAACGTTTAAACCCGCTGCATTTGTTTTGCTGTCCTAAGTCAGGAATCTGATGTTCAGTAGTTGTCGTTTGTTGATGTGGTTCATAAGTGTTTCTCGTTTCTCCTTTTTATATAGATTAGACCGTTGGTTTTCCCGTTTGAATGGTATTACACTAGTAATTTTTGGGGCCCTTTATAGCTTACTGTTCGGTGTGAGCCTAGGCTCCGTGTTGAAGACCGTACTTTGACCTATAATGGTTTACATTTATAAATTTTGACTTGGATGGAGAGTTGTCTCATTGG
Organism: Mytilus coruscus; assembly: GCA_017311375.1. Lineage (NCBI taxonomy): Eukaryota > Metazoa > Mollusca > Bivalvia > Mytilida > Mytilidae > Mytilus > Mytilus coruscus. The sequence goes on from CM029599.1 coordinate 72,485,293, forward strand.
CACTCATACCACATCTTCTTATATCTATGTAACCTCAAGTTTCCAAAATATTTTATAGAAACACCAAATAAAAAAAGAATGGTGCTTTAAAACACCCAAGATATATGTTTATGACTCAGAAATTTTTTACTGCAATGAAATGTAGGATTAATTTCATACAACTGTCAAATTCAAGGGAATATTTTTTTTTTAGATCCTTTTTGTTTGAAACCAGATGTGACTATGATTTGGAGGTATTACACCAAAAACAAGTATCAGTAAATGTTTTATTAAAATAAATAAAAAAGAAAAACTATATTTAAGGATATAATATCACAGACTAGAAAAACTAATTCATATTCATTGGACGGATACTGAAATATTTAACAAACTAAACAGGAAATGAGCTATATGTAATAATTTGGTTAAACCAAATTGTAGTGACATAAGTAATTGGTATGCTTCAATTCCTAAACCAATAAAAAGCAATATCTCAAAAATATTAGAAGTATCCACAAAAAAAAATTATAATCCAAGATCTACAAAATTCTTAAATATAGGGCTTTTATATATAGGATTTGTTAACAAGAAGGAGAAATTAATAGTAAATTATGATCAGAAAAGCCTAAAATTTGTCATTTTCAAATATAAAATCAAGCAAATTGTAAGGGTCTATATAATTGAATGACAACCATGCTTTTCATATGATTTTGTGTTTGTCCAATACATTTTCCATTACAAATTGTATGAAAATTTGATGTTTATCATATGTGTGTGCTGTTGGTAAGAGGAGGGAAGAACTCCGTATGAATTAGCAATTGTTTCTTTTTGACAAGTATTATTATGTTCCTTACATTCTGCTTTATGAAGGAATACCTTTATTATTATTTTTTATTACACCAACCCTCTTCTGAAAAACAGTTCTTTGGTAAACAAAACCCAGTTAAACTTAGGCTACCTTTATAAAAAAAACTTGCTTTGGGGAAAAAATATTTGATTCATTTTAAGTTTTTAATACTTTAATAACTTCTCCATCCCTAGTAAACTTTTAGAACTTTGTAAAGAAGACAACTGTTACCATTTAGGACTGGCAGGAATGTAGTTCCTAGCAATGTACATACACTTACATATTTCAGCAATAAATCACTGATATGTGTGTAATTTTGATATGTAAGAATATTTATATACTTTAAACATAATTTTAATAAATATATGAAGATTCTACAAATAAGTAAATCACTATTCATAAAAATCAAAGAAGTCATCTTCTTCTTGTGATGTCTGTTTTTTCTCCATTAGGATATCTAAATCTGTTTCAGAATCCAAATCGGAACTTATCATTACAACTGTAAAAGAAAAAAATTCCATTTAACATGACAAATAAGTTTAGCTTTATAAAAATCATTTCCTCTGTAAAATTGGAGATTCCCCAAAGTATCAAGGCATTGGTGAAAGAACCTAGCATGTTTATGTCATGTCAATTTGTACAGAAATATCAATTCTTATGCAGAAATTACAACTGTATACATCGGTCTATGTGATCACTCTCCTCTGATTGACAGGAATTTATGAAACATGGAGAGCTATATGTTTACATGTAGCACGCTTAACTACAAACAATAATGAAATGGTAAAAATATTATAAGCAACTTCAGTTTTTTGCTGAAATTTTTGCTGAAGTTTAATTTTGAACTAAGAGGAAATAATTTTAATCAAAAATTGTTTGCAGTGACCTTAATACTATCTGTAAGTTTGTTCTCCATCTTCGATTAAATACAAATTTGTATTTTCTTACCTGCTGCAGGTCTTTTGAATGGCTGCATTTTCTCTGATCTCCCTGTAGAACCAGCATCAGATTTACCACTGTAATATTAGTCATAAATATTCAATACAAAAAAATTGTGATTTTCTAGATTCAGTTTATTAGATAGATTAAATAAGTGTCAGTATAATGCACCAAATAAATCCCATAAATATCACTACCATGTCACCTAATATCTACTATGTCACCTAAAATATCACTACCATGTCACCTAATATATCACTACCATGTCACCTAATATATCACTCCCATGTCACCTAATATCTACTATGTCACCTTAAATATCACTACCATGTCACCTAAAATATCACTACCATGTCATCTAAAATATCACTACCACATCACCATGTCACCTAAAATATCACTACCATGTCATCTAAAATATCACTACCACATCACCATGTCACCTAAAATATCACTACCATGTCAAATCAAATATCACTAACATGTAATTTAAAAGTAGCTCTATCAATATCTTATTAACATCAGTCATTGAGAAAGTTTAATTTTCTACATTGTAAACTTGTATAGTTTGGTCATGGTCATATTTTGGTTTAATTGGTGCCAAATAATGATGACCATGGCCAAAACATCCAAATTTACAATCAAATTTATTCTATTTATGACCCTAGAATGACAATTTAGACCAGGATCAAATAAAACGTTAATATTGGGACCAGTTGAGCTAAAAATATTTAACTCATACTTTTTGTTGTTTATATCATTTTAAACTTGAGTGCATGTACAGCCATGCAGGTGCAATTGTGTAGTGAAGTGAAGGGTACAGGGGTTGTGTTGTGTAACACTATTACTGGCTGGAGTGCAGAAGTAATATACAGGTATATGAATATATATTTACATGTACATACAAATTTATTTATTCATACAACACTCAATTTTATACTTGACCCTTCATAAAGTACATATAAATGTGTATTTGAAAATTAAAAATCTGTTTTATGCAGAGTAGGATTGCTACATGCAAAATAACAAATATTGCTCTGCTAACAAGATTTCAGCTACTCATTTTTTTTAATTGGCTATGGTCCATAGTAAATTTCTCTGAAACAAATTCTACCTCACATAATGTATCATAAATATGAAAAATAAGAAGATGTGATTGCCAATGAGACAACTATCAATTTGAACCACAAAAAAAGAACAAAGATGTGAACAATAACAGGTCACCTCATGGCCTTCAACAATGAACAAAACCCATAACATTTAGTTAGCTATAAAAGACCCCATGAAGACAAAATGTTTAAAATGTTCCCCCTCAACCTGGGAGAGTGGTTTAACAGCACAGTCAGCACAACATCTGAAACAAGTAAAACTGTGAGCTATATCTCACTAATCATACCTTCGCTTTAAGTTTTTTGTAATCAGGAAGTTGAAAAGAAATGAATCTGAAAACTCATCACAAGGTTAAGCATGTATACATGAACCCTCATAACAAGTTTCAGAAAGCTGTTATTTGCAGTTCTCAAGAATAATGGGACAAAAATTTCATACATGGCATATATGTAAAAGAATAATATGCATGTACAAGTATTTGGTAAACAGGAAGTTGATAAGCAATGATTCTGAAATCTTGTCACATTTAATAACATGCTGACATGAAGCCTTATAACAAATTTCAGGAAGCTATTATTTGTAATTATTAGTTATTTTTTGTAGTTATTAGTTATTATTTGTAGAGAAATGTGACTCAAAGTTCATATATGATCATTATGATTAGAATATACAAGTATTTGGTAAACAGGAAAGTGACAAGCAATGAATCTGAAACCGTGTCACACGGTATAATATTAGCATGCTGACATTTGTCCTTATAACAAATTTCAGGAAGCTATTATTTGTAGTTCCCTAGAGAAATGCAACAAAAATTTCATACATGACCATTATCTTAAAAACATCTAAGTATTTGGTAAACAGGAATTAAGTTATTGAGCAATGAAACTGAAACCATGTCACAGTGTGAAGCATGCTGACATGAAGCCAAAAACAAATTTCAGGAAGCTCTAATTTGTAATTGCCTAGAAAAATTTGATGAACATTTCATACATGGCCATTATGTTTAGAATACTGTAAATTCAGAAATTATTGTGAGGTTTTTATCAATGCGAAAAGACTGGGTGAGAATCTCAATAATAAGAATTCTAGTTCTGATATCTAATAGATATATCTATATGCAGCTTTTTCAAAATTGCAATAATTAATCTCTCATTAATGTCCATTCTTCAAAAATTGCAATATGCTTGCAATAATTTCAAAATTTAGTTTACAAATAATCTGTAAACAGGAAGTTGATGAGCGATGAATCTGAATATTGCATCACTGTCACACAGTATAGCATGCTGACATGAAGCAATAACATATTTCAGTAAGTTCTGATTTGTGGTTCCTGACGAAATTAAATATAATAGAAATTTAATATGATGGATGGACGGACAGACGGGTAAAACAGTAAACCACCACTTTTAGAGTGGTGGTATAAAAACTGTAAAAAATCATTTGGAGAGGGCTGGACATAAAACACAAATTACCAATCTAAGAGTACACACAGTTACTAAAAGCTAGTTCAAATGCAATTTCAACAATTAAATAAACCCTATTCCCCCAGACTTAAATGTCAATCAGAACACCTCCAATGAATTACGTGTAAACACATAAGTCTGAGAAAAACCTTACTTTGTCCAATGCCAAAATATAAGTACCCTTAGGATGTAGGACCATAAGTGTAATGTTAACATTTAGCACACAGTGAAATCAATGATAACACTGTAATTAAATCTTTTTCTAGGCGTATAACAAACACTTAAATATGTTATATAATAAAACAATGACTTTACTCTGTCGATTCTAGGATTCTTAAATCATGTCAAAATCTTATCAACCTTTACTTTTGTCTCAGAAAATACAATATCCTTTGGATAATATATATTTTTCATTCATCTCATTAAAAGTCATTTAATTGTATATTTTTTTTCTCATTCATTTTGCCTGTAATATATTCCTTTATCATTTGTTGAAAATTCCAGAAGGACAACAATCAATAGATATATCAGTTTTCAATAGATCACCTTTTCTGCAAGTTTCTAAGATCAGTACCAATAAATTTCATATTGTTGAAAATCTGTTTACATCTTATATTTTACAAATACATAAAGCATTCTGAAACTCACACCATTGATTAGTTAATATGGACATGTTATGGTAGAAAATCACTTAGTCAGGAAATGAAGTACAGAAAATAATACAATATTTATAACCAATGTCCCAAGGAATTGTCAATCTTCAATGCCACAGAGCTTTAGTTACCTTTTTTCCATGCCTGTTGGCACATACACTGGTGATGTTGCTGAACTTGTTTCAGACAGTGGCTCCATCTGTTGTGGTGGTCTAGATTGTGACATAATAGCATTGGTAGGCTGAGGTGGGATAGTACTGTAAAGCCATTGTGAGAAATAAATGAAAGAGGGAAGTTACATACTTGTGAAAGTATAGTGCTAATATTTTCTGATTATCAAATGCATATAAAATCCAAATTCAGAAAAATAAGCTTACTCTGATAGAGTAAAACTTGTAATGTAAATAACAATGATATAGATTTTTGTTTGCTTTATCTCCAAGTTTATTTAGACTCAAGGAAGAGAGTTTCCACTAGCACTATACAATTAATAACAGACTGGTGTTATTTCACTCTTAATCAACATTTATATCATATAAGAAACATTTACAAAGTTCAGTTTAAAGGCATTTTTGAAATAACTTCTTCAAAGCAAGACAAAAATTGACATGAATGAAAAAAATCTAAATAATTGGAAAAAGTTCACCGTCAAATTGATGATAAAAACTTTTAAGAGATTAACCCACATTCTTGTCAGTCTTGACTGAATATAGAGTGAAATAACATATCAATTCTAAACAAGTAATTTACAAATTTCAAGCCAAACCATTCTATGTAAACTATAAAAGAACTTTTTTTAAATGCAAGAGAACGAAAGAGGAGTTCTGTATAAGATGATTTTAATAATTATGGAAAATTTGACTCAATTTAATTAAAACTAAGTTTTAAAAGTATATCTATTTGTTTTGCTATAAATAATATTGTAATAAAAGTAAGACTGAATTGATGAAAATGATAAAATACATTTACAATAAAATTAAAATCATTGGGTATATATTGGTTTTCAATTGATAATACTTTAGTTTGTTCAAATTCCCACTAAACTAAAACTACTAACAAGCCTTCAAAATTTCAACAACAATGAAATTCAGAACTCTAAGGTAATTTAATTGTGTAAGCTGGTACAAAATTTGCAGAATCAAGCATAAGTTGACATATTAATGAAGTAAGCAAAGCAAAGCAAGGAAGGAAAATAATGTTGAAACTTGAAAAACAAGGGAAAAAGAAACAAGATTGAATTAGTACGTTAAATCATCTTTTTTTCTGGATGTATAAAACAGTCATGGAACATACAACTGTATATATTTTTTTGGTTATTGTAACTTCAGACTGAATTCTTGCTGTGGAACTAGTAGCTTTATATTTATGTAAGTTAACACCTGTTGTTAAAATCTAAAATGGTGGAATTTTATAGATATCTGTCTTTAAATACATAAATTGTTGCTTAAATGAATTCCTTCAAATGTCCATAATTTGTGTGAAAATGAAATAAACTACCTCAGATGCTTTTATTTTAGAATTAAATGAAGATTTCATGAAAATAGAATTCATGTACCTAGTTTTGCAAGAAATGCTACATTATTTAATCATTTATATAAATAATTAGCAAATCTGCATTTACTGCTATATTTATATCAAGGAATAAACATAGCCAAATCATCTAACATAAATGCAATAATTATGAGATAAGATAAATAACTGGTTCAATTTTGAAATACCTGAATAACATTGGCATCATGTTTTGAAAAATAATCAATCAAAACCCTTGTTCTCAGATAATTACTAAGTTTTTTGTACAATCAAATAGAAAAGAAAACTTTTGTTGATGACTTTTACTGCTTTTCACTCATAAATATACTATTATTCATAGTGGTTTATTATTTTCACATGAACAGATCAAAATCTGAAAGATGCAAAGTGATCGCATAATAGCCCACAAAGCCCTAATTGCTCTTATAAACTGTAATAAGAAAGCGATCAATATATATTAACAATTAAAAAAAGTATTTAATGACATCATTTTACCTAGATGTCTCCCTTGGTGTTCTTGGAGACAGAGTAGATGCAAACTGTTTTTCTACATCATCATCTGTGTCATCTTCATCATCATCATTACCATCATGGTAACTGGGTTGTTTCTGACCGCTCATGGTACCAGACAACAAATTACGATAGGCTGCTGTTTCTATAAATGTATAACTAATTCATGTAAGAAAATGACTTAACTCAAATTTTAATATTTCATTTAAATGACTGAGTTACACAAGACATTTTTATACTTTAATGCATTAACAGTATGTTAACAGCTCTGTATTTTTGCATTTCTGAATTCAATAAAAAGAGGGTAGGAGTAAAAATTTTCAATTTTCTTTAAATTTTCTGCATTAACCATCTTGTAAATTTTTGATTATCAAACATCTAACTATGCATGTAGAGTCGTTTCTTAATTACACACACACAAAAAGTGTTTTTATCTGATAAATAGTCTGTTAAATGAATTAAACCAAGCAAACATGCTTTGCTATAAAATATTAAACAATCACTCCATGCTTTACAGTATAAGATATTACATAGAAAGACAAGATTTACCAAAACATGTTAAAAGGTGTAAAGAAATCTGATGACTGACTGTGATTAAAGTAGGATGAAATGAATTCATGATAATGAAACATTTGTACCGATAAAAGGTCTTAGCTGAGGGTCAGTATTGTCCAATGAAATTTTTTGTCACAAATTATGTATTTTATATATGTAAGTTTAAAGTTAAGTCATTTGAAGACTTTTTTCTACAACTTTATGACTTCTGATATACAAAGTGTTAATATTTTCTATTTATATATTGTTCTTTCTTTGTTATAATTTAGACTTCTACAAACCCATTGTTGAGATCTCGTGTAAAACTTACCAATTAGTAACTTTTAATCAAGTTTATAATAGTATGTGCATGGTTCAAGTTAACAAAACAAATCCACATTTCAATATTTTTTTACACATTCCAAATAGTTTATTTTTATCAACTCGGCAAGCTTGCATCCTTTCAGATGTACTTTTTTAATTCTCCCTTACAGAAACTGCTAACAAAAGCACATAAGTTGCACATGTGAATCACATAAGATGCAAGTAAGAATTGTATGAAAATTGGATTGCTCACATGTGCAGTTTGGTAGTTCATATGTGGCCAAAACAATCTAACATAATGCTCATATGAGCTTTTATCATCTATGTTAGTTTTACGTTAGTTTTGTACTTAGAAAAGTTCTTCAATTCTTCTAACCATTTAAAACTAACATAGATCATTGCTCATATGAGCTTTTTCAAACTGACATGCCCAGTCATGTACTTCCTGTAAATTCAAATGTACGGCATCAATCTGGAGGGAGATGGAGATGAAAAGTATTAAGTCATATTATTGTTTTATTTAAACTATCAGACTATGGCTTTGTTCGGAATTTGATATTACCAGTTTGGCTGAGGTTTTTGTAAGTTATCATTTCTATTTCATTTTTGTTTCAAATTCTTGAATATATTACAATTTTATTAAGTCCTTTATGGAAATGTGTGCTTCATTAAATAAATACTATGTAGATAAATCATTTAAAACTCTGAAATTTAGCACTGTAAATGACATTCATTATGTACTAAATTTGTAAATCACTGCACTTTCTTTCATAATGTAATGTAATATTTTCATTATTTAAAAAAAAGGATAAAATAATATTAAATCATAACTCAGTAATAAAACAATAATAAATAACATGATGTGTTTATTAAAAGTATATTCATTTTTCCCCCAACTATTCAAGATCTTCGTTTAAATTTTGGAGTTTATCCTATTTTTAAGCAGCCATTTTGTTTTGACATTTAGGCACATTTATTTGAATCATGATCAATGATCATTATCTGGAGATAATAAGATAACAAAAGCAAATGGGTTGACTAACTTTCACATGTGCAAAATGTGAGCAAATGCTCATATGAGCTATCTGATAAAATGCACACATGAAACAAAAAGCTCACGTGAGGTTTTTAACATGCAAATTAGGTTAGTTTCATGTGTGCAATTTTTGTGCTCATAAAATGCTCACCTAATTTGTATGTTAAAAACCTCATGTGCAATCATGTTAGTTTCTAACGTTAGATCTAATGTGAGCATCTTATGTGCAACTTGTAAGCACCGTTTGGTAAGGGGCTGTCCATGTTTGCTTATGTGTGTGAAACAAAACTTCAACTTGTCTGGGATACTTTTTCAGAATTAAATTTCCATATGTTGATGGGTCTGATGTGTGAATAAATGTTGAATGACTATTGTGCCATGTGCATTGATATTGTCATTCAGATAAAAACAAAATTAGCATTTTGAAAAAAGATGACGGATAGTTTGTATTAGATAGAGATTTCTTACTGTTCATCTGGCCACCTAGCAAAACATATTGATTTTGATTATTTTGTGAACTGATTATATTTATGCCGTCAAACATATCAATCAATTTATTCATCCAAGCTACAAAAAGTCATGTTTTTTATATTATAGTCTTATTAACTGGCTGTTTCTGTATTGTTCTTGGTATAGATTCTAGGCAAGCCCAGAGACTCGAAGAGTCGGGGCCAATACAGCTGTTAGAGAATCTATCCTAGAGCCAATACAGAAACAGCTAGTTCATAAAACATTTTCAGTAAATAATTCTAATTGTGTATTAATTTAATAACTAACCTGGCTACGTCCTGCTTATTTAGGTTGGTGCCTTAGGAAAGAATTGGAACAATAGTTCAATCTTTCTAAAAATGAGTCCAGTAAAAACTTAAACTGAAAACGCTTTAACAAATTTTCTTCAAAATTTTGCTTCCATTGTTATCTCTTAATCATGAGGAAGCTTTTGTCCATATTACAGACAACTCAATGAAGGTTTGACATAAGAGACATAACTCTTTTATTTTAAAAATAGTTGATAGGCACTGATTTTCAAACTTATCACAGCCATTGTTGATACAGTCGAACCTCGTTGTGTCGAACTCGGTTGTGTCGAAAACTCAGATGAGTCGAAGTAATTTCTCGGTCCCGGTAAAATTCCCGTTTGATCAATGCATAATTACCTCTGATGAGTCGAACTCGGTTGATTCAAATACTCGGTTAAGTCGAGTAAATTTTATAGTCCCGTCAAGTAAAATTAATGTAAATTGACCCGATGTCTCGAACTTGAAAGTAAGAATTTTCGAAAGATGCAGACCTAATGATAAAATTCAAATCAGATGTATTTGTTATGTCACCTAATCATTTTCAAAAGAGATTAAAGCCGAGTAAACATACTTGTTTGTATAACAGTTAAAATGACATGTTTATGGTGACCGCCAATTAACACCTTTGTTGATCGTTCAAGCGGAATGTTAGTGTGTTGAACATTTTCACCGAGATAAAAACCAACGAATTTAAATGACCCAAGCCGAGATTAAATAAATCGTTAGATTTAAAACTCATTAATTACAATAGATGAAAGGATTAGGACAATTATAATAAATTCATGATAATTTAATGTAAAGCAGACGACCTCATCACAGACCGTTCAGAACTTATTTCGTGCCGCGAGTGATTTCATAATTTATAGCAACTGACCTTTGTAAATATTTGTGTAGACTATTGATTTTATTTGTGCATGATTTGTATCTGTACTTGTGTTTTTAAATTATTACGAAGGACCAAAAATGGAGATTGAATACACAATCATAAAGTGTCATATAGAAAAAAAGGCACACTGTTCATTGTATCTAGTTTACACAAATCTCATACCGTATTTCATGCATTCAAAATTTATGACGACACACTTGACCTCGGATGAGTCGAATACTTTGGTCGGATGAGTCGAATACTTTGGTCGACTGTATAAACCTTTGATATAAATTTCATAAATATCTGATAAGAATTGTACACTTAAGAACACTTATAATGCAATTTTCTATAGAATGTATATTTCCATAGGAGTTATTCCTATATAAAAATAGTTTGTTAGGCATTGATTTTCAGAATTCTCTGAGACAGTGTTGATATAAACATATGATATAAATTTCAGAAAAATCTGGCAAGAATTGTATATATGAGAGCTCTTTAAAGACAGGAGGAACAGACAACTAATATGTCTATGCCCTTTACATATTTTGGAGGGAACAAAAATATGAGGTATATGAAAGGGTTATCTATCAGTTATTTTGGAGGACATGCAGCTATAAACTGCCAACCCCATTGTGATGTTTGCAGATATTATAAAGATTAAGTTTGCAATGTAAAATCAAATTGACCTATTCAGGTTTGGCAACCTTATTGACCTAAGATATAAGAAATTTGTAATTAATTTATGAAAAAAATTTAGGTAAGTGTTGATGTTCTTTCAAATCATATATGACAGTCAGCAATTTGCTGTGTATTGTACTGTTAATTACAAACCCAGAACTTATTCCAAGATGTTGTTCTTGAAAATCAATTTGAAATCAAAATCAACATTTTACCTACAATATTTGGATTAACCTTTATCAACTACTCTAGCTTAAAACTTTAGATGATAATGTAACCATACTGAAATGACATACAATGGTGAAATAGATTATCATCTCAATAAATAAACCATCATCACAATAATGTGTAAAATAAAGACTTAATATTCACAACTGTTAATATGGTTACTATGGAGAGTGGTGTAAAGTAATAGCTTTGGGACAAGATATAGTGTTTAGTAACTGCTCAAAACATTGAATGAAATCTATTAAATGGTCCAAGAACACAATAATCATCTATTGTGTATGAATAAAGTCCCAAGTATTTAAAATGTATTTCTTGCTGACTTAAATAAGTTTAAAATCTGAACCATGTAATATGTGCAATGTGACCTTCATCTTGGGGCATATGGTCAGTCTCTCCAAGATGCATCTGAATACCAATTATCTATAGTGTCATGAAGTTATTTATCTCTAAAAGTGACTGGACAGGCACATGCACCTTGTCTTGCACACCTTTGACACTCTGATAACCCCCTTAACTTTATTAAGGTGAATTAAAAATGAACAGCGTCTTATTGTGGAGACCTATTATCTCCTCTCTCAGGTATTGTAACCATACCATTCAAAGGGACTCTAGGTCCATCTGTTGGTACACTTGGTGTTACCATGGTAGTATCTTCATCATCACTATGCTGTTTACTGTCAACTAAACTTCCAAACTTCAAAGGCGGAACTGAATTCAGAAAAAATAGAAAAGAAAATATATAACACAAAATAAGAAATATCTGATTTACAACTTTAAACAAATCTTGTGACATCTAGATCAACTAGATTTGTCAGGTTTACATCAATGTGCTTGTGTCTGTGGACTGACATGAGAACTCAAATCTTGAAAAGCAGGCCATCTAAAACAAAAGTGAGTGGCGAATGCATAATAAAGCATTTACAATAATTTATTGGGAAATCATTCTAACAATTAAATAAAATCATTATTTGTTATGATGTTCAACAGAATCTTTAGAATCTCAGATTATATTTTACTAAAGGCATGCTAATTAAATTTCTGACAAATGAATACATTACTAATACAAAACTAACACTAAAATAAAAGTAATGATAAAATATTCATTCAATCGATTTTTAAACAAAGACAATATAAAGTTCTGAATAATAATCTGTATAATTTATCTGAACTAAAAACTAAACTATTTCCTCTGCTTTTTGTATACAATGCATGTCTATGCTTTACATGCAATAATAATAAGAAGAGGTTCTGAAACGTATGATATTTTTTTTACATCATAAAACACTTGAGATAATAAAGAAACATTCAACCCCAAAACTTCTTTCCTTTAATTTGTTATATATTAAATTCTGATATGATTAACACTAATCAAACTGTTACCATGTGATGCTCAAATGTTATTAAATGCCATTACCGGATCAAATGACATGATTGAACTGTTTTTTCATTCAATGAAGTAATGATAAAATAATGAACCAAAATCAACGTTTTATTATGCTATATGACATGATTAAACAGACCCAATGATTGATTGATTGTTGGTGTGTAATGCAACTTTCAGCACTATTGGCTATATCAGGGGTGTCAATTTTTGTTGGTGGAGGAAGCTGGAGTACCTGGAGAGAACCACCTGCCTTCAGTAGGAAAACTGACAATCCTAGTCAATTATGACTGAAGTCGAATGCACCTTCCACATACTAGCTTCTAAGTCACAACCTCAGTGTCGACAGGCTAGTGATACAATAGATGAACTACTTAGACCACTTAGCCACTGAGGCCCCTGACCCAATGATGTTTTACTGAATTCTTCATGAATTATTCATGGGAGGTCTTTATGATCATGTGATCAATGGGTACAAGTACACTTATATTAGCACATATGGTATTTATAAAATTATATACAATTATTTAGTTGTGATCTTAGGTGTTTGTAATCAGGAGTTTCAGATAAGCAACAAAAAGTTTTATGAGAAATCATCATGGTATCTTTTGTGCACAGTATCATGAAAGTAAAATATATTCTACCCTGGCAGTAAACTCGGATTTCAAATTGAAATGAAAATAAAATCAAAAATTTAACATAAAAAAATATTTGATTGTTTAAAATTTCAAATAAATCTGTGAAATAATGTCTAAATAACTGTTTACATGCATTTCCAATAGGCTATGAAGTTTAACTAGTGTCTACATTGACAGCTATGTTGGATTTTAAATCAAACTCAGTCTCAAATTTCAGAACATAACATCAAAATCATCACCTAGGCTAGCATTGAAATGAAAAAAGTTTGTAGTAACTTTTTCAAAATAGTAGCATTATGAAAAGTTTTGATGTTGAGCATGATTTTTTCTAATTACAAATAAAATTTCAGATAAATACAACTTATCATTAATTAGTTTTAATCAATTGGGAAAATATTAAAAAATATAATCACCAGAATTTATGTAGTATCAGACAGTATCAACACTATGCATGATAATCTTATGTATAAAAATTAGATGAGATTAAAAAAACATTTACAAAATAGTAATGTGGCAATTGGTTATATATTTTTTAAAAGAAATCATTTGAACTCTCCGAAAACTAATTACAACATGCAGGCAGTTTCAAGAGAAATTTACAGAACAGATAAAAAAAAAAACACATTGAAGTTTAAAAAGTATCTTCAAATGAAACCTTAAGGCTATGGTTTAAAAATATAAATGACATGTCAATTCCCCACTTCATTCTGATTTACACAGCAAACAAATAAATATATAGCCATGCATTTAAAAAATATTTAAAAATACCATCATTTGTCAACTTCTCAAAAATTCAGTATTAACTATTTGTCATGTTCTACATCATTCAAACTGTATGATATTTGCTTTTTACAAAAAAAAACTAGTTAAACTTCCTAATTTGTAAGAGAGAGACTAAATATCTAATAAAACACAAAACATCATTTTCCATTATTTATCTTCCACAGATTCCAATTGCAAAAAGCAACCAAGTTATCTGTGATTCATTCATACTGTTATGGATGATATTGACTGTATTTTTGAGAAGTATGAATTTTTTTCTTCTTCAAAATTGACTACAGAACATTGTTAAAATTCATCTTTTGGAGGGCAAAGAAAAACATCATGTTTTAGCAATTTCAAACATCCACAGTCAACTTTGATGCCAATGGCTTAACCTGTGTTACCTTTGTATTTGCCAAACTCATCAATTTCTATCTCAGCTGAAACTAATAATTTCTGACAAAGTGAATAAAATGCTATTTTTTTTTTAATTTTTGAAATAGTATCTTAAAATTGACACTGCAAAACATTTAACTAGCACAGAAATTGTTGAAAATAAGATTTCACTGTTCCTTTTATGAAATGTCAATATTGACAGAAACAATTTAGAAAGTGCTTTACTTTGCTATTTAGCATTTTTTATGAGATTGATTGATTGATTGATGATTGCTAAATGTCCCTTCTTAGAAGAAATAAATTTGCTTTATTAAGTTATCTTTTGATGAAACATGAATAATACAAAACCCTTTGCAATTAAGAATAAAACAGAAATAGAATGAAAGCTATTTGTAAATAATTTACAGATTATTGTTAAGGATTCAAACTCAATTATATCTATAAAGTTAATTTAAGTTAAAAGATAAGTTACATATTTAATTCCCTTTGCCATAATTCAATAAATAAAAAATTACATGGCATCTCCCGAATATTTTTCTTTGCAAACATTCCTGTAAGTGAGATATAAATCAGTTATTTAGTAATTTTCAAAGCATATTTTTTTTTTTGTGAAAACCATTTGTTTCAATGTTTAAAATATTTATCAATTATAGTGATTCAATCTACCGAAATATACTATAAAATCAGAAATCATTGCATGCTTTTATTATTGCAACTGCTAATTAACAAACATGTAAAATTAATGGGATTTGAAAATAAATGCATCATTTAACATGACGTGATCAGAATTTGAAATTTAAGTTTAAATAAATGCAATGCTTATCATATCAGATTTAAAAATTCTGAATTTACACATTTGGGAATTCATACTGTATTCTTTACTTCTATTTACAGCATGTTTTTACAATGCTCTATAATTCTATACTGATCTCATGTTTGCTAAATGTTTCAGACTGTTCAATACATCTGTAGTTTTAAAGAAGAAAGTCATATACGAAAAAGACAGTTATGGCAATACCATACAAATTAGAGTAAAATAGAATAGTTACCTCCCCCTTGACTGCTCCTCATACTTTCAGCTGCTTCTCTAGGTGTTGGTGGTGAGGCAGCTTGGTCCACTTTTTTCTCTAACAAATCCACTAACAATTCATAAGCCTAATAAGTATTTTTTAGATTATTTAGAGTATTTAAAAGGTTAAATAGCAATTTTATGTCAAATATAAACAAATTAAAACAAGTTTATGGCATCATAACATGGTGAAGACGGTGTTTTTGTCTACTACATTTTGAATTGTAATAAAGAGTCAAAACTGAAATTTCCTTGTTTTCGTGTAACCTAACGTTTTATGTAAAATAAATGGAGAATGTGTCCATGGGACACAGATGATGCCCCCGCTTGCATATAACGTTATAAACAGACATTACTCAAGAAGGGTAAAAGTGACACTACCCAAATTTGTACTTGATCTGAGTTTTGTGGTAATAAGCATTGTGAATAAGTTTCATAACATTTGGTTGAGGCAAACTTAAGTCAGAGAATGGAAACGAAAAATTCAGCAATTCTTCCATTTGTAAAGGGGCATAATTCTAGAACGGTACAAGTGACGCAACCAAAAATCGAAACATGATCTGTGTTTTGTGGTAATTAGCATTGTGCATATGTTTCATAACATTTGGATGAGGCAAACTAAAGTTAGAAAAAGGAAACGAAAAATTCAGCAATTTTTCCATTTGTAAAGGGGCATAACTCTAGAACGGTAAAAGTGACGATACCAAAATTCAAATTCGATCTGTGTTTTATGGTAATAAGCATTGTGTATAAGTTTCATAACATTTGGTTGAGGCAAACTAAAGTTAGAGAATGGAAACGAAAAATTCAGCAATTTTTCCATTTGTAAAGAGGTATAACTCTAGAACGATAAAAGTGACACCACCAAAATTCAAACTTGATCTGTGTTTTGTGGTAATAAGCATAATGTATAAGTTTCATAACATTTGGTTGAGGCAACCTTAAGTTAGAGAACGGAAACCAATTTTGGGACGTACGGACAGACGTACAGACAGACAAGGGTAAAACTTAATGCCACCTCCCTTACGGCAGGGGCATAAAAAATTAAAGGAATTGGACAAGGCAACCTTGAGCTATCAAGAGAGATACTTAACAGTCAGACAGGCCGACAGTAGTATTTAATAATATTTTCTGTCTTTGAAGGGTTTAAAATGAAACAGCCTAACCTTGTCCTGATAATCTGAAGAGTCAACCACCAGACATGGAACAAAAACAGCAGCTACTTCTTTGACATTCATCACTTTATGTTTAATCAACTGTAGAAAATGAATAAATAAACAATCCCACAATGGCTTAGCTTCTATTGACAGTACTCTCCTGAAAATAAGAAAAAAAGTGTAATGTTGACTGCAAAAATTGGTCCATTTATCAGAAAACATACAAATTTTTTTTAATACTTCAGATACTATTTATTGAGGATAAAGAACCTTTTGTCCAAGTTTTATCACAAACCATGAAAGTTTAAAAACATTTTAACCACAACTGATGTCTTAAAAAACTTAGCCACAGACTTAATATAAATGTTGATGCAGAAAACGCTGACAAAAGAATGAGCTAATGTCTCACTTCCATGACTTTTGTTGCAGACGAGACTATAATGATCCAAGTGCAAAAATACTTTTACATAAAACATGGGGAAAATTTGAAAATGTACAAACAATGTTACCATAAGCTAGCCATTACTTATATTGGATAAATTAGAGAAAGTATTACACATTTTTTTCTAATAATTAATGAATTATTTATATTTACTATCCAATAAATAATACTTTTACTGTGCAAAGCTTTGGGCCTTTAGATGAATCATGGGCCAAATACTTAATAACATGTGCCTATTTACTCTTTTGTAACAATTCGAAGCAATAATTTATAACATTTTCATTCTTACAAAAAAGATTCATTTTTACATTTTTACACATGTGTGAATGATAATCAGAGGTTTGATTTTTCCAATTTCATATGAAACAGAAAGTCAATTGATTGAATTAAATGATAAAAATCATATAATTACACTGCATCTGCTTTCTATTAACAATAACCTTTCTCTATGGACTGTGGACTGAATTTTTTTCACCAGTAAGTTTGAAGAAATGAACATAAAGATGGAAAAGTGTTTTGCCCATAAGTAATCTGAAAGGCCTGAGCCATAAGCAGAATAATATAATTATATTGTTTCATTCAAATATGTATGAGTAATATACTGATGAGGTATGATATGTAAAACTTGCCCTATTTGTACTTCGTTGATTGTATGACTACTGGCTAAGATGGCATCTGGTAATAAACATCCTGCAGGTAAATTACGAATCACAAGGACCACATTTTCTAAAATTACCATAGTACACATTTCAGCATCTAAATCAATCAAAGGTTCTTCACCATTGGCCTTACTGTAATAAAAAGAATAATATTTTTTTTCTTATTATGCATTACAATTACTTGTTTGGTATGTTTTAAGTACTGGTATGAATGTAAAAAGCAATTGTATACATAGTTTCTACTACTGCTAACATCTATTAGGAATGTGTGGATTGATCATATAATTGGTATCTACTGAAATCATCTCTCTAAACAGCTGTTAGAAACTCAATATACTTGAGTTTGTAAAAAATATGTATAAACGTGACATATTTTTGTATTTACTGTCATTTATTCTATAATGGGCTAACCTTCTTTTCATTTTTGTTGTCATTTTAAAATCTATGAATGTAAGTGGGATACCCTCTTTTTAAGGCGGAACTCTAATAGAACATCCATTTAAACAATTTGGGGAGCTTCAGAAAGTATGGAATTTACAGGTCCCTTTTATTTCCAACAAATATATGTCTCATAACAAACAAAAAAACGCTAACAGACAGTCTTTCTTCAAATAACATTTTATTCAGACTACAGTAAAATGCTAAAAGTTTGCTAATTTCCTGAATAAGACAAAATCATGAAAGTATCCCCTCACATAAATTTGTTATTCAGAGAAACATGAACAAGCAAAACATGAAATAAAACCTTGCTAACAGGTTAGTCCTAGAAATTGTGAAATTTAAACTCAGCAGAAATAAACCACTTGAAAGTGTTCTTTCTTTCACAGGTAACACATCATCATCTCGGTACAACTATATTCACAGTAGGTGTTCAATTCATACAAATGCTGACACTTTATTGACTGAAAGATGAATCATTTGATTCTTTCATATGATGTTTCTAATTTGTATGAAAACAACCCAAGATTGTAGAAAATAAGCTCCACCCACCTAATAAATCAACATAATTTTTGCACATTGTTCGTGTACTTATGAATTATGTTTCAAAATATTGCAAATTTTATGAATTTGAGAAAGTAATTTGCATCAAATATATTGTAGTTACGAATGATTGTCAGAAATATGTAACAATAAAATATTATCCTATGATATAAATGTATAATAATTATTGAAAGTTAATGAATATTTAACCATTAAAATAGACATCTTCATTATGCAAATTTCAGCTATATTTTCTCACACCTGAAATGATGTGCTTTCATCTCACTAGACAATTTCTGCGAAAGTTTTGTGTTTAAAGTTTGAACTTTGGATTCAAAATGTTAATAACATATATATATTTAAGAAAAATACAAAATGAAAGCAAGCAAAGATCACATTTTTAGCTTTTTAGCAAGAAATGCTTTCATGCATCATGCAAAATGTGAAAGTCACTTGCTTTCATTTTGTATAAATCAAACTTTATCTTACCTAATGATTTCTATTTTTTCTCCATGCTGTGGTGGGGTAGATCTGTAGAACCCTTCCAGTGACAAAGCTTCAGGGATTACACTTTCAACATAATGTATCAGGTGTATAATACCATCTATTGTCAGTTCGGAGTCTAATAGTGGTGAACGACTAAAAGAAAATCAATAGGTTTTAAATAGAAATATAATGGATAAAAAAATATTTCTGGCAGTGTCAGTTGTATATATAGTATCTTATGGACTGTTTAACAAGTCAGAATTCTCATTAAATTTGATATTTTATGATCTATTTTGAAATGGTAAGTCAGATTGTCTGTTGTCTCTCTTGAATACTTTCAATATTTGGAAGACATAGAGCTTGCCATATAGTTTGAGCATTTGTCTATTTCTGGAGGCAATACAATGACATATTGTCTATTTCATGTAAATTTTGGTTGTTGAGATGCTGTCTCATTGATCCCATATATCCTTTTTTTTATTCAGTCTGAAGAATTTCAACCCTAAGGACCAGTTTGTGTCATGAGGAAATAAAATTTGTAACTGTAAAAATCTTGAGGGAGAAAAAATTTAACTAAAGGCTTGTTTTTTTTTAAATATTTTTCTCAAAACAGAATTATTCTTCGAACACTATCCAGAAATTTTCCTATAAAATATTTTGAATATCAATGTTATACCTTATTCCAGCTGTAGGTACTGTTAAGACTTGATGGCCACCTGGTTGAGGTGTAGGTATAGGGGATTCTTCAGGGGAAGACATCTCCTCCATTACATCTACATGTGTGGCTTGTCGTGCTGGGGTAGGTGCTTGACGGCCATCATCAGGAATGTCCTCCTCATCAAAGTTACTAATATCATCATCTGCTTCATCGGCTGAATTTGGTTCCATTTGACCAGATGTTGATTTAGATACAATATCTTTGAAAAGACAGAAAACAAAAAATATCAAATTTTAACCATTTGATTTACCTAGTACTGGATTATGCATGCATGCATGTACCTTGAAACCCACAATAATAATTTATGACAAAATCATTATCTAATCATTCACACATATTCATATTAAATTAATATGATTCTTTTCCTAGAAATTTTCATGAAAGTCTTAAGTGTCTTTTAAATACATATTACACAAGGCTGCCATCATAGATCTAAGAGAGGCATAACATTCACAAATACACAAACAATAAAACACCTGTATAAACACCAATACATCATTAATTCAACATGTCAAATAAATTCTGAGATGATTTCCATATGTTTTCTACATACCCCAAAGCTTTGTTCTAGTTCATACAAACACAATTTACCAAAATACCAATCTAGTAACAAGGAACAAGGTTAATTTACCTCAACTAGCAAGATTAATAAATAAATTTTACGAAAAGCTAATTTTAGATATAAAGGTTTTTATTCTGGTACCTGGCGATTCCACTCTGGGTTCCTGTGTAACTTTCTGTCCAAATTTCTCAACAGTTATACTCTGAATAGGTCTATTTATAACCTCAGACGGAATATCAGAACTAAAACTGATGTCTCCCTGTAAATCACTAACTTTCAACTGAGCATCTGATTCTTTCTCCGCAGGAACCTTATACCCAGCTGCTGAGGTCTGAGACGGTGATACATACTGCTGATTACTAGGCTGTTTTAGAAGAGGAGCAGCATGCTGCTGTTGGGTACTAGTTTGTGGTGGTGTAGTGAACTGAGGCATGGAACTGTCTCTGGTTACTGAGGTAAAGTTAGCATACACTGCAGATTCTTGTGTCACCTTCAAGAAAAAGTTGTTTAAAATGTAAACATATACTAATGATAGTAAGTATCATAAGTGTGTAAGTGGTTGATTGATTTAAAGACAGATAAATTAAACACAGGAAATCTGGGAAATATTAAAATTAATGTTGAGTGTAGCTTATTTAAGACTTATTAAATATTTTCTCATAATTGCCCATTGATCTTACATACTTATAATATAAAATACGTTCCCCAGTGGTCTAAATACTTCTTATGCTCTTTTAAAAGTGCCAGACTATATCATTAGAAATGGTATTGTAACCAGACTCTTGTAGAGATTCAAGTTTGTATTTAATTTGTTCTGTTGTTTTTCATGCATAAATATCATACATGCTTATTAGTGGAATGACTGATCAAAGTTTGCATCATGCTAAAAAAATTAATATGTCAGGATTACAGGATTTTACAGATTTTTTCTTAATTCATGTGGATTTACCACTATGTTCTATTTTTGGTTAAGTCGTCATGTTTGTTTGATAAAATTATTAGACATAACTTTTAAGGAATATCCCCTTATCATGATGCAGGCCAATTAAGGTGCCAATTGACCAGATGCTTTCAGAGGAGAAGGTTTTTTTTTAAAGGTAACAATGTTATACAGATAACAAGTGATAGCAGTAGCATACACTGTGGCTAATGGTTTGATGTGACAAACATAAAAAAACTTTGTCCCTTATTATCTTCATTGTTAAAATAAATAATTGCATTTTTTTCTGGGAATTGTTTTGTTTGTAAATATGCTTACAATGAAAAGTCAAACCTAGCTATGAGATGTTTTGAAGAAAATATATGAAAGCTCTCAGTGACTCTTCTTTTTAAATATACTGGTAGAAGATTTCCAACAGAATAAATAGCAGTAACCAGCTTGGAGATATTAACCTGAGTACTTATTCTGTCTCTTGAATCTCTATGTATAGGCGTAACTGATACATCAGGAACATGTTGTTGTTGTTGATGATATGCAGGTGTAGAAGCAACAAACTGATTCTGTTGTCCAGGCTGTGTAGCAAACTGACTAGATGATGTAGAGGCCACAAACTGATCTGTTACTGGCTGTTGTTTCTGTGGTGTGTACTGAGAAAACTGGGACAAGTTAGTAGCTCTTTCATGATGATGCTGAAATATTATATCAAAGCATAATGACTCTATCAATGAAATATACCACATAAGAAGGCTATCATGGAATCATTTTGCTACATTTGGTAATATGCAATGCAAGTCGAATATGGGATCTAGAGGTTAAAAATTCTAAAAAATAACAAAACAAATATTATTGTTTGACACTGAGTTTTATAACAAGTATCAGCTGCATCTGCCAAATCATAAAATATAAATATGAAACAGACCCACTAAGAATAAAATTTCATTTACTGTGGCTGTATTTCACCAAAAAGTTCTATGTAATATATATGTGATAGTAATTTTAGATCTTGACCAAAGTCATCTAATGTAATTTGAAAGGGTATAGTCTTAGTACTATTTCTGTTTAAACTGATTAAAATTGGTCTGAACAACTATTCATTTTAAAATTATTTCTATCAGTTCTTTTTCATCCACCTTGATTAGCAGGCATGTTGCAAGTGACACATTCCCAATGGCAGGACACTATGACCTATTTACAAGCATGTGGTCTCATCAGACTTTGCATTTGCAGAGGAAAAGACTAATATTGGCTTTTAACTTTATTATCTATCTTCTTTTTTGATTGTTGACAAGGTCGTTTTAAAAATATAATTGTTGTTCGAAATTTACATACATCATGACCTAGGTATCATGATGATGTTTGATAGTTCATCTTCAAGTGTAAACTTGGTCTCAATAAGCATTATCATTAGAGAAACAACATCAATATTGCATTATATATAATTTTTATAGTAAAGTGGATCTTTTTGTTTGATTAGAAGGGTCATCAGATAAAATTTCAGAAGTAGACATCATGATATCTATATAAGCTAGGTCCAATTGGCCAAGGGATTTCAAAAGGATTATCTTCAGAACAGATAACAATGAAAATTAAATGATGGCAATAGCTAAAATTGGTCTTTTGGGTCATGAGAACCTTAATTGATATTTAAATTCTTTAAGTGTTAAGTTTCTGTATTTGGCTAAATTATCAAAAAGTGCAATGTACATTGATAATAATTCTAATGAACAAATGTAAAATGTGCAATAAGATAGATAAAATGGTTTATAATTTGTTTCTGAAGTAGCGTAATTATTTAAATCTAAACTAAGCAAATATTTTTGGGAATAATCATGACTGTAATCACTATCTTATTATCACTGTATAAATTAGGAGTGCATGAGAAACCATTCTCAATTCTAAGAGTTTAAAAATATATCTAAGAAGCAAACCTTCTGAGATTCATCTTTCCTTTGTTTCATGTGTAGAACCTGTTGGTGCCATTGTGGATATGTTTTTTCTATGTAGTCTGCATATTGTTGCTGTAAGTGAGACTGAATTTGTTAATATATATAGCCAATAGAAATAACAAGTTGCACAATTTTTCTTCTGTTTACCCAAATGCTTTAAATATGATACTGAACATTATGGAACAGCAGAAATTACAGTAAAAATATCAGGTGTGCAAAAATGGAAGTTAGATAAACCTAGGGTTGAATTTAGGTATATCTAAGGTAGTAAGTTACCTAGAGAAGATTGTTTCAGACATAAAATATTGTTGTCAATATAAGATCATAGGTTAAATAGCTTTAGATCATATCTAAACTGAACTGAATAATTGCAAGAAAATTGGTTAACACTGTATGGTTTAAGTTGTAATCTTGGCCATTAAAAAAAATATTTTAGTCATGCCTTAAGAAGTCTGAGTCTCTCTGTCCTAGCTGACAAGTTTCCCAAATGTGCATCAATTCGATCAAACTCTTTTAAAATCTGGTCATTTCTTTGCTGACTTCTTCTCTGATCTTCACATATTTTCCTCCAATAGCTCTGTAATCTAGTAGCTCTTAGCTTAGCTCTATGAGAAGACAAAGTAAATATACATGTATATTAATACTCAATATCAATCTTTCAGCAGTTTTTTTGGGGTATCACAGAGTTATATTTTTTTTTATTTGAGTAAAAACAAAGAAACAAACAACTGCTGGTATCTTAAAGATACATACACAATTTTGTATGGTACAGAGTAAAATATTAAGATATAGAAAAAAAATTTGCCTTTCTTTTTAAGAAAAACAAGTGAATCTGTGAGCTACTGCTCACTAATGATACCCCCGCTAAAAGTATAAGGTAAACAGGAAGTTATTGAGTGATGAATTTGTAAACACATCAAAAGGTACAGCTGACTCATATAAACCCTGAAACCAAATTTCAGAAATCCTTGTAATGTAGTTCCTGAGAAAGATGCGACGAAAAAACTGATATGGTTAGTATCACAAAGACCTCAAATTTCTTATTTTAAATCATTGAAGGGATATTTTATAATTTTTTTTTTTAAAACATTAAAAGAAAACTTATTTGTTTCATGGCAAGTACTGTGAATAGTATAATAGAAGGTAACCTCATTACAACCATCATATATTGTTTATGTTGTAAGAGAATAAGGAAGTAAATTTTATTTACAATTAACACATATTTACAAACAAAAAATAGCATGAGCTTGAAACAATTTTAACAAGTGACTTGTACATGTATATGTTTGTGCTCCATAAGTTTTCATATTTGCAACATTTCCATAATGTTAGTTTTAAAATGGTGCTTCCTCATGTATACATCAGAAAACAAAAGCAAAGCATGTGCCACGATGTTATTGGAAGTAACATATTAATGAGGTAAATTAGGTACATATCAATATATTCTTGTGCAACCACTGTCCACTTTTACATCAAAAACACACTGTGCTTTTTTTTTTTATTTACTTGTTTGAAGTGTCTTTAGATTTTGAATAACTGGTACCTGGCATTCTACTAACTCTATGACTGAAGACAAAAGTTACCTGTTTGAAACATAAATATAGTAGGGACACAATATAACTGCATTCAATACGCTTGATTCCAATCGTAATCTTTCCATCAAAGTGTTTGGTTTTAGGTGGCAATATTTGACGTCATTTATGCATTTATTGGGTATAAAATCTACGTCAGTATGTAGAGCAAAGGAATGAATATTCTAATGGGAATAACTTCCTTATGAATGTTCAGATAAATGTGTTAAATGATAAAATTAATATATTTCTTAAGGCAGGGCTGGATTATGTACATAAGAATAAAGACCGTGTTTAAAGAATGTCAAGCAGGCACAATGACTTTATCAGTTCAAAGATGCAGGGATCCATTTAGCACATAAAACATTTAAATGACTTTAGAAATCAGTATATAATTAAAGCGTTTTTCTGGTAATGGAAATGATTTGAATCAAACGTATTCTAGAGTGAACCAATTGCAGCATCATAGACACAAGTTTTAAGAAAGATTTTCATTTTGATTCTGAATTGAAGGATATAATAATGAAGCTTGTTAAGCAATAGTATTCTTTAACATTACCCTATGAATCTGTTTTGCAAAGACACTTTATATAAAATAAACTGTTGACACAGAGATATGTCTCCCTTGTATGTCATTTTGATAGTAAAATGCAAATGTTGATTTCAAAATGACAATATTTTAACATGTAATCTAAAATAATTCCATTCAAAGTCGATGAACCATGACTGAAGGTACAAGGTCAAATATTATATTTTTGGTTCCACTTCTAATCAAGTTTCAAGACCTATCAAAAAGAAATCCATTGTATATAAAAATAAGAAGATCTGCACTGAGTTGGATCTATTTTTAACTTGGTGACCTTTACTATGGATTTGTCAGCCTCAAAACAAAAGGGATATTTTTGCCATTATATATGTGACTATTTATCCAACTTTGGTTCAAATTCCAACAAATATTCTTGATTAATCATCCCTACAGCCCTTTTCTGTACTAAGGATCATACTTTCAAAACTTCAGAATTTGTGACCATTTGGAAAAAATGTATCCAAAAATGATTCCTATCACAAGTATGAATCTACAAATATCACCCAGAAACCAATATTTAGTGACAGCTAAGTGGCAGACAGGATGACAGGGCAGAAAGATAATACTTGTACCCTTAGTATTTGGTAAAATGGGGTACACCTTTCTAATAGTAATGACAATAATGTTAAAATGTTTAACTATATTTATGTCTTCTACTTTCTATTAAACAAAATTTTACTGTAGTGTGAAAGAAAAATCAACATTGACATTAAAGGAAAAATACCCACCATATAAAGTTTGTTTCTTCTAAAATTAATATGATAGTTTTTAGCCAATTAGACATTTTCATGACAATGTTTTGAATATTTACAAACAGGATTAACTCTTAGATAAAATGAATGCTTACAGTCTTTCATCAGACCTAGAGTAAACCTGTAACTGATGTTCTAAATGTTGTCTTCTCTGTTCCCTGGAAGTATAAAAAGTTTTGTAAAATTTCTGTCTTGTATTTTAGAATCATTTCACTGATATAAAGGAATATTCTTCAAAGCTATATATCATCTTATTCGAGCTTGAAAGAATACTGTGAAATCAATGTTCAGTTGAATTAATTTAATTTCCCATTGAATTAACACCACAGAAAACAGCAGCTATTGTATTGATCTAATGGCACAGTACACTTTGCAAAAATTAAAATGGACAGGTAAACTCAAACTGATGTGGAAGGTTTGATTGTTTTCACAATAACATTTCCATAAATTTGCAATCTATATTACTAAATGAATAGAGTTGAAATTGGGTGTCGCGTTTTCTTCTTTCACATACAATCCACAAATATTGTTTTATACCACAAAGGGGTAATGACCAGCGTAGTTTATTATGTGTTCATTGCAAGATCTTTTGGGGGGGGTATTTGGGGGTTAAAATCGGAAAAAAGCCAGTTCGGATCGACCGTCCTTCACGACGTTCGGCTCTGAAATTTACGTGCCGTCATCATTTCCGTCATTGCACATCTGCCCAGCAAAATTAAATTTTATTTCGTAGCAGATACAGTAAAGATATTTTTGTAAAAAATCCCAGTCAGTTTTCACTTTAAATGTCACCAATTAAAGGTTTTTATAAACACATATTACTTTGATCAGTGCAATGCATCCAGGGTATAACAATGACATATATCCTATGATTAGATCACAAACGCCAATAGTTTCTGTCGGGAAGACTATTCTTTTGAGTTTCATATTGATTGCTGGTATTTCGTCTGTGACACGCCTCAAAAAGATTTAAGATCTTAATGTCGCCTTACACCAAAACTATATATCTTCAAAATTTGGGTATTTTCTAGTGTTATTTAATTTTTGAAGAAGAAAATTATCTAAATAGAATATAATAATATTTGAATATGAAATAATCAGGTAAAAACGGGTTGCCGGGCTGAGTGTGAAGCAATTTCACCCAATATGCTTCATGATGGCTAACCTGACTATATTGCAATTGATTGGATATGATTTGAGGGATGGTTTCTGCCTGAAAGTACTTTTTCCATTTTGATGAGTTAAAGGTATGAATTGTCTATGTGTTTCTTTTCTCTTCATTAAATTGTTATTTGTTTTACTGCCTTGAGTATTCAAAGTGCCTTGGAATATACCCTATACACTGTATTGCAGTATAACTTCCTTTACAATACTTACACATTTATATTTTATTTAGTAATGTTTTTTTTTGTAGATTACGAAGAAGAAAATGTAGTAAATCTACTGTATAAATTCCATTTCACCACAAAAGTAAACTGGATTGTGTCTATCCCAACATCTTTCCCTGGGATTCAAAGTTTTTTTCCCAGATGAAAACAATATATTGTTTACTTCCTGTAATAAATTGCTGATGAAGTTTGATCAATAATTTGTAAAAAAAATACACAATGTACATGTAGCAGCAGACTTTCTGCTTTTAAGGATTAACATGTTTTACAAACTGGGAACATACTACAATATTATCGAACAACATGATTAAACTTTGATGCCACTAGCGAAGTCTTCCAGCCTTCAGTGTTTTATTTCTTGTTTCTCTTTGTCAGCAATTTAGTAAAATGTCTTTTAGTTTACTTGCTTTGATTGATGTATGCTGCTTATCTTTTATTTTATTATGTTTATTCTTATCTATATGTGTGCTAATGATCATGATGATTGTTATTTGTTTTCAAATTTCAAGTCAGTTTAAGATCCAGCTTTACAGAGCTAATGTTACTATGTTATTATTTATATTGTACAAATCTTGTCTGTCTCTAAATAAAAATACTTACAAAATGTATTGACTTACGGTCAGACTTTCAATATATTAAATAGAGTTATTTCCCTTTGTTGTCAAAGGACAACTTAAAAGGTTTTACTTTGTAAAATAGAATTCTCGAAAAGAGGTGGTCCAAAGATTTTGACCACAAAATTTTACAAACAACCAATGCAATTTTGGTATTTTGCAATAGAAATAATAGTGTGGACCATCAGATTTAGTTCAAGGACCACCAGGGAATTTTATTTAGAACTCTGGTAATAATCTATTTTCTTGAATTATTTTCATAAACATGCAATTTTCAATGATGTTGCTACAATTTCAAGTAAAATACATTGATTGCATACATTAATTACTAGAATAAACCTAAACTGGAGTATTACTAGTGGAAACAAGACGTTTCAGCCATTGGGCCGGTTCGGCCTTGGTCGTTTCGGCCATGTACCACTTCAGACATTGAATATAAAATAGACATTTTTCTTGTATATACTTTCACTGACCCATTTTTGATTTCAATTCAGATTCAGTTCAAGGAGTTCTAAATGTATACTTAATTTAGTAAAAAGCCGAAAATCAACAATGAAAATGAAGATTTACAAAAAGCACTGGGACCTAGTTTTACAAAAAAAATATACTTTGCAGTTGAAGAAATTTCTAATAAATCCTGTCTAGACAAACGAAAATGCCATGTGACAGGAAATGATTCTTGATTGTTAAAACGAATGCTGAGACACAGTTTTCTGTAAGCATACTTGCTTTATAGATTTGGGGACATGTTCTACTGATAAAAATAAGAAAATTTTAATCTTTACCTGGCTCTGTTGACTGTAATATTTTCTAAGTCTAATTATATACAATGAAATATTTAATTACCTTTTACTTTTTATTCAAAACATTGATAGGTACGGACATCAAGAACTACAGGCTCCAAGGAGCCTGTGTCGCTCACCTGATATTTTTGTTTACAATTGATGCATGAAATAATGCAACCATCATACTTTTGCTTTAGTAACTTAGTTTCAGAGATATAAGCCAAAAACTGCATTTCGCCCCTACATGTATGTTCTATTTTTAGCCATGTCGGCCATGTTGGTTGGCAGGCGGGGTCATCAGACACATTTTTTAAACTTGATACCCTAATGATGATTGTGGCCCTTGTCTAAGTAGTTTCGGAGGAGAAGATATTTGTAAAAGATTACAATTTAATTAAAAATTGTTAAAATTGACTATAAAGGGCAATAACTCCTTAAGGGGTCAATTGATCATTTTGGTCATGTTTGACTTATTTGTAAATCTTACTTTGCTGAACATTATTGCTGCTTACAGTTTATCTTTATCTATAATAATATTCAAGATAATAACCAAAAACTGCAAAATTTCCTTAAAATTATCAATTGAGGGGCAGCAACCCAACAACGGGTTGTCTGATTTGTCTGAAATTTTCAGGGCTGATAGATCTTAACCTGATGAACAATTTTACCCCATTTCAGATTTGGTCTAAATGCCAGGGTCCGACACTTACAGTTGTCCGATTGCCCGGGGCAAGTTTATGCCATATTTGGACAAGTAAAAACATCATCTTGGTTGTCCAATCGAGCAAGTGAAAAAAAAAGTGTTATATGATTAAAATTTCACTAAATCAATAGTGTCTGTTGAGTAAAGTGGTTTAACCCCCCTTCAATGCATATATTTTGTCATTTGTTCCACTGAATTCCCCATTTTACCAAAAATAGATCACGTTTAAAAGTCTTGGCCAATCAGGCGGCCGCTGCGTTTTGCCATTATTGTTATCTATCGGGAAACCACTAGGGCATTTCCGACACACGTGTTATTCCCACCAACCAATGGAAAGCGGAGGTCCATTTCCCTTGTTCTAACTTTAGAATTTGACATCGGATGTGTATTTCCCTCAGATGGAAAAACGTAAAAGCTTGAAAGAGAAAATGAAATTAAACTTTAACAAATTTGTTAGTTGTTGTCAGTTTATCAAGAAGGGTTTTTTGAAATGGGATTTCTTAGATAAATTGTTATGAAATAAGTATCTCTATGTAAATGATCCAATTCCTGTATATTCGTTGATCTTTTCTGGAAATATTATTGACTTCTCAATTCATCAATATTCATACTCCATAATCAATTTACACCCCATATACATGATAACTATATTTTATCTGCATGTACTACATTACAACCACAAAAATAGCATGTAAAAGTTTGGGCATGTAGATTTCACTTTCGGACAAGTAAAAGTAATAGGGCACTTGCCCAACTGGACAAGTTGGTATAAAAGTTAATGTCGATCCCTGGATGCTTTGGTTTCAGAGATAGAAGCCAAATCTACATTTTACCCCTATGTTCTATTTTTAGCCATGGTGGCCATCTTTGTTAGCAGACCGGGTCATCGGACACATTTTTTGAACTAGATACCCCAATGATGATTGTGGCTAAGTTTGGTTAAATTTGGCCCAGTAGTTTCAGAGGAGAATATTTTTGTAAAAGTTAATTAACTATGACGGACGCAAAGTGATGAGAAAAGCTCACTTGGCCTTTTGGGCCAGGTGAGCTAAAAAGGAATAATGGACCAAAACAACCAAGGCCAAAGTGTTGAGTGGCAGAAACGACATTTGGCCGAACGGGTTTATGCCTTAATTTATGGCTGAAATGTGTCGAAATGTTACACGTTAGTGTAAATAGTGACATGTCAAGACAAGAAAATTCAAATATTTGATTTCAGATATGTTTGTATGTATACGTTTTATACATTATAGTGATTTAAAAACCATTTATTGGCAAAATATCAAAGAGATCAAGCATTCAATTTAAAATAAAGTCGTAATAAAGTCTGTGATTTTAAATTAAAAATTATACAAGCCAAATAATGCAAATTATCATAGTTATATTTTTTATATGCATATACAAAAAAAGGGCAGCAAATAGCTTTACAGCATGAAAAAAATGTAACAAGTTTCAAGTAAAGAAACTGTCCTGTGATTATAACATACTGTTCACACATAAAATCTTGCAATTCTTTCTGTTTTTGGTAATATTCAACATTCGAGGACGCCATTTGCAAACAAACATGGGCGAAACGAATCTTCCATACTAAAGAGTCTCACTTCGCGATTACGCTTGTATCAAAATTTATTTAAATTCAACAGAAGAATGATATCTATAATTGGAATTTTAAAAAGACAAACTGACTTAAAAAAAATACGCAGATATACTTTATATAAATTCATATTAATTTTGCATTCATATTGATTTCTTCATCAATAAATGTATCTGTTTAAAATCCTGTTCAAGGTTTTGTATACTATACTGGTTAACTGAATTTTTAATAACTCTGAGACGGTCGAAAAATCTTTCTAAAAATAAATCACCAATCGTAGTTGAGGATAAAAATAGTTCTGACAGCATGTATTTATAAATTCAGAATCATTTCTTGAAATAGGGTTTTCGTTGAAATCAAAAACGACACGTTGGAAAACAAAAAAATAATTAATTGAATAATTAGTTAAAGAGACAAACTCATTGATTGTTAGAAGGAAAAAATAGTAAGTAAATTTCTTTTTAATTTTAAGAACATGAAATAACTCAATAAGGTGATTTTATATTTTTACTTGGTTTTCCAAATTAATTGTGTCTTTCAATTGATATTAAAAAAAAATGATTGTTATACATTACTCTGCTCATCATCATGATCACGTTCTCTTTGATTGGAATACAAATATTTTTATATTATCTTTAAGGTGAACAATGTAATTTACTTTCTGTTTTAAGCAATTTAAAATTATAGTGAATGACAACATATTATTTATACTGTAGAGATTGAATAATTTATTTTTATTGGTATTTTTCTTATATGTTCTATCATCATTATTTTAACCTGGGATCAGTATATCAATATATATGTTCCTGTTTTAACATATACAATTACCAGACAATAATTGTATATATATGGACAGAGTTCTCAAAATCTGTGGTCCTTTAGGAAAACAAGTGCCAGTCCTTACTATTATTTCTATAGCAAAATGCCAAAATTGTGTTGGTCCTTTGCATATTGTAATGGTCAAAACCTATAGACCACCTGTCCTCCACTTTTTGAGAAATCTGTCTGGGGATGTGACCCTTCAACAAACATGGCCACTGCTGCTAAAAATAGAACATATAGGGGTACTATTAATGAGGATCTAGATGGGGGTCCTTCATTTCTGTATTCTTTAATTTTTAAGTCATTTTCTCTATTTTTTATACTTTTTGTCTATTATTCTCTATTTTTTTATATTTTAGCACCTCACTATTCTCTATTCTTTCTTTTTTTTTTTGGTCCATTTTTCTCTATATATTTTTTTGCCCATTATTCTTTATTCTGTAAACCTCCATCCACACCCTCTTCAAAGTAGTTTTTGGCTTAAATATTTCAAAACTAAAGTAAGTCTACTAAGAGAAAACTTGACGAGGATAGAAAGGATCCAACAGGTCATGTATATCTCCTGGGGAATTTTCCCCCTCAATCAGACAACCCATTAATTGTCCCATAAATGTAAACTTTTGAGTAAATTTCAAAGTTTTTGGCTTATATCTCAAAAACTAAAGAAGTAAGAAAAAAATCTGACAGTTGGTGAATGGATCAGGTAGTCAATTTCTTTCTCCTGCAGAATAATCAGAAAAATCAAATCACAAACCAGTTATTTTACAATAGATCTTTAGAATTTCTTGGATTTATGATTTAATTTTCCTAAAAAATCATTCAAGCTTATATGCAAACCCATTGGTGGCCTTCTTCTGTTGTCTGCTCTTTAGTCAGGTTGTTGTCTCTTTGACATATTCCCCATTTCCATTCTCAATTTTAAATAAAATTTATGGTTTCAAGTAACTAAGATGTGTGCCTGCTTCATAATGTGAATATATAGAAAACCTGTAAATTTGAGTGTCTGTCCAGCATGGAGATTTTTATACGACCGCAAAAAATTTTGCCGTCGTGTATTGGTATCACGTCTTCGTCATCGTCGTCAGCATCGTCCGAAGACATTTGGTTTCCTGACAATAAATTTAGAATTAGTAAATAGAAATCCATGAAATTTAAACATAAGGTTAATAACCACAAAAGGAAGGTTGGGATGTATTTTGGGGGTTATGGTTCTAACAGTTTAGGAATAAGGGGCCAAAAAGGGGCCCAAATAAGCATTTTTCTAGTTTCATGACAATAACTTGTGGAACAGTGTATGGATCTCTCTGAAATTATACCACAAGTTTCCATACCACAAAGGGATGGTTAGGATTGGCATTGGGGGGTTATGGCTCAAACCATTTAGGTATAAGGGGCAACAAAGTGAGAAAAAACAAGGGTGTCCTGGTTAATCGACAATTACTTAAGTACAAATTACAGTGTAAGGGAGGTAATTCAAATACAACTTTGAATTACTTCCCTTACACTGCTTTTAAATTATGTTTAAAGAAATGTTGTATTGTCTTGAGGTGATTAGCTGTCAATTCATTTTTATACGCCCGTTTACGGGACGTATTATGGTATACCGTTGACCATCTGTCCGTCCGTCTATCCGTCCGTCCGTCGTCAACATGTCGGACATTAACTCAAAAACACTTTAACCAATATGCATGAAACTTTGGTGAATTGTTTATATCTACTGACATGAGCTCCCTTTAGAATTTAATAAATTTTATATTTTACATTTCCGAGTTATGGGGTTTTAAGCATTAAAATAGGGGGGATTTTCCAGTTTTTGGACAATAACTCAAAAACAATTTCACCAATTTGCAAGAAACTTTGGTGAATTGTTTATTTCTATCGACACGAGCTCCCTTTAGATTTTTATAAATTTTAGACCATACGTTTCGGATTTATGGGGTTTTATTCATTACAAAAAGGGGGATTTTCCAGTTTTAGGACAATAACTCAAAAATGCTTTCAGCATTTTATATGAAACTTTGGTGAATTGTTTATATCTATTCAGTATTGATGTAAGCTCCCTTTAGAATTTTAGATTTTACATTTCCGAGTTATGGGGTTTTATTCATTAAAATAGGGGGGATTTTCCAGTTTTTGGACAATAACTCAAAAACAATTTCACTAATTTGCAAGAAACTTAGGTGAATTGTTTATTTCTATCGACATGAGCTCCCTTTTGATTTTTATGCCCCCGCCATAGCGGTGGGGGCATTAAGTTTTACCCTTGTCCGTCTGTACGTACGTACGTACGTCCCAAAATTGGTTTCCGTTCTCTAACTTGAGTTTGCCTCAACCAAATTTTATGAAACTTAAACATAATGCTTATTATTACAAAACACAGATCAAGTTTGAATTTTGGTGGCGTCACTTTAACCGTTCTAGAGTTATGCCCCTTTATAAATGGAAAAATTGCAAAATTTTTAGTTTCCATTCTCTAACTTAAGTTTGCCTCAACCAAATGTTTTGAAACTTATACACAATGCTTATTACCACAAAACACAGATCAAGTTTGAATTTTTGTGGCATCACTTTAACCGTTCTAGAGTTATGCCCCTTTATAAATGGAAAAATTGCAAAATTTTATTTTCCTCTAAATATCAATTGATTTATAAAATTGGAGTTATCTTCCTTTGTCCATGATTATAGTTGAATCAACTACAATCAATGCTTCATACAATGCCAGGCATGGGGCGAATTACATTGCAATGTAATGCATTATATTGCAATGTTTAATTTTGACTTTCTGGTAAAACACAGATCAAGTTGAATTTGGGTAGTGTCACTTTAACCATTATTGAGTTATGCCCCTTTATAAATTGAAAGATTGCAAAATTTTTAGTTTCCATTCTGTAACTCAAGTTTGCCCCAACCAATCATTATGAAACCTATACACAATATTCATTACCACAAAACTAAGATCAAGTACAAATTTTTTGTTTCCGTTTTCTAACTTTAGTTTGCCTCAACCAAATGTTATGAAACTTATACACAATGCTTATTACTACATAATACAGATTAAGTACGAAATTTGGTGAGAACACTTTTACCATACTTGAGTTATGTCCCCTTAAAAAACATAAAAATTGCTGAATTTTTCGTTTCCGTTCTCTAACTTTAGTTTGTCTCAACCAAATGTTATAAAACTTATACACAACTGCTCTAGAGTTATGCGTGTTTACAAATAGAAAAATTGCTGAATTTTTAGTTTCTGTTCTCTACTTAAGTTAGCCTCAACCAAATGTTATGAGACTTACACACAATGCTTATTACCACAAAACTCAGATCAAGTTCAAATTTGGGTAGCGTCACTTTTACCGTTCTTCAGTTATGTCCGTTTATAACTATATGCTATGCAAGCGGGGGCATCATCTGTGTCCACATGTGGACACTATCCACATTTATTTTTAATTTTAGACTATATGTTTCCAATTTATGGGGTTTTATTTATTATAAAAAGGGGGATTTTCCAGTTTTCGGACAATAACTCAAAAATGCTTTCAGCATTTTTTATGAAACTTTGGTAAATTGTTTATATAGATATAAGAAGATGTGGTATGAGTGCCAATGAGACAACTCTCCATCCAAGTCAAAATTTATAAATGTAAACCATTATAGGTCAAAGTACGGTCTTCAACACGGAGCCTAGGCTCACACCGAACAGTAAGCTATAAAGGGCCCCAAAAATTACTAGTGTAAAACCATTCAAACGGGAAAATCTATTGTTGTAAGCTCCCTTTTGATTTTTTATAAATTTAAGATTTTATGTTTCCGAGTTATAAGATTTTATTCATAAAAAAAGGGTTGATTTTCAAGTTTTTGGACAATATCCTTAAAGTGCTTACCGCAGTTTTCATTAAACTTTGATGACTGATTTATATCTATTAAGATAACCTCCCTTTAGTTTTTTATAAATTTCTGATATAACATTGAGAAGTTATTGTTTGTTTATAGTTTTCGCACTCTAACTTTAGTTTAAGTGAATGGATCTCTATGAAATTTTACCATAAGGTTCAATATCACAAAAGGAAGGTTGGGATTGATTTTGGGGGTTATGATACCAACAGTTAAGGAATTAGGGGCCAAAAAGGGACCAAAAATAAGCATTTTTGTAACTTCCAGACATAACTTATGTGTAAGTGTATGGATCTCTTGACTTTGTACCACAAGGTTCCATATCACAAAGGGAATGCTGGGATTGATTTTTGGGGGTAATTGCCTCAAAATTTTAGGAATTAGGGGCCAAAAGGGCAAAACAAGCATTTTCTAGTTTCATGACCATAACTTGTGTGTAAGTGTATGGATCTTTCTGAAATTGTACTACAAGGTTCCATATCACAAAGGAAAGCTGGAATTGAGTTTGGGGTAATTGCCTGAAATGTTTAGGAATTAGGGGCCAAAAGGGCCAAAATAAGCATTTTCTAGTTTCCAGACAATAACTTGTGTTCAAGTGTATGGATCTCTCTGAAATTGTACTGCAAGGTACCATACCTCAAAGGGAAGGCTGGGATTGAGTTTGGGGTGATGAATCATAAGGGGTTCAAAAATTTGGGGGATTTTTTTTTTTTTTTTTTTTTTTAAATTTTCCATTTTAAGTTGGTTATTTCTGATTTATATTTAAAAGCAAATAATAATGAGATGGCAGGAGATACACACCAAACAGGATGTGTAAATTATTATATAATAAGTATTGTGCAATAGCAAGAAATTTTCAATTGCACAGTATTGCTAATAGCAAGAAATCTTCAATTGCACAGTATTGCGCAATAGCAAGAAATATCAATAGCACAATATTGCGCAATAGCAAGAAATTGTCAATTGTACAGTATTGCGCAATAGCAAGAAATATTCAATTGCACAGTATTGCGCAATTGCAAGAAATATTCAATTGCACAGTATTGTGCAAAAGAAGATACTTTGTATAAATTGCTTATTTCTTGACCAATTTCAATGGGGTTTTATTCTTGAACTCTTGGGGTTCTTTAATATGCTGAATCTAACCGTGTATTAATTTTTGGATTTTGGGCCCGTTTTAAATTGGTCCACACTGAGGTCCAAAGGGTCCAAAATTAAACTTTGTTTGATTTCATCAAAATTGAATTATTGGGGTTCTTTGATATGCGAATCTAACCGTGTATTTAGATTCTTAATTTTGGTCCCGTTTTCAAATTGGTCTACATTAAGGTCCAAAGGGTCCAAAATTAAACTAAGTTTGATTTTAACAAAATTGAATTCTTAGGGTTCTTTGATATGCTGAATCTAAACATGTATTTAGATTTTGATTATGGGCCCAGTTTTCAAGTTGGTCCAAATCGGGTCCAAAATTAAACTTTGTTTGATTTCAACAAAATTGAAAATATGGGGTTCTTTGATATGCTGAATCTAACCATGTATTTAGATTTTGATTTTGGGCCCGTTATCAACTTTGTCCACATTGAGGTCAAAAGGGTCCAAAATTAAACTTTGTTTGATTTCATCAAAATTGAATTATTGGGGTTCTTTGATATGCGAATCTAACCATGTATTTAGATTCTTAATTTTTGGTCCTGTTTCAAATTGGTCTACATTAAGGTCCAAAGGGTCCAAAATTAAACTTAGTTTGATTTTAATAAAAATTGAATTCTTAGGGTTCTTTGATATGCTGAATCTATGCATGTATTTAGATTTTTGATTATGGGCCCAGTTTTCAAGTTGGTCCAAATCGGGTCCAAAATTAAACTTTGTTTGATTTCAACAAAATTGAATATATGGGGTTCTTTGATATGCTGTATTTAACCATGTATTTAGATTTTTGATTTTTGGGCCCGTTATCAACTTTGTCCACATTGAGGTCAAAAGGGTCCAAAATTAAACTTTGTTTGATTTCATCAAAAATTGAACTCTTGGGGTTCTTTGATATGCTGAATCTAACCATGTATTTAGATTTTGGATATTGGACCATAATAGGTGAATGTCCAATTTAAAATTTTTAAGTTCTTAGACCACATTCATTCTGTGTCAGAAACCTATGCTGTGTCAAATATTTAATCACAATCCAAATTCAGAGCTGTATCAAGCTTGAATGTTGTGTCCATACTTGCCCCAACTATTCAGGGTTCGACCTCTGCGGTCGTATCAAGCTGCGCCCTGCGGAGCATTTTATCTATTTTAAGACTTTTATGATGTATTTAAATGGGTTATTAAGGTTGCAAACTCCATTGGAAATTTGAATTGAGATTATGACCATGTCTTGAGGGAAAGAATTTTTTTGGAAAAAGGGGGTAAAAAATTGGTGGTTGTGTCCATTTTTGCCCCAACTGTTCAGGGTTGGGCCTCTGCGGTCGTATCCAGCTGCGGTCTTATCCAGCTGCGGTCTTAACCAGCTGCGGTCTTATCCAGCTGCGGTCTTATCCAGCTGCGCTCGGCGAAGCAATTTATTAAATTTATAAATGCATACTGCAAATATTAAAGGCAAAAAATGTGATGCTCTGATACAAATCTAATCTTCACCTTTAGATGCTAATGTCAGACAAGAAATTTAGGCAAATTTCAAGAGATAAATGATATTCATTGAATTAGATCCCTGTCCACACCTATTCCAACCATCAAAATGTAAAAAATATTTTTTGTTTACATAAAAATGAATTTTTTTCCCCACTTTGATGGGATGAAATCAAGAGAAGAGACCCCAATTTTGACTTCTGATTGGTCCCATATGTAAAGGAAATCCCCAACCTGTGTATGCAACTACTTACTAATGTAGTACAATTGCCTTGAAATTGCATTCATTTGTTTTTTCAGTCCACATGATGCAATTATATATTTCATTACTTAACTACATGTATAACAAAATTTCTGTGTGGGACACATATTCTGGTACACCAAAACTGGTACCTGCCACCTAACCATGCAAGAAATGTCATTTTTTTGGAAATTTCATAGCTTTTGGTTATTAGTCCCCTACTGACGAAGTCGAAGGGGACTTTTGGTTTTATATGAATTTGGTCAAATATACTTACCATGAATTTACATTTATATTATATAGAATATGTTTGCCTTCATAACATGTTCTCATCGCAATTAACTAGGTGATTAAAAATACATCCATGAGATGTCAGTATACTCACCTACATCATAATATACCTGTGTACATACAGTAACTTCAGTCTTAATTTTTGTGTTCAAGTGAACGCATGTTTCTCGTGGACAAGGATTTTTAGCAGTCCTACTGTTGGAAATCCTTATGTTTTATACAAATATTATTTGATTTTGGAATATCGTTTTACGATTAATTCAATGGAATTATCGTTTACACAGCGCTTTTGGTATGAGCATTTCGTCAACATTACGAGTATATAAAACGACGACCTAGAAATTAACCTTTGTTTAGCTGCCATTTTCAAACACTTAGACTGGTGCAAGGAAAGGCAGAACATTTATGTCAAAATCGGACATGTAACATGAGTACTCTGTTTTAAAAAGAAACGGATGTTAATTTTCTTCTTCCATGCTGACCAAATTTTAGCTGTTTAGAGCAATCTACGAAAAGGGTCAAGTGGAAGGTTCGGAAAGAGTTGATTATATGTTTTTAAGTAAACATTAGTTTGTTTCTCCGGTTAAGAATAGTTTAGGGGATGCCATTATGGTGCATTTCACAAAGACTTGATTCACAAAATGGCTTTGAATTTTGATTACACAAATCAGAGTGTACATTGCAAATGTATATGACATATATGATATGTACTTAAGCTATTTTGCGTTAAATACACTAAATGGTGGTAACATAAGACTAGGGTACATTTTACCCTCACTGATATGAGAATCACTGACAAATAATACATATATCATTAACAAAGAGTACAAAAATCCTAGTCTTGTCAAAGTCAGGTTGTGACTTATCTACATATAGGACAGTTTTTCAAATATATTGGGTGTGATTTATCCCTACAATTGAGGGTATTCACAATTCAATTTTCATAATGATCAGACAATTGTTCAACAACATTTCATAATTCTTTTAATGCATTGCAGGAATAATATTAAATACCTAAGCATTATATAAGAATTAGTCTCTTATGCAAGAATATACTAGACAAAATTGAAATGTGTTTATTAACAGTACTTTGAATTTTGAATTCAATATTGTTTTGAAAGATGTGATTATATACAATCCAATTACTTTGTTTTGTCAAATCTTATGAATTTGGACAAATCCAAAAATCTTCTGAGTGATTTTTAGTTTAACCAAATGACAGTGCTGAAGTCACAAAAATACTACCAAAAGTGTTTTGGTGGGTATATAGGGAACCATATCAAAATGTATAGAATTCAGATAAGATGAACTGAGAGAGAAATGAAATGAGTATTTCTGATTGTGAAACCATTTCTGAAACAATTAAAAACACTTAATGCAAGTTAGTACAAGTGTTTTCTACAATGTTAAACGTTTGTTTTCTTTAGAAAGAGAACTATAATTGACAAGTTGCATGTTAGTACAAAATGTATTTCTGATTGAGAAATAATTTCTGAAACAAATAAAAACAATTGTCAAGAGCAGCTGTTCAAGAGTTGTTCAATAAGTCAAATTTTTGTTTCTTTTAATTTGGAACTCAGTGCATGGCAATTAATAATTCAGAACAAATTGTCTCCTAAAGGTTCACATTTTTAGACAGAATACCATTGTGTGATTTTAAAACATCATTTATAGAAAGATTTTTCATAGTTTGGAAAAATCATCTGTCAGTCACTCTTTTTGGCTTATTGAGGACAAAAGATTTTGACTTGTACATGTAGATCAACATCCAAATGCTCTATAAAAGTATTAATGTCAGTAACAATTGGAAAACATGTATACTTTAATATTTCCACTGATTTGTCCATTTATTTATTTCTACACTAGTAGTCTAGTACGAAATACAAAGATAATGTTTGTTCATGAGTGGACTGGTAGACATTGTATTCAAAGGTTCTACCACTCTCATTGAATTTTTTATCAGACTTTGAAATTTAGTCGAATAGGAAAATTGTCATGTCGACTGTAAAATGCATGACTTCTCTTGACAAAAAGAATTTCATTCTAGATAGATGTGTTAAACTTTAGTAAGAGTAGTACATCTAGAAGAATAAACTTTAGTAAGAGTAGTACATCTAGAAGAATAAACTTTAGTAAGAGTAGTACATCTAGAAGAATAAACTTTAGTAAAAGTAGTACATCTAGAAGAATAAACTTTAGTAAGAGTAGTACATCTAGAAGAATAAACTTTAGTAAGAGTAGTACATCTAGAAGAATAAACTTTAGTAAGAGTAGTACATCTAGAAGAATAAACTTTAGTAAGAGTAGTACATCTAGAAGAATAAGTATTCAAAAGACTATATTATTTCCAAAAGTTCTATAGGTTTATCCATATTTAGCAAAATCATGAAACAATTTTTGTTTTAGTCTTTATTACAGTTTTTTGTTAGAACTGTTTAGAACACAAGTGATTTACAAAGTATATTTGAATTGATTATAATTCATTGACAATTCAGCAGAAAAGGCTGTATTTTGATATTGATAATGATCAGGTTTTCAAAAGATGATCACAAATCATATATTCTCTGTTATTATACTAAAACTATAGAGAAAACAAAGAAAATTTAGCGAGAAAGCTAAATGTTTTCAAATAAGTTTAGAAAACTAAATACCTCAAAGTTGAAAAGTAATTATAATGATAAAGGCAAGATGCTTCTAAATCAGATATGGTTTGATTAGTTCTTGTAGATTTGTACAAGCAATAATAACAACCTATTCACATGACAAATTAAATATAAATGCACATTTACTGTTGCAGTATTACAACACATTTGGCTCAAAATGAAGGAGCTTTAATAAAATAATTTCTTTTCTGCAGATTATTTATCCAAGGCTATATTTGCATAGTTTTATTTATGCAATCTGCAAAGTTTTGCCGTAAAGTTTGGTTGATAGATTCATAGTCATAAAACATAGATTTATTGTGTTATCAATGTAAATTTTGTAATTTTAGTTTTTACTAATTACAGTATTTACAAAATTTAGTGGAGTTATATTTTTAACAATTTGAACATAGTTTTCATATGTTGTAAATTGTATATGTGTGAGAGAATTTATCCTCCACAAAGATGAGACACTGCTTGGTAATCAGTGCATGAATATTCTTTATAATATAAATGTAAATTCATGGTAAGTATATTTAACCAAATTCATATAAAATGGTTATTTTTATACGACTGCAAAAAATTTTTGCTGTCGTATATTGATATATTTTAGGAATTAGGGGCCAAAAAAGGGGCAAAAACAAGCATTTTTCTAGTTTCATGACAATTACTTGTGTGTAAGTGTATGGATCTTTCTGAAATTGTACTACAACGTTCCATATCACAAAGGGAAAGGTGGAATTGAGTTTGGGGGTAATTACCCAAAACGTTTAGGAATACGGGCCAAAAAGGGGCCAAAAATAAGCATTTTTCTAGTTTCCAGACAATAACTTGTGTTCAAGTGTATGGATCTCTCTGAAATTGTACTGCAAGGTACCATACCACAAAGGAAAGGCTTGGGATTGATTTTGGGGGTAATTGCCTCAAAATTTTAGGAATTACGGGCCAGAAAGGGGCAAAAAACAAGCATTTTTCTAGTTTCAGGACAATAACTTGTGTGTAAGTGTATGGATCTTTATGAAATTGTACTACAATTTTCCATATCACAAATGGAAAGCTGGGTTTGAGTTTGGGGGTAATTGCCCTAAACGTTTAGGAATTTGGGGCCAAAAAGGGGGCCAAAAAACAAGCATTTTTCTAGTTTCCAGACAATAACTTGTGTTCAAGTGTATGGATCTGTCTGAAATTGTACTGCAAGGTACCATACCACAAAGGGAAGGCTGGGATTGAGTAATGGGGTGATGAATCATAAGTGGGTTCAAAAAATTTGGGGGGGGGGGTTTCCTTGTTTTCCTTTTTTTTCTTTAAAATTTTCCATTTTAAGTTGGTTATTTCTGATTTCTATATAGATTTCATCAAAAATT
This sequence comes from Mytilus coruscus, assembly GCA_017311375.1. Lineage (NCBI taxonomy): Eukaryota > Metazoa > Mollusca > Bivalvia > Mytilida > Mytilidae > Mytilus > Mytilus coruscus. Next base: position 72,528,798 of record CM029599.1, read on the forward strand.
GAATTCTTTGGATTCTTTGATATGCTGAATCTAACCATGTATTTAGATTTTGGATATTGGACCATAATAGGTAAATTAAAAATGTTTAAGTCTTAGACCACATTCATTCTGTGTCAGAAACCTATGCTGTGTCAAATATTTAATCACAATCCAAATTCAGAGCTGTATCAAGCTTGAATGTTGTGTCCATACTTGCCCCAACTGTTCAGGGTTCGACCTCTGCGGTTGTATCAAGCTGCATCCAGCAGAGCATTTTATTGAAATCTCAAGAAGAGATTTTATATGAATTTATAGGGTTAAATATACTAACCACAATCCACCACCAAACCCTAGAATAAATTCAGTTTTTTGTTCACACAATTGTAATTATTCAATTAAACGATGAATTAAAACTGAAGTTACTGTATGTACACAGGTAAATTATGACGTAGGTGAGTACATCTCATGGATATATTTTTAATCACCTAGTTAATTGCGATGAGAACGAGTTATGAAGGCAAAGCTTTCCACATTTTTTTTTCTTTGTGCTTTAAGATATTGATTTGATATTTGGTATATAGTTTAATCATGACCAGTTACAGATCAAGTTGGAATTTTGTTCCAATCTGATGATTTTTCAAGAGTTATGGTCCTTGGACTTAGAAAATTCGTGCAAGTAATCAGTTTTCTGCACTTTTTTAGGTCATGCTTGAAGATGCGGAGTATATTCAGATATTATTAATTCTTATCTTACATTATTTTATGATTTTCAAATAATATACACACTTCATGTTAACTTATACCATAGCTCGTTTCATGGTTTTAACTTAGGAACAAATTATTAAGTACTTATGTCTTTGTTGTATTCATGCAGTTTGTATACATATCTCAAAATAGATCAGTGTAGTATAATCAGAATGTCATCATAATCATGCAAAAGAGGAATCTTTATATACTACATGTACAGTACAGAACATTTTTTAAAAACACCAGCTAATAAGGTCACTATGAAATAGACATCCCTAATATATCTGTTAAAATGTGAAATTTACAAAGTGATAGAATTTGATTTTTTTCAAGTTGATTGTCATTGTCTGTCAATACCTTGACTTGTATTTCCCTTGTTTGATTGAATGAAACTTATACAGATAGAAGGAGCGGAAAAGCCTTTTGACTTTGGGGTCAATATGACAAAGTTCAAGGTCATTTTTACTAAAAGTAGATTTTTTGGATGGAAATGATTTCTGGTTGTGACTTGCATTTTCCTTCCTAGATTGGACTATTTTAGAAAACAGTATACTTCTAATGTTATTTATATCCTTTTTTTCAAACATTAAATATAACAAAAGCTTTTAAAGGATTTTGATGTTTTTAATTACCTTGTTAACTTTATTTTAACACTGCACTTATCTAAATCTGCATTATGATAATACCACAAAAACAGATGGGTAATTCCAAAATAAGAAGTGCATTGATTTATCTGTCAGAGCATTAACAAGTTGGTACTTGTATAATCGTAAGGACTTCCCATAGTTTTAGATTGATGCTTCATTTTTCATCAACATTGGTTCATAATAATATATAAACATTGGTTCATAATAATATATAAAATATACATGAATTAAAGTTATTAAAGACATACACAATTCAACGCGTTGCAAGGGACATAGCCTCGCTAAGACTGAAACACTGGGCATCTGTCAGGTCTTGTAAGCGCTCTCAAATGTACAATTCTTGCCAGATTTTTATGAAACTTATATTATACGTTTATATCAGCAATGTCTTGGACAAGTTTGAAAATCAATGTGGATCAATTATTATACAACCGCAAAAATTTTTTTGGGTTCGTATAATGCTATGATGTTGTCGTCTGCGTCGTCCGCAGACACATTTGGTTTCCGGTCAATAACTTTTGTTTAAGTTAATAGATCTCTAGGAAACTTTACCAGAAGGTTCAATACCACAAAAGGAAAGTTGGGATTGATTTTGGGGGTTTTGGTACCAATAGTTTAGGAATTAGGGACCAAAAAGGGGCCAAAAACAAGCATTTTTGTAGTTTCCGGACAATAACTGGTGTGTAAGTGTATGGATCTCTCTGATATTGTACCACAAGATTCCATATCACAAAGGGAAGGCTGGTATTGAGTTTTGGGGTAATTGCTCCAAACATGCAGGAATAAGGGGCAAAAAAGGGGCCAAAAACAAGCATTTTCTAGTTTCCAGGCAATAACTTGTGTTTAAGTATATGGATCTCTCTTAAATTGTACTACAAGGTTCCATACTATAAAGGGAAGGCTGGGATTGAGTTTGGGGGTAATTACTCCAAGGGGGGAGTTCAAAAAGTTTGGGGGGTTCTAATTTTTTGGGGGGCTCATACTTTTTTTCTTCAAAATTTTTGAAATTTCAAATTTTTTGAAAATTTTCAAGAAGAAATCTTCAATTGCACAGTATTACGCAATAGATTTTTAAGATCTTTGACCACATTTTTTTTGTGTCAGAAACCTATATTATTTAAAAAATTTGATCACAATCCAAATTCAGACAGTATCAAGCTGTTCAGGATTTGACCTCTGCGGTCTTATCAGGCTACGCTCAGCGAAGCATTTTATTTTTAAAAGAGTGATGCCCCTTGGAAACATTAATTATATGGAAAGTTGCATTGCTAGCTCTCTCATTTGTACAATTCTTGTCAGATTTTAATGAAGCTTATATCAGATGTTTATATTAGCTATTTATTGGACAAGTTCGAAAAACAGTGCCGATTAATTATTTTTTAAAAGAGTTATGCCCCTTTGAAACATTAATTATATGGAAAATTGCATCCTTAGCGCTCTCATTTGTACAATCCTTGCCAGATTTTTATGTAACTTATATCATAGGTTTTATATATCAGCAATGTCTTGGACGAGTTTTAAAAATCAGTGTTGACGAATTATTTTTAAAAGAGTTATGCCCCATTGGAAACATTAATCATATGAAGAATTGCATTGAAAGCGCTCTTATTTGTACAGTTCGTACCAGATTTTTATATGAGCAATGTCTTTAACGAGTTCAGAAATCAGTATTGATCAATTATTTTTATACGACCGCAAATAATTTTTTGCGTTCGTATAATGCTATCATGTCGTCGTCGTCATCGTCGTCCGGACAATCACTTTAGTTTAAGTGAATGGATCTCTATGAAATTTTACCAGAAGGTTCAATACCACAAAAGGAAGGTTGGGATTGATTTTGAGGGTTATGATACCAACAGTTTAGGAATTAGGGGCCAAAAATAGGCCAAAAACAAGCATTTTTGTAGTTTCCGGACAATAACTTTTGTGTAAAGCTATGGATCTCTCTGAAATTGTACCACAAGGTTCCATATCACAAAGGGAATGATGGGATTGAGTTTGGGGGTAATTGCCCCATACTTTCAGGAATTAGGGGCAAAAAAGGGACCAAAAACAAGAATTTTTCTAGTTTCCAGGCAATAACTTGTGTTTAAGTGTTAGGATCTCTCTAAAATTGTACTACAAGGTTCCATACCACAAAGGGAAGGCTGGGATTGAGTTCTGGGGTAATACTCCAAGGGTGGGGGGGGGGGTCAAAAAGTTTGGGGGAGATTTTTTTTCCAATTTTTTTGGGGTTCATATTTTTTTTCTTCAAAATTTTTGAAATTTCAAATTTTTGAAAAAGTTTCAAGAAGAAATCTTCAATTGCACAGTATTGCGCAACAGCACAGTATTGTGCAATAGAAAGAAATCTGCCATTGCACAGTATTGCGCATTAGCACAGTATTGCACAATAGCAACAAATCATTAATTGCACAGTATTGCACAATAGCAACAAATCATCAATTGCACAGTATTGTGCAATAGCACAGTATTGTGCAATAGCACAGTATTGCACAATATCACAGTATTGCGCTATAGCCAAAAATTTTCAGTTGCACACTATTGCACAATAGCACATTTTTGCACAATAGCACAGTATTGCTCAACAGCACAGAATTGCGCAATAGCACAGTATTGCACAATAGCAAGATATCTTCAATTGAAAATAAATACAAATCTTTTAACCAATTTCAATGGGATTAATTTAAAGTCTTTAATTTTTGGGGGTTCTAACCTTATATTGCTATTTTGGATATTGGGCCCCATTTTTAAATTGGTCTACATTAAGGTCAAAAGGGTCCAAAATTAACTTTGTTTGATTTCATCAAAAACTGAATTATTTCGACTTTATGATATGCTGAATATTATTGTGCATTTAGATTTTTATGACCCCGCCGAAGCAGAGGGGACATTAAGTTTTACCCTTGTCCAGCTATATGTCTGTACGTCCTGTACGTCCCAAAATTGGTTTCCGTTCTCTAACTTAAGTTTGCCTCAACCAAATGTTATCAAACTTATACACAATGTTTATTACCACAAAACACAGATCAAGTTTGAATTTTGGGGGCGTTACTTTTACTGTTCTAGAGTTATTTACTGTTCTAGAGTTATGAACCCTTTACAAATGGAAAAATTGCTTGATACAGCTCTGAATTTGGATTGTGATTAAATATTTGACACAGCATAGGTTTCTGACACAGAATGAATGTGGTCTAAGAACTTAAAATTTTAAATTGGACATTCACCTATTATGGTCCAATATCCAAAATCTAAATACATGGTTAGATTCAGCATATCAAAGAACCCTAAGAGTTCAATTTTGATGAAATCAAACAAAGTTTAATTTTGGACCCTTTTGACCTCAATGTGGACAAAGTTGATAACGGGCCCAAAATCAAAAATCTAAATACATGGTTAGATTCAGCATATCAAAGAACCCCATATATTCAATTTTTGTTGAAATCAAACAAAGTTTAATTTTGGACCCCAATTTGGACCAACTTGAAAACTGGGCCCATAATCAAAATCTAAATACATGATTAGATTCAGCATATCAAAGAACCCAATTTTGTTAAAATCAAGCGAAGTTTAATTTTGGACCCTTTGGACCTTAATGTAGACCAATTTGAAAACCGGACCAAAATTAAGAATCTAAATACACGGTTAGATTCAGCATATCAAAGAACCCCATATATTTAATTTTGTTGAAATCAAACAAAGTTTAATTTTGGACCCTTTTGACCTCAATGTGGACAAAGTTGATAACGGGCCCAAAAATCAAAAATCTAAATACATGGTTAGATTCAGCATATCAAAGAACCCAATATATTCAATTTTGTTGAAATCAAACAAAGTTTAATTTTGGACCCGATTTGGACCAACTTGAAAACTGGGCCCATAATCAAAATTTAAAGACATGTTTAGATTCAGCATATCAAAGAACCCTAAGAATTCAATTTTGTTAAAATCAAATTAAGTTTAATTTTGGACCCTTTGGACCTTAATGTAGACCAATTTGAAAACGGGACCAAAATTAAGAATCTAAATACATGGTTAGATTCAGCATATCAAAGAACCCCATATATTCAATTTTTGTTGAAATCAAACAAAGTTTAATTTTGGACCCCAATTTGGACCAACTTGAAAACTGGGCCCATAATCAAAAATCTAAATACATGATTAGATTCAGCATATCAAAGAACCCTAAGAATTCAATTTTGTTAAAATCAAACGAAGTTTAATTTTGGACCCTTTGGACCTTAATGTAGACCAATTTGAAAACGGACCAAAATTAAGAATCTAAATACACGGTTAGATTCAGCATATCAAAGAACCCCATATATTCAATTTTGTTGAAATCAAACAAAGTTTAATTTTGGACCCTTTTGACCTCAATGTGGACAAAGTTGATAACGGGGGCCCAAAAATCAAAAATCTAAATACATGGTTAGATTCAGCATATCAAAGAACCCAATATATTCAATTTTGTTGAAATCAAACAAAGTTTAATTTTGGACCCGATTTGGACCAACTTGAAAACTGGGCCCATAATCAAAAAATCTAAATACATGTTTAGTTTCAGCATATCAAAGAACCCTAAGAATTCAATTTTATTAAAATCAAACTAAGTTTAATTTTGGACCTTAATGTAGACCAATTTGAAAATGGGACCACAAATTAAGAATCTAAATACACGGTTAGATTCGGCATATCAAAGAACCCCAATAATTCAATTTTGATGAAATCAAACAAAGTTTAATTTTGGACCCTTTTGACCTCAATGTGGACAAAGTTGAAAACAGGGCCCAAAAATCAAAAATCTAAATACATGGTTAGATTCAGCATATCAAAGAACCCCATATATTCAATTTTGTTGAAATCAAACAAAGTTTAATTTTGGACCCCAATTTGGACCAACTTGAAAACTGGGCCCATAATCAAAAATCTAAATACATGTTTAGATTCAGCATATCAAAGAACCCTAAGAATTCAATTTTGTTAAAATCAAACTAAGATTAATTTTGGACCCTTTGGACCTTAATGTAGACCAATTTGAAAACGGATCAAAATTAAGAATCTAAATACACAGTTAGATTCAGCATATCAAAGAACCCCAAAATTCAATTTTGATGAAATCAAACAAAGTTTAATTTTGGACCCTTTTGACCTCAATGTGGAAAAAAATTGATAACGGGCCCAAAAATCAAAAATCTAAATACATGGTTAGATTCAGCATATCAAAGAACCCCATATATTCAATTTTGTTGAAATCAAACAAAGTTTAATTTTGGACCCGATTTGGACCAACTTGAAAACTGGGCCCATAATCAAAATCTAAATACATGTTTAGATTCAGCATATCAAAGAACCCTAAAATTCAATTTTGTTAAAATCAAACTAAGTTTAATTTTGGAACCTTTGGACCTTAATGTAGACCAATTTGAAAACGGGACCAAAATTAAGAATCTAAATACACGGTTAGATTCGGCATATCAAAGAACCCCAATAATTCAATTTTTGATGAAATCAAACAAAGTTTAATTTTGGACCTTTGGACCTCAATGTGGACCAATTTAAAACGGGCCCTAAATCCAAAAACTTAATACACGATTAGATTCAGCATATTAAAGAACCCCAAGAGTTCAAGAATAAAACCCCATTGAAATTGGTCAAGAAATAAGCAATTTATACAAAGTATCTTCTTTTGCACAATACTGTGCAATTGAATATTTCTTGCAATTGCGCAATACTGTGCAATTGAATATTTCTTGCTATTGCGCAATACTGTACAATTGACAATTTCTTGCTATTGCGCAATATTGTGCTATTGGATATTTCTTGCTATTGCGCAATACTGTGCAATTGAAGATTTCTTGCTATTGTGCAATACTGTGCAATTGAAAATTTCTTGCTATTGCACAATACTTATTATATAATAATTTACACATCCTGTTTGGTGTGTATCTCCTGCCATATCATTATTATTTGCTTTTAAATATAAATCAGAAATAACCAACTTAAAATGGAAAATTTTAAAGAAAAAAAATGAAAAAAAAGAAAGAAAAAAATCCCCCAAATTTTTGAACCCCTTATGATTCATCACCCCAAACTCAATTCCAGCCTTCCTTTGAGGTATGGTACCTTGCAGTACAATTTCAGAGAGATCCATACACTTGAACACAAGTTATTGTCTGGAAACTAGAAAAATGCTTATTTTGGCCCTTTTTGGCCCCTAATTCCTATCGTTTCAGACAATTACCCCAAACTCAATTCCAGCTTTTCCTTTGTGATATGGAACCTTGTAGTACAATTTCAGAAAGATCCATACACTTACACACAAGTTATTGTCATGAAACTAGAAAAATGCTTGTTTTTTGCCTTTTTGGCCCCTAATTCCTAAAATTTTGAGGCAATTACCCCAAAATCAATCCCAGCATTCCCTTTGTGATATGGAACCTTGTGGTACAATGTCAGAGAGATCCATACACTAACACACAAGTTATGTCTGGAAGTTACAAAATGCTTATTTTGGCCCCTTTTGGCCCCTAATTCCTTAACTGTTGGTACCATAACCCCAAAATCAATCCCAACCTTCCTTTTGTGATATTGAACCTTATGGTAAAATTTCCTAGAGATCCATTCACTTAAACTAAAGTTAGAGTCGAAAACCAATGCGTCTTGGACAACGACGGCGGACGACGACGGCGGCGGCGACGACGGCGGCGGCGTAAGCGTCATACCAATATACGACCACAAAATTTTTTTTCACTTTTTTCAAAAATATCAATGTCATTATTCAAGTAATTTTTAAAATTGAGTTATCTTCCTTTGTCCATGATTATAGTTAAATCAACTACAATCAATGCTTTATACAATGCAATGTTTAATTTTGCCTTCCACAGATAAAACACAGATCAAGTTGAATTTGGGTAGTGTCACTTTAACCATTATTGAGTTATACCACTTTATAAATCAAAAAATTGCAAAATTTTTAGTTTCCATTCTGTAACTTAAGTTTGCCCCAACCAAACATTATGAAACTTATACACAATACTTATTACCACAAAACTAAGATCAAGTACAAATATTGTTTCCGTTCTCTAACTTTAGTTTGCCTCAACCAAATGTTATGAAACTTATACACAATGCTTATTACTACATAATACAGATTGAGTATGAAATTCGGTGGCGTCACTTATACCATTCTTGAGTTATGTCCCTTTATAAACATAAAAATTACTGAATTTTTCATTTCTGTTCTCTTACTTTAGTTTGTCTCAACCAAATGTTATAAAACTTATACACAACCGTTCTAAAGTTATGCGTGTTTACAAATAGAAAAATTGCTGAATTTTTCTTTCTGTTCTCTACTTAAGTTAGCCTCGACCAAATGTTATGAGACTTACACACAATGCTTATTACCAAAAAAATAAGATCAAGTTCAAATTTGGGTAGCGTCACTTTTACCGTTCTTCAGTTATGTCCCTTTATAACTATATGATATGCAAGTGGGGGCATCATCTGTGTCCACATGTGGACACAATCCACATTTATTAATTTTGGGCCCTGTTTTCAAATTAGTCCATATTAAGGTTTGAAGGGTCCAAAATTAAACTTTGTTTGATTTCAACTTTTTGGTGTTTTTTTATATGCTGAATCTAACAATGTTGTTAGATTTTGGATATCAGACCATTCTAGGTAAATTAAATGTCCCATTTCAAATTTTAGGAATTATGGGCCAAAAAGGGGCAAAAAACAAGCATTTTTTAGTTTCAGGACAATAACTTGTGTGTAAGTGTATGGACCTTTATGAAATTGTACTACAAGGTTCCATATCACAAAGGGAAAGCTGGGTTTGAGTTTGGGGGTTACTGTAAATTACCCTTAACGTTTAGGAATTTGGGGCCAAAAAGGGGCCAAAAAACAAGCATTTTTTCTACTGCAAGGTACCATACCACAAAGGGAAGGCTGGGATTGAATTTGGGGGTGATGAATCATAAGGGGGTTCAAAAAATTTGGGGGGAGGATTTTTTTTTTCCTTTTTTTCCTTTTTTTTTTCTTTAAAATTTTCCATTTTAAGTTGGTTATTTCTGGTTTATATATAAAAGCAAATAATAATGATATGGTTTGATTTCATCAATATTGGACCATAATAGGGAAATTAAAATTTTTTAAGTTCTTAGACCACAATCATTCTGTGTCAGAAACCTATGCTGTGTCAAATATTTAATCACAATCCAAATTCAGAGCTGTATCAAGCTTGAATGTTGTGTCCATACTTGCCCCAACTGTTCAGGGTTCGACCTCTGCAGTCATATCAAGCTGCGCCCAGCGGAGCATCTATTAGTTATTGTCCTTGGACAGAACAGATAAAATATGTGCAACACGGGGACATTGGAACTCTGTTCTTTTATTCACATTGTTTATTGCATTTAGATTTAATAGACCTTTTCTTGTCAACATGTTATGTGTACTAAAGTACTGTTACCCAAAGAATTTTCCCTGGGTGTTATTTAGCTTATTTTGCAATCTGATAAAATATGCAAAAATACTCTAGGTAAAAAGTTTATGTTTTAAAATGGTGATAATAAAAATCTGTCAAAGAATCCACCTTTGCAGTAATCATATACATGTGTTATAATAAGCAGAAAATAAACAAACTCACAAATTGATGGAGAAAAGATGATGAATGAAATTTTATCTGAATTTTATTTGAAATACTACATGTAATGAAGTGAAATAATCCATATATTTGTCTATTTCAGGTAGATACAAAATATCTTTGAAATGCAATTTGGAGGACAATTTGTGTTTACTGGTAAACAGGAGGATGAGGAGGTAGCAGAGGATATAGAGGATATTATTGAGGAGGTTGATGAACAAAACATTGGAGGAGATTCTGATGAACAGGTAAACTGTCTGCTTTGTAAATATTAATACAGTAATAAAAACATAAAAAGGAAACAAAATCAGGTGATGATAAACTGATTCCAAAACAAATCATAGAATCACATTTTACAAAAGATATTTAGATTAAAAACATGAAAAACGCAATGATTTCCTCACATGCTCTTCAAGTATACAGTGGTGAGTGATCATATCTGTGTGGTTAATATTTTCTGCCAGACTTCAGCAATTGACCCTGTATTCCAAAATGCATAAATTTTATACGACCGCAAAAATTAAAAATTTTTTGGTCGTATGTTGGTATCACGTCGTCGTCGTCCGAAGACAGATGGTTTCCGGATAATAACTTTAGTATAAGTAAATAGAAATCAATAAAATTTTAACACAAGGTTTATAACCACTAAAGGAAGTTTGGGATTGATTTTGGGGGTTATGGTCCCAACTGTTTAGGAATAAGGGGCCAAAAAAGGGGCCCAAATAAGCATTTTTCTAGTTTCCAGACAATAACTTGTGTGTAAGTGTATGGATCTTTCTGAAATTGTACCATAAGGTTCCATACCAAAAAAGGAAGGTTGGGATAGATTTTGGGGGTCATGGCCCTCACTGTTTAGGAATTAGGGGCCAAAAGGGGGCCAAAAACAATACTTTTCTATATTGCTTATTTCTTGACCAATTTCAATGGGGTTTTATTCTTGAATTCTTAGGATTCTTTTATATGCTGAATCTAACAGTGTATTAAGTTTTTGGATTTTGGGCCCTGTTTTAAATTGGTCCACATTGAGGTCCAAAGGGTCCAAAATTAAACTTTGTTTGATTTCATCAAAAATTGAATTCTTGGGGTTCTTTGATATGCCAAATCAAACCGTGTATTAAGATTTTTATACGACCACAAAAAAATTTTCCGGTCGTATATTGGTATGACGTTGGCGTCGTCGTCGTCGTCGTCGTCTGAAGACACATTGGTTTTCGCACTCTAACTTAAGTTTAAGTGAATGGATCTCTATGAAATTTTACCATAAGGTTCAATACCACAAAAGGAAGGTTGGGATTGATTTTGGGGGTTACGGTACCAACAGTTAAGGAATTAGGGGCCAAAAATAAGCATTTTGGTAACTTCCAGACATAACTTGTGTGTTAGTGTATGGATCTCTCTGACATTGTACCACAAGGTTCCATATCACAAAGGGAATACTGGGATTGATTTTGGGGGTAATTGCCTCAAAATTTTAGGAATTAGGGGCAAAAAAAGGGGCAAAAAACAAGCATTTTTCTAGTTTCATGACAATAACTTGTGTGTTAGTGTATGGATCTTTCTGAAATTGTACTACAAGGTTCCATATCACAAAGGAAAAGCTGGGTTTGAGTTTGGGGGTAATTACCCAAAACGTTTAGGAATAAGGGGCCAAAAAGGGGCCAAATATAAGTATTTTTCTAGTTTCCAGACAGTAACTTGTGTTCAAGTGTATGGATCTCGCTGAAATTGTACTGCAAGGTACCATACCACAAAGGGAAGGCTGGGACTAATTTTGGGGGTAATTGCCTCAAAATTTTAGGAATGAGGGGCCAAAAAGGGGCAAAAAACGCATTTTTCTAGTTTCAGGACAATAACTTGTGTTGAAGTGTATGGATCTTTATGAAATTGTTCCACAAGGTTCCATGCCACAAAGGGAAAGCTGGGTTTGAGTTTGGGGGTAATTGCCCTAGATGTTTAGGAATTTGGGGCCAAAAAAGAGTTTTGGTCCCAACAGTTTAGGAATTAGGGGCCAAAAGGGTCCAAAATTAAACTTTGTTTGATTTCATCGAAAATTGAACTATAGGGGTTCTTTGATATGCCGAATCTAACCGTGTATTTAGATTCTTAATTGTTGGTCCCATTTTCAAATTGGTCTACATTAAGGTCCAAAGGGTCCAAAATTAAACTTAGTTTGATTTTAACAAAATTGAATTCTTGGGGTTCTTTGATATGCTGAATCTAAACATGTACTTAGTTTTTTATTATGGGCCCAGTTTTCAAGTTGGTCCAAATCGGGTCCAAAATTAAACTTTGTTTGATTTCAACAAAATTGAATATATGGGGTTCTTCGATATGCTGAATCTAACCATGTATTTAGATTTTTGATTTTGGGCCCGTTATCAACTTTGTCCACATTGAGGTCAAAAGGGTCCAAAATTAAACTTTGTTTGATTTCATCAAAAATTGAATTCTTGGGGTTCTTTGATATGCTGAATCTAACCATGTATTTAGATTTTGGATATTGGACCATAATAGGTGAATGTCCAATTTAAAATTTTGAAGTCCTTAGACCACATTCATTCTGTGTCAGAAACCTATGCTGTGTCAAATATTTAATCACAATCCAAATTCATAGCTGTATCAAGCTTGAATGTTGTGTCCATACTTGCCCCAACTGTTCAGGGTTCGACCTCTGCGGTCGTATCAAGCTGCGCCCTGCGGAGCATTTTATTAATTTTTGGTCCCATTTTCAAATTGGTCTACATTACGGTCCAAAGGGTCTAAAATTAAACTTAGTTTTATTTTAATAAAAATTGAATTCTTGGGGTTCTTTGATATGCTGAATCTAAACATGTATTTAGTTTTTTGATTATGGGCCCAGTTTTCAAGTTGGTCCAAATCGGGGTCCAAAATTAAACTTTGTTTGATTTCAACAAAAATTGAATATATGGGGTTCTTTGATATTCTAAATCTAACCAAGTATTAAGTTTTTGGATTTTGGGCTCTGTTTTTAAATTGGTCCACATTGAGATCCAAAGGGTCCAAAATTAAACTTTGTTTGATTTCATCAAAAATTGAATTATTGGGGTTCTTTGATATGCCGAAACTAACTGTGTATTTAGATTTTTGATTTTTGGTCCCATTTTCAAATTGGTCTACATTAAGGTCCGAAGGGTCTAAAATTAAACTTAGTTAGATTTTAACAAAAAATTGAATTCTTGGGGTTCTTTGATATGCTGAATCTTAACATGTATTTAGATTTTTTATTATGGGCCCAGTTTTCAAGTTGGTCCAAATCAGGGTCCAAAATTAAACTTTGTATGATTTCAACAAAAATTGAATGTATGGGGTTCTTTGATATGCTGAATCTAACCATGTATTTATATTTTTGATTTTTGGGCCAGTTATAAAATTGGTCCACATTGAGGTCAAAAGGGTCCAAAATTAAACTTTTTGTTTGATTTCATCAAAAATTGAATTCTTGGGGTTCTTTGAAATGCTGAATCTAACTTGTATTTAGATTTTGGATATTTGACCATAATAGGTAAATGTCCAATTTAAAATTTTTACAGTCGTATATTGGTATGACGTTGGCGTCATCGTCATCTTCGTCATTGTCGTCATCGTCGTCTGAAAACACATTGGTTTTCGCACTATAACTTTAATTTAAGTGAATGGATCTCTATGAAATTTTACCATAAGGTTCAATACCACAAAAGGAAGGTTGGGATTGATTTTGGGGGTTATGGTACCAACAGTCAAGGAATTAGGGGCCAAAAATAAGCATTTTTGTAACTTGCAGACAATAACTTGTGTGTTAGTGTATGGATCTCTCTGACATTGTACCACAAGGTTTCATATCACAAGGGGAAAGCTAGGTTTGAGTTTGGGGGTAATTGCTCTAACAGTTTAGGAATTTGGGGCCAAAAAGGGGCCAAAAAACAAGCATTTTTCTAGTTTCCAGACAATAACTTGTGTTCAAGTGTATGGATCTCTCTGAAATTGTACTGCAAGGTACCATACCACAAAGGGAAGGCTGGGATTGAGTTTGGGGTGATGAATCATAAGGGGGTTCAAAAAATTGGGGGGGGGGATTTTTATTTTTTTCTTTTTTTCCCCTTTTTTTCCTTTTTTTTTCTTTAAAATTTTCCATTTGAAGTTGGTAATTTCTGATTTATATTTAAAAGCAAATAATAATGATATGGCAGGAGATACACACCAAACAGGATGTGAAAATTATTGTATTAAGTATTGTGCAATAGCAAGAAATTTTCAATTGCACAGTATTGCGCAATAGCAAGAAATCTTCAATTGCACAGTATTGCGCAATAGCAAGAAATCTTTAATTGCACATTATTGCACAATAGCAAGAAAAATATCCAATTGCACAGTATTGCGCAATAGCAAGAAATTTTTAATTGCACAGTATTGCGCAATAGCAAGAAATTTTCAATTGCACAGTATTGTCCCGTTTTCAAATTGGTCTACATTAAGTCCAAAAGGTCCAAAATTAAACTTAGTTTGATTTTCACAAAAATAGAATTCTTGGGGTTCTTTGATTTGCTGAATCTCACCATGTATTTAGATTTTGGATATTGGACCATAATAAGAAAATGTCCAATTTTAAATTTTTAAGTTCTTAGGCCACATTCATTCTGTGTCAGAAACCTATGCTTTGTCAAATATTTAATCACAATCCAAATTCAGAGCTGTATCAAGCTTGAATGTTGTGTCCATACTTGCCCCAACTGTTCAGGGTTCGACCTCTGCGGTCATATCAAGCTGAGCCCTGCGGAGCATTTTATTAAGTTCTTAGATCACATTCATTCTGTGTCAGAAACCTATGCTGTGTCAAATATTTAATCACAATCCAAATTCAGAGCTGTATCAAGCTTGAATGTTGTGTCCATACTTGCCCCAACTGTTCAGGGTTTGACCTCTGCAGTTGTATCAAGCTGCACCCTGCGGAGCATTTTATTACTTTCAGTTAATGTTAACCTGCCTTCGTTTTCCAACTAGCTCTACTAAATAGTGGGCCAGGATCACACGCTGCAACAGAAAGCACATTTTGGAAGTGTATTAATAGTCTAACAAATTATTTAATTTTATTATTTCAGCAATGTATTTTAGATATACTGGACACAGCTGGTCAAGAGGAATATTCGGCTTTAAGGGATCAATATATAAGGACTGGAGATGGGTTTATGATTGTATACAGTATCAATGATGTTCAGTCGTTCCAGGAAGCTGAAGCAATATATAACTTTCTTTTAAAAATAAAAGATACCAAAACAGTCCCAGCTGTAAGTTTTACTAACAACAGTCAATGCCAAAAACTGAAAAATATTACCATGTTCATGATTTAATGGCTTATGTTGTAGGCTAGAAATGACCAAAAAAAATTACTGATGATAATACATTGTATTTCAGACAACAGGACTTTTTATGCCCCAGCCGTAGCAGAGGGGGCATTTAGTTTTAAACTTTACAAATGGAAAAATTGCTGAATTTTTCGTTTCCTTTCTCTAACTTTAGTTTGCTTCAACCAAATGTTATGAAACTTATACACAATGCTTATTACCACAAAACACAGATCTAGTTTGAATTTTGGTGGCATCACTTTAACCATTCTAGAGTCTCGCCCTTTATAAATTGAATAAAATGCTTCGCTGAGCGCAGCCAGATACGACCGCAGAGGTCTAACCCTGAACAGTTAGGGCAAGTTTGGACACAATATTCAAGCTTGATACTGTCTGAATTTGGATTGTGATCAAACTTTTGCCATAATATAGGTTTCTGACACAAAATAAATGTGGTCAAAGATCTTAAAAATTTAAAATGGGCCATTTAATTTACCTAGAACAACATAGTTAGATTCAGCATATAAAAAAACACCAAAAATTTAATTTTAGTTGAAATCAAACAAAGTTTAATTTTAGACCCTTTAAACCTCAATATGGACTAATTTGAAAACATGCACAATAAGGCATATCATACCCAAAATTCAGTTTTGATGAAATCAAACAGAGTTTAAAAAATCTAAATGCACAATAAGATTCAGCATATCATACAGTCGCAATAATTCAGTTTTTGATGAAATCAAACAGAGTTTAATTTTGGACCCTTTTGACCTCAATGTAGACCAATTTAAAAATGGGGCCCAATATCCAAAAAAGCAATACAAGGTTAGAACCCCTAAAAATTAAAGACTTTAAATTAATCCCATTGAAATTGGTTAAAAGATTGTATTTATTTTCAATTGAAGATTTCTTGTTATTGCGCAATACTTTGCAATTTAAGATATCTTGGTAATGCCCAATACTGTGCAATTGAAGATTTCTTGATATTGCGCAATACTGTGCTAATGTGCAATAGTGTGGTATTGCACAATACTGAAACTTATACACAATGCCAATTGAAGATTTCTTGCTATTGCTATTTATGTTATAAATAAGGCGAGTTGTCAGACTGATGGTTCATCGTCTCGGTCAAGTTTTGAAAAGTTTCAAGAAGAAATCTTCAATTGGACAGTATTGCACATTAGATTTGTAAGATCTTTGACCACATTTATTTTGTGTCAGAGACCTATATTATGTAAAAAATTTGATCAAAATCCAAATTCAGATAGTATCAAGCTTGAAAATTGTGTCCAAATTTTCCCCAACTGTTCAGGATTCAACCTCTGCGGTCATATCAGGCTGCGCTCAACGAAGCATTTTATTTAGTACTCGTATTGTCATCTGATAAAGTCCTGCTGTTTATAAGATGCACGGTTTTCTCTGCTTTTAAAATCTTTCTGTTTGAACCCGTCGACCTGGAACTTATTACTTATTGGTAGTATCAATTATTTGGAAAACAAAAGGGCCTGGAATGGTTTTATTTTTTAATCACCACCATTGTCCTATATTAGTTATGTAAAAAGTTGAATTCTTTTATTCACCATTTTTACGTCATGCCAGCTAACAAATTGGAAACTGTACCTCGCCTTATAATATTTTTTAAGTTTGGATTTTAGTATTCGTAATGTCATCTTATAAAGTCATGCTGGGCCAGTTGGTAAACAAGATTTAGGAAGTACAAAACACTACATTTATACCTCATATCACAAATATTTCCGACTTTGTAAGGTTTCAGAGGTTGCAGCTCAATGAAATGGTCTCTTCCTTTAGTAGTATAGCGATTTTGAGACAGTTTCAAAGGAAGCAAGATATGTTCATAAGTGGGGCTAGTTGGCAGACCTTTATTCAGTGGGCCAGTGAGGGCTGATGGTTGACATGGTTTCATATTTAAACATGGTGTTCGGGGTCATAAAGGGTATATATTATATACTAATATATAAAGTATATTATAATGGTTGTGTGGCGTTCTAAACTAGATTTTATGAATTATAAATGGTTTTTCGTCTAATCTAAAACAGCTGGGATGTAACATAGTTATCCCAATCGGATTTGGTGTGTCAGTGTAAGATCACCCTCTGGCCTCCGGCCATCGGGGTGATCTTACACTGACACACCGTGTCCTCATGTTATAACTATTACTTATTATTTGGCCCTAAAATCTGATAAAAAATCAACTGCGATAATATTGTGAAAACATATGTTAAAATGTCCAATTGTTTCAGTTAACTTAGATTTTCACCAATTGCATCAGTAGTATTGTATTGGTGATATCATAATTGTAGGAGAGTTTCATTTAAAAAAAAACTGATTTGTTTAATAGTTTGGCATAATTTAAGGTTTTAGAAAAATTAACAGTGGTGCCTGAAATGAAGGGAATATACAATTTTTCTTGTTATACTTTCAAAAATGATACATTTAGCAATACATACACTTTAGATTTACTACTAAAAAATTATTTTTAATAAATTCACCTTTATAGGGCCGTTTATTGGGGTTACTGGCTCTACTCCTTCACATACTTCAATATGTCAATTTGTGATAATAACTTGTAAGCGCAACTCCTTTCAATGGGTAGACAGATATTAATAAAATTCTACACATTTGTAAAACCATACCAGAGGATGTACTTAAAGGAAAAGAGTCTGGTCCTGCATGTTAAAGGGGAGATAATTGAACGGACTTGCTTACTTTGATACTGCATTATGTGATTCATGTAATAATCTCCCTAAGTGTAACTACTCCTAAACAGCTGGGCAGATTTTGATGTAACTTTAAACAGTAGTCATTACTTGGAGATGTGTTTACAGGAATATTCTTTCTTGTCCTAAACATTTAAGGGGAGATAATCAAATGTATTCCCTTAAATATTTCAATTTGTGTTAATAACTTGTAAGCACAACTCCTCCTAAATGGGTAGACAGATATTGATAAAATTATACACAGTTGTGGAACCCTACCTAAGGATGTATTTAAGGAAATATAATCTGGTCCTGCATGTTAAAGGGGAGATATTTGAACTGACTTGCTTATTTCAATAGTGCAATATGTGGTAAAACCCTCTTAACAGCTGGACAGATCAAATTTATTACCTTTAATATTTCAATTTTTGATAATAGCTTATAAGTGCAACTCCTTTCAATGGGTAGACAGATATGGATGAGGTAAATCATAATTGTAGAACCCTACCAGAGGATGTACATAAAGGAATAAAATCTTGTCCTGCATGTTAAAGGGGAGATAATTGAACTGACTTATTCAATAGTGCAATATGTGGGTTTTAATAATCTCCAAAAGTGTAACTCCTCATAAACAGCTGTAGAGATATTGATGTAACTATACACAGTTGTAGAACACTAGCTGAGGATGTGCATAAAGAAATGAAACTGCATGGTTATGGTTAGTTTGCTATTAAATGATGTCCCTATGAAAACAAGTCAGATCCATCTGTTATACCAACAATTTTACTTTGTTTCTTAAAAAATATTATTTTCTCTGGATTTTAATTTCTTAATATCAAAGTTGCAATTGCTTCAAACCTAAAACTACCTGACAGCAAGGACGACTTTTGGAGATTTAGGGTAACATTTTAGTGCAAAAAAAGTAAGGGAAGGGATAATACCCTCTTCGCCCCAATGACTCTCTATACCTGATTCATGGCAAAAAAGAAGGAAAATCAGTTGCCATAATTATTCCTATTACCATAATATTAGATATACATCATTAGAAATATGAAAACGTGTAAGGAGTAATTAGAATCCATAATAAATTAAAATATCAAAGCCTAAAATATAAAAAAAGAACAAGTACATTATGTACAATAAAATTATCTGTTTAAATCAGTAATATACAGTAAAATCTGATACGTTTCACAGGAAAGGATAGAATGATCAGTTTTTGTTCTAATGAATGAAGCATAAAGCAGAAATTTAAAATGAAATTCATATTTCCATTATGTAGAACTTAAATGAGGGATATGATTGTCAGTCTTCCATTCAGAATTATTTCATTTCATTGTATTGAATAAAGTGTTTATTGAATGTCAGAATAAATAAACCAAATGCTTTTTATTGAATTGTAGATTCTGTGTGGAAACAAGATTGATCTTGAAAGTGAACGTAAAATCACAACAGAGGAAGGGTCAGATCTGGCTGCCAGACTAGGAATTCCCTTCCTAGAAACGTCAGCTAAAACTGCCATCAATGTAGCCAAAGCCTTTGAAACATTAGTGAAAGAAATCCCTGGCACAGCATCTTCATACAAAGTATGGTTAATTACATAATAGTGTAAAATCAGAAATTAATTTGATGATACAAATTTCAAGTTTAATGGACTGCAAATAGATGAGAGTAAGGCATGTACAAATGTATTGTGCAGGTAGAGTCAGACCAAAACATATCTGCATAAACGCACTGTCATATATAACAGCTATATCAAAGAACATTATAAACGGAGAAGTCAAGTTTGTGCCGTTGAGAGAGAAACTCTAAAACACTAAAAAAAATACATCTGTAGATTAACATTCAGTCTTTAACAGATATGAAGTGTATGTATCAAATTTTTCTAATTCTTTGCAAGCTTATTTTTCCCCAAACAGTTAATTAATTTTTAAAATCAACTTGTGGTTTGAATTATAATTGGTCAAACTTTAATAATAACATTATGTTTTCTTGCTTTTCTATTATTTTGCTATTGTGACGTCTTAAAAGCCACACTTGATGATGTCACATTGCATAGAAAGAACTTGATCTTTTTGCATATCATTAGACAAAAGATGAAATTTGCCTTCATTCTTTTTTCTAAATACCCTCAGAGGAATAGCTTCCACCAGCATATCTCATGAAATACAATGTTTCTCCTCCTCAACAGTTAAAATTTTGAATATTTTTGACACTTAACAAGCCTGCTTTTAAATATGAAAATATAAACTGTCTAAACAAGAGAAATAACATAATTGATTTTGAAATTGAATATTTATGATATTAATGTTTTCGTAACGAGACTTTTAAATGTGATATAGAACATGCCTTGCAATAAAAGTTCTTGTGTGCCTTTTTTTATACGACCGCAAAAATTTGCGTTTGTATAATGCTATCATGTCGTCATCTTCCTCGTCGTCTGCGTCCGAAGACACATTTGGTTTCCGGACAATAACTTTAGTTTAAGTGAATGGATCTCTATGAAATTTTACCAGAAGGTTGTGGTATTCCAAAGGAAGGTTGGGATTGATTTTGGGGGTTATGGTACCAACAGTTTAGGAATTAGGTTCCAAAAACAATTATTTTGTAGTTTCCAGACAATAACTTGTGTGTAAGTGTATAGATCTCTCTGAAATTGTACCACAAGGTTCCATATCACAAAGGGAAGGCTGGGGGTAATTGCCCAAAACGTTCAGGAATTAGGGGCAAAAAAAGGGCCAAAAACAAGCATTTTCAAACGACCACAAATTTAAAAATTTTTTGGTCGTATATTGGTATCACACCTTGTCGTCTTTGTCGTCATCAGCGTCGTCCGAAGACCGATGGTTTCTGGATAATAATAGAAATCAATAAAATTTTAACACAAGGTTTATAACCACTAAAAGAAGGTTGGGATTGATTTTAGGGGTTATGGTCACAACTGTTTAGGAATTAGGGGCCAAAAAAGGGGCCCAAATAAGCATTTTTGTAGTTTCCAGTCAATAACTTGTGTTTAAGTGTATGAATCTCTCTGAAATTATACCATAACTTTCCATACGACAAAGGGATGGTTAGGATTGACTTTGGGGGTTAAGGCTCAAACCATTTAGGAATTAGGGGCAAAAAAGGGGGAAAAACAAGGTTTTTTCTGGTTAAAGGACAATTAAGACAATTTTAAAGCAGTCTAAGGGAGGTAATCCAATACAATTTAAAAACAACAATGTTTAATTACCTCCCTTATTTGCTTGTAAATTATATATTAAAAAATGATGATTGTCTTGAGGTGATTAGCTGTCAATTTATTTTTAGAAGTTACTATTAATTAATATTATTTTTAGCCATGACTACATGTATTTATTCCTGTATTGCTATGAATCTCAGTTTATGACCAAACTCAGTAAAGACACGTCATTGTTACATTTGGTTGATACATTCAACAATACCTTCCGTTATCTAGATGATATTTTTTCGTTAAATAATCCAGAGTTCTCTAAATATACTACCGAAATTTACCCAATAGAACTTACTTTAACTAAATCTAACATAAACAGCAGTAGTTGTCCTTTTCTGGACTTGGACATTTCAATCTCTAAAGGAAAACTCCATACGAAAATTTACGACAGAAGAGACGATTTTTCATTTCCTATTGTTAATTTTCCTTTTTTAGACGGCGATGTTCCTTTGGCTCCATCATACGGTGTGTATATATCCCAACTCGTTCGTTATGCCCGTGTGTGTAGTGATGTCATAGATTTTAATGAACGTAATCAATTCATCACTAGTATATTATTAAGTCAGGGATTTCGTTACCATAAATTACGTAAAACTTTTGCTAAGTTCTTTCATAGATACAAAGATTTGATTAGTAAATTTGGCTGTACCTGTAGAAAACTGATTAAAAGCGGTATTTCACATCCTAAATTTTACGGTAATATTGTACTTAAAGCGCGGAAATCACTATATGATCCGTGTAAACTCATCGAACCTTTAAATAAACTTATTAGTTCAGGTTATCTTACCAATGTTGTAATTAGATCTTTGAATATAGTTTACATTGGCACTAATATCGATTTTGTCATCAGCAAATTAAAACATAACTTAATTTGTATTCTTTTCAAACGGGATGTTTAAAGACACACCCACGTTCATTTTGATCTATAAAGAGGTTAAACTCCTAACTATCCTACTGTCTGTTGATACATTTATTTTGGCATTGCACTAGTCATGTCTTCTTTGACTGTCCATGACGTTAAAATACTAAATCCCTGGGATGTGTTTTAGTTGATTTTAGTCTCTGATGCATGATTTTTATTATTAATTGTTTTGGCTTTTAACTAGCTGTCAGTAACTGCAGTACTCTCAAATTGTACTTTCTTGTTTATTTGACCTGTTGATACTAATTGTAATGCTTTTTTGTTATTTAATGTTATTCAGGGTTATATCTGGTCTATATACCAGCTTTGATAAGTGTTTGGTACTAATATAAATTTCCACTTCGTACTATGAACATCAAAATTATTTATTTTGTTAAAATATTTCCTTTCTCTATTGTAACTGTATACATATACCTAACAACAAAATTATTTTATTTACCTGTGTTTAAAGTTATTGCAAATGGCTGATATTTTGTTCGAGCATATTGTTTTTCTTAAATTGTTTAACATTTCATACCGATATAACATGTTACTTTTATTATTCTTCCCTTAGTTTATTTATTTTGAATTTACATTGTATCATAGGTCAAATTTATTTGTTCAGTTTATGTTCAATGGTGTTACTATGTCCTTTGATTGAGTTAAGCTATTTCAGTTGATATTTTATAGTGTGTCTTTCTATGTTGTGATGTTACACTATTGTTTCAGAAAAAGGGTGAAGGTTTGGTACCATTAAAACGTTCAAACCTGCTGCATTTGTTTGCACCTGTCCTAAGTCAGGAATCTGATGTTCAGTAGTTGTCGTTTGTTGATGTGGTTCATAAGTGTTTCTCGTTTCTCGTTTTATATAGATTAGACCGTTGGTTTTCCGTTTGAATGGTTTTACACTAGTAATTTTGGGGCCCTTTATAGCTTACTGTTCGGTGTGAGCCTAGGCTCCGTGTTGAAGACCGTACTTTGACCTATAATGGTTTACATTTATAAATTTTGACTTGGATGGAGAGTTGTCTCATTGGCACTCATACCACATCTTCTTACATCTATGTCAATTTATATTTTATGACTTTCATGATGTATTTAAATGGATAATTATGGTTGCAAAATTTATTAGAAATTTTAATTGAGATAATGACTATATCTTGAGGGAAAGTATTTTTTTTTTGGAATAAGGGAAAGGGGAGGTGAAAAAATATTTGGGGGACTAATTTTTCTCATTTCAGATTTCAGTTTTTTTGGGGGGTTAATATTCAACAGGAACGTGTATTGCACAAAAGTAAAAAAACAGGGTATTTTTTTTTTTCTTGGGGGTCAATTTGCAACAGCATAGTGTATTGCACAAAAGCAAAAAGCAAAAAATTGAATATAAATTCAAATCATAAAACTAATTTTTAAGTTCTTTGACTACAGTTATTCTGTGGCAGTAACCTATTATGTGTCAAATATTTAATTACAATCCAAATTCAAACCTGTATCAAGCGTGAATATTGTGTCCATTTTGGTCCCAACTTTTCAGGGTTGGACATCTGCGGTCGTATCCAGCTGCGCTCAGCGAAGCAATTTATTTTAGTTTCCAGACAATAACTTGTGTTAAGGTTTATGGAACTCTCTGAAATTGTACATTTTTCCTGAAAAGAAAATAATCTTCAAAATTTCAAAATAATTTGGGGGGATCTCAGAAAGTTTGGGGGAGGATTTTTTATTCAATTTTTTTTTAGATTCATATTTTTTTCTTTAAAATTTTCGAAATTCCAAATTTTTTTCAATTTTTTTTGGGGAGAGGGGATTTTTTTTCAATTTTTGTGGGGTTCATTCTTTTTTCTTCAAGATTTTTCAAAATTTCAAATTTAAAAAATTTTTTTTCGGGGGGACACATTTTTTTTAGGGATTTTTTTTTCGCAAAAATTTTCCTTTTTTCCATTGATTATTTCCGATTTATATATAAAAGCAACAAATACTGATATGGCAGAAGATATACACAAAACAGGGTGTGTAAATTATTATATATAACAGATTAACTAAGTATTGTGCAACAGCACAGTATTGTGCAATAGCACAGTATTGCGCAATAGCACAGTATTGCGCAATAGCCAGAAACCTTCAATTGAAAATAAATACAAATCTTTTTACCAATTTCAATGGGATTAATTTAAAGTCTTTAATTTTCAGGGGTTCTAATCTTATATTACTATTTTGGATATTGGGCCCCATTTTTAAATTGGTCTACATTGAGGTCCTAAGGGTCCAAATTTAAACTTTGTTTGATTTCATCAAAAATTGAATTTTGCGGCTCTATGATATGCTGAACCTTATTGTGCATTTAGATTTTTGGTGGAAGAAGACTTCAAGTCTTCTGAAGGCCTATGGTGCCGACTTTAAAATCATTGAACCACCTCCGTATGCCGCATCCGTTTCTGTGTATTACAATTTCATAACAACTTCCGATTCTTGACACCGATTTTACACATGATTAAGCATCTGAATCATTTAATTTGTAAATTAGGATTGAAAACAATCACTATCGTTAATATTTACCCTTTTATTTATGTAATTTATTAGATTTCATCTCATCTACATGAACGTTATTTGTTTACTTGTAACGGATGTTTTTAATGTAGATATTTGTAGTACCCATGCGTGAATTTGGTATCGGGACAACTCGCCCTGTTTACATGTTCGCCCTTGGTCTGTTTGTCCTGAGTTCTTTTCGCCAGATAGTAATGCGTTCACCCTGTGTTCATTCTCTTCACTCTTATCTTACACAACGTTTTATAATCGTCCTTGCATTTATTAAAAACATTGATATTAAGGGTATCGTTAAAAGCTCTAAAACACGATTTAGTGAAAATCATCTGTTCCTTATTTTGTTCCCAAAGTAAGACAATAGTGTTCAGCCAATCAAATTCTGTGTTTCTCATGATCAAATTAATAAGCCAATTAAAACGTTTTCTCTGAAGATTATTCTAACATGCTAGATTTTGAACTTGTGTTGTTTTCATCTAGTACTTTAAAAAATACTTTAAATAATACAAGTGAAAACATCTCCGTTTCTACTTGGTGTTCCTAATTGGAAGGAAACACGAAGAAGAAGAAGAAGAAGAAGAAGTTGTAAAATCGTGAACATGGCATGTGAATTTTCATCTGCAAGGAGGTTCTTACACAGCTTAAGGATAAAAGCATGACTGATTGACCAAATTCAATGATGCAGTACTACCATAAAGATAATAAATAGTATTTTTTCACTAATTTATTGACATTATACTTTTGTAACATATGTTATTTTGTATTCAATTAAATCATTTAAAGCACAATGTACTATTGTTTTTCTCAAAGACAAACAAACAGGTTGGGACCACCCAACCCCAGCCCCACCATTATGAGTGGTGTCCCTTAAATGAGGACTGTCCCTAAAAAGGGGTCATTTTAATGTTGAAAAAAGAAAGAAAATTTTAAGATTTTAACTCAAAAGTGGGAAAATTCATTATATTTGGAACAACTTTTCTAAATGAGGGTCAAATTAATAAAGAAGATATAAGTTTAGAAACATCACAAAATTCTTTTGACATGTTTTGACACTTTAATACTTGATAGATGCATAGTTCTTGGGAAAAGTTTCATCAAATAATATGAATATAGAGGTGCTCATTTTTACAGTGGGTTGTAATGTTCTTCTAATGAGGGTGACACATCTTTGCATAATTCAAAATTGGAAATTTCAACAAGCATCTAATATTCTTACACAAGAAAATAAACCCTGGTCTGCTAGCTACATGTTCATCTTTTCTACTGATTTAAAACTTAAATCATGCAAACAAAAGAAAAGGCATGTAAGCACATCATAAAATATGACACTTTTTCAAGACAATCCAGATCGTGCAAAATACTTAGCTAAAAATTGTAACCTTTAAAATTGTTGTCGCACACTAAAAACCCCATGGGAAATTTCAAAAGTTGGCAGGTATGTAACAAGTCTTACTATTTTTATGCCCCATTTATGGGCATTATGTTTACTGGTCTGTCCGTCCGTCCTGCTTCAGGTTAAAGTTTATGGTTGTGGTAGTTTTAATGAAGTTGAAATCCAATCAATTTGAAACTTAGTACACATGTGTTCCTTATGATATGATCTTTCTAATTTTACTGCCAAATTGAAGATTTTACCTAATTTTCACGGTCCACTGAACATAGAAAATGATTGTATAGATTGAAATCCATGTACTTATGACACATTCTTGTTTGAAGAAAAAAATACATCATAGCGATAATGGAACAAAGCAAGCTGGGTTAGTGGGGCTGCTTTTATGGTAATTCAAGTTACCTTTTAATTTATTCACCTTCTTCTGTTAATGCACTCAGAAGGACATCAATAAGTTTTAATACTTTAATAACTATTAGCACATGTTACACAATTGACCATTAACAGGAAGAGAACTCACTCCTACAGGAAGTGAGTAATTGTAGAAACATGAAATAGAGTTATCTCTCTTTATATAGTCAAAGTAACATTAGATTAACATTCCCTCTACTTTCTTTTGTTTTATACAATTACAAGATCTTCACAGGGTTTAGACTACCCTCAGATCTTAGGGGATTATTCTGCCCCATATGAAAACATAAAAGTTGCTAAATTAAAATTACAAGATCGTCACAGGGTTTAGACTACCCTCAGATCTAGGGGATTATTCTGCCCCATGTGACAAACATAAAATGATAAAATGTTATGAATTATTTCACTATTTAAACAAAGTCCTTCAACATTTTTCCTGTTTGAATAACTTGCAAAAGTTCATAAGATGAAGCTCCAAACTTTGTCATACAATTTGCTAATTGTTTATCTCCTGGACACCATTTAATATTATTTACTTCTTTCGATGCCAATGATTCAGCTATTGCTGCAATGTCAATTCTTAAACGCTTGTCATCTACAAGTTTAGTCGAATAAACAGCTTCAACTACACTTTTATTGTCAATGTAAGCTTCAATTGGTATAGTCTGATGTTTTAATCCTAAAATGTCTTCAATTATTCGACGGTGATAAAACTAGACTCTAACCCATCTTGTAAGCTTAAGGCTTCTGCTGCAATTGTAGATCTTACTACGTTTGATTTTGTTTGCTTGCCAAGTTATCGGACAGCTATTACTTTCATTATCAACTATCCAAATTACATGAGATTCTGTACTTCCAGTTCCATTACTAATATTTCCCAGAGAGGCGTCTGTTAAAGCGATAATTTTCCATTCTTTTATATCTTTATTCATTTTGAAATGAAATTATTGATTTAATTTCCTTAAGTCTATTACTTGCTTTGATTGCTCTTATCAAATGTGCCACTGTCCCTCTTTAAGTTTAGTACTCATGTCTATCATTTCAAAAGCCATATCAGGTCTTGAAACTTGAACAGCCCAATTTATTTGGCCAATTAACTTCCTGTACAAGGTTTGCTCACTTGTATTAAGGACATCTTGTTTCATAGCGGCTCTTGATGGTTCTATAGTTGTGTTATCTATTTTCTCCATATATGTAGAATGATCCAGAATTATGCCATTTTGTTCTGATGAATTTGAAATCCTACATATGAAAAATTTTCTCTTCAATTTTTCCGCAACAAATCTTGTCCGCAGTTTTCTCATAACTTCCTCAAATTTTCATCCCCAGAATGAAGAAAATCATCTACATGACAACAAATTATTCCACTTAAACGTTGGTCAGTATGTTTGACAAACACTGCAGGATCCAAACTACATTGTTTACATCCCAAACTTAAAAGTTCTTCCTTACACTTAAATAGAATTGTCTTGCTCCATCTTTAAGTCCATACAAGCAGTGTTTTAATCTCCATATTTTCCTTTCTTAGAATTGCTTTCTGGTGGGGCTTCAGAAAACATCTCTATCTAATATCTTCCCTTGAAGAAAAGCTGACTTTATGTCCGTTGTTTTAACGATCCAATTCATGCTAGCAGTAATTGAAAGGAATATTTTAATCATTCCTTTTCCTACTGTTGGACTGTCTCTCTGCATGGTAAATTCCTCTTCAAAACCTCGCACAACAAGTCTTGCTTTTGTTTGATTATCCTTGGTTGTAATAACCCATCTTGTAGAAAGAGCATTCTGACCTATGTCATCACATTCTTCATAAGTGTCAAAATTATGGAGTTTTGAAAGTTCTGTTTGTTTAGCAATTTCCTCATCATTCAAAAAGGAACTGTTTGTCATATTTACACCAATTTCATTCTTATCACTGTCACCTGTGACCTTTTCCCACTCAACTTTATCTAAATCTACACTTTTCTTATCTTCATCAATATCATCTTGAACATTATACCAATGTTTATTTTTCCCTGTTGTTTTTCCTGCTTTACTTAGTACAGTTGCTTTAGTCCATGTGTTTGAATTAGGCAGTTTGTACTGAATTTTGTCATTTTCTTTTAGATTAGGGATTATTTTTGCCTGAATGTTCTCCATCTGAGGAATTCTTTCTTTTGATGTTGATAACAACTCGGAAAAACAATCTTTCTTTTCTACGGAAACTTCATTATTTTTATTAGTATATCTGGTTTCATGATTGCCTCTTTCATTTGTATCAGGTGTTTCAATATTGTCATTTTGTTCCGAAAATTAATATCTTTAGTTTTAGTTAATCTGTTTGGTGAAACTCTTACAAAGACTCCTCCATGTCGAACAAAATTACTTTTCCATCCTGGAAAACTACCTTTCCGGTCCTAGCCAGCGATCTTTTCCTCTCGCTTATAAAAACGCTGTCACCGTGATCAAATATCTGCTCTGATGCTCTTATTTTGCCACGTAGTGCTCGTCTAATCGTTCATCTGACTCTGATTGAATGTAAGCTTTTCGAGAATCATGTAAAATATTCAAATGTTTTGCAAATTCTTCACTTGAAGTTCTTCCTTCTAAAGCGGGCAAAGTGTCTTTCAAAATGTTCGGAAGGTTAGGATTGAGTCCAAAAACAAGTTGATGACTACTGAATCCATTCCACATCTGTAAAGCATTTCTTGCCATATTTGCCCAACAAAGTAAGCTCTGATCATTCACCTGCCTATAATCAGCTTCTAGTTTCATAAGCATTGTGTCAGTAATTGCATGGACTCTCTCACATAGTCCATTTTGGAAAGGACTTTCACCAGCTGTGGTATAAACTTTAACATTCAGTATTGATGCAACCTCTCTCATTTCATCTGAGCTGAATTCACCGCCATTATCTGTTAATATAGTTCCCATAACACCAAATATTCCGATCCAATTAGTCATCATTTTCTCAATAACACCTGTAGTCTTCTTCCTATCAATAAAAACAGATACAGTGTACCGTGACCACATGTGGATCATGTGCAAAATCCACTGTCCATTCCACTGTTTTAGGTCCATTGCCACTTTTTCATTGAATTGCGATGCCATAGGTAGGGACACTACTGGTCTAGGTGGTGTTTTTGCATATCGCTTACAAATTTCACATTGTTCCTCTATAGTCGACATTTCTTGTTCATATTCCTCTTTCCATACTCCAGCATCTTTCAAAAGTGCAATTAAACGCTTCATTGGTGGGTGTGCAAATTGTCTGTGCAACTTAAGTAAGGTTGCATATCTCTTTTTCGAGTCTAATTCTTCAAGTCTCACAGCACATACATCTGCGACTGGAATTTCTTCAGTTTTATCTATTGGAATGCAGTAGTGGCCTGATGAAGTCAAATTCAATGATATATGTTGACCAAATATCTCTGCAGTATCATTTTCCAGGTCCATTTTCACACCAGCCTTTTTCATAGCTGTTCGAGACAATAAAAGTGGAATGTCCGAATCTACAACATCAGTTCTTATTATGACATCTTTACCTGCGATAACTGCCGGCAGACTATACTCTCCAATTGATGTAAAACGTGTTCCAGCTCCAAATTAAAAAACCTTGTTTCCATCCTCCTTAAAAATCTTCTCCACTTAAAGCTCAGACATAACTCCTCATCCATAATTGTCCACAAACAGTGCTACTACATGCACTATCAAGAACAACACAGTTTCGTGCATCCATCCCAAGACGAGTGATATCCTCACGCACATTTCCTGTAAACATGACTACTTCCTCTTCCTCTGTTATATTTACTCTCTCCTGCATATTCTCCCAGCTATGTGGACAGGTTGCCATCATATGTCGGAAAGATCCGCAAGAACTACATGTCATTAATGTGCCGTCTGCACCTTTTGGATTTATACTCTTTTTACTGTAGAGCTGCCTCCCTTGTCCAATTTGTTTGTCCACCCGTTGACTTTTATTAAATCCTCTACTATAAAATTGCCTCTACCTCTTGAAAATCTCCTTACCATTATAATGAAATGGTTTTGTCTATTTCTAGAATACCCTGCTGCCAGGAGGGCTTCTTCATTCTCAGCCAAAAAGCAGGTTCAAGTTTAATGCTACCTATTGAGGCAGAAATTTTGTCTGAATCACACATTTCACCCTTAAATTTTTTAGAGATCTCTTTGCTTCGTCATACAATGTTGGTTTGTTTTCATAATTCATGCCTGTAAGAACTAACATTTTTCTTCTTTGGTAATTTTGGCTCTCCTCAGTAGTTTAAATTGTTATTATTGGCAATAATTATTATTATTTTAAATTATAATTTAATAATTAATTAAAGATTTTATTGTTTACTAAATTTATCTGAGATATGTTTTTTTTAATTTTTTTCTAATCAAAATTTATTTCTTAATTTACTTTAAGTTAATTAACAAAATTTATATTTTTTTTGTTAAATTTATAGAGATATTATTTTAAAAATTTTCCACAACTATGTCAAAATTATAATTATTGCATAAATTAACCAAAAGAGCATCCTTTTATGGCTTTAAATTATTTTGAATATTAGGAAATAGTTCTCAATATATACAAGTCCACCACAAAATGTAGATGGCTTGTTTGCAACTTTTAGAAAGGGAAAAGGAAAAAAGTTCAATGGAAATATTACAAATTAGTTGGTAAAAAACTTAATCCCTAAGTTTTAAATTTTAAAAATTTGTTTGTTAAATTAATTCATTTGTAGTTAAAATTTAATTTAATGATATAAAATTAAATTAGTTGATTTGAGTCATTAAATTAAATATTTTTAAGAGTTATTTTTTTGGAGGAGGTAATTCAAAACATAGTGATTTCAAAGCAAAATTAATATATCAAATATACAATTTAATTTGACCTTTTTTGTCAGAACTATTATGTCAAATATTAATTAACAATAAATTTAAGCTAATAAGCGTTATTTTATGCAATTTTCATTGAATTATTATTTCATTCTGATTGGCAGGTCAATTATAACGTATTAGTATGTTTATACATGAATTGCTAAAATCATAAGATTCTTACAGTTAATTTAAATGATATTTGCTATATTGTATAGGAAATTGTTAGAACATGTTTAGTAGCAAATTATTTAAGGTTGACTATGTCGCAATTAACTTATGTATGAATAAATTACCTTAATGCACATTTATATGTATGAGCTGCTTTATTGTATTCAACTAATTGTCATTGTACCATGAGAAATCACTCATATCAGAATGTATTTTAAGGATGTTATATGGTAGTTGTAAATCTTATGGAATGCAAATAACAATTGTAATGGAATTCATAAAGTACTGGAGTTATGGTGTAATGAATATTAATGTCGTAGTCATTCAAAACAATGTTAATCAGCAAGTCTTAAATTATATTAAGAAGACAGTTATTAATTGTATTAAAATATGATGCAATTACATTTGATTAGCTATGAATTATTATTAATCTATATATAAGAATTTTGTATAAATTTTATTGAGGGTATTTAAGCATTTATTCGCAATTTATGATCAGAACATCAAATATTAATTCACTTAACTGTATCTCAAACAATGTCAATACTATACTATTTCTCAATTATACATTAGTTAAATTTTCATTAGCATAACATCTGATTAATTTATTCATCCATAGAAATTCATAAAGTATTTTCGTGTAAATATGTCTTACAATTAGTTGACTGAGTCTATCCTTGCAGAAGCAATAAATGATATTGTTAACTTTAGATTGATTAGGTCATATTGTAATTCGATTGACAAAGGTAATTGTTATTAGTAAATACTGTATTAAGAATATTGTAGAATTGAATTATTTAATTATAGATAATTTATTGCTATATTGGATAAACTATGGTAAATGCTAATACTAAATTGGCAATTTGTAATTAAAGATTATGCAATTAAATGGCATTACTATTGTACGTTAATTAAGTTGGAAAACAGATTTGTATTCTAGATTGGTATAATAGACATTCTATATTCAATTTATAATCTTAGTCATTATTAGCTTTGAATAGTTAATAATGGTAGTAGTTTTGACTTCTACATAACTTTAAATTCAGAGTTATGTCAATCTACGATTGATTAAATTACAATTCTACCAGTAAATGTGCATAATTGAGTCAATAGTTACATGATTGTATAAATTATGCAGACATCAACTTTAAGTAATGTTTATAAATTATTCTTACAATATTCTTTCATAGATGTTAGCAAGAAATTAA
This sequence comes from Mytilus coruscus, assembly GCA_017311375.1. Classification (NCBI taxonomy): domain Eukaryota; kingdom Metazoa; phylum Mollusca; class Bivalvia; order Mytilida; family Mytilidae; genus Mytilus; species Mytilus coruscus. Next base: position 72,561,579 of record CM029599.1, read on the forward strand.
TTTAGATTTAGGTACTTAAGTTAGTGAATTAAATACTCAAAATATTAGCCAATAATCAATGAAATTTATGCTTGATGAACTTGTTTATATGCATTCTAACTGTCAAACTCAACTAAATCGTACATGGTATTTATTTAGTGTAAATCTATACAATATAAGTGTTGATTAAGTCATATCAAAAATTGGTTTATAATAGCATTAATGTATTAATATAACTAATATGTTAAATTTATCAGTTTACAAAATGCTTTGATTTTGGGTACAGAAATTTGGTTGTGCAATGATAAAAATTTTTTAGTTATCAATGACAATATATGTTAATTTAGTGCATATTATCGAAATTTAAAGTTGATCAATTGATATGGATTCAATGAGATTCCAAATTGAGATAATGTTAATTTACTTTAGCAAACATATATAATTGTGATAGTCAATCTTAGTAGATCTGAACTCAAATTAATTTACATCAAATATCTATGCAAAAGTTGTATCAATAAATTGAAATTTAGCTCTTAGTTTGAGGCCAACTAGAGTCAAATTTGGACATACATATGGTGGTGATATTTAGTTACTACAGGTGGTAGTATGATGTGATAACTCTCAGGAAAAGAGCCAAAGATTTTCAAAAATTTTAATCATGATTGGGATATAGACAAAACTTTATTAGAATTAAACAAAAATTTTGCTATCCTATTTATTTTTTTAGGATTTTTCACAATAGTTAAAAAATGTTTCAAAGTTAAATGTAGCTTGCATTTATATTGTTTACAAGTCACTATAAGGTGCCAATAGAATGTTCTAAAATGAAATAATGGTAAAAGTTGCCATATAAAACATTTCATGCAAAACTCTGGTCCTGCATATTTACCGATAATTCTAAAAAAAAAATGATATTGTATTCTCCAAAATTATCAAGAATCCCTATTAATGTTAATAGAAATAATCACTTATATGATATTTTCAGTACTTTGACAGCTAAAGTTGACTCCATGTGTACTGAAGGTTGTACTGCCCTTGGGCCTGCTTTGTCTATTGCTATGGGTATTGCCATGGGTACAACTGGATCAGAAATTGTTCTGTGTACTGATGGAGCTCCCAATCAAGGTGTTGGAGGAGGTACTGATGGTTCAGAATCAAAAGAACAATTTTATAAAAAGGTTAGCAGGCAGTCTGTATAATAAATAAATAAGTCTGAAAAAGTTGGAACAAAGCAATTAAATATATCAACCACTGACAGTAAAGTAACCATGGAGAAGTTTCTTAGTTGAGGAAATAAATTTGCAACTGTTCATTTTTTTCATTTTTGAATTCCACAATGCTAAATGATAAAAAAAACTATCAAATCTATCACTTCATGAGTTATTGAGACAATGGATAGATGATTTTCTAAAACTGTATTGTTATGGGACATAGAAATACAGGGTGTCTGTCTGTCCCTCCATCTGTTCATGTGTCTGTCAGTCAGGTCTTGTAAGCACTCTCACATGTACAATTCTTGCCAGATTTTTATACAACTTATGTATAGGTTTATATCAGCAATGTTTGGACAAGTTAAAAAATCAGTGCTGATCAATTATTTTTAAAAGAGTTATGCCCCTTGGAAACATTAATTATATGGAAAATTGCATTGTTAGCACTCATGTGTACAATTCTTACCAGAATTTTATGAAAATTATATCATAGGTTTATATCAGCAATGTCTTTGTTGCTTAGTCTTTAGTTTTCTATGTTGTGTCTTGTGTACTATTATTTGTCTGTTTGTCGTTTTCTTTTTTAGCCATGGCTTTGTCAGTGCCAATCAATTATTTTTAACGAGTTATGCCCCTTGGAAATATTGATTTATATCGGAAATTGCATTGCATTTGCTCTGAAGCCTTCATTTCTCTAAGATATTTAAAGTTTTAAAGAACAAAAAACCAGTTTTTTTTTTAGTTATTGCCCTTTTACCTTGGATAGATTAAATATGTGGAACATCGGGGACATTGGAAATTTGTTCTTTTATTGAAAAAAGAAAAGATCAAGAAAAAAGGGAGAATGGTAAAATGGTTAGATGTTTATGATATGTTTGATTATTATGGTTTAAATGTACTTTCCTTTTCAATTGAATATTTATTGGTATTTTAGGTTGGAAATAAAGCTAGGGAAAATGGTATTGTGATATCATTATTAGCAGTACAAGGAGAACCGGTTGAATTACAGAAAGTATCTAAATGTGCCGAGATATCCGGTGGTACCATTAATGTCCTGAACCCACTGGAAATGATCAGACAGTTACGTTTGATCTCACAAAATTATGTTGTAGCTACAGCTGTTTCTATTACACTTCAGCTTCATCAAGAGTTGGAAATTGATGATTCTCGATATCCTAAGGTAAACATATTGTTAGCTGAAATCTATAATTTCACTGTTTTTATACCCAACTTGAAAATAGTCAAAAACAGTGAAATTATAGATGATGTAAAGTGGCTTATGAATTGACCTTAAGTCTAGGCATAGTATGATGTGTTCCTGGCATTGGGAAAGTTTATAAAACAAGTCAAAATTTATTTCCCCCATAGTGGCTGTTACTTTCAGGAGCAACCGCAAAAAATTTTGCAGTCATATATTGATATCACGTCGTCGTCGTCCGAAGACATTTGGTTTTTCGCACAATAACTTAAGCATAAGTAAATAGAAATCTATGAAATTTAAAGACAAGGTTTATAATCACAAAAGGAAGGTTAGGATTGATTTTGGGGGTTATGGTCCCAGCAGTTTAGGAGTTAAGGGCCAAAAAGGGGCCCAAATAAGCATTTTTCTAGTTTCCGGACAATAACTTGTGGAAAATGGTGTATGGATCTCTCTGAAATTATACCACAAGTTTCCATACCACAAAGGGATGGTAAAAATTGGCTTTGGGGATTATGGCTCAAACCGTTTAGGAATTAGGGGCAAAAAAGGGGGAAAAACAAGGGTGTCCTGATTAATGGACAATTACTTAAGTACAAAACATAATTTAAAAGCAGTGTAAGGGAAGTAATTCAAACACAACATTTTGAATTACCTCCCTTACACTGCTTTTAAATTATGTATAAAGAAATGTTGTATTGTCTTGAGGTGATTAGCTGTCCATTTATTTTTTGAAGTTACTGTTTTAAAAATGCTGATGAATGAAATTTAATTTTAGCCATGATTATATATGTCATTTTCTATTTTAAGACTTTTATGTGGTATTTAAATGGGTTATTATGGTTGCAAACTCCATTGGAAATTTGAATTGAGATTATGACCATATCTTGAGGGAGGGAGGGAGGAGAGGTTAAAAAGGGGGACAATTTTTTCTCGAGATTTCAGAAATTAAAAAGAAAATTTCTTCAAATAATATTAATTTTTTTTTTTGCAAAAAAAAGGGGGGTAAAAATTTTTTTTTTTGAGGTGAGGGGGGTCAATTTGCATCAGCATAGTGTATTGCACAAAAACAAAAAAATGAATATCAATTCAAATCACATAACCAATTCAAGTTCTTTGACTACAGTTATTCTGTATCAGAAACCTATTATGTGTCAAATATTAAATTACAATCCAAATTCAGACCTGTATCAAGTTGGAATATTGTATCCATTTTTGCCCCAACTGTTCAGGGTTGGACCTCTGCGATTTATCCAGCTGTGCTCGGCGAAGCAATTTATTTTAAAGTGTTCTTTAGTGAATAGAGCATGTGCAATTTACATTTCTTAGCTGTATTCAAATTTTACTATATTTTTATTGTTGTTTCAGGGCAGCAGTAGAGTTGTTAAAGAGGTTGGAAATGCCACCAAAGACACAGATATTATATTTAAATTCAAGCTTAAAAATCCTGGCAAAAAGTTAGATGTACAGAGCCTGCCATTCCAAGTAAGCACAAACTTAGTTATACAGTCAATAATAGATAGATCTTTCTCAACGTAGATAATTGCCCACTTAAAATTGAATTATATGTTCCAATATGGGATACATGCTGTTCTATTATATTTTTTTTATGCTTTAATATTGCCATGATATATTATGTAAATTGGACTCTTAAGGGTAGAAATTATTGAAGTTTATCACAACAATTCTGGTTTTCATATAACTAATTTCATTGTACAAGCAATGCTATCAATATCTTAATACTTCTGAGTTATTGTATTGTCAGTGGATAAATGTGTTAATTTGTATATTTTCCAATGTCAATAGTCAAGAAAGTAAAATAACAAAAATACCAAACTCCAATGAAAATTCAAAACAGAAAGTCCCTTATCAAATGGCAAAATCAAAAGCTCAAACACATCAAGCGAAAAGAAAACAACTGTCATATTCAAGACTTGATACAGGCACTTCCTTATGTAGAAAGTGATGAAAAAAGCAGTTATTTACCCAGAATCAGTTAATTTGCTTTAGAACAGATGTCAGTAATAGGCATACTTATAGTTTGGATTTTTGAAAATGTGTTGGTTCAAAATTTTAACTTTTGCTATTTATTTTAGGCTCAGATAAAGTTTACTTTCAAAGATGGGAAAAAGATGTTACGTGTGATCAGCAAATCAATTCAAACTACTGACAAAAGATTAGATATGGAGGAGGTAAAAAGATTTAAAACTTTTAACATTTAATTTTTATACCCCCGTTTATGGGACGTATTATGGTATACCGTTGTCCGTCTGTCCTTCCGTCCATCGTCAACATGTCGGACAATAACTCAAAAACCCTTTAACCAATTTGCATGAAACTTTGGTGAATTGTTTATATCTATTGACGTTAGCTCCCTTTTGATTTTTATAAATTTGGGATTTTACGTTTCCGAGTTATGGTGTTTTATTCATTAAAAAAGGGGGATTTTCCAGCTTTCGGACAATAACTCAAAAATGCTTTGAACAGTTTTCATGAAACTTTGGTGAATTGTTTATTTCTATTGATCTGACCTCCCTTTCAATTTTTATAAATTTTAGATTTTACGTTTCCGAGTTATGGGGTTTTATTTATTAAAGAAGGGGGATTTTCCAGTTTTCATACAATAGCTCAATAAACTGCTTTGCTGAGAGCAGCCGGATACCCCCGCAGAGGTCCAACCTTGAACAGTTGGGGCAGAAATGGACACAATATTCAAGCTTGATACAGGTCTGAATTTAGATTGTAATTAGATATTTGACATATTATAGGTTTCTGAATAAATGTAGTCAAAGAACTTGAAATTGGTTATATGAATTGAATTTATATTCAATTAAAGATTTCTTGCTGTTGTGCAATACTTAGTAAATGTGTTGTCAGACTATAAACAAATAAAGTTCAATTTCTTCTTAATGTCATATTTGAAATTTATGAAAATCAATCTGTGTCAGAAACCTATTATGTGTCAATATTTAATTATAATCCAAATTCAGACCTGTATCAAGCGCAAATATTGTGTTCATTTTTGCCCCAACTGTTCAGGGTTGGACCTCTGTGGTCGTATCCAGCTGCGCTCAGCGAAGCAATTTATATCTATTGAAAAAGCAACGGGCATATCATGCGCTCGTGGCGCAGCTGTTTATTAGAATGTTGGAAGTCCTTTTGATGTATGACTGGAAAACAAGTTGTTAAACTCTCTTTTGAAAAAAATGATAATCATGATCGATAAAATTAGAGATTCATCCTGAATATATCTGGTCATTTTAGTACCAATAGATTTTACAAATTTTATGGAATCAAAATGAACATGATTTTGCATTGTAAACAAGATTGTTATCTGGCATATTTGAAGATTTCGAATGATTCACAAAATTAGCAAAAATTGAGGATTGGACCCAGACACTTTTTGTGTTTTCTACAAAACTTTTCACATAGGCCAAGTTTTGACAGGAAGTTAAGTCAAATTCCATATTGTTAATAAAAGAAAATGCCATGTACTATAGATAATGTACACCATTGCAGGGTATGAATGTTGCTGTAATGGGTGTGGCCACTGTGCAGACTACATCTGAGATGGCTAGTGAAGGAGATATTGATAGAGCTAAGAATATTTTGTAAGTAGCATCTGGAATCTTAACCAGGATAGCTTTACTGTAATATGTGTTATTATTGAAGTTACTGATAAGACTGCTGAAATTGAATTGTATTACTAAGTACAATATACTATTTTGCACACAACTCTGATGAAGATTATTAATCCAAAAATGGCCGTCTTTTTATTTCTTCTTTTGATATTTGTCTTCTTTTTATACAACCGCAAAAAATTTGCGTTCGTAGATTCCTATCATGTCATTGTCGTGCAAAGACATTTGGTTTCCGCACAGTAACTTTAGTATAAGTGAATGGATCTCTATGAAATTTAAACAAGGTTTTTCTGGTTAATGGACAATTACTTAAGTATTAGTCTATGGATCTCTATGAAATTGAAACACAATGTTTCATACCACAAAGGGAAGGTTGGGTTTGACTTTGGGGGTTATGGCTCAAACTGTTCAGGAATAAGGGGCAAAACGGTGGGGGGAGGAACAAGGTTTTTCTGGTTTCCGGACAAATACTTAAGTATTAGTCAATGGATCTCTATGAAATTGTACCACAAGGTTCCATACCACACACAAAAGTTGGGGTCGATTTTGTGGGTTGTGGCTTTAATCGTTAAGAAACTAGAGGCCAAATAGGGGCCAAAAACAAGACTTTTCTAATACTGGCTAAGCTGGTTCTTACATAAATAATTTCTGATCTATATAAAAAAGCAACAAATACTTATATGGCAGGAGATACACACCAAACAGGGTGTGTAAATTATTAAACAACCGCAAAAAATTTTTGCGGTCGTATATTGGTATGACGTTGGCGTCGTCGTCGTTGTCATCGTCCGAAGACACATTGGTTTACACATGATAACTTTAGTTTAAGTGAATGGATGTCTATGAAATAAGGTTCAATACCACAAAAGGAAGGTTGGGATTGATTTTGGGGATTATGGTACCAACAGTTAAGGAATTAGGGGCCAAAAAAGGGCCCAAATAAGCATTTTTCTAGTTTCCAGACAATAACTTGTGGAACGATGTATGAAATTATACCACAAGTTTCCATACCACAAAGGGATGGGTAGGATTGACTTTGGGGGGGTTATGGCTCAAACCGTTTAGGAATTAGGGGCAAAAAAGGGGGAAAAACAAGGGTTTCCTGGTTAATGAAACAATTTAAAGCAGTGTAAGGGAGGTAATCAAAATACATTTTAAAGTATTAAAAAAAAAATTGGATTACCTCCCTTACATTGCTTTAAAATTATGTATAAAGATGTTGTATTGTCTTGAGGTGATTAGCTGTCAATTAATTTGAAGAAGTTACTATTAAAGGAATATTAATTTTAGCCATGATTATGTATGTCATTTTCTATTTTAAGAATTTTATGATGTATTTAAATTGGTAATTATGGTTGCAAATTTCATTTGGAAAATTGAATTGAGATTGTGACCATATCTTGAGGGAAAGAATTTTTTTTTTTTGGTAAAAGGGGGAGGTGAAAAAAAAATTGTGAGGGGAGGGGGTTAAAAAGAAATTGGGGGGGGCAATTTTTTCTCATTTCAGATTTCAGAAATTGAAAAGAAAATTTCTTCAAATATTTTTTTTTTTTGCAAAATAAAGGTAGGGGTAAATACACAACAGCATGGTGTATTGCACAAAACCAAAAAATTGAATATAAATTCAAATCATATAACCAATTCTAAGTTCTTTGACTACAGTTATTCTGTGTCAGAAACCTATTATGTGTCAAATATTTAATTACAATCCAAATTCAGACCTGTATCAAGCGCGAATATTGTGTCCATTTTTGCCCCAACTGTTCAGGGTTGGACCTCTGCAGTCGTATCCAGCTGCGCTCAGCAAAGCATTTTATTATATTTAGTTTGTAAACAGATTTACAAAGTATTGTGCAACAGCAAGAAATCTTCAATTGAAAATAAATACAAATATTTTAGCCAATTTCAATGAGGATTAATTTAAATTCTTGAATTGTTTGAGGTTTTTATGCCCACACTGTAGCGGAGGGGGCATTAAATTTAACCCTTGTCCGTCTGTACGTACGTACATACGTCCGTACTTCCCTAAATTGGTTTCCCTTCTCAAACTTCAGTTTGCCTTAACCAACTGTTATGAAACTTATACACAATCCTAATTACCACAAAACACAGATCAAGTTATAATTTTGGTGGCGTCACTTTAACCGTTCTAGAGTTATGCCCCTTTATAAACAGAAAAATTGCAAAATTTTTAGTTTCCGTTCTCTAACTTAAGTTTGCCTCAACCAAATGTTATGAAACATATACACAATGCTTATTACCACAAAATAAAGATTAAATTTGAATTTTGGTGGGGTCACTTTAACCATTTTAGAGTTATGCCCCTTTATAAATGGAAAAATTGCAAAATTATTAGTTTCTGTTCTCTAACTTAATTTGCCTCAACCAAATGTTATGATACTTATACACAATGCTTATTACCACAAAACACAGATCAAGTTTGAACTTTAACCATTTTAGAGTTATGCCCTTTATAAATGGAAAAATTGCAAAATTATTAGTTTCTGTTCTCTAACTTAAGTTTGCCTCAACCAAATGTTATGATACTTATACACAATGCTTATTACCACAAAACACAGATCAAGTTTGAATTTTGGTGGCGTCACTTTAACCGTTTTAGAGTTATGCCCTTTATAAATAGAAAAATTGCAAAATTTTTAGTTTCCGTTCTCTAACTTAAGTTTCCCTAAACCAAATGTTATGAAACTTATACACAATGCTTATTACCACAAAATACAGATCAAGATTGAATTTTGGTAGCGTAACTCTAACCGTTCTAGAGTTATGCCCCTTCATAAATGGAAAAATTGCAAAATTTTTAGTTTCCGTTCTCTAACTTAAGTTTGCTTCAACCAAATTTTATGAAACATATACACAATGCTTATTACCACAAAATAAAGATCTATTTTGAATTTTGGTGGGGTCACTTTAACCATTCTCAAGTTATGCCCCTTTATAAATGGAAAAAAATGCAAAATTTTTAGTTTCCGTTCTCTAACTAAAGTTGCCTTAACCAAATGTTATGAAACTTATACACAATGCTTTTTACCACAAAACACAGATCAAGTTGAAACTTGGTAGCGTCACTTTAATAGTTATCGAGTTATACCCCTTTATAAATCGAAAAATTGCAAAAAAATTTTTAGTTTCTGTTCTGTAACTTAAGTTTGCCCCAACCAAACATTATGAATCCTATACACAATGCTTATTACCTTAAAACTCAGATCAAGTACAAATTTGGGTAGTGTCACTTTTATCGTTCTTGAGTTAGTCCCTTTATAATGTTGTATGCAAGCAGGGGCATCATCTGTGTCCATGGGGACACATTCTCCATTTATTAGTCCCCTACCAACGAAGTCAAAGGGGACTTTAGGTTTGCACTCTGTCCATCTGTCCATCTGTCAGTCCGGCAACTTAGTTTTCTACATTTTTTTTCTTCGTTCTTGAAGATATTGATTTGATATTTGTTTTATAGTTTTATCATGACAAGTTATAGATCAAGTTCAAATTTTGTTCCGGTCTGATGATTTAGTCCAGAGTTACGGTCCATAAAAAAACTCCATAACTAATGTTAGAGTACTATGTTAAACCATATATCTGTTCAAAGGGAGATAATTCATTTTTTTAAAAGACATTCTTTGGTAAATTGTTTGAGGAATTTTGTGGCAGGTTTATATGTTATTTTGTATAAACTAATTTTCTGAATGCTACATGTATATATATATTTTTTTTTTATTAAGTGAAATCCTTTAATTAGATAATAATCTATTTTTATTAAGGTATACATTTCATTACATTACATTGTGTAGATAAAAGTTGTTGACATTTTATAGATAAGTTACAAATCTATATTAGTTTGTGACAAATGAAAGAAAAATATTTGGAACTATTTATTTTATTTGATTGTAATTTGAAAATAGATATACATTGTATAACATCATATCTAATTTTAGAGAACTATTAATCATATCTAATGTTAGAGTGTTATAGGTTTTCCACACTTTTTTCATCATGCTTGAAGATATTGATTGACAATTGGTATATAGTTTTATCATGACAAGTTACAGATCAAGTTCAAATTTTTGTTTCGGTCTGATAATTTTGTGCAGAGTTATGGTCCTTGGACTTGAAAAAATTAACTCATATATTCAGTTTTCCACACTGTTTTTAGTTATGCTTGAAGATATTGACTTGATATTTTCTTTTTGTTTACACCATGACAAGTTATAGAACAAGTTAGCATTTTGTTCCAGTATAATGAATTTTTACCCAGTAGGGGACTATGTATTGCCATGCAATACTCTCAGAAAGCTTGTTACCATGTATTACTATATTGGATATTTGGACATTTTTAAATAGGTCTACATTGAGGTCCAAAGGGTCCAAAATTAGACTTTGTTTGATTTCATCAAAAACTGAATTTTTGTGGTTTTATGATATGCTGAATCTAATTGTGCATTCAGATTTTTAATTTTGGGCACTGTTTTCAAATTAGTCCATATTAAGGTCCAAGAGGTCCAAAATTAAACTTTGTTTGAATTCATGTTTTTTTTGTTTTTTTTTTATGCCCACGCCGTAACGGAGGTGGCATTAAGTTTTACCCTTGTCCGTACGTCCCAAAGTTGGTTTCCGTTCTCTAACTTAAGTTTGCATCAACCAAATGTTATGAAACTTATACACAATGCTTATTACCACATAATACAGATCAAGTTTGAAATTGGGTGGCGTCACTTTTACCGTTCTTAAGTTATGCCCCTTTATACACATGAAAATTGCTAAATTTTTCGTTTCCGTTCTCTAACTTTAGTTTGCCTCAACCAAATGTTATGAAACTTATACACAATGTTTATTACCACATAATACAGATCAAGATCGAAATTGGGTAGCGTCTCTTTTACCGTTCTTTAGTTATGCAAGCCGGGGCATCATCTGTGTCCTATGGACACATTCCTCATTTATTATATGCTGAATCTAACCAATGAATTAGATTTTGGATATTCGACCATTAAGTAGATTAAATGTTCCATTTCAAATTTTTAAGTTATCTGACCACATTTTTTCTGTGTCAGAAATCGATAATGTGTCAAATATTTAATCACTATCCAAATTCAGAGCTGTATCAAGCTTGAATATTGTGTCCATACTTGCCCCAACTGATTCAGAGTTCGACTTCTGCAGTCGTATCCAGGTGCTCCAGACGGAGTGCATTTTTAAAGAGTTAACAATGGTAAAACATTATGATATTTTCAGTCACAATTATTAATATATGACCGCAAAAAATGCAGTCGCATATTGGTATCACCTTGTTGTCGTCGTCAGCGTCGTCCGTAGACATTTGGTTTCTGGACAATAACTTTAGTATTAGTAAATAGAAATCTATGAAATTTAAACATAAGGTTTATAATCACAAAAGGAAGGTTGGGATTGATTTTGGGGGTTATGGTCTTAACAGTTTAGGAATAAGGGGCCAAAAAGGAGCCCAAATAAGCATTTTTATATGCCAGTCAAAATTTTGACGGGATGTATTATGGTATACAAATGTCGTCTGTCCGTCTATCCTTCTGTCCGTCGTAAACTTGTTGCACCGTAACTTGAGAACGACTTATCCAAATTTCATGAAACATAACATAGTTGTTTCTTATGATGGTCAAACGATCTGTATACTTCTTGGTGAAAATAAGATTGAAACTTTTTGAATTACGGGACTTAGTAACTAAAACAGGTGGGTGTTTTTTTTTCACATGTCGTGCCGTATCTCAAAAACAATTTATGATTATTGCTTAAAACTTTACATACTTCTTAGTTATATTAATCTTAAGATCTGTATACTTTTTGGTGATGATTCAATATTTTATTTTTGAGTTATTGAGTATTTTGTAAAAAAAGGGGGAGGGGTTTTTCACATGTCGCGCTGTATCTCAAAAACGATTTTTGATTATTGCTTAAAATTTTACACACTTCTTAATTATATTAATTTAAAGATCTGTATACTTTTTGGTTTTGATTCAAAATTTTATTTTTTGAGATATTGATTTTTTTTTTTTTTAAAGGGGGGTTTTCACATTTCGCGCCGTATCTCAAAAACGATTTATGACTATTGCTTAAAATTTTACACACTTCTTAATTATATTAATCTAAAGATTTGTATACTTTTGGTTTTGATTCAAAATTTTATTTTAGAGATATTGACTTTTTTGTAAAAAAGGGGTTTTCGCATGTCAGGCCGTATGTCAGAAACTATTTATGATTATTGCATAAAAATTCACACACAAGACGACGGGCGTATCATGCGCTCATGGCGCAGCTGTTTATTCTAGTTTCATGACAATAACTTATGGAACAGTGTATGGATCTCTCTGAAAATATACCACAAGTTTCCATACCACAAAGGGATGGTTAGGAGTGGCTTTGGGGGGTTATGGCTCAAAGTGTTTAGGAATTAGGGGCAAAAAAGTGAGAAAAAACAAGGGTGTCCTGGTTAATGGACAATTATTAAGTACAAATTACTGTGTAAGGGAGGTAATTCAAACACAACTTTGAATTACCTCCCTTACACTGCTTTTAAATTATGTATAAAGAAATGTTGTTTTGTCTTCAGGTGATTAGCTGTCAATTCATTTTTAGAAGTTACCATTTTAATAATTTTAAAAATGCTGATCAAGGTAAATTAAATTTAGCTATGATTGTGTATGTCATTTTCTATTTTAAAATTTTTTTTGAAAAGAAGGGGTTAAATTTTTTTTTTGGGAGAGGGGAGGTCAATTCACAACAGCATAGTGTATTTCACAAAGGCTAAAAATTGAATATAAATTCAAATCATATAACCAATTCTAAGTTCTTTGACTACACTTATTCTGTGTCAGAAACCTATTATGTGTCAAATATTTAATTACAATCCAAATTCAGACCTGTATCAAGCGTGAATAATGTGTCCATTTTGGCCGCAACTTTTCAGGGTTGGACATCTGTGGTCATATCCAGCTGCGCTCAGCAAAGCAATTTATTTAAAATATTTACTCTGTAGATGTTCAAACAATGCTCTGATTGCTAAAGGAACACATGGTGCTGACCAAATGGAAGAGAGATGTGCTTATTTGTCTGAGAGTAAATTGATTCAGGAACAACTCAGAAGTCATGAAGATCTGAAAAAGGTTATTATATATATATTACGCAGATATTTAAGGCCAAAGGAACAAATTAGTTTAGAGCTCTTAAAGTAGTACATTTATTGGTATTAAGGCTGAAACCTAAAATTTGTCATATCTATATTAAGTTGCAATTGAAACCGACTCTATCAATGCACTATATAGACATTGGCCTAGTTGTTCAACTTGTTGTTACAGTCTGACTATTGGAAAACAGATTTCTCAGCTCAGACATTGGTATATAGACAACATTAAACACATTCTTGGAAAAAGTCATTTCTACTGCCCTATAGTTTCTGGGATTTTGAGCTATGTTAAAATGGTTGGTAATGAAAAAACTGTCGGTCAAGGCTTCATTTGTCATAATGACCAAAGGTACAAGAGCAGATAATCATAAAAATGCAAATAAAACACAGTTTGAATTAATATGTAATAGACACTACCTAAATTACAATCAAAGCTATTAAGTGAATCTATGGTTTTAATCATACCAAGGAGGATTTATTCTAATATAAATTTATTGATCTTACAAAGCAAATTCATTTATCGAGCCATGATATAGGGTCAAGATAGACTTTTAAATACCCCAGATAGCCTCCAATAATCAAACATATAACACTGATGAACTAGAAAAAATGTACATCAAAAACATAGCACAGATGTAATACTTCCAAACATAGCCAATTCTACAGTACTAAATTTTTGCTATTTATATAAAGTACCAGATCTGTACTTCAATCTTGTAGTACTATAAAGGTACAATAAATAAACAGTATTTCATTGGTTTTATATTTTGATTTGAAATTTCACTAAAAGTGCAATAATAGTAAATTACTTAACCAGTACAAAATATTTTTTGTGCATAAATAGTACTATTATAGCTTATGGAATGACATATGAAACAAGTTGTTATAATTATGTGTGAGTACTGGCAAATACTTTAATTGGTTAACATTTGGCAAAAATATTTTGATTGATTGGGTCAATAGAACTTAATTCTCAATTATTCTATGTTAGTTAATCTCTTGATCATTTTACTCTCTAGCAAAAAGGAAGATACAGAGATGAAGTGAGTAATGCCTTTTCACAAGGAAGATCTCACAATATAGAAAGATACTCTAACAGCAGAACAAAAGGTCTACATGCTGCCAAGAAACAGGTCAAGGATGAAAGGGTCAAATCCCAGTACTACGGGTTTATGGCTTAAACACTTAATGTTTGTATTATGTAGATCAGGTCTATGTTTATAAATATACACAATTCTTTAAGTTCTGCAGGCCTGAGGAATGTAACAGGAAGTATTAAGTTTTGTTTTATGGTACTGTTTCAAGTGTTTTTGTTAAGAATTCGAATAATATACATTTATATACAAGTATTTTTGTCATAATGCCCCTGCCGTAGCGGAAGGGGCATTAAGTTTTACCCTTGTCCGTCCGTACGTACGTCCCAAAGTTGGTTTCCGTTCCCTTACTTTAGTTTGCCTCAACCAAATGTTATGAAACTTATACACAATGCTTCTTACCACAAAATACAGATCAAGTTTGAATTTTGGCGGCGTCACTTTAACCGTTCTAGAGTCATGCCCCTTTACAAATGGAAAAATTGCTGAATTTTTTGTTTCCGTTCTCTAACTTTAGTTTGCCTCAACCAAATGTTATGAAACTTATACACAATGCTTATTATCACAAAATACAGATGAAATTTGAATATTGGTGGTGTCACTTTTACCATTCTTCAGTTATGTCCCTTTATAACTTTATATGATATGCAAGCAGGGGCATCATCTGTGTCCCATGGAGACATTCCCCATTTACTTCTGTTATGTAAATAACATCATTATTTTAGAGATATATTGATGTGGTTTGCTTGTATCTTAATCTATATTTTTGTCATAAATACAAAATGGCTGATGACCACAAAACAAGTACATAAACCTTGTTGATGTTTTTGTAAATATAAAGATGAAAAAGATTAAAAGTTGTTAAGCTTTTACCTTTAAGTTGTTGTTGTTAATTTTTATTGTTGAAAAGACAATTCTGATGTGTGTTGTTGTATTATTAACAATGTAACAATTAGAACATAGTAAGGACCTATCACCTCATGGTCAAATTACTGCTATGTTTGACTGGATTTAGATTAGGCATTTGGGTATATCATTATAAGATGATACCATCAATACTGTGATATGATCTTAACCTTTGACCAAAAGGTCAAATTACTATCTTTTTGACAATTTTTGTCAGTGCCATTTTACTTTGTCATAGTCTTGGAAACCCTCAAGATTAAATTATTAATATTTTAACCAGTTGTTTAGATTGTCTGTGCCATAACATTTGTATCTTAAATAAAGACATTTGATACTTGTCATGTCTATGTTTATCACCAGAAGACCAAACTTTAACCAACTGAGTTATGATTAAACTTTAGTCGTATGGTCATACAAAATATTGATCATTTGCAAATAAACTTGTTTAGGCTAGAACAGCTGTCATCAGTTTTTGTTTGGTATGGGTAATTTTGTGATTTTTATACGACCGCAAAAAAATTTTGCGAAATTTTGCGGTCGTATATTGGTATGACGTCGTCGTCGTCGTCCGAAGACACATTGGTTTTCGCACAATAACTTTAGTTTAAGTGAATGGATCTCTATGAAATTTTACCATAAGGTTCAATACCACAAAAGGAAGGTTGGGATTGATTTTGGGGGTTATGGTACCAACAGCTAAGGAATAAGGGGCAAAAAAGGGGCCAAAAATAAGCATTTTTGTAACTTCCAAACAATAACTTGTGTGTTAGTGTATGGATCTCTCTGACATTGTACCACAAGGTTTAATATCACAAATTGAATGCTGGGATTGATTTTGGGGGTAATTGCCTCAGAATATTAGGAATTAGGGGCCAAAAAAGGGGCATAAAACAAGCATTTTTCTAGTTTCATGACAATAACTTGTGTGTAAGTGTATGGATCTTTCTGAAATTGTACTACAAGGTTCCATATCTCAAAGGGAAAGCTGGAATTGAGTTTGGGGGTAATTGCCCAAAACGTTTAGGAATAAGGGGCCAAAGGGGCCAAAATAAGCATTTTCTAGTTTCCAGACAATAACTTGTGTTCAAGTGTATGGATCTCTCTGAAATTGTACTGCAAGGTACCATACCACAAAGGGAAGGCTGTGATTGATTTTGGGGGTAAATGCCTCAAAATTTTAGGAATTAGGGGCAAAAAGGGGCAAAAAACAAGCATTTTTCTAGTTTCAGGACAATAACTTGTGTGTAAGTGTATGGATCTTTATGAAATTGTACTACAAGGTTCCATATCACAAAGGGAAAGCTGGGTTTGAGTTTTGGGGTAATTGCCCTAAACGTTTAGGAATTTGGGGCCAAAAAACAAGCATTTTTCTAGTTTCCAGACAATGACTTGTACATTGAGGTCAAAAGGGTCCAAAATTAAACTTTGTTTGATTTCATCAAAAATTGAATTCTTTGGATTCTTTGATATTCTGAATCTAAATTAAAAATTTTTAAGTTCTTGGACCACATTCATTCTGTGTCAGAAACCTATGCTGTGTCAAATATTTAATCACAATCCAAATTCAGAGCTGTATCAAGCTTGAATGTTGTGTCCATACTTGCCCCAACTGTTCAGGGTTCGACCTCTGCGGTCGTATCAAGCTGTGCCCAGCGGAGCATTTTATTTACATAAGGAAATGCCTGTACCAAGTCAGGAATATGACAGTTTTTTTTCCATTTGTTTGATGTGTTTGAGCTATTGATTTTGCCATTTGACAAGGGACTTTCCGTTTTGAATTTTCCTTGGAGTTTGGTATTTTTGTTATTTTACTTTTATCATACAATAAATATGTGGATGGTCAATGATTTTATATAACTCTTTAATAAAGAATATTAATCTCTTATATTAACAGTAAAATGTTATAACTAGGAATTACCAAGTTAAATAAAAGTTATTGTTTGTTTTCTTTTAAACATTTGTTTTCTATTAAACATTTGTCTCCTCTTACACATTCCTACATATTGTTGTTGTTACTTCATTGAGATTACTTATTGGTGTTGCATTATATTGGAAAATAAAACCATTTTAAAATCAATACAATTGGTGTCAGCTAATCAAAATAATGGAATATATAAATAATTGAAGATTAAATGATATAAGGAAAAGGAAATCATTAGACAGAAATGATATTTAAAATATTTTATATAGGTTATGTGCCATACTTATTCATTTTTATACGATCGCAAAAAATTTGTGTTGGTATATTGCTATCAAGTCGTCGTTGTCGTCGTCAAAAAAAATTTTTTTGGGGGGAACAATTTTTTTCATAATTTTTGGGGGTTTTTTTCCAAAAATTTTCCATTTTTACATTGATTATTTCTGATTTATATATAAAAGCAACAAATACTGATATGGCAGGAGATACACACCAAACAGGGTGTGAAAATAGCATCACCTTTTTTTTCCCAAAAATTTTCCATTTTTACATTGATTATTTCTGATTTATATATAAAAGCAACAAATACTGATATGGCAGGAGATACACACCAAACAGGGTGTGAAAATAGCATCACTTTTACCGTTCTTGAGTTATGTCCCTATATAAGGTTATATGCAAGCGGGGGCATCGTCTGTGTCCCATGTACACATTCCCCATTTATATATTTTGGGCCCTGTTTTCAAATCAGTCCATATTAAGGTTGGAAGGGTCCAAAATTGAACTTTGTTTGATTTCAACTAAAATTAAATTTTTGGTGTTTTTTTTATATGCTGAATCTAACCATGTTGTTAGATTTTGAATATCAGACCATACTAGGTAAATTAAATGTCCCATTTCTAATTTTTAAGATCTTTGACCACATTGATTTTGTGTCAGAAACCTATGTTATGTCAAAAATTTGATCACAATCCAAATTCAGACAGTATCAAGCTTGAATATTGTGTCCAAACTTGCCCCAACTGTTCAGGGTTCGACCTCTGCGGTCGTATCAGGCTGCGCTCAGCGAAGCATTTTATTAAATTCTCAGACCACATTCATTCTGTATCAAAAACCTATGCTGTGTCAAATATTTAATCACAATTCAAATTCAAAACTGTATCAAGCTTGAATGTTGTGTCCATACTTTCACCAACTATTCAGGGTTCGACCACTGCGGTCGTATCAAGCTGCTGCAGGCGGAGCACATTTTTATAAAAAATTTTATGATCATTATCTCTTGCCATTAATATATGATGTATGTGAATGTAGTGCAAACTCATTGTTGATTAACCTCTTTCATTTCAATGGTATTTTTTGTCCTGACAAAAGAAAATCTTATGATATGATTAATTTCTGGGCTTATTTTGTGAAATCAAAATAATGAAAGTAACAGAGACCAAGAGTTTACTCTGTTGAGTATTTTCCCATTTTTTACCAGGGTGGATGGATTAGAATTTACTGCATTTGTTATTTCTAGTTTTTTCTCTCATCTCTGCTTTGATATATATTGTTTATTTTTTAGATTTGTTTTATGTTTGTATTCTTTGTGAAGTTCTAAATGTTTAATATGTTATTTTTTTTTATTTGATTTTTTAACTTCTGTATCAAAGATATGATTTTTGAATGTTATTATTTTTAATAAAATGTAGAATGTAAATTTCCTATTCAGTTTTATTTGTTTATTTCTAAACACTAATGAAAAACAAAAGTGATGATTTTTGGGAAGGTTCTACAACAACAAGTCTTGTTTGATAATATGTTTTGTGTTCATTAGAAGATGTCACATATGTAGCAGGGTATGCCTGACCATTAGCACCTGATATTAGTGAATTTTGTGTTGTCATGTAAATGGTTTTGCCTCTTGTATTCTTGTATTCACTTTTGTGATTGATAAAAGGCTAGCATTTCATTTTTCTGGATTGCCCTTTATAGTCCTGTGCATTCAAATTTCCCTTTTTAACCGGATTTTCGAAGGAAATATCGGTTATTAAAATGGGGATGTACGGCGGGCAGCTGCCAAACAGTGTCAGCACAATAACATGAAAACGCTTTAACAAATTTTTTTCAAATTTAAATATGTTGTTTCCTGGGACTTAATGAAGGTCTAGTATATATATATATCTTTATGAGTCTTATTTTGACACTTATCAAAGGACCATGCAGGCACTCAGTTGGTATTCCTAATTTATGCACAGTGATGCACAATGGGTCTGCGTCCATTAGTTCATATGGCATTAGAACTGTGTCCGACGTATTTCTATTGGTCTTAAATCTTCCAGGCTATATACCTCTCATATCGGACTGAGATGGTACCAGTATGCTATTCACTTAAGGCTTTCCACCTCAGTTCTCTGGGTCTAGATCCCATAGCCACAATGGTATCCATCTGCAGGGTATCCACTTAAATATTGCCACAGTTTCCGGTTTTTCTTTACATATGGAACATGATATGGTTTTTCTGTCGTTTTGTAAAAGCACCAACCACAATTCCTACTATAACTTCTGTTTGTGTCCACCCTACAGTAGTTTCAACTGCTCCAGTTGCAATAAAATGTGGTATTTTAGTTATCCTGTAAGTTATGAGGCCCATCTTTGTCTGGATAATTTTGGGAGTGAGAAATCTAATTTCGAGACATGAGGAAGAGGAAGATGAGGATGAGATTTCCGTTGCTCAGTGGATTTCTTCTGAAAAAATAGCCCCCTTTTACCTTACAAGAATCGGGAGAATGTGACTGAGGCTTCTTCAGCTCGACCATCTGTTGCGGATGGATAATAGAGAGACCCTAAAACTAAGAGGGTCCCTCTTTGAATCAGGTTTACACTCGCAACAGAGATGTGTCCAATATTCTGTTTGCCTCTTCTCCTTGGCCTGAGATGTTATCATCTACTTTGAGAATTCTTGTGAACGGGTTCTTATTGCAGGATCATTCTTGATCGAATAACATAATCACTGCTCTGCAATTATATGATAACATAACATATCATTAATGATGGTACAAGTAATTCTTCTACGGGAAAAAACGAATAACAAGCCCATGTCTGAGTTTTTCATACCATTTTAGTTACTGATATCTTTAATTATACTCTATGAATGTTATCTCTATGATAGTTATCCTTCTTCCGTTTATGAGTCTAAGCTTGTTGATGGTTTTGGACTCTCTCCAGTCAGTTAGTGCTAAGATGGTCTTGGTAATGCATCTCATGTTTCAGTTACAGCCAAATACGTCTTGGTTGCTTCGGCCTCATTAGTGAATACTAGTAAATGGTGTGTAGTTCACAGCAGAATAATTTGTAATCCAACTGTACAAGCCTTAGATGGTTCTCGGCTTTTGATTCTTTGTTCTCTTGCTAATTGCATCCTGTTTAAAACGGTTTTTAGAGAATTCCTGGGGTTCGTTTTAATCTTAATGACTCCTTAATGAACTTACATCTTACTTACAAAATCTTCGGGTTGCAAAGGGTTTAAGGAACTTATATTTAGTCCTCATCCTGCCAAGCGATTAATATTCAGGCTAGTATTGGCAAGAGGTTACTTGTTTGTTCTTCTTTTGGAAGTCAATCTTCTGCTTCCAAGAATATAAAGGTCTTTCTAAGCAATCAAAATGAATCTACTGCTCCAAAGTTTTCCAAGCACTTTGTTCTAAAGAACAAAGAAAGAAGCCCTGATACCTAGGTCTTTGTCTCCGCAGAAAGCTCGACATAGGGATAGTGATCCGGCGATTGCGGCGGCGGCGTTAGCTAACTTCTTAGAAGCTTTATATTTTAGAAGGTGGAAGACCTGGATGCTTCATACTTTGTATATAGATGCCTCATGTTACAAAGTTTCCGTCAGTCACATGTCCAATGTCCTTGACCTCATTTTCATGGTTCAGTGACTACTTGAAAAAAAAGTTATGATTTTTTGTAATGTTAAATTCTCTTTTATTATAAGTAATATGTTAACTATATTTGGTATGTGCGTATCTTGCAAGGTCCTCGTGCCTGTCAGACAGTTTTCACTTGACCTCGACCTCATTTCATGGATCAGTGAACAAGGTTAAGTTTTGGTGGTCAAGTCCATATCTCAGATACTATAAGCAATAGGTCTAGTATATTCGGTGTATGGAAGGACTGTAAAGTGTACATGTCCAACTGGCAGGTGTCATCTGACCTTGACCTCATTTTCATGGTTCAGTGGTTATAATTAAGTTTTTGTGTTTTGGTCTGTTTTTCTTAAAATGTATGCAATAGGTCTACTATATTTGGTGTATGGAATAATTGTAAGATGTACATGTCTAGCTTGCAGATGTCGTCTGACCTTGACCTCATTTGCATGGTTCAGTGGTCAAAGTTAAGTTTTTGAGTTTTGGTTTTTTTTTTCTAATACTATATGCAATAGGTCAACTATATTTGGTGTATGGAAATATTTTATGATCTATATGTCAGTCGCGCAGGTTTTATTTGACCTTGACCTCATTTTCACGGTTCATTGCTTAGTGTTAAGTTTTGTGTTTTGGTCTGTTTTTCTTAAACTATAAGCAATAGGTCAACTATATTTGTTGTATGGAAGAATTGTTAACTGTATATGTCTGCCTGTCATTGTTCATCTGACCTTGACCTCATTTTCATGGTTCAATGGTCAATGTTTAGTTTTTGTCGAGCCTGCGACTTTAATCGCAGAAAGCTCGACATAGGGATATTGATCCGGCGGCGGCTACGGCGGCGGCGTCGGCGTTAGCTAACTTCTTAAAAGCTTAATATTTTAGAAGGTGGAAGACCTGGATGCTTCATACTTTATATATAGATGCCTTGTGGTATGAAGTTTCCGTCTATCATATGTCCATTGCCCTTTTGATGGATCAACGAACAAGGTTAAGTTTTGGTAGTCAAGTCCGTATCTCAGATACTATAAGCAATAGGTCTAGTATATTTGATGTATGGAAAGACTGTAAGGTGTACATGTCCAACTGACAGGTGTCATCTGACCTTGACCTCATTTTCATGGTTGGATGGTTTTACTTAAGTTTTTGTGTTTTGGTCTGTTTTTCTCATACTGTTTGCAATAGGTCTACTATATTTGGTGTATCTGTCACCAAGAGCTAATGCACGTCGAGTTTAAGGGGGACTATCGAACATGCACAACCCAAGGCACAGGGGGGTCAGTCTTTCGCAAGACTTAAGCAATGGCTGGTAAAACTATAAAGCAAGCAGCAAATTGTAACAGTTTTATATAATAACAGATCTAAATGATGATAATAATTCCAAAACAATAAACAAATAATTAAAATCCAAATGTTCTAAATTATAAAGTCACTAATCCAAAATCACAGTTAAAGTTGAAAGTTCTAAATGTCCAAAGTTAAAGTTCAATTAAAATATTTCCACTAAATGTTTCACTTGAAGTCCAAAGATTCGTTGAGTTGAGTTAGTTTGAGTCTTTTGAGTTGATGATTTTCCTCAGAGTAACCGAGCCTGGTTGGCTTTGGAAGCACTCCTTTCTGAATGACACCGACGAGACTAGACTGACGAATAACTGTTTGACTCCGATATTTAAGGCGAATGCTGAAAACTACTCATAAAATGACATACATTGATAATTTTGATAATTGAGATAATTCGAGTATTAATACTATTGTTTATAATGTCCAAAGGTGAAATATGTATAATGTCAATTACAGAGATACAAGTTAATTACATTTATAATACTAATTAAAACAGAATATTGCTCAGATTAATTAATGACTATTGACAAGATACCAAAGTGTTGCTATGACATGTTTCACAAAATTTACCTGAGTAATTCAATAAAAATTTGTCAAACAATTATTTCATAATTTCATATTTCCTAAAATAATATATTTTCTCAATAAAATTCAATTTAAAAACTTTTACATAAAAGAACACCTATGACAAATTCCCCCCTTCTCCAATATGTTTGTCCTCAAACATGAGAAAATATACATATATACAAAAACATTAAACATAAGAGAAAATATATACAATAATCACGAAGAATGAAGTGATATACATAATAAAATGCATATATAAAGAAAACATATATTTTGCAAGACAAGATGAAAAATGCAATTTGAGACAAAATTGCCAGATAAGATATGAAAAGCCAGACTAATGAAAATCAAAAATAAGACAAGACATATGCAAAAAGAATTTTAGACTGAAAATTACATAAAAACAAACAAAATTTTAGGCTGTATGCTCCTTGTATAAGGTGGTCAACCCTATATAAAGTGCAGGATGTGGAGTTGAATGACCAGTCCAACTCCAAATGTTTTTTTTCATAGATCATTAATATATTTTTAAAAAGTGTAACATAAAAACAACATACTAGCTAGTATTACAATGAAAAAAAAAAACATAAGACATACAATATATATATTTACAATACCGGAATCTATCTTTTTACAAGCACTATATTCTATAATTCATTATTTACCAATCTATGTGGCTATACTCTATAATATTCTTAACACCAATCTATGTGGCTTTATTCCAAAATCTATTCTTTGCCCATCTTTGTGGCTTTATTCAATAGTAGCTACTTTTCATTATTTTCATATTATAAAACACTAACATATTTAAAAATTGTACATGTACTATTCACAAATTTATCTTCTCCTCATACTTATTTCAATTTTGTATTGTGTTTCTAACACATTTATAAAGTTATTTATTGACGCATTTGATAGACTATCAAATGTATCCCACTCTGGTGCAATGACTGGATTCTTGTATCCCGACAAATATTCCGTTGTGCCATCTATGTTGTATCGAATTTCGTGTATTTTTCCATCGGAGGCTATTTGAAAACTGCAGTCGCGTTGATTTTCCTTTCCTAATCTTTTCTCCATTGCATATTGAATGTCTTGTTGTAAAAGGGCTTGTTTGAAATGTTCCTTATGATCTATTAAAACTTGTCGTGCAGTATTTGGTACTGAAGTCATTGATTCGTATTTTGTAGTATTTCCAGATTTGATTAAAAGTATGGTCGGTTGTTGACAATTTTTATGGCTAATAATTGTTGATGTTCATTTCCTTGATCTTGTTCATTTATGGTTTCAGTTTGTGTGCTTATGTCAGCTGTGACTTTACTTGAAATATATTGTACACTATTAACAGCTGGATCCGGTTTTGTGAAAAATTTGTTTATTTTGCTGTAATGGACGTTTTCTTCTCTTACCACTCATTGTACGTTGCGCATGAAATTCTCGTATTAATCTTGCTGGGACCTTGCATGGAAAAAACCATTCTGTGTTTCTTGATTTATCGGTAAACTTAAGTTTATAATATAATGTACCATTACCTCTGACTGATGATAAAACTTGTTGAATCTCCTCTTCTTTGAAAGCTTTGCACTTATTGTTCTTACAATCCTGACAAGATGGCTTGTTGTCTTTTACTGGTGCATTTACGGTTGAATCTCCTGAAGGGTTCGCATTTCTCTTATTTGTTTCACTATTTTGTGCTGGTTGTTGATTTTGTTGTCTGTTGTTGATTCTATCAACAGGAAGTTGTTGTTGTTGGTTCTGAGTTGGCATATTGTTGTTAATTACAGGAATGGGTGGTTGTTGTCTATTTATTCCTTTGTTGATTGGTGGCTTAGGTTGTTGATGGCTGTTTCGTAAAAGTTGATCATTATCATTGATGTTGTCATCTTGTATTTCTTCTGTATTCAGTTCTTCGTTGTCATTTTGAAACTCATCTGGTAAATTAGTCGGTCTGTCTTGTGGATCGTAATATGGCTTCATTCGTTGCGCATTTACCATTGACTTAACCTCTTTGTTTGTTGCACAATTTCTAAGTTTGTAAGTACTATTTGGTCCAATACGGGTAATATAATAAGGTCCAGACCATTTTCTATGTAATTTTGGTGCTTTTCCGACAGGAACTTTGGTACAATAAAGCCAAACACGTTGAGCTGGTTGAAATTCAGGTTCTTTTGATTTTTTTGTCGTATTGTTGTTTATATCTTTCTTGTGCTTGCTTGATGTTCTTGGCAGCTATTATTCTTGAAGTTTCCAATTTTGAAGAATTCTACTTAAAAACATTTTGTGGTCTTGTGCCAAACGATCTTTGGGCATAAGTGCAGTGTCAATGGGTAATGTCATTTCTCGTCCATAAAGTAAAAAGAATGGTGAATAATCAGTTGATTGAGTGGCAGGCGTAGCACGATAGGCCATTAAAATTCCAGGTAGTAAATCATACCAATCATCTTGTTGATCTCTTGTATAGGCTCTTAATGCTTGTAAAATTACAGAGTTCATTCTTTCGCATGCGCCATTTGTCTGCGGATGGTATGCGCTAGTAAGGTGTGTTTTAATATTGAACAGTTCCGAAAGAGCTTTAACTAAATTTGAAACAAAATTACGTCCGCGGTCAGATAAAAGGGTCCTAGGTGCACCATAACGGGATATTATTTCTCTATATAAAACATTTGCAACTTCACCTGCTTCCTCAGATCTTAACGGAAAAGCTTCGCACCATTTGGAATAGCTGTCAACTACGAGTAAAACATGTTTATATTTATCTTTTGTTGTTGGAAGGCTACTTAAAATATCCATATGCCATCGTCCGAAAATATCATTTGTTGGTTGTGGTTGTAAAGGTGGTGGTTTTGAATTGAAAGCACGTTTGGACTGCTGGCACACTTCACATGTTTTTACATATTGATTAATGTCACTATACATCGATGGCCATAAATATTTGTTTCGAATTGCAGCATATGTTCGTTCAAATCCTTGATGCCCTCCTCCCAGAATGCAGTCATGATAGGCTTTGAGTATTGAATCACGGAGATTCCTTGGAACTGCAATCTGTTAGACAAGTCGTTCATCTTTTGGCACTTTCTTACAACGTTTTGAGTAGAAGTGTTTTAATATTCCATCTTCTAACTCAAAGTTGAATGATTCGGCTACGATTGCCCTTGCAAGTTCTGGATTCTGTGGTACTCTTCCTGACTGTTTGTATTTAATGATATCAGCAAAGTCTTTACATGTCTCTTGTTCTTCGGCTAAATTTGTTAATTGAATATCATTGATTGTAACGGTTTGTAAACTTGAAATAACGGCATCTTCATTTTCACCCTTATATATAAATGTAACTTCTGTATATTCTTTCTGTATATCTATGGAGCCTAAATGGTCTGCAAGTTCACTCGAGTCATAAGATACACTATTGTTAATTTCTAAATGTTTTTGTCTTGATAAGCAGTCTGCTGGGTTTTTAGATCCTGCGCGATGTTGAATTTTAAAATTATATCCTTGTAATAGCAAACTCCACCTACCAAGTCTTCCCTGACAATCTTTAATTTTTTGAAAGTATTTAACTGAGATATTGTCTGTATATACTGTGAACTCTTGATTTGCCAAATAATGTTTAAAATGTTGAACTCCTTCTACTAATGCTAGAGCCTCTTTGTCAGTAATATGCCACTTGAGTTCTGAACCCCTTAATTGTCTACCGCCATAAGCAATCACATGTTCTAATCCATTTTGAATCTGACTTAAAATATATCCATTTGAAAACTCTGAAGAATCTGTTGCTAAGATGAAGGGTTTGTCTAAATGGGGAAACGATAAAATTGGAGCTGATGTCAAACGGTCTTTTAAATTTTCAAACGCAATATCACATTCTGGAGTCCACCTGAATCTTTGATCTTTCTTTAAAAGTTTAGTTAATGGAGCTGCTATGTGGGCATAGTCTTTTACAAATTTTCTATAGTAGTTTGCCATTCCTAAAAAGCTTTTCACTTGCTTTGCAGTGTTTGGTCTGCAGAAGTCCTTAACTTTTTCTGTATTTTCTGGATTGACGCGGATGCCATCTTTTGATATTACATGTCCGAGATACTTGATTGTTCTTGTCGCGAATTTACATTTTTCAGGATTAAGTTTCAGGTTTGCTTCGCGTTGGTTGGAAAACACTTGTTGAAGGTGATTAAGGTGGTTTTCAAAGTTCTTTGAGTCTTTGAGAAATTAGAATGTCATCTATGTAAACTAATGCAATTTTGAAATTTAAGTCCTTTAGCACTTTTGTCATCAAACACTGAAAAGTCAATGGAGAGTTCATCATTCCGAATGGAAGTCTGTTAAATTCATATACACCTTTATGTGTAATAAATGCACTCTTATGCTTCGTTGCTGGGTCTAGCGGGACCTGCCAGAATCCTGACGTTAAATCGAGAGATGAAAATATTTCTGCTTTTGAATCTGCCAAAGTGTCAGATATATCTGTCATAGTTGGAATTACTGCTGACATGGGTTCTGTTATACGGTTTAAAGCCCTAAAATCTACACATACGCGTATACTTCCATTTCTTTTCGTAACAAGTACCACTGGACTATGCCATGGTGAAGTAGACTCCTCAATAATATTGTATCTTTGCATTTCATCAAGTTGTTTATCTAGTTCTCTGCGCATTTGTGGAGATTGTCTATATGGAGCAGCACTAATTGGTTTTGCATCACCAGTATAAATTGTGTGGTAATGCAAGTTGGTATGTCCCAGTTCACTTAAATCCTTTGCAAATATGTCCCTATTTTGAATTAGAAAGTTTTGAATTTGTTGTTTTTGTTCAGGTATAAGTTCCAAATTGTCCAAATTAAATCCTAAGTCTGAAAATTTACTACAAAGTTGATTACTAGTTGTTTCACTAAGAGAGTTTATAGGAGCAGATGATCCTTCTGTGAACTTTGTAACACGGTTAGACTGTATAGTTTCAGCTTTCGCAATTTTAGTCCTTCTGGGAATGTAAACGGTTGAATTTGTAGGATTCATAAGTCTGTATGAAGCTATGCCTCTTAACACTGTAGAAATTGTCTTTCCCCCAGCTACTTGATGTTCAATGGATAAGTTTCCTTTTGGTTCCAAAATTACTGTTGTTCCATGTTTAAACTTTCCAACATGTACTGGAATTATGATTTCAGATTGAGCTGGTACTTTTACTAGGTCCACTGTGGTTGCCATGGCAATCTGAACGTTGTCATCTATGAATGTTGGAACAGTAACTGTAGAAACCATGTTCTCCTTTTCTTCAAGTGTAGCACTATCTTTTCCTGTTACATTTGGCACAGATATTGTCATTTTTGAATGAAGCGTTTCGAAAATGTGAAAGTTTTTCCAAAATCCATATTCACTTTATGAGTTATCAAAAGTCCAATCCAAGAAGTATTTTTGAATGAAGCGTTTCGAAAATGTGAAAGTTCTGTAAAATTTTGTGTTCGCCAAATCTTATTTCCAAAGTAGCTTGTCCGAGCACTGGGTGTACTTCTCCGCATACTCCAACTCCACTAAAAATTGATGATCTCTGTATGTCAGCTTGAGGTTTTAGTTGTTTTAAAAGATGTTGACTTATACAACTTATTGTTGCACCACTGTCAATTAAGCACTTTTGATTTGAATTTTCAATGTTCAGGTACATAAAGTTTCTTTCTAAAGATGATTTAAATTCTATATCTGCTTCTCTTGCTGTAACAGTTGAAAGACTCGCACATTTTGATCTTTTGCAGCACCATATATTCTTAATTCTTTTCTTTCCCATGACTTCTACTAAAAGAATTTTGGCTATATTAGATAAAATCTATTCACAGAAAAAAAGGCAATATGTTACATAAAATGTGTGTAAAACTACAAAATGTTTTAAATTTATTAGCAATCTCAATAATTTATATGTTTACAACTTTTCTTTGAAGAAACTTTTTGCTTTAATAACTAGCAATTTAATTTCGAGAAATATTATGAATACTATTATTTCAAAAAGCTACTTATCTTTAGTCTCTGTAGTAGTTCTATTTTGTTCACACACTGCAGTTGTCTTTCTTTACAATTAGTTTGCCAACTTTGGTATAGCAACTTCTAAAGTTGAAAACTGAAACTAAACAAGATTATAATTAGACTTCTGTAAATGGTAGACTATGAAAAAAAATTCATTTGAATACTACCAATGACTTTTACAGATTTAAAACTAATTTTATTTTTAATCTATTTAAGATTCAATCTTGCACAATATTTGCTGAAACTTAAACATTTTAAATAATTGTAAAGATAAATAATGAATAATAAGTTACTTATCTTCGATAGTAGATCCTCACTCTCTGCTGTTCCTTCAGTTAAATTTTGGTTATGAAATTCCTTCGCAAATTTTGTAAGTAGATAATTTAAAAGTAATTTTGAAAGCTGTTGCTAATAATAATGCCATGCCAAAGCTAAAGGGATCGAAATTCTGCCCAACGGGTCCGCAACCAAATCTGTCACCAAGAGCTAATGCACGTCGAGTTTAAGGGGGACTATCGAACATGCACAACCCAAGGCACAGGGGGTCAGTCTTTCGCAAGACTTAAGCAATGGCTGGTAAAACTATAAAGCAAGCAGCAAATTGTAACAGTTTTATATAATAACAGATCTAAATGATGATAATAATTCCAAAACGATAAACAAATAATTAAAATCCAAATGTTCTAAATTATAAAGTCACTAATCCAAAATCACAGTTAAAGTTGAAAGTTCTAAATGTCCAAAGTTAAAGTTCAATTAAAATATTTCCACTAAATGTTTCACTTGAAGTCCAAAGATTCGTTGAGTTGAGTTAGTTTGAGTCTTTTGAGTTGATGATTTTCCTCAGAGTAACCGAGCCTGGTTGGCTTTGGAAGCACTCCTTTCTGGATGACACCGACGAGACTAGACTGACGAATAACTGTTTGACTCCGATATTTAAGGCGAATGCTGAAAACTACTCATAAAATGACATACATTGATAATTTTGATAATTGAGATAATTCAAGTATTAATACTATTGTTTATAATGTCCAAAGGTGAAATATGTATAATGTCAATTACAGAGATACAAGTTAATTACATTTATAATACTAATTAAAACATAATATTGCTCAGATTAATTAATGACTATTGACAAGATACCAAAGTGTTGCTATGACATGTTTCACAAAATTTACCTGAGTAATTCAATAAAAATTTGTCAAACAATTATTTCATAATTTCATATTTCCTAAAATAATATATTTTCTCAATAAAATTCAATTTAAAAACTTTTACATAAAAGAACACCTATGACATATGGAATGATTGTAAGGTGTACTTGTCTAGCTGGCAGGTGTCATCTGACCGTGACCTGATTTTTACAGTTCATTACTCAGTGTAAATTTTTGTGTGTCTTGGTCCATTTTTTGTCTAGCCTGCGACTTTTGTCGCAGAAAGCTCGACATAGGGATAGTGATCCGGCGGCGGCGGCGGCGTTAGCTTACTTCTTAAAAGCTTTATATTTTAGAAGGTGGAAGACCTGGATGCTTCATACTTTGTATATAGATGCCTTATGTTACGAAGCTTCTGTCTGTCACATGTCCATTGTCCTTGACCTCATTTTCATGGTTCAGTGACTACTTGAAAAAAAGTTAATATTTTTTGTAATTTTAATTTCTCTCTTATTATGAGTAATAGGATAACTATATTTGGTATGTGCATACCTTGCAAGGTCTTCATGTCCGACAGACAGTTTTCACTTGACCTCGACCTCATTTCATGGATCAGTGAACAAGGTTAAGTTTTGGTGGTCAAGTCCATATCTCAGATACTATAAGCAATAGGTCTAGTATATTTGGTGTATGGAAGGACTGTAAGGTGTACATGTCCAACTGGCAGGTGTCATCTGACCTTGATCTCATTTTCATGGTTCAGTGGTTATAATTAAGTTTTTGTGTTTTGGTCTGTTTTTCTTATACTGTATGCATTAGGTCTACTATATTTGGTGTATGGAATGATTTTAAGGTGTACATGTCTAGCTGGCAGGTGTCATCTGACCTTGACCTCATTTTCATGGTTCAGTGGTCAAAGTTAAATTTTTGAGTTTTGGTTTTTTTTTTCTAATACTATATGCAATAGGTCAACTATATTTGGTGTATGGAAATATTTCATGATGTACATATCAGTCTCGCAGGTTTTATTTGACCTTGACCTCATTTTCACTGTTCATTGATTAGTGTTAAGTTTTTGTGTTTTGGGCTGTTTTTCTTAAACTATAAGCAATAGGTCAACTATATTTGTTGTATGGAAGGATTGTAAGCTGTACATGTCTGCTTGGCACGGTTCATCTGACCTTGACCTCATTTTCATGGTTCATTGGTCAATGTTCAGTTTTCTTGGTTAACTCTGTTTCTTAAAAACTATAAGCAATAGGTCAACTATATTTAGTGTATTGAATGATTATAATTTGATTTGATTTGATTTTTGGTGTTTTAACGCCACTTTTAAGCACCGCTTTTGGGCTATTTCGTGGCGGCCAGTTTTTATTGGTGGAGGAAGCCGGAGTGCCCGGAAAAAACCATCGACCTTCGATAGGAAAACTGACAATCCTAGTCAATTAAGATTGGAGTCGAGTGCACCCGCACGAGCGAGGTTCGAACTCACAACCTCAGTGTTGACTGGCTAGTGATTACAGTAGTAACTACTTAGACCACTCGGCCACCGAGGCCCCTTGAATGATTATAAGGTGTACATGTATTTCTTGTTTGGTTTATATGACCTTGACCTTATTTTCTTGGATCATGTTAAGTTTATGTGATAGTTGTAGTATAGCTTTATATTTAGGACTATCAACATAATATCAATGATGAGTCAAGAAGGCGAGACATTTCAGCGTGTGCTCTCTTGTCTAAACAATGAAGGAAATAACCACATATCATTCAGTGCTTTCCTAATTTCGAGGGGGTTATTCCTTCAATTCAAGAATCCTATGGCTGCAATTCCAAATTTTCTTTTTCTGCAAGCTGCAATCAAGGAGGTATCTCTGTCAACCCTGTCTCCATGTTCTTATCTCCACTTTTTCTATTCTAAAGAAAGAGGAAATAAACCGTTAACAGACTAGCAAATATTGAACTTTTACCTGGTGGTTCCTCATTTTAAAATTGAGTCCAACGGGTATATCAGGGAGGCTGTCTTGGGATGAATGTGACCTACTTCTCTAGACCTATCGGATGCGTATTTTCACATTTCCATTTCCCCCACTTACAGGAAATTTCTTCGTTTTCTCTTCTGGAAGAAGGTGTTACTGTTAAGAGTAGTTCATTATAATATATCATCAGCTCCTTTAGTTTTCATCCAGGTAACTGTAAAGGTGGAAATCTTCTTGCAGGTTTCTTTTCGCTTACATGTATTTGCAATAACGTAAAATATGCGAAAATATCCCCAAGCGAATATTCGTAAAGTAGTTTGTAAGAATAAATTTTTTATACGACCACAAAATTTTTTGTGTTCGTATTATTTCATAAATGGCGTTGTCTGCGTCTGCGTCTGCGTTTGAAGACATTTTTGTTCACAGACAATAACTTGTGTATAAGTGTATGGATCTGTATGAAATTTTAGCACAAGGTTCCATACCACAATAGAAGGGTTGGGATTAATTTTGAGGGTTATTGTCGTAGCCGTTTTGTAACTAGGGGCCAGAAAGGGACCAAAACAATTATTTGTCTGGTTTTATGACAATAACTTGAGTATAAGTATATATACCTATATTAGATTTAAGCACAAGGTTCCACACCACGATAGGAAGGTTGGGATTAATTTTGGGGGTTGTTGTCATAGCTGTTCAGGAATAAGGTTTTTATACGACCGCAAAAAAATGCTGAAATTGTACTGCAAGGTATCATACCACAAAAGGAAGGCTGTAATTGATTTTGGGGTAATTGCCCTCAAAATTTTAGGAATTTGGGGCCAAAAAAGGGGCAAAAACAAGCATTTAACTAGTTTCATGACAATAACTTGTGTGTAAGTGTATGGATCTTTCTGAAATTGTACTACAAGGTTCCATATCACAAAGGGAAAACTGGGTTCGAGTTTGGGGATAATTGCCTTAAACGTTTAGGAATTTGGGGCCAAAAAGGGGCCAAAAAACAAGCATTTTTCTAGTTTCCAGACAATAACTTGTGTTCAAGTGTATGGATCTCTCTGAAATTGTACTGCAAGGTACCATACCACAAAGGGAAGGCTGGGATTGAGTTTTGTGGTGATGAATCATAAGGGGGTTCAAAAATTTGGGGGTTCTTTTTTTTTTCCTTTTTTTCCTTTTTTTTTCTTTAAAATTTTCCATTTAAAGTTGGTTATTTCTGATTTATATATAAAAGCAAATAAAATCTTCAATTGCACAGTATTGCGCATTAGATTTGTAAGATCTTTGACCACATTTATTTTGTGTCAGAAACCTATATTATGTCAAAAATTTGATCACAATCCAAATTCAGATAGTATCAAGCTTGAATATTGTGTCCAAATTTGCCCCAACTGTTCAGGGTTCGACCACTGCGGTCGTATCAGGCTGCGCTCAGCGAAGCATTTTATTTGGTCTGGTTCACAGACAATAACTTGAGTATAAGTGTATAGATCTATATTAAATTTAAGCATAAGGTTCCATACCACAATAGAAAGGTTGGGATTTATTTCGGGGCTTATTGTCGTAGCTGTTAAATAATTAGGGGCCAAAAAGGAAGCCAAAAACAAGCATTTTTTATGTTTCAGGACAATAAAATGTGTATCAGAGTATAGATTTCTATGAAATTTTACTACAAGGTTTCATACTTCAGAAGGATTTTTGGGATTGATTTTAGGGGGCATGGCCCAAACCATTTTACAATTAGGGGTCAAAAAGGGGCCAAAAACAAACATTTTTCTGGTTTACAGGAAATATTTAAGTTCAATTGACTTTGTTGAATTTTCACTTCAAATTTCAGTCATTGTAGTATCAGCTGATTGAATTTCATATTCGTTCATTTCTAGTATCAGGTTGACTCATTGTCATTATCAAATCATTGCATGTCAATTTTACAATCCAAATTCACTGATTCAACATTAATACTTATGTAAACTATGAAATAATTGTCAACTTATCAACTATGTGTTCCCGAACTTTGTGATTCACACTGTGTCAGCTGTTAACCACTTTTATAAATTTATGTCCTGTTTCTGCATTAATTTATGATCCTACTTAATTGTATCAGGGTTCAAACTTATTGTCAATGGATTTATACATGAAATTAAAATATTTAGTTATTTTGGATTCTATTGTAACAGGAGATTTTGAATTGAGTTATCATCAGTGATCAAGATTTATATCTTATTAAATTTATATATCTTTGCCATATTTTAATATATTGTTATGTGATGTTAGAAGTTCTATTTATACTTTCATTTAATTGATTTATCTGTCAAGTTGTTATCTTTATTTTAAGTTTGATTTGGTATATTGTTGTTTATTTTATGAAATGATTATTAAATTTTTTAGTTTACATATTTTAATTTGTATTAGATGATTAGTATATTGTGATATTATATTTTAATAAATGTAAATGAATTTCTATGCTTTAATTTTTTTTTATTTAAAATGATTATTATAGGTAGTATGCTTCAAGTCTTAAATAGTTTTCAGATTTTGTTTTAATTCTTTAAGGATCATTGATTTATTTGTTATTAAATTTTTAAATTGAATGTAAACTTTTCATTATAATATTTAATTTTAAGTTTGTTTTAAAAATTGATTTATTTAACTTAATAAAGTTCATGGATATTGTTGTATTAAATGCAAATATGGCATTTGAAGCTATCCAAGTTATTGCTTAATGTTCCAGTAATTTTTCCTTGGTTATTTAACTTTCCATTATCTCTGATTAAATTTACATATTCTGAGGTACCTAGTATCTATTCCTTAATCTTCCACTGTTCTGGGTCTGTCATACCATCATGATTAAATCGTTGTTCAGGTATCATTGTTTCTAAATTTTAGAATACCTTTTATAATGTTGTAAATATGTTTACTATTTAAGGTATTTATTTTATATATTCTAAATTGTTATCAAATGAGAGTCCAGTAATTTGCAGGTATTAGTTTAAAGTTTTCAATGGTATGAATGATTTGCAATTCTGTTTTACCAATTAATTGTTTGGCTAACGTATTTCATATCTATCATTGCAATATATCTTCTTGGATTAAGTTCAGAGACTTCTTGATTATACTTTTTGATACATACTAATTATTCGATAATCTAGAACCTACATTGAGTTTCCTTTATCTCTTATCAATGTTATCCATTAGTTCATTGTTTCGCTGCTTCTTGGCTTTGTTCACATTGTAGTGATAACTTTTTAATGTCACAAGGTCGTTTTGATCATTTTCAAGTATTCCATTAATTTTTTTTAGTTTAAAGCAATTATATGCACAGGATTTATTTGTTTTTGCACAGTTTTGATTTAGAAGAAAAACCGACATAGTTAGAAAATACAAATAATTTCACCATTACTAAAACAATTCTGTATTAATATTCTTGTAATGGTTAGAAAATGCATAAAATAACACCATTACAAACTTAATCCCAATTTTATATTCTATTTTTAGAAATTTACCTGTGACGTCACTTTTTTGTGGCATTGATATATTCGTGTGACGTACAGTTCATAATTCTATTGTCCTGTACTGGTGTACTGTCGTATATTAATGGAAGGTGTCCGTTGTTATTCTGTGGTTAACATGTTGTAATGTACTATTATATTATTTATTTATGTATTCTTATATCTTTTCTCTGTCCTAAGTGTTCTTTCGTTTATTTGTACTGTATTCCTGTCACGTAATGTTGTCATTTTAGCGGTATTTTAAACATTGCCATATAAGCGGGAGGTTTGGCTAGCCATAAAACCAGGTTCAACCCACCATTTTTTCTTAAAATTTCCTGTACCAAGTCAGGAATATGGCAGTTGTTATCAAATAGTCCGTTTCTATGTATGTTGGCGTTTGTTTTTGTAGCAGTTCAGTGTTTCTGTTGTTCCGTTGTTTTCCTCTTATAGTTGATGTGTTTCCCTCGGTTTTGGTTTGTGACCCGGATTTGTTTTTGCGTAATCGATTTATGACTATTGAACAGCAGTATATTACTGCTACCTTTATTTGTAATACTTTGTATAAATTGTTTATTTCTTTAGCAATCACAATGGGATTTAATTCAAAGTCTCCGATTCTTGTGGTTCTTTAATATGCTGAATCTAATTGGGTATTTAGAATTTGGATTTTGGGTCCTGTTTTTGAATTGATCCATATTAAGGTCCAAAGGGTCCAAAATAAAACTTTGTTTGATTTCTTCAAAAAATTAGATTATTGGGGTTCTTTCACATGCTGAATCTAATTGTGTATTTTTAAATTTTTTTTTATTTTGGGGTCGGTCTTCAAATTTGTCCACATTAAGGCCCAAAGGGTCCAAAATTAAACTTTGTTGGGTCTGAAAAACAAATTGAATGATTGGAATTCTTTGATATGCTGAATCTTAGCATTTATTTAGATTTTTGATTTTGGACACAGTATTACAGTTGGTCCAAATTGGGGTCCAAAATTAAACTATGTTTGATGTCATCAAAAATTTAATTATTGGTGTTCTTTGACGTGCACAATCTAACAGTGTTTTAAGTTTTTGATTTTGGGCCGTTTTTCAAACTGGTCCACATTAAGGTCCAAAGTATCCAAACTTAAACTTTGATTTTAACCAAAACTGAATTCTTGGGGGTTCTCTGATATGTTGAATCTAAGCACAGTTTTCGTTGGTTGAAATTGGGGTCCAAAATTAAACTTTGTTTGATTTTAACAAACATTTAATACTAGTATGTGGAGTTCTTTGATATGCTGAATTTAAGTGTGTATGTAGATTTTGGATGTTGGGTCCTGTTATCAAATTGGTTCACATTAAGATCCAAAGGGTCCAACATTAAATTTTGTTGGATTTCTTAAAAAATTGAATTCTTGGGGTTCTTTGATATGTTGATTCCAACCATGTATTTAGAATTTGTATAATGGACCACGGAAATGTCCAATTTTAAATTATTTAAGTACGTAGACCACATTCATTTTGTGTCAGAAAAAAGTAAAACAACAAAAATACAGAACTCCAAGGAAAATTCAAATCAGAAAGTATCTGACTGGGTACAGGCATTTCCTTATGTAGAAAATGGCGGATTAAACCTGCTAGCTAAACCTCTCGCTTGTATGACAGTCGCATAAAATTCCATTATATTGAAAAAAATGTGTGATCAGAACAAACAGACATAATAGGTAAAAATGTCAAAAATAGGGGTACAGCAGTCAACAGTGTGTTATAATCTTTATCACTTTAAAAACAAACAAATATGTCAACAAAGGAAAACAAAATGGCATATAAACAAAGCACATAAGTAAAAATGAAAGACAAGAATACAAAAAACGACCACAGCCAACACATTGGTGGGATGCATAATTACCGAGCCACGCCTAAAAGATATTTTAAAAAACGGAATAAGCAGTAAAGGTTGATAATTTAATAACAAGACAAATAAAAGAACACTTTAACACGTAATTAAGATGATAAACAACGTCAG
Source organism: Mytilus coruscus (assembly GCA_017311375.1). Taxonomy (NCBI): domain Eukaryota; kingdom Metazoa; phylum Mollusca; class Bivalvia; order Mytilida; family Mytilidae; genus Mytilus; species Mytilus coruscus. Next base: position 72,599,121 of record CM029599.1, read on the forward strand.
TACCTAGAATCTATACTTTAAGACCATCATGTATTATTTGTGAAGTTGATACGAAATAGTTATCAACAAGGTCTTGGTATCTTCCGACGAACTTTTTTTTAGAAAAAGGACAAGACGTTCTTTCACATAACCCTGGTTCCTCAACTTTCTGCTCAGACACTGGTGACGTTTTATAAAGTCTGGATAGCAGCTGCAAGCTCTTGAATACCGAACGAGTTAGGAAATGTATATTCCATATGCAGGTGAAGTTGGTATATTGCTACTAAGGTGGGGGAAATTGATAATTTCAAAATTAAAATCGTCTCGTTTGTATAGATTATGGTACTTAGATGACCGCTTACGTCAAATTCGAGTTATAAGTCTAAAAATGAGGCGGAGGAAGCCTTGTCTGTTGTTTCTTTAATTTTTAGTTCTGGATGATATATTAATGGAACCGAATCAGAAAAGTTTGGCTTGTTAATGGAAAGAACATGATCAATATATCTGAATGTAAAATTAAATGGTCTGGCTTCTTTGATCTTCTTGTTCTTGGCAAGTGTCTGATGGAACCCCGACTCATATGAAAATAAGAAGAGGTCAGCGAGGAGAGGCGCACAGTTCGTTCCCATAGAAATGCCGACAACTTGTTGAAAAAGTGTACCTCCAAATTCAACAAATATGTTGTCAATACGAAACTCCAGCATACTGATCACTTGTTCCTCTTTGTAGTATGTTTTACCTTTTTGTTCATTATTAACAAAATAGCGTATGCTACCATTTTTGTATTGAAAAGCATTGTGTATTTATTCTTTTAGGCGGTTTTTTTAATTTCACATGGGGAATGGTGGTATACAGGGTTGAAAAATCAGAAGTTATGATAGAAATTAATTTCAGAGAAAGATCGAGATTTAGAATTATCCAGAAGTTCTTTAGAGTTTTTTAAAATCCACTTATAGTTAATACCACTACGCGAGTAAACAGTTTCACGGTATTTCTGAAGACCCTCTAAACTATGCTTTATTAAATATTTAATCAGACTCCCGTTTGAATGGTTTTACACTAGTAATTTTTGGGGCCCTTTATAGCTTACTGTTCGGTGTGAGCCTAGGCTCCGTGTTGAAGACCGTACTTTGACCTATAATGGTTTACATTTATAAATTTTGACTTGGATGGAGAGTTGTCTCATTGGCACTCATACCACATCTTCTTATATCTATCTAAATACATAGATGTATTGCACAACAAATAAAAAAATTAAGTTGAGTCATAGTTGAAAATAGATTTTGCTGATTCAGATATATAATTAATTTTAGTGATTATTGTTGAATTCATTGTGGTCTATTTGCAGATTGTTAACATTTTTAAATGATTTCTTATGGTTGAATATTCCATTGGAAATTAAAATAGACCTTTGTCCAACTGTTGAAGTGAAAGTGTAGGTAAGTGAAATTTTTGAATACTGTAACATCATATTATGTTACATCAGGGATTTGTAGTTTTTTGTTGTTGTTATTTTACGATAATAATCTATTATATATATATTTCACCACAATAAATAAAGTTGTTGACATTAATAGATTAGTTGTAGATAAGTTTGTGACAAATAGAAGAGAAATATTGGGAGACAATAAATTGCCTATAATTGTATTGCTATGTATAAAATTTTAGCACAAGGTTCCATACCACAATAGAAAGGTTGGGATTTTTTTAATTTTTTTTTTGGGGGGGGGCATTGTTGTAGCTATTTTTTAATTAGGGTCCAAAAAGGGTCCAAAACAAGCATTTTTACTGGTTCATAGACAATAAATTGGTTCGCAGACAATAACTTAAGTATAAGTGTATAGATCTGTATGAAATGTTAGTACAAGGTTCCATACCACAATAGGTTTGGGATTGATTTTGGGGTTTGTTGCCATAGCTGTTTTGTAAAAATGGACCAAAATGGGGCCAAAAACAATTATTTGTTTCTGGTTTGCGGACAATACTTGAGAATAAGTGTATGAATCTCTATTAAATTTTAGCAAACAAGGTTCTGTAACACAATAGGAAGGTTGGGATTTATTTTGGGGGTTATTGTCGTAGCTGTAAAATTATTAGGGGCCAACAAAAAAAATTAGTTTACTGGTTCACAAACAACAACTTGAGTATAAGTGTATGGATCTCTGTTTGATTTTAGCACACGATTCCATACCACAATAGGAAGGTTGGGATTTGTTGGGGGTTATTGTTCTAGCTGTTTATGAATGAAAGGCCAAAAAGGGTCAAAAACAAGCATGTGTCATGTTTCAGGACAATAACTTGTGTCTAAGAATGTGGATCTCTATGAAATTTTACCACAAGGTTTTATACCTCAAAAGAAAAGTTGGGATTGATTTTTGGGGTCATGGCCCAAACCGTTTAGGAATTAGGGACCGACAGTAAAAAAGGTATCCTTTGAACTTCACAGAAAGATTGCACACGTGTTGAATATGTGTGCACCTGCTATTATGGAATTGTTCGAAGATCCCCCCACACCCATAGACATGACATTTTTCAGCAAATTTTACAAAATGATCAGGAAAATAAACTCTACAAGTAAGTCATCCTGAAAGAAATCGTCAGACTCCTTATTGAATTTATTGTCCTTATTTATTGACCTTAAATAAGCATTTTTACTAAAATTTAAAAAAATTGTTGATAATTGTCTTGTTTTTTCTGCTAATACACATAATATATGTGGATTTTCACTGAACTAGTACACAATTTTATTTAGGGGCCAGCTGAGTACCACCTCCGGGTGCGGGATTTTCTCGCTGCGTTGAAGACCCATTGGTGGCCTTCGGCTGTTGTCTGCTCGTTGGTCAGGTTGTTGTCACTTTGACATTTTCCCCATTTCCATTCTCAATTTTATTAACAAACTTTTTTTGACACATTTACATGTTAGAGGATTATTCTGGCAACTAAAGAACTAAGACAACGAAAACATGTTTCTTGTGAGCTGAGACATAGACATCTTGAATATGGTTTTATAGCGTCAATTTAAGTCGTTCTTCCTCATAGCCCTTCGGGGGAACTTTTGTATAAGGGGTTCATCCCTGTTTCTGCTCTTTGGTCGAGTTGTTGTCTCTTTGACACATTCCCCATTACCATTTTCTATTCCGCACAATGATAATATCACCTACGAAGTGACCTACGATTTGATAGAGGATATGTTCCTGTTAAGCATTTGGAAGCTAGAAAGATGAAATCGTCACATTTATTACTATGATGATAGATCCTAATTTTAAGTCATGAATCAAGTCTTCTAGTTTCTGTAGTATCATTAATGTCAGGTTCACTGAAATAAATGAGATGCAGGCAATCACAAAAAATGTGGGTTTTTAAGGTACAGGACAAGAAATTGAGTAAACATTCAGCGAAAAGTCACAATCTCGGAAAGTAGGAAGGACAGGATTGTCGCTACAACAAATGAAACATATCCTCTATCATCGTTCGCACAGTTTTTGCAAAACCGTAAACCAAATCGTAAAAAAATGATGATCGCAAAAAAAAAACATAAAAAAACATCGTTTTAAAACAACTCACTCAATAAAATTGAGAATGGAAAAGGGGAATATGTCAAAGAGACAACAACCCGACCAAAGAGCAGACAACAGCCGAAGGCCACAAATGGGTCTTCAACGCAGCGAGAAAATCCCGCACCCGGAGGTGGTCCTCAGCTGTCCCCTAAATAAAATTGTGTACTAGTTCAGTGAAAATGGACGTCACACTAAACTCCAAAACATATAAATGAACTAAAATTAAAAAACATACAAGACTAACAAAGGCCAGAGGCTCCTGACTTGGGACAGGCGCAAAACTGCGGCGGGTTAAACATGTATTGTGAGATCTCAACCCTCCCCCTATACCTCTAGCCAATGTAGAATAAAGAAACACATAGCAATACGCACAGTAAAACTCAGTTTAAAAGAAGTCCGAGTCCGATGTCAGAATAGGTAACAAAAAAAACTAAGCAAAAAGACAAAGATACATAAATTAACAAAGGACTACTAGCAGTTACTGAAAACTAAAAGACATCTTTGCCAAAAGTTGAGCATTGATATGCACAACTGTAGGCAGAGTAAATGGTGTGTGTAATAACAAAGACCTCTCCTTCTTACTTAAAGAAAAGGGTCAAACCCTTTGACACATTATATCGGCACTTGTCTTTGGTTAAAGACCAATATTGACTTCTGAGGCTCAAAATGTCTTTTGGTGATTCGTGCTGCTGGTTGATGCCTAATTGTGGTTTAACAACATCAAGTTCTATTCATTTATAAAAAGATTATGCCGTTTGATGCTTAATGTAAAGCTGTGTTCTTTTACGAGAGTTATTGTTAAATTAACGATAACGTATTCGGGTAAATTGAATTTTCCATTGTATGACACTGTTTCTGTTTTTGATCACCAAAAACGACATTTTGAAGATAGTTGTTGAAATTGTGTCTAATGGTAGAATTGATATTTTATCCGATATATCTAAGCTATAACTACTCTACAGATAGATGAACAAAGATTTGATTTGGAACTTTGCCAATATACATCAACTTATAATTTACATGTACAATTCAGAGGCGCTTGGGAAGAGAATACCTTTTTCTCTCTGTTTTTTTTTGTAAATTTTCTTAAACGTTTTTACCTTTTCCACTTATTTATAGTGTTCCTGATCTTATCCATACGAAATTACAATAACAGTGTTTTGTATATGATGACCCTCTATTCTTATTTCCCGCGTGGAATGAACCCCTTATTTTTGTTTATATCAGCGTTGGGTATGAGATTCGGTGTAAGTGTCTGTATAGACGACTTTCCGAACATGTTGTCACAACCGGTAATGAGTTAAATTCGCTGACAGTCAACGTTAATTGTCCAAGGAAATATGTTTCCGCTTATAACGGTCTTTTAATTCGCGATGACGATCATAGATATTTTGTATTGATGACATAAGTGTATGCTGATTATCTAAATATTATAAAAACAGAATGCAAATCCTTCCTATGTCTTACAACTAGTCGACACTTAGCCATTGCATGAGTTCAACTTTACTTGGACTGATATTGACAATGAATTTGAATAAAATCCGTCCTGATCATTACTACTTTCATCCCTTACGAAGGAAATTTTACTAAAAATGTTAAAAGAAAAAAACAAATTCAAGCAAAATGTTCTCTGAACCGAACACCATCAAGATGCCTGATTGTTTTAATTGTCAATTCAGCAAAGAGGGCATGCCATTGGGAAACAACTGTGTTCCTCTTCTTGCCGACTTGCTCCTTTATTTCTATTAGGATGGTTTCATAAAGGAGATTTTTGATTAAGAATTGAATGCTTCTTTTTGTAAATTTATTGGTGTGTAAAAGCGTTGACCGAAGTACATTTTGTATGAAGCGCGGAGGCGCTTCGTTCTAAAATTTTGCCGCACGGTCAACGCTTTTACAACTTACTAAAAGGAGCATTCAATACTTATAATTACATTTTTTTGCTAGGATCACGAAAACAAGATTTCTATCCAGCTTTTCATTTATTTACCTGTGCACTTTATTGTGGAAGCTCGTGTCATCATGCATGTTACATTTCATTTTAAAATGAAGGTTAATTCCAGAATGACGCGAGATAGCCGTTAGCCAATCAAAATAACGTATTATGATGACCATAAAATTGAGAATGGAAATGGGGAATATGTCAAAGAGACAACAACCCGACCAAAGAGCAGACAACAGCCGAAGGCCACCAATGGGTCTTCAATGCAGCGAGAAAATCCCGCACCCGGAGGTGGTCCTCAGCTGGCCCCTAACTAAAATTGTGTGCTATTTCAGTGAAAATGGACGTCACACTGAACTCCAAAACATATAAATGAACTAAAATTAAAAAAACATACTAGACTAACAAAGGCCAGAGGCTCCTGACTTGGAACAGGTGCTAAAATGCGGCGGGGTTAAACATGTTTTGTGAGATCTCAACCCTCCCCCTATACCTCTAGCCAATGTAGAATAAAGAAACACATAGCAATACGCACAGTAAAACTCAGTTGAAAAGAAGTCCGAGTCCGATGTCAGAATACATTTGTAGGTAACAAAAGAAACTACGCAAAATGACAATGATACATAAGTGAACAAATGACTACTAGCAGTTACTGACATGCCAGCTTCAGACCTCAATTAAACTGATTGAAAGATTATGTCTTCATCGTATGAAAATCAAGTACAATCCCTCCCGTTAGGGGTTTAGTATCATACCATCATAAAATATATGAGAACATAACCCGTATCATGTAATGTAATTATAGAAGAATGAAGAATATCCTAGCATTTTTCTTTGACTTCACGTTGATTTACCATCACTTGATAATTCAAAGTTCGATTGAGACCTAGACTTACAAGAGAAGATGGGATTTAAATTTTACAATTATAGTGAGAGTTCCATTTCTGTGTACATTGTAGCAACATTCCGGAAATTAAAGTCATCACTTCGAAAGTTTTATGAACGCCATCACGATTATCTTAATCATTATGGAATATCTGTGTCACAGATTGCCAAGGATACGCCAAGCTTGTCTTGTAGCCACAATTTCGTCCACTTCCCTCGATTATCAGAATATTTTCTTGTCATAAGCCAACAACTTGAGTGTGCTCCCTCCCACAGATTTTAGTGAGGTTCGTCTTGCTCAATATTTAGTTTAGCAGTGCTCAGTCTAATTAAAATATAGTTCTCTGATTCCGTTATACTTATATGTACGAGCACGTAATTTAATATAGGTCTGAATTTAAATCAGATTGTGCAAAGCTTTATAGACTGTTGTTTTGTGTCTTAACATCGTTTTTCTTTATGTCGCGGTTTTGTGTTTCGACTTATAGTTTTTGATTGTCCTCTTGGTATCTGTTCTTCCTTTGTGCGATGTATTATTGTTCTGAAAACGTTACTTTTTTTTTTAATTCGCCGAGCTAGCAAGGAATTAATTACTTTTATTTTTTTTTCTTGTTTATCTTTTTTCAAGCAAATGTTTTCAACAAGTACCTATGAGTAATTATGTCCATTTCCCCATTTCAGTAGATTTTCACATTTTTTGCACTTAATTTGCCGTTACCACACGGGTACATTTCCAGGATATCTGTCAGTGCTTTCAAACACGATTACCCTGCTGCATACTGTATGTTCTCTTCTGGTTAGTTTTCGGGAGTATTTCTGATTAAGTCGGTAAAATATAGGGTTTTTGGCATTTGGTTGACTAAGAACCATCTACGTACTTATCGTTATATATTTATGTTCAAGCAATGAACTGATGTTAGAAGGTTAAGGTTACCTGTGGATAAGTAGATTGTTTTCTCATCAGAAATCAATCCACATCTTCTTTTCTTTACACTGACTAAAAAAAATCTAAAGCAAATTATAATGGAAGGACGAAATATATTCCAATATTCATAAAAAGTAGTTCCACTTTTATGTTGCATTATTTGAATAAACCACTTTCACGGTAGTGCAAAAATATTTGTAAAACCAGAATCAATTGACAAATCTTAATGTAATATTTGGAAACCCTAAAAATGATGGATTAAGACACAAGCCAATTAAAAAGTCCAAGAACTTATACTGTCCTTTGACGTACATGTCGCTCTCATTCACATCCCATGTAACTCTGATACGGTAAACTCTGATGGAAAAGGCTGTCCTATATTGACTTTGGGAATATCTTGTAGTCCATGTCCAGCACTTATAACTGTTTTTGTTTTTTTAATGATAAAATGTTTCGATCTATCACAAACGTGTGTTGGGATTGATACGTGTTTAGTAATTTACAAATTGTTGAAACCATGTTATCTGGTAGCGGTAGAAGCTGCATGATGTTGAAAAGGATAAGAAAAGTTGTGAACAGACAAAGTGATTTACAAACTTTCAAAAGGGAGCTACGTGACTTTTGCAAATGTTTGTACCCTCTTTTCACCAAACATTTGCAAAATGATAATCGTTCGTGTGAATGTATCTCCCTGTTGTATATATCTATATAGAAAACGATGTATTTAAGAATAAAAAAATGCATCATAAAAGAAATAAAAGAAATGCGCCTATTTTTTTAAATATAAATACCAGTTTTATCAAATGTGCTAATAGTTTACAAACTGTATTAATATAAGCGATAACCCATACAAAAATCGTTGGATGAAAAGAGGAAACAAGAAAAAAATAACATAATTAGAAAGTTGCACGGAACAAGAGTCAATCACAACTAGCAGTGAAAGGACTGAAAATTGACACATGCAAAATATGAATAAACTAACAAAAACTACGAGACACCTAGAGGTCAACTTTCATTAAACATTTGTTCCCTCTATGTTTTTTTTTTAATAAATTGTTTTAATCTCTTTTTCCAATTTGCCTGAGAAAAATATGTTTCAGAAGGGAAGTGAGGTGAAAATATTTTTTCATAGAAAAACGGGGAAAATAAATTCAACATTGAGTTAAAAAAAAATCGTGTCCCTGTATGTTATTGAAAAACTGTTTGTTTTTTTACTAGAGTTGAGAAAAAAATGTTTGTCCAAATATAACCCTCATAAAAGATGAATGGTTGGTGCCTTAATCACTGTAAGTTCAAATTCACTGTTGTCTTCTGGTTTGTTTTTTTTTTTCATTGTCGTCTTTCGGTATATCTTGTTTTTGTCTGGTCATTTCTTGCACGGGTATTAATTATCGTAATAAAAAACTATTTAATTCCCGTTTCAGATAACTTGATTGTGCTGTGAAAATGAATTAAAAGGTTGTTTTTGACTGATACATTTTTATATACATAAAAAATGTTAAGATACATTTGGCGTTCATTTCCTTCTATGATGTTACCAGACAGTTAGTTGTTGTCAATTCGTTTACGACTACTTTTCGAACAGGGTATCCTTTCATTATAAGTAAGCGAACAGCAACGCTCTCACTTGATGATTTTCTTGCTATTTCTGTCACAATGTGTATAGGAGCTGTAGGGAAAAAAGTTGTAAGTCTACCAACTGCATGCACATAATCTATAGATTCTTCGCCTCGCTGAATTGATTGCATCAATTTTTCAAAATTGTCTTCCTTCTCCTTTAAATTATCTTCCTGATGCCTTATTTCTACCTCAGCAGAATCAACAAAATGTTCTAATCTACCTAACCGAAAAGCATCCAGTTGAACGTTTTCTGTTTTATTTTTAGTGGCCACAAAAACTACAGCAAGAAAAGCTAATAAGGCAATTCCAGTTAAAACATAGTACCAGTACTTGCCAAACCATTTTTTAATTTCTTCACCTGTTTCTTCACTGAATATTCGTTCCATTGCACTCGTATCACTTTTAGACACACATCTGCCATCATCATCACAGTAACCGGCCACGCTATTACATCTCTCTCCAGGTTTGATTTGTAAAATGTTCATGTTTTCGTCATATATTGCAAAGTTTGATGCGGGAAAGCATTGTGTTGAATTTGAATGTCTGCAACAAATTAGGCATTCATTTTCTGTTATTTCTGAACACTCACAGTGTTCTAAATCATACTTACTGCATATACTTTTAAAACAAACTCCTGATTGGCACAGTCTACGACCATTATCGCATAATGTATCATCAACTTTATTTTCATTCGTTGGACAATTGGCAGCAGTTCCATTACAAATAGCATCTATTGTGCACTCTGAACTTGTACTACAAACATGTAGAAGCGTGCTTGAAATAAACTTGCACTCCTTAGTACAACATGGAGAATTCTTAGATGAGCATTCATATCCAAGTGCTCGTCGCAGTGTGCATGGCGGATCAGATCCAGATACGCTACCCTGTGGAGAACAACAAGGGTCAATGAAAGCACAAGTATCCGTGTCTCCACAATCGCATTCCTCTCCATCCTCAACAACAAAATTTCCGCAATGGGGACCGATATATGATGAAAAGCACCAACCCTTATTTATGATCACCGGATGCATCGAATTAATGCTACAGGTTGAAAATTTATTATGGTTAGGCTTTGAGCCCTCACTTGCATACGCGTACATAAGATAGTTCCCGTTTTCATCATCAGGTGAGCAGATTGGATGCCCAATAGGGTCGTGAGAACTTCCAAAATTATGTCCAAATTCATGAGTTAGTACAAGCGCACATTCATAACTTAAAATTCGCTCACCATAATTAAGCGTAGTTACTACTGCCGTGTTAAGACTATAAAATGTGTTGTCCTCAGAATACCTTATTCGTTTTTGACATATACCACCCGCTGCACCATAAACACTTGAACTAGCAACCCATGCGAGGCCAAGAATGCCACTTTCGAAATCTCTATGAGTAAAAGCTACTGCCAAACAAAAGTCGTCAAAATTATACTGCGAAAACGTATCAAGATAGTCGTAAACGTCAAGTGATTCCTTGCCAAGTTTATAACCAGTAGAATATTTGCTCGTAAAAATGGTTATCTGTGAAATCAGAAAACCGATATTGTCACCATATCCATCGCCGTTAAAGTCAGTTCCTCTAAAAGTCACGTCCGCATCACCTAAACGATATACAAGTTCAGATACTGTTGTCCCTATAGATTTTTTCCCAACATGTTCATAAAAGGTGTGATCCGCCACCAAATGAACAGTACAAGATTTTGCGATAACTGAGCGTTTTGATCTTGTTTTAGTTTTAAATTTGTTGTAATCAAGTCGAATAGGCGTAGAGAATTTTAAATTCGACTTCCTGTTATGCATTTGCCATTTTGAATAATTTTTCTTTGAGGTCAAATTCTCATCACTTGTATCAAAATGAAGAACACTTGATCGCTCATTTATCAAGTAAACTATACATAGTTCAGACACATCTGTCGAGTTGTAATTGCTAACTGGCTCTATAAAATAGTATGTCTTATTAAGAATAAAATACCCATCAAACTTATTTGTGTCATCTATTTTCCATATACAAACGAATCTTTATCATTGTTAACTATCCCTTTATAAATTTGCTTTCGATTTTGCGATTTCAATCCTTCTTTGTGTTCCGAAATTTCATCCTTAATACTTATAACAACGTCTACTGCAAATACAGCTGAGTCGTGTCTGAGGCAAAATACAAAGTCAATCTGAATAAACGAAAATATCAAAGTTTTTTCACACGATTTGTTTTGGCTTTTGTTTGTTATTCTTACAAACTCATAAACTTTAACATTTCGGCCAGTAATGAATTTTCCAAACGGTTTTGTACTACTTTTGAACTGTTTTTGTACAGCGACACATTGTGCTAAGAATGATAAAATTATCGCAGCAACTGTACAGACATCGCTGGTTCTCAACAAGACCATATTAGTACCTTATGTCTAGTTTGTTTGCTTTTTGTATTTCCCTCCAATCAAACTTCCGGTAATATAACATTCAGATCCGAAAACGAGAAATCATGATTTCCGTGAAATAAAATTTGAAACATTTCTATCAGAAAAAAGTCAATAAAACAACATTTAAAGCATTTGACGAATTATGTTTCTCATGTTATGCACAAAGGACTATATGGAAATTTCTAGAAATGATTTATTCATTTTTCCGGAATTTTTCATAATACCGACGTGTTGTCTGTTTTTACATATTTATACGTATTTCCGTTCAAAACAAAACGTCGACGAGTTGTTCCTAAGTCTAAGACGATTCAGTGTTCTGTTCACTACATCAGCCTTTTTTGCAGTTCTAACACGATGAGTAGTATAATAGTTTGTCATATAACAAGAAAAACGTTTTTCACAGACATCAATCATTTGGTAATTTATACAGTTAGATACACTAAAGCCGTAAAGGGGTACACGTCAAATGGGCTATTCCAGAAATAATCCATACCCCCCCTATAGAAGGTACATGTTGTTTGGAAAAAAATCCATGGAAAATTCTGGATGTGGTTCAGAAAAAAATCTGGAATTCCATGTCGGTCCTATAGAAGGCAAATAGATAAATAAAAATATTCCATGGAAAATTATCATGATCATGCTGTTGTTTTAAGAAAAAATTCTGGAAATCCAGAGCCATCCAATAGAAGGCAAATATAAAAGTTTAAAAATTCCATGGAAAATCTGGATTATAGTCGCTTTCAGTAAATCTAAGATTTGAACTTGTAGGTATACCAATAGTTCATTTGGAAGTGCTAAAGCCCAATATACCTTTACAAACTATGCGCCAGAATGTGGTTTGGGTTTTGCTCATTGTTGATGGCTGTATGGTATTCTTTAATTTTTAATTTTGTATCGTTTGATCTCTGGTGGGAGTTCACGTTAGACTCGTTAGTCCAAATAATTATGAGTCTATGAAGGCTATTCTAAATTTTTGCTTTGACACAGCCTTCCAGCATCAGTGTGGGATAAAAAAAAAAGTCAAAATTGAAAAATACCCACAGCAGACAGCATGATTATCTGGACTAGTGGAGAGTTGTCTTATTAGCAATTTGGAAATGATACCACATCTTACTTATTTTTTATACATGTACAAAGTGTGTCCATAGTATACATTGTACATGTTGTAAGCCAGAGTAGTCAGTACTGAACTTCAGCCTGAGATTTGTAGAAATTTTATCTGTAAATTTGAAATCATTTGCAATAGATCCTAAAAAATAGTAAAATATATACATGTGTACTTCAGCTACCAACATTAATAAATTCAGGGGATATACATGTAGATGTTGATAGTGATAATACTTCAAAGAGATGCCTACTTCCAACCCCACATGACATGTTTGCTATTTAGCTTATTGGGGCATTTCACAACTACTTATTGAAGAGATAACAATATTTTCATGTCTTCCTTTTACCATGGAAGTTGCATGCATGTATATCAGTATATTGGCATCATAGAACTTTTTTTTCTTTTTTGCATTTTCATAAATAGAGAAACTCAATATAGAGCATGACGTTTTCTCATTGAAATAGACTTTAAGTTGTTGTTTGAAGACTCACATTAATTTTATATGTAATAGACAGGACTAATTGTGGGAAAGGAACATATAAATTAATATATGTACAAGTATACTAGTCTTAATACTAACTTGAACATCAATTCTTTATTAGTCATTAATTCAAATAGTTGATAAGCAAAACGCCTGGTAAGCTATTTATTTATTATGATTTATAAAATGATTCCATGCAAATTTTGTGGAAAAAAATTGGGCAAAAGTGACAAGATCATGAAAAGCAGATAAAATTTAAAATCCTGCAATTGGTATGATTGGAAAGATGATTATATTCAAAAACTTATTTCGGTACTTTCATTTCTAGAACTAAGTGAAATTTAGTTGTATATGAATACTGTGTATTTTATAATTTATTCATGACAAAAATTAAAAAGCTTTATAAATATGGTTCTGATGTGCAAATTTCACTAATAATACTAAAACTTTTGATTTTGTAAACAAACTTGCTTGTAGACCCATAGTTATTATTCCTTTCAAGTTTGTTTATTTATTTTGAAGGAGTCATAATGTATCCCAGCTAAAAGGTTTATGGTAAAAAATGCAAAACATCCATACTTAGAAATGAAGAATCAAAAGAAATGTAAATATATCAGATGTTGGTAACCAAGATTTTTACAACTATTTACAAACAATGTTTAAAAAAAACCCAACATAGTTCACTATCTGGATTTACAGGGTTCTATGTACGTTCTCTACAAGTATGTTTGTATTGAAATTTGTTTGGACCTAAATTGTGAGAAACCACACACCAGGACTTTCTGCTTTTTATAGTTGTTATTTATTGTTGAGGCTGAAGATTATTTTATCTAGCCATTCAGTTGACAAACAATCAGTAATTAAAGCTAAGTTTAAAGAAGTCCCACTGTGAACACATGGCCATTTCTGTGGATATTAATAGTATACTAATTACTTGTACTACATCAAGATACATGTATTTATACATGTTATAAGACAAAGGAGATAAAACTAGGAATTATGTATCCACAATCCCTTGCTCTGCTGCAATAAATATTAAGTCTCGGGTTTAAGATTGGAAAATTATATTTGTTTAATTATTATTTAAATTGTTAATTTTTTTTTCATATATTTATCATTATAATAAATTGACTCTACATGTATCGATGATCTTTACCATTTGTCTATAAAGTGGATTAACATGATCATATTTAATATGAATATATTTTGAATACACTTATTGTATCATCCATCTTTCAGTTCCATAACTTATTTTAATTATAAACATGTAAATATACATTGAAAATGTCATATTATACAAATTTAGAGTTTAACGATTGTTTAAAAGTTTTGTGATTTTATATTTTAAGGTGGTATACTTACACTACAGGGAGATAAATCTGTAAAATCAGCTGAACGTTTTAATCATGTTATATTGTTAAGAAAATTTGAAGCTTCTCAATGATCAAAATTAGTGTTTGTCCATGATATCCAACCAATTTTTACCGATAATGTGTCTGGTTCAAGTTTTTTGAAATTTTGATAGTTTTGTCATAGGGTCAAAGTTAATAATTTGTCAAAATTTTATGAAAATTAAAAGAGCCAAATTAATTTTAGTCAAGGTGTTTGGTACCACCTTAACTTCATAATGTTTTAGGAAATTATGACATGTAGCTTGAAAATCAGAGCAGATATGTTTTTTGTCCCAACAATCAATATCAGAAAATGATATAAAGTTTAATATTATTATAGACACCAATTATCATGATTTGAATCGTCATGAATAAATCTATAAGAAGAAAAAAAATGTCCTTATTTTAAGCCACTGTAAAACATTTGGTCATAATGTTTTGAGTTGTAAATACCTTTTCAATTTTTAAAAGGTCTTGTTTTATTCTTGGAAAAGTTTTTTTTTCGTTTATGAAGTCAAGTTTATATACATGTACATTTGCATTTCAAATTTTTGATTTGGGAACCATTTTTAAAGAATACATTTTCAAAATATGTTTGTTATGAAAACATCAAATTTGATATTTTCTTTCTTTTGAATCAAGTACACAATAAAACTAATTAAAAATTTGAAATTTTTAAAAATCAGTTATGGTCATATTCCTTATTTATTCATATCTAAAAGTTTTTGTAATATCCTTAAAATAACACTAAAATAGGAAACAAATTAAACTACCCATATTTTTTTTTAATATATGAATTCCTTTGTAGTAATAAACCAATTGTGTTTGTAAATTCAAAATATCAGTAGACAGCTTGCCACTGATTCTTTCCAATCTATTTTGTGATAATTGAACCATGGAAGTATTATATTGACAATTATTATGAATATAATACTTCCATGATGATTGAACAGAACATAACTGGTCTGACATTTCTTACATGTCTTATCACTATCAGTTATCTATTGATTCTGGTCACTTCCTACTGTGAAGATAGATAAACAAGTGTTTGACTATATGATTTATCAATATAAGATGTTAATTGGGTAATGTTCTAGTTATTTAGTTGATGAAAACTATAATCTAGCATTTGTCCTTTAAGTGTATGTTTTTTTTTCTGTTAACTGTTATTGGTTTTCTATATTTTTAGGCAGTTGCTATTTGTCCGGCTAGCCGGACGAATAGTACCAGGACTATTTGTCCGGCCAATACAATGCGCATGCCACTATTTGCGTGTGCGTGTAATATTATCTTCAGCAGCACCAGGGGGTCGCAAATTATATAAATGGACATTTAAAAAGCAATGGTTTGCAATCTTAAATTGTTAGGCCCCAATCGTGTTACTGGTAATTGAAATTGTTGTTTTCTTCATATAGAGTTCAATGTGGACAACGTATAATTAGAAAAAAAAATTCATATATATTCCATATGTATTTCTTTATCTATGGCTTATTGTAAGAAGAGGGAAGAAATTACTTGTAAAACAAACATGGGTCGTGATTGACTCATGCTTTTTAACTTAACGTAAGGTTTGATCTAGTTGAAAAGGGTACAAAATTTTTATGCCTGAAGCTGTCAAACAGAATTATAGACCCCCTTAACATAAAGTTATCCACATTTTAAGTGAGAGGTGGGAGAGTTTTCTGTAATGCCAGAAAAAAAAGTAAACAATACTGTAAAAATCTTATTAAAATATCCAAGGATTTTATTCTTTTTGCATTTATTGTTATAAAGAAATGCACTAAGCGAGGGGGTCGGGGTGACACGGGGTGTTCCTTTTCCCAAATGCCTCTTTTCTTTTTTTCCCCAGATCCCACATTTGTTGACCCCTATATTCTATATCCCCACTTTTGTAACCCCCTATATCCAACTTCCAAAAAGCGTGTCATTCCCCTCCACTGAGTTGGCGGGCTACTTACAAGATTCATTTTCGGAATATTATTAAATTTTATTAAGTTAGACATGCCTTTGTAAAGGCCATTCTCAATTACTCTTGCTTTGATAATCTTCCACCATTTATACAGCTATAGCGAGTCGAATACTATGATTTGGTAAAATTATAGTTCTCCCTTTCCTTGTGATTTCAATTATTTTTGAGTCCCTTTCATAAAATTAGATCATTCTATGAAGTTCAAACTATCGTATTCGCTTGTCAAATTCTGAAACATAGGCGGATCCCGGGGCTGGTGGGCGGACTCCCCTTTGTGGGAAAAATTTGGTTGATTATATAGGGAATCACTGAAGCATGACTGAGCCCCCCTTATGAAAAGTTCTGGATCCGCCGCTGTGAAAACTGGAAAATTTGTCAAATATTGATATAGATATAAGAAGATGTGGTATGAGTGCCAATGAGACAACTCTCCATCCAAGTCAAAATTTATATATGTAAACCATTATAGGTCAAAGTACGGTCTTCAACACGGAGCCTAGGCTCACACCGAACAGTAAGCTATAAAGGGCCCCAAAAATTACTAGTGTAAAACCATTCAAACGGGAAAACCAACGGTCTAATCTATATAAAAACGAGAAACACTTATGAACCACATCAACAAACGACAACTACTGAACATTAGATTCCTGACTTAGGACAGGTGCAAACAAATGCATATCGCCGTTTCAGCCATTATCTGAAAATTAAAAATCAGTGATCGGGTTACACGTGACCCCCTGGTGCATTGAAGATAATATTACACTCACTTCAGCATGCAAATAAAGTGACATGCGCATTGCAATGGCCGGACAAATAGTCCTAGCACTATTCGTCCGGCTAGCCGGACAAATAGCCACTCCGATATTTTTATTGGTCATTTTTGTCGAGACTGCGACTTTTGTCACAAAAGCGAGACATAGCAATCCTACATTCCGTTGTCGGCGGCAGCGTCTACAAATATTCACTCTGTGGTTAAGTTTTTCAAATTTTGATAACTTTCTTAAACTATCCTGGATTTCTACCAAACTTGGACAGAAGCTTGTTTATGATCATAAGATAGTATCCAGAAGTAAATTTTGTAAAAAAAAAATCCTGTTTATCCGTATTTTACTTATGAATGGACTTAGTTTTTCTGCCAGTTAACATTACATTCACTCTGTGGTTAAAGTTTTCAAAATTTTAATAACCTACTTAAACTATCCTGGATTTGTACCAAACTTGGACAGACGCTTGTTTATGATCAAATGCTAGTATCTAGAAGGAAATTTTGTAAAAAAAAATTTCCTGTTTTTCCGTATATTACTTATAAATGGACTAAGTTTTTCTTCCAGTTAACATTACATACAGTCTGCAGTTAAAAGTTTTTAAAACATTTATTAGATTCATAAACCATCCTGGATTCTTACCAAACTTGAACAGAAGCTTCTTACATTCAAAAGATAGTATCTAGAGGAAAATTTTTAATAATTACTTCCCCATTTTTGTTGAGCCTGCGACTAACAGCAAAAGTAGGCGAGACACTGGGTTCCGCGGAACCCTTACGAATTTTATACTTCCATGGTCTGTCATAACTGGAAATCACAGAAGAAACTTTGAGGTCACAAGAAAAAAAATTCTGATGCCACAAAGGAAAAGTGATTGTTGTATGATTAAAAGTTCAAGTATCGCAAATTGTGAGGTCAAGTGTTGCAGATTCCCAAATATCGATAAGGTCTATTGACTGTTAAATAAAGATAATTATAATCATTAATAACTGTTTAAGATGATGTATTTAAAGCATACAAAAAAACAAACTCTAATGAGCTTTTAAGTCATCTTATAACTTTAAAAACAATGTCATGAATAAGTTGATATAAGTAAGATGTGGTATGAGCATGATGAGTGCCAATGAGACAACTCTCCATCCAAATCACAGTGTATCAATTAAAAAGTTAACAATTATAGGTCAAAAACATGGAGCCTTGGCTCACACCAAACAACAAGTTATAAAGGGCCCCAAAATTAACTGAAAAACCAGAAACAAGAAACACCTATGAACCAGTTACATGTGCCACACCAACAAACGTCAACCACTGAACAACGGGTACCTGACTTAGGACAGGTGCATAAAAATGCAGTGGTTTTAAACATTATAAGAGGAGCCAACCTTCACCCTAACCCAAGACCGTAGTGTAACATTACAATATAAAAAAAACACTATAAAAAATCAATTAAGATCAAAAAGACATTTTAACAAAAACAAGTAAGCATACACTGAATGAATGAGTTTGATCTGAATCATCTACATGTATGACACAATATATGCTTCATGAAAATGTTTTATCTGGAAATTGTGTGTTGAAAGTTAAATTTGTCTGGAAATATTTATAACCAATGGATATTTTCTTGGAAATTTTCTTATTATTCTCATTTTTTTCCCTGGATTATTTTTTCGAATTTTTTAAATATTCTGGAAATTATTGGCGACTAAGAGATTTTTTTCTGGAAAATCAGAGTTTTTTACAGATTTTTTTTCTGGAAATCCTTAACCTTCTATAGGGGGGTATGGATTATTTCTGGAATAGCCCAATCGGCATACAGTCAAATCGACACCTATTTAAAGTCAATTCGGCATATGGTTAATCAACTGGTACCTTTTGTCATTTTTTTCCGTGTTCTTTCCTTTTCATTTGAGGTATGGTAAGAATAGTTTGTCAGTTTTTTTTTGGAATATATATCTTTTTGCGAAACTTACAATTTCAGAGGTTCATTTTGTTCTTGTTTATAAATCAAAATGTAATTATGCAGGTAGAATACACAATAAAAATGATCAGCTGGCTTTCTGTTTGAAGTATTCAATACTTGTAATTGATCAACTGAACTTGGCGACCACAATACTCATATACTAGTATTGTCAACAATACTCATATATAAATAATGTATAAGTATTGTATACAAGTATTAGTATATGGAAGATTTTAAGGACCTTGGCTGGCTATACAGCCCTTGCATAGTCGATACGAGTATTGTCCTACTAGTATTGTTTATATAAAATATTAATTCATTTAAGTATCTAGTGTTATTAATATTATTACTGCATTTATTCAAAAATATTCAAAAGTAATGTATTGATTTGAAAATATGTATTTCATGATAGAAAATTAGAAACATTTATTCATTTTTGTATCTCAAAAATGTTAATTATAGTTTATAATTGAAATAAATGTTCTTTTTCATGATAAAGTCTATTCAATGGAAATAACCCAAGGATTTTAATTGATGTACAACAATTTCAGTACTATTTAGTTAGTCCTTAAAAGGACTGTTTGGCCACTTTGGGACTTTCCAGTATATTTTTTACAATACTTGTACATGTACATTAATTATATACGAGTATTGTTGACAATACTAATATACAAGTATTGTGGTCTGGTCGCCAAGTTCAGTTGTGATAATAATGTTTTTGATTGGTTATCACTTATGAACTTACATCAATTACAAACAATATTCCGTTTGTTATTTTAACAATTTCCAGATAGATTTGATCTTTTATAATTAATAAAAAAAACATAAATTAAACAAAGAAGCCATTACCGAAAATGTTGTTTAAACCACAAATGAGGATAAAACAAATTTAATCATCATGATCATTGTAATTTAAATTGTTGTTTTCTGCATGTCCTGCCTATTTGTTTAAAACAAATAATGTTGGCACCAATTTTGTAGCCCATGTTTACTACCAACGTGCAGTTGTCATGAATATAAGGTTTCTTTATAATAAAAGTTCCAACAGAGTTATATATGTCTCTGGTTCCAATAAGAACAGCTATTAATTATGGCATTGTTTATAACAAAGTTTCCATTGGAATTCTGTTATGCGCACCAAATATAATTTGACACATCAGTGAAAATATTAAAAAAATTATGGAAGAAAAGGGAGTCTTCAATAATATACTTGCAAAACCTAATGTTAATTTTGGGTGCCGAAATAACTACCTAGGGTGCCTTATTAACCAGGTCCTGATTTGACTAGGTGCTGAAGTGACTATAACGGGTGCCGATTTGACCAAGTGCTGATTTAACCAGGTACCGAAGTGACTAGAATTCCACTAAAGCAGGGTAACAAGCTGCTTAGCAAATATTTTTTTGCACACCATCGTACTCAAGATTGCAAAAAACAATTATTTCCTCCATAATCGATAATAGTAGCCCTTTTCAGATAGTTAAAAATTTTATAACACTCATTGTACAAGGCAAATTTTTCGTCAAAGTTATCTCAGCTTATAAGTTCTGTGCAAGGGAATGATTTAATATTTTGTTTGCAGCTTGATGAGGTTGAGTTGTAGCAAATTAGCAATTTTTACATCTACCCTGTAGCCACTTCCTATTTGGGGATAGATTCAAATTTTACAGCACTCATTAATTGTACAGAGAAATTTTTTTCTAAAAGTTCCTCAAGTTTTCTCGGCTGCTATGAAAGGGAATTATATAATATTTGCTCTGCAGCTTGATAATATTGACTTGTAGCAATTAAGCAATTTTTACATCATCTGCCATGTAGTCATTTCCATTTTGCCAATACTTCAAAATTTTACAACCCACATAGTACATTTGTACAAGGAAACTTTTCATCAAAGTTTTCGCTGCTTCTATGAAAGGGAATTAATCGAAGAATTTATTATTTGTTCTGCAGCTTTACAATGTTGAGTTGTAACAAGTAAGCAATTTTCACATGGTATCAGATTGTTCCAGCCTCAAGTTGATTTGGCCAAACTGGCAAAGTCCTTTCGGCCCAAAGTTAATGCGGTCCCATAATATAATAATGAATAATTACAAAAATGTATATATAATTACTATTAAAGTTTGAGAGTTTTGTGAAGTATTTGATTCATGGTAAGTGGCAATTTGCACATGGAAAAGTTGTTTAAATTTCGCTAAGCTGGGGAATACTTATTAGAAAGCAGGATTGACAATCAATGACAACAGCAGACACATACATGTATCCAGCCATTTTAAAAAGGGGTTACAAATGTACAACCCCAGAACACAATGAAATATTTACATAATTAAAAAAAAATTAAAAAAGGGGGGTTGGGTTTCTAACCCCCAGAACACCTCCTGGATCCAGAGGCAGATTATGGGGGCTAGGTTGCCCCCTTGTGGGAAAATTTGGTTGATTATATATGGAATCACTGAAGCATGACTGGAGTGGGCCCCCTATTAGGCAGTCAGTGGGTCCCCCTTATGAAAATTTCTGGATCCACCACTGGGATATGCCAATGAATAGGTAATTAAACTTTTTATGAAAAGGATTTGGCAAATCAAACAATATTCTCAATCAGTGTTTATGAATTTTAAAGACGACAGTTTGTGTGCATTAGCTTGGGGATCAACTTGTGTGTATTAACCAATTGTTATCACACCAGTTGAAAAGATTATTCAAATAAAAGGCTGATTTATTTTTAAGAAATAATTCATGAAAGCCATAGATTTGTTTGACATTTGCACATGGCCTGGGCTGTGATATTCAAATTTTATCCTGAGCGTTAGCCTGGTTCCCCCCCACCCCCCCCCCCTTGTGGGAAAAATTTGGTTGGTTATTTAGGGAATCACTGAAGCATGACTGGAGCGGGCCCCCGCTTAGGCAGTGAGTGGGCCCCCACTTATGAAAATTTCTGGATCCGCCACTGGCCAGTTAGCACTTTTTACATCTGCCGTGTAACCACTTCCTGTTTGCAGATAGTTTGAAATTTTACAACACTCATTGTACAAGGACAAATTTTTGTCAAAGTTTTCTGTGTTCCTATTGAAGGGAATGATTTAATATTTGGTCTGCAGCTTTGTAATGTTGAGTTTTAATGAATAAGAAGTTTTTACATCTGCCATGTGCTGGCATGTAGCCACTTCCCGTTTACCAATAGTTTAAAAAATTAAACAAAACTTACCTTAGTGTAGTTTGATGTTAATTTAGTGATCAGTTATGCTCTAGTAAACATATTACCACAATCAATTGCATGCAGCAAAGCAGGTCCAGACCCAGTATTGATTTTGTTTCTGTATTTAATGTTGTTTACAATAAAGGTTCTTGCTGAAAATAATAGTCTTGTGGAGTCAAGTGCACACACATGATATTGACAGCTTCATAATAGCAGTAACAAGAAGTTGCCAAATTATCTAGGGTACTACTCATGTCTCATGATCATGTATGTATAATATTTTAGGTTTTACCATCTACAGATTGTTATCTTACTTGCAATGGACACAATATAACAGGAAAAGCTGCACTTGAAAATGGACAAGTTTACCATGTTGTACCAAGACTTGTTGGGGGCAAGGGAGGTAATGTAATGTATTTATTAAGCTGGTCTCACTATAAGATATCAACAAGAAGGCAGATATAACAACCTTTCTTGACTCTCATTCACACTGTAAACAAAGGAAAATTTCCCTGAAAGTAACCTTTTAATATTAAAGTCATATGAAACGAGTTTCATGTAATTATAATGTTATCGAAATAATGCATATACTAAACTACGTCCTGTTATATTACTTATCTATAATGTATTATGGACAAATAATATTTCATTCAGCGATTGTTGTTAAATTTTGAGTTTGTTGCCGAAGTTTACCTGTCAGATTGCAACGTTGATAAAAAATCAACATAGAGCATGTGGATCCAGCATGTGAAAAATAACTGAATGAGCCATAATATTTTTTATATATTTTCCATGCATTCACATTTGTTAATTTAACTTTTCCTTGACAGTTGTTGATTGATTTGGTGTTTTTAATTTGTTCTATAAGAATCAGTTATTACTATTTACCTTCCAGTACACATTTGTGTACATTCTTTTGTCACGGTTTTCCCTGTGCACTTGCACTGTGTTGTGGAGGAAGTTCTAGTAAGAGGACTCATAGTAACATGTTAGGTCACTGCATACTGGAATTTATCTGTGAATAAGAGTACAGAAAGACAATAATTCATGCATATCAATAGCATTACATTTATGAAGATTTTGATAATTTAAAGGATTTTCTTTTACGAGAAAGTTCACATACACTTGTTTTATAGTAAAACTTAGCCATTCAAGTATATAAAACATATTCAACTTTTTAAAGTTTTATTTGAAATTAACATGTCTGATTTCTTATATTTCATTATATATGTTATAATACACATTTCATATAATCTTTCAGGGTTTGGTTCTATGTTGCGTGCTATTGGAGCACAAATTGAGAAAACAACAAACCATGAAGCTTGCAGAGATATTAGTGGCAGGCGTATGAGAGATGTTAACAATGAGAAAAAGTAAGATAGCATCATGTTTTATATCAGAAAGTAAAAAAATGTGAATGTATTTCACTCGTTAACTTAATCCAGTGCAGTTTTAGAAGCTTGAAGGGAAGTAGATGTATTACCGTAATGTCAATATCCTTCTTAATAATACTACTTATTCTGCTCTTTGGTCGGGTTGTTGTCTCTTTGACACATCCCCCATTTCCATTCTCAATTTAATTTAAAAGTTTCCTTTTCTATGGATTTTGTGTCAAAATTCCACAAGATGATGTTTTGCTTGCATCGTTTCTGATGCTGAATGAAAACTTTAATACATGTATAAGTAAAAAAAAACTATTTGTGCAATGATACTGATAAAAGATATATAAGAATAAGATGAAATAATATTGTATTGAAAGACAAATATAACTGCACTTTAAGTGACTGACTTCATGGTGTTTATGACTATATCTGTTGTATGATTAAATTAATATTTGAAAAATCTTCATTAAACCATGTTCATGAACTAATTAATTGTGACTTTTTGTCCTAGTACAACATTGTACAAGGTAGTACATGTATATAAGTGACTTTCTGCCTTGTGACTATATCTATCCATTTACCAAGTAATTGACCTGAGGCAGGGACTAGTTTTTATAGTAAAGTCTATCAAAATTTCAGTTGACCTGTATTTGCCAGTATTTCCCGGTATTTACCGCTGGCATGGTCAATACTAGTATTGACCGCTTTTTTGCCAACCTTGTATTGCACAGGATATACAATAGACATGTTTGTCATTAATTTCTATCCTGAAGTCAAATACAAAGAAATAGAAGGTTTTGAAAGATACGAGATGGACCAGAATTTAAGTCTTTGATCAATACTGGAGTCAGCAAAAAAAATTGAATGATGGTTGGGTAATTGGAAAAACAACATCTTTTAATTTACAGGTAGTCTTAATAAGATAACCCAAACATAAAAACAAATGTTTAATAGAGCTTTGTTTTGAAAATAAAGTGTCTTCTAGACATTAAAACAGTCTGACTTATCATTTATCCATAGTTCCTATGAACACATTTAAAATTTTTGCACAGATTAAAAGAATGGATTGGGCAAAAGGCAGAAAAGGACAGACAACGTGAGATAGAAAAACAGGAAAGAAGAGAGAGAAGGAGGGCAATGCCAAATCACAAATTTGAAGATGAAATTTATCATGAACAGAGGAAAAAAGTAGCAGAAAATCAAGAAGATGCAATTTTGCAGGGTAAATTAATACATGTATATACAATATCAGATTATTTTTTTACAAAAAAAAAAAAATATGTAGCTACCTTGATATGTCACATCTCCTTTTTATCAATGATAAAAATATACACATTTGAATATGATCAGTGTGTAATTTTTTTCAGAAACTGTAAGACCAAGTTTGAATTTTACGATTATTAAAGAGCTGCTTACCATTACTCTAAGTCTTTGTCTGTCCTTCAGTTCTAAACACAATGATGCTTAGAGACCTTTTAACCACAAGCATTAATATTGAATATTTGCCATCATATTCTCTTGACCATACTGTACCATCATTTTGGTTTGAAAAGTTGTGCAGGAGTTATTATTTAATATTATATAATTAACTAAAATTTTATCTGGCAATAAAATACAAATTTGTAAGAAAAATCTATGATTGATTTTAGAGAAATCAGAAGTTAACAATATCTTCACTTTATTTTTCATGTTGCATTGTATCAAATAACATCTTATAAAAGTCACATAATAAAACTTGTACATCTTATTTCATAAAAATAAAAAGAAAAATATTTTAAATTTCTGGTTTTTAGTTAAACCATAAAGGTAAGGTTGTATGCAAAAGTTATTAAGATTTATGAGATTTTGACATTTTACTTTCCCTTGGCGCAGTGTTATAGCTAGAATTTAAACGCAGAGGTGTACAGTCTTGAGATGTAGGGCTCATGTCTGAACATGCATTACTTTATCATATTTATAAATAAAAAAAATTAAATAATTGAATACATAAATGTTTTTTTGATGGATTTATAGTATTTTTTGAGTTGTAAAGCTTTTTCTAGTAGTTAAATTGATTTTTTTACATGAAAAATATTGATTTCCCTTCAGAAAAACAAAAATGCAAAGGGCACTATATTTACTATAATAGCAGTTCAGAGAGGTGCAGATAATGGACAAGTGGGAGCTGCATGTATTTTGACTAGCTAGGACACTGTTTGTCCTTCATTATTGATATATAGATTTTTTTTCCCACTGAATCTGCAAGTTTGTAATTAATATTAGAGTAGTATATACATGTATATTCTCTATAGAACTTCATCTTAATTAATGTCTTTATAATTTAGGTCTTCAAAAAGTTAACAAGGCAATACCATCTTGTACAGTAACTTCAGAAACAGCTACAACTAGTGGTTTAAAGAGAAAAACAACAGGAACTGATTCAGCACCTACTGCAAAGTCAGCAAAACAAACAGAATGGTAGTATTTACAAATGTTATATAACAGACATTGTTACAATCTACTGAAGCATACTTTCTAAAACACTTAATCTTCTTTGTCAGGAAATAGACATTTTGGTCCAACAATTTGATTTTTTGCAATAAAACTTACAATGGAAATAGTTCCTTTGTTTTCTGTGTTTTGTTGAGTTTTATTTTAACAATTTTTACTGTTCTTTGTAGGTCCTAATTGGTTTTAGTATCCCCTACCACGAACATTAAAAAATCCAAGACAAATGTATGTTAATAATGTGGCAGTGGCTGTGGCCTTAACTGATTGTATATATATAGCTTTATATTTTAAGATGTAGAAGTACACAAACAATTTGTTGTATTTTGACGAATTGTGGTATAAAGCTTCCATCTACCATGTAGCAAACAGTTTGAATTGTTTTTATGGTAAAATGACTCACTAAAGTCAGTGTTAAGTTTATTTTTTCATTTAGGTCAGTTTTTAATTCATAGTCAGTGGCACTTTATTTGGAAAAATTGATTAATGTACATTTTAAGAGTAATGATCTTGTTTCGAAGGTGTACATGTTTGTCTGGCAGGAGTGTCACCTGATCTTGGCCACTAGTTCAGTTAATATAAACTTAGTTCAACTATATTTAATCTTAAAAATGGTTGTTAGGTGGACATGTTAATTTGCAAGAGTCACCTGACCTTGACTTTTTTCATGGTTCAGTGATCAACATAATAACATTAAGTTTTCACCAAATGGTCAAAATGTCTCTTACTATAAGTAATTGTTCAGCAAAGTCATGAAAGGTGTGTTTGTCTGTCTTAAAGAGTAACCTGACCTTGACCTCATTTTACTTGCTTCATCAAGTTTATATATAAGTTAAGATTTTTTCAGTCACTTTTGAGTAGAATGTCAAATATTTTTGGTACAGGTAATTTGAAATAGTGTAATGTATAGATGTCTGTCTGGCAGTGGTGACTTGACCTGGACCTCTTTTTCATGGTTCATTGATCATTGTTAAGTTTGTCTTATACATGTAATAAGACTGTCAACATATTATTCACTTCTGATTAATGAAGCAGACAAGACATTGCAGCATGTGCACTCTCAAGACGTGTTTTTATGCCCCTGCCATAGCGGAGGGGGCATTAAGTTTTACCCTTGTACGTCCGTACGTCCAAAAATTGGTTTCTGTTCTCTAACTTTAGCTTGCCTCAACCAAATGTTATGAAACTTATACACAATGCTTATTACCACAAAACACAGGTCAAGTTTGAATTTTGGTGGCGTCTCTTTTACCATTCTAGAGTTATGCCCCTTTACAAATTTATGGAAAAATTGCTGAAATATTCGTTCCTGTTCTGTAACTTTAGTTTGCCTCAACCAAATGTTATGAAACTTATGCACAATGCTAATTACCACAAAACACAGATCAAGAACGAATTTTGGTGGTGTCATTTTTACCGTTCTAGAGTTATGCCCCTTTACAAATGGAAAAATTTCTGAATTTTTCGTTTCCGTTCTCTAACTTAAGTTTGCCTCAACCAAATGTTATGAAGTGTATACACAATGCTTATTACCACAAAACTCAGATCAAGTACAAATTTGGGTAGAGTCACTTTAATAGTTCTTGAGTTATGTCCCTTTATAACGTTATATGCAAGCGGGGGTATCATCTGTGTCCCATGGACATATTCCCCATTTATTTTTTATATTTTATGAATATGCCTTCCTAATCCAAGTTTAAGTCTCATGTGTACCAAATGAAGATTATTATAGGAACACATGTTGTATGCAATGAATAAGATTAAAACTGAATGGTTATGGAAACAAGGCTAAAAACACATTTTAATACTAGTCAAATATAAAAAGTAATAATGAAAAGACGTCTCATGAAAAAACTTAACAAGGCCAAACGGTAGATGTCCAATTTATGTCTTTGTAAAAGCACAATTAGATGTGATCTGGTTATATAACCTTTACCTACTATCATATTAAAGGTTAGTAGCAAACAATAAATGATAATTAAAAGCAGTTCCAGAATAGACTCTTATTCATCATCAAGATCTATGAAATTATTACATTAGATTTATTAAATACATTGTAAGATCATAAAATGTTTATAGTTACTAAGAATCCATTTTGTAGTTCAAACATCATAATAATCATTGATCACAAATCAAGATTGATATTTAATCTGATTTGATATCAAACCATAATGTAAATGAACAGTGTCAGCATATGGGAATTTGTGAAAATGGCATGTGAAATATGATTTATTTCCACAAGTGATTATAGTACAAATATTTTGTCTACAGGTTAGGAATTGACATTGATAACCTTAGTGACCTTGACTCTGATGAAGATTCAGAAACCTCATTACCAGGACAAGAAGATAGTTCTCTATTGCCCAGTAATGAACATAGTTGTGATCCTTACCAACAAACTGATGACATCAGTAAATCACAGGATACACAAGACAATTCACACATCAGTGAACACAAGAAAATGTGTCAGGGAGATAGTAATCAAGAAAAAAAAGAAGCAAAGATCCTTAATAAAGGTATACAAAAAACTGAAAACGACAAAAATCCAGAAAAAGAAGATGTTAGAAAGGTATCCATTACACAAAGTGAAACATCAATAGGATTGCTTGACTGCCTGAAGAAGATTCCACCTCAAATTAATAAGGTAGAGGTTGAAGAGACATGTATAAAGGTTAGTAAAGAATTGGTTACTAATTTATTCACATTTAGAAAAAAAACAGCAGACACTTGCCTGGTTAGTGTCTAGCACTTTCCTCCAATACCTTTTTAAACCAGATAGGTGTCTAGCCTTCTGTTCATAGTGGAGCAGTAAATATAAACAAGAATACACATGGGAAAAGATGGAATAAAGTCTGAATCACATCATAAAGAGATTGATTTAGTCAAATAATATAAAAAAATAAAAATCCTAAAAAATGTGTCAGAATGCCATCCCTGTAAATTATTAAAAGAATATATGTAGTGTTGTGAATTAAGATGTTCGTTTGTGACTCATGATTTGGGTTATAAAGAACTATATCCCCAATCTTGGAACATTTGTTAAGAAAGTGGAATACCCAAGGATCCTTCCAAGTCACTTAAATGTGTCCTTCATCTTGGACATACCAAGTTAGAAGGTATGATAAGGGCGCTTATTTGGTCCAGTGAATTTGAAAATGATTTTTTTTTTAAATCTAATAACATGTTCAGATTTTCATAAAAATGTATGTCAGCAGTGACATATTGGAACTTAGTTTACTTATTGTCTTTATGCCTACAAAACTCTTTCATTAGAGAAAATAATTAATAAAATGTCTCTTTTTAAGATATTAGAAACCACTCTACTATATCCTGTCAACTCTTCAAATACCAGTGAGAATTTCAAACTGCCCTTTATTTTCCCTTTGAAAAGCAGTGTCCTCAAACCTCTTTCTTTTATTATACATATTATATTTATACTTTCATTCTTTGTGCCAATGTGTATACAATAGTTTTAAAGGTCTTATCTTCTATTCCTGTTGAAGCATCATTTCTTTCCATAGCATTTAAATATCCTGTGATAATAGACTAATCATTGTCAAAACATTTTCACAAAAAAAAAAGGATTGCCTGAGGTTCATGATATGTTGTCTTATATAAAAATATGAAGCTGTGGTATGATTGTTAATGAGACAACTCTCCACAGAGACCAAATGACATAACCTAAAGCAAAGGAACAACACTCTATTGCTGTTTATTCATAACAAATTCACAATGAGGCTTTCATCACTAAGCAAACTTAAGCCACCCCCTAGCACAGGGTTGAAAGGTTTTGTTGCTATATGCTGTGAAAGGCCTTACAGAGGATCAAATTCCTCCATCTTTACTGTCAAAACCAAGCAAAAGAAATGAAAATTGGCAGAATTGTCAGTTGAAGGAAAAAAGAAAAATTTTATATGAAATATGTAAAATATATTTTAATTGAACAAGTTTTTTATACTTAATTTGCTATTGTAATTTTCGTATGAGATTTAAAATTAAAGATTATCAATTTTCTGTGTTCATATACTAAACAAAGAAATTAGTTTTTCATTGATCAACGAAGATAAAACCTACCTGTTCTGCTTACATCTAAGCATACATTACCATTAACTAGCTTGTGTGATTTACGATTGATTTTCATTTTAGTTGGAATATTAACCACAAATCATTTAAACTAATATCAATTTTTGTGTCAACTTGAAGTGAAAAAAACAAGATGCCCACATGCTGTTTCTGGTGGTGTCTGTGGCAGCATCAATAATGTATAAGTCTGTGCTAAGGTCAGTCTACAATCTAAGGGGTACCACTAGTGGTAGGTCAATGATAATTGGTATGTGGTTGTAGAAGCATTAACACACCTCATTTCCATGGAGATTATTTCACCCCTTTTCCTCAGTCATTGTCTATTGACTTTTAACTTGTTCATAGTTTAAATACAGTTGAACCTCGTTATGTTGAAGTCGAAGGACCAGACAAAAGTATTCAACTTATCCGAGGTAGAGTGTGTCGTCATAAATTTGGAATGCATGATATACGGTATGAGATTTGTATAAACTAGATATTTTGACAGTGTGCCTGTTTTGATACAACGCTTTATGATTGTGTATTCAATCTCCATATTTATTGGTTCCTCATAATAATTAAACACACAAGGACAGATACAAAACATTCAAAAATAAAATCAATACACAAATATTTGAAAAGGTCCTATAAATGATGAAATTTCTTGCGGAACAAAACAAGTTCAGAAAGATCTCTATTGGTCGAGGGTCATCTGCTTTGCATTCAATTATTATAAATTTATCATCATTGTCTTAATGCTTTCATTTATTGTAATTAATGAATTTGTATTCTAACGATTCATTTAATCACGGCTTTGGTCATTTAAATTGGTTTCGTTTTCAATATCAGGTGAAATATGTTCAAAATATTAAAGATCCACTTGGACGATCAATGAAAGTTTTAAATACTGGTCACCATAAATATGTCATTGTAACTGTCATACAAACAAGTATGTTTACACAGCTTTAATCTCTTTGAAAATGATTAGGTTGCATAAGAAATACATGCAATTTGAATTTTATCATTAAGTCTTTCGATATTTCTTAAGTTCGAACTTGAAATCAGTGTCAATTTAAATTAATTTTACATCAACGAAACTATAAAATTTACTGGACTTAACCAAGTATTCGAATCAACCGAGTTCCACACATCAGAGGAAATATGCATTGATTAAACGGAATTTTACCAGGACTGAGACATTACTTGACTAATCAGAGTTTTCAACACAAAGAGGTTCGACTGTATTAAAGTTTATGATTAGGTCATTTTCAGAGGAATAACTAGTGGTATGTCAATAATATTTGGTA
Source organism: Mytilus coruscus (assembly GCA_017311375.1). Lineage (NCBI taxonomy): Eukaryota > Metazoa > Mollusca > Bivalvia > Mytilida > Mytilidae > Mytilus > Mytilus coruscus. The sequence continues at coordinate 72,630,541 of CM029599.1, forward strand.
TGTTGTTGTGTTAGCTTTGGCATGTCTCATTTCCATGGAGATTATGTGACCTGCCATCCTCATCATTGTTCATTGACTGAAAGTTTTGCACAACTTCCTTGTTGAAGTTTGTGTTTAGGTCAGTTTTAAGAGAACCACTTATGATAAGTAAATGGTGTTCAGTATGTAGTTGAATTAGCATTGGTATTTCACAAATTCCACAGAGGTATTATCAGCCCTACACCTTCAGTCATTCTTCATTGACTTTGAATGTTTAACATGGTTCACATGTTAAAGTTTTGCAATTTTACTCTAAGCATTTGCATTATACTATCAAAATAACATAAAGGTGCGACATATCTATGTGTCAACAGTTTTTGTGAGAATTTCATTTCAATTGCAAAAGACAAAAATAACAAAACAATTATAATATCCCATGCATTCCCACTTGTTTTCCCATCTTCTATTCCTGTTGAAGCATCATTTCTTTCCATAGCATTTAAATATCCTGTGATAATAGACTAATCATTGTCAAAACATTTTCACTTAAAAAAAAGGATTGCCCGAGGTTCACGACATGTTGTCTTATATAAAAATATGAGGCTGTGGTATGATTGTTAATGAGACAACTCTCCACAGAGACCAAATGACATAACCTAAAGCAAAGGAACAACACTCTATTGCTGTTTATTCATAACAAATTCACAATGAGGCCTTCATCACAAAGCAAACTTAAGCCACCCCCTAGCATAGGGTTGAAAGGTTTTTTGTTGCTATATGTAGATTACACTACATTCGTTGACTTTGAAGTTATGTACAGTACACACAGAGAGTTTGTAATCCCAAACTCCATACACCACAATTATTCCTGGTGTGACACCAGGAAACTCCGACATCCCTCCCTAAATTCTCGGAGAAATTTGGGAGTATTCCCTCCGACTTCCGCGTAAATTCGCTACCTTTTGTTTATTGTATTAGCGACATCTCTCCCAGTCCGGTGTGACGCGGTGTCACACCAGGTAATTAATTGCCCTAATCCTTCTGATCTATGCCGCACACGACAGTCAAGGTATGTGAGATTTCTAATGTAATTAAACAGTTGTATTTCCTGTCTATTGATAATCAGGTTATATATCTGATTGCTTGAAACAAATAAAAGATTAAAAAGCAAAACGTTATTGTTAATTCTTTCAATTACACTGTACATTTAAAATTAGTTTTATTAAAACAACTATATTTGATTTTGACCTCGGTTTTTTGTCAGTAAATAAATGTTTAATTTACAAAGAGATATAATTGTGTAAAATAAACGGAGACTAACGCTGAATAAATGTGGGCAGTTTGAAGAAAATTACACGTCTCAAAGTTTTGTATACAAGTGAAAAGAAAATATTATTCACTATTTTCGTTATGCTAATAAGTCTACGCCATTTTCATTTTACGATTACATAATTGCTTGAAAAAAATAAAAGATTTTTAAAGCAAAATGTTCTTGTTAATTCTTTCAATTGCATTAAAGTTTTATAAAATAAAACTACCTGATTTTGACCTCGTTTTTTTATCGGTAAATTATATTACTTACGAAAAGAGACATACTTGCGTAAAATAAACGGAAACTAACGCTGAATATAAAATGTGAGCAGTTTAAAGAAAATTACGTGTCTCAAAACTTGTATATGCAAGTAAAAAGAAAATACTATTCACCATTCGTTATGCTTAATAAGTCACGGCATTTTCTCTTTACGATTTGTTAGCATTACTGTAGGATAAATAATACATTTCGGCTACAACAGGAATACTTCTATAGCTGCATCAACTCGTCGTTGCATAATATTCATTTACGCACAATGAATGTAAACTTTGTGTTGTATTTAGGACAGTGATCTTTAAATATTTTAAAGGAATTAATTGCCGTGGGAAGACGATACACATCTCAGTGATCAACAGTGCGTGGTTGAACTTTGAACTTGACTTCGCTCACAATATTGAATGCTAAAATAGTGACATCAATTTTGTCCACGAGATTGTTATTTGGCGGGAAATATTATCACGTAACAGTAAACTCAGGTGACCTTTCTGGATTCTGGATGACCGTGGAAAATTCATTCATGGTTTAAATTTGCTTTGTAATGATTGACATTTGTGTGCGTTAAGATTGAGGCTCTTGAAGGTCCTTTTACAATTGATTAACCGGAATCTAAAATATAATCCTTTTCTGAATAAGCGAACACCAGCCTTTTATTTTCGTTTCTCAGTCAGCACAAAGCGTAAACCTGGACATTATTTATCGTCCATGGTCAACAATATACATTAATGGTAGATGAAAACACGATGCATGTCGTTCAGTTCCTGTTAAGTTGGTAGAGATCCTCTGTGAAAATGTGCAGATCGTTAAAATCCGATCCACATTTTTTTTTTCACGTATTTCTTTCACGATATAGTTTCATTTTAATATTCTATAGTAATTGTTGAAATACTTCTTTTTTTTTTTTTATTTCGACAAGGACTTTTAACATCCAATTTTATTTTAAATAATAAAGGATCAATAACAGATCATAACAGAGATAAACAACACATGATTTTTTCTTCTTCATATAATTAATTAGGTTGTGATTATTGTGTTGTGTCTGGCGGGAATGTCTCTTAGTGTTGTGTTTTATGAATATAGGACACATTGCATACAAAACGTTTTCCTTCGTTCAACAGAGTTGTCACTTTACAGTTTCTTTTCTGAATTCAAATAATTCAAGTCGGTAATGTACGGAGGTAGTGAAACAATATTTTACATTGCAAAATAAATTGAAAGTAACAGAGTTCACTTGTTGATCCGATAAATTAACTCTTGGGTTAAGATTGGGCAAATTACCGTTAAAACAACATTTTGTTTTAAGCCAGTTGATTTTATATATTGAACAATTAATGAACCGGATATTGCTCACTGAGTAGGTCATAAAAGATACTAATTGTGGTAAAATCGTCCTGTACATGTATAGGACTGTTAAATGTTAATCCATGATCATATAATCATTATGTCCTGCATTTATTTCCTTTGATTTCTCAACTTTTGTGGCTGATATAAACTAATTCTTTGTATGCAATTTAAATAGATCTGGGATCAACTCATTGTTCTCTAATCATACAAACTTTTATTATTTGTCCAATGGTTTCAAGGATACGTTTAGGGTTTTTGTTGATTAGTCTTTAAGTCCATGTTTAAAATTTGAAGAGCAATTTTTTGGAAACAGATCATACCTTAGCAAAAAAGACATATCATTCAACAAATAATATTGAATGAAGAGTTAAAAAACTTAATGAAGGTTTTCAGAGACCTGCTGAGAATATAATTAATATTTGCTAGCTACAAAAATCTAATTCTGACACTTTAGTTGATTAGAAAAAAATGATGTAAAGCTTAATATCATATCTACTTTTGGTTCTACATTAAATTAACAAAAATAGAATTATATAAATGTATTAGAGTTTATGATATGAAGGAATAGTTTTATGACTTGATATCATCTTATTCATTTTTAGTCATGTATTTTATTACCATTTGGGAAAAGTTGGGATATAGGATAGATGCACGAACTACAGCAATTTTATGAAATACTAAGTAACATAAAAAACTAAAATATATTTAATACAATAAAATGATAATAACTTAAAAATACATTGATATTTTTTTTGCAGAATGAAAAGGTACAGGGACCACTTAATCTTGATGATTTCAATTCAACAGAAGAACTTCAGGCTCTTGGTTTAGATCATCTTAAGCTTGCATTAATTGACAGAAAAATGAAATGTGGTGGGAATCTGGAGCAGAGAGCTGAAAGACTTTTTTCTGTGAAAGGCCTTACAGAGGATCAAATTCCTCCATCTTTACTGTCAAAACCAAGCAAAAAGAAATGAAAATTGGCAGAATTGTCAGTTGAAGGAAAAAAAGAAAAATTTTATATGAAATATGTAAAATATATTTTAATTGAACAAGTTTTTTTATACTTAATTTGCTATTGTAATTTTCGTATGAGATTTAAAATTAAAGATTATCAATTTTCTGTGTTCATATACTAAACAAAGAAATTAGTTTTTTCATTGATCAACGAAGATAAAAACCTACCTGTTCTGCTTACATCTAAGCATACATTACCATTAACTAGCTTGTGTGATTTACGATTGATTTTCATTTTAGTTGGAATATTAACCACACATCATTTAAACTAATATCAATTTTTGTGTCAACTTGAAGTAAAAAAAACAAGATGCCCACATGCTGTTTCTGGTGGTGTCTGTGGCAGCATCAATAATGTATAAGTCTGTGCTAAGGTCAGTCTACAATCTAAGGGGTACCACTAGTGGTAGGTCAATGATAATTGGTATGTGGTTGTAGAAGCATTAACACACCTCATTTCCATGGAGATTATTTCACCCCTTTTTCCTCAGTCATTGTCTATTGACTTTTTAACTTGTTCATAGTTTAAATACAGTTGAACCTCGTTATGTTGAAGTCGAAGGACCAGACAAAAGTATTCAACTTATCCGAGGTAGAGTGTGTCGTCATAAATTTGGAATGCATGATATACGGTATGAGATTTGTATAAACTAGATATTTTGACAGTGTGCCTGTTTTTGATACAACGCTTTATGATTGTGTATTCAATCTCCATATTTATTGGTTCCTCATAATAATTAAACACACAAGGACAGATACAAAACATTCAAAAATAAAATCAATACACAAATATTTAAAAAGGTCCCTATAAATGATGAAATTTCTTGCGGAACAAAACAAGTTCAGAAAGATCTCTATTGGTCGAGGGTCATCTGCTTTGCATTCAATTATTATAAATTTATCATCATTGTCTTAATGCTTTCATTTATTGTAATTAATGAATTTGTATTCTAACGATTCATTTAATCACGGCTTTGGTCATTTAAATTGGTTTCGTTTTCAATATCAGGTGAAATATGTTCAAAATATTAAAGATCCACTTGGACGATCAATGAAAGTTTTAAATACTGGTCACCATAAATATGTCATTGTAACTGTCATACAAACAAGTATGTTTACACAGCTTTAATCTCTTTTGAAAATGATTAGGTTGCATAAGAAATACATGCAATTTGAATTTTTATCATTAAGTCTTTCGATATTTCTTAAGTTCGAACTTCGAGAAATCAGTGTCAATTTAAATTAATTTTACATCAACGAAACTATAAAATTTACTGGACTTAACCAAGTATTCGAATCAACCGAGTTCCACTCATCAGAGGGAAATATGCATTGATTAAACGGGAATTTTACCAGGACTGAGACATTACTTCGACTAATCAGAGTTTTCAACACAAAGAGGTTCGACTGTATTAAAGTTTATGATTAGGTCATTTTCAGAGGAATAACTAGTGGTATGTCAATAATATTTGGTATGTTGTTGTGTTAGCTTTGGCATGTCTCATTTCCATGGAGATTATGTGACCTGCCATCCTCATCATTGTTCATTGACTGAAAGTTTTGCACAACTTCCTTGTTGAAGTTTGTGTTTAGGTCAGTTTTAAGAGAACCACTTATGATAAGTAAATGGTGTTCAGTATGTAGTTGAATTAGCATTGGTATTTCACAAATTCCACAGAGGTATTATCAGCCCTACACCTTCAGTCATTCTTCATTGACTTTGAATGTTTAACATGGTTCACATGTTAAAGTTTTGCAATTTTACTCTAAGCATTTGCATTATACTATCAAAATAACATAAAGGTGCGACATATCTATGTGTCAACAGTTTTTGTGAGAATTTCATTTCAATTGCAAAAGACAAAAATAACAAAACAATTATAATATCCCATGCATTCCCCACTTGTTTTCCCAATCAACAATGTTTGCTAGGTCTTCTTGCAGTAGTTTGTGGTCTTTTTCTGTTTTGCCTTACTGAAGATTTGACAGTATCTGGGAGGTCATTTATGAGACATAAGATTAGTAACTTTCCAAGTACTGTTCCTTGTGGGACTCCTGAGTCCACTTATACTTCTTCTATTACAACCTTCATCTTCCTTTGTGTTAGAAACATATTTAGCCAGTTGTTTAATTGTCTTTGAATTCCATATTGTTGCTTTTTCAAGAATAGTTTATTATGCCGTACATTTGTCAAAAGCTTTGGAAAAATCAAGGATTGCAATGTCAGTTTGTAGACCAGTGTCGAATATGTTCATAAAGTCATGTAAAGTGACTTTCAATTGTGTTTCGCACGAATAGCCAGATCTGAATCCATGGTCGAGTGATGTTAATACTCTGTGTTTTAGGATGTGCTTGCATATGATATGTTCTAGTAGTTTGCAAGGTACCAATGTTAATGAGACTGGTCTGTAATTTTCAGCATATTTTATGATGGTATGATACTAAACCCCTAACGGGAGGGATTGTGCTTGATTTTCATATGATGAAGACATAACTTTTCAATCAGTTTAATTGAGGTCTGGAGCTGGCATGTCAGTAACTGCTAGTAGTCTTATTAATTTATGTATCATTGTCATTTTGCTTAGTTTCTTTTGTTACCTCTTCTGACATCGGACTCAGACTTCTCATATATTTTATGATGGTATGATACTAAACCCCTAACGGGAGAAATTGTGCTTGATTTTCATATGATGACGTAATCTTTCTGTATCTTAATCGCTCATTTTATTTTAATCGGTCAAAGCAGAGATTTTTAACACATATGTCGCTAGTCAAAAGCAACTTGAGTTATCGCCCGACATACAGAAAGGGGTGACGGAAGACCAGATATTGTGATTACAAAAGGGGAGTCGAAAATAAAGTTTAAGTTTAAAATTATTCTGCAATTTCTTTATTTCTCTCTTTTCTCCAATCACTATACTTTAACCCAATTGTTTAGTTTTAAGTAGTTCTTCATATGTTCTAGCTCATCTAACACTATATTTGGGGTCATTTTTATATTATTTGTTGGTTTGACCATCATTCCCTTTCTCTAGCCCCTTTTTCCACATTTATCTCTATTCTGTTCAGGGGCGGACCTGGGATTTCTGACTAGAAGAGGGGGCGCAAAATATTTTTTCCGCCGAGCGGAGCGAGGCTTGGATTTTTTATTTTTTTTTGGGGGGGGGCAATTTAGCCAAAAGGACCAGGATTAACTTGAGTTTTACTGTGCGTATTGCTGTGTGTTTGTTTTTTCTACATTGGCTAGAGGTATAGGGGGAGGGTTGAGATCTCACAAAACATGTTTAACCCCGCCGCATTTTTGCGCCTGTCCCAGGTCAGGAGCCTCTGGCCTTTGTTAGTCTTGTATGATTTTTAATTTTAGTTCATTTATATGTTTTGGAGTTTAGTATGACGTCTATCATCACTGAACTAGTACACATTTTTGTTTAGGGGCCAGCTGAAGCACGCATCCGGGTTCAGGATTTTCTCGCTGTGTTGAAGACCCATTGGTGGCCTTCGGCTGTTTTTCTGCTCTTTGGTCGGGTTGTCTCTTTGACACATTCCCCATTTCCATTCTCAATTTCATTGTTTCCCATTTCGATTACACACGAAATGTTTGCATTGAGCCAATCTTCAGGAAGCATTCCAGTGTTCATTGATGTATTGATGGAAGATAGCAGATAGGCCTGGTACTATTTCTGTGCACATTCTCTCTGAATTCTGTTTGGTATACAGTCTGGTCCAGATGCTTTCGATAGATTTACATCTTTAGGTAGTTTTTCACGTCCTTTTGTAGTTATTCGTAGTTCAGGTATGGATTCTTTGAAGTATTTTGTAGATTTGGAAATTGATGTTGATATGTCAATTGTGAGTACGGATCTAAATTGTTGAATGTATATTTCAGACTTCTCTATGATGTCACTGATCAGCTTCCCTATGTTTTTGGAAAATGACGCTTTCAGCGGCATGTTTCCGATACCATTGACCAGAACTTACGGAAGTCGATTATATTTCTCCGCCTTCCGCATTCGGTTTCATATTTACTATTTTCATTGACCAGAACTTACGGAAGTCGATTATATTTCTCCGCCTTCCGCATTCGGTTTCATATTTACTATTTTATATACTAACTGGAATCTGCTATTATTACGCTACACTCGAACAAAGTGTTGTAGTCGGACGGGAACCAGCTTACATACTTTATTTTATTTACCAAAAGAAATCTTGACCTGTCCATATGTTTTTTTGTTATTAAATGGTATTTGGAGCTATCCCTTTGTTATATTTTTTATATTTATTCGAGCTTTCACTTTTATGCACATGTCTTTCAATCGTAAACAATCGGTATGTATAAATAGATCCGTTTTGTTATGGTGTTGGACTTTTTACACTCCAATGATCAGCAATCGCTACACAAAATAGTTCTCCTAAATAATGTCAGCCTTTCTTGCCATTTCAACTTTACAATTATTAAAAAAGTAATAATCGGAATCATCTTGATATCCATTGGATAGATACTGGTCTTTATCCAGATTTACGAAGTTTTAATAATCGGAAATTTAATGTTATACCCACGCGGTTATGAATCTTTGTTTACAAAGTTACAGCAGCAGAGTCTGTATCTGTATGTCATGTGAATAAATGTAAACAACGGTTTAAGAGATCGCCGCCGATTTATTGACGGGGCATGATAACAGATTTGAAGCTCTCTACGCTTGATGCGTGCACTACAGAGTCGTCTAGTTGATTACATCAGAGACATGTCTTTATCTGATTACACGCGACCACTGTCTTCCAAAGAATGAGTTTGAATATTGCAGGGTGTTTTACTTGGTGGAATGTCAATACACTTACAGTGAGAGTTATTTTTCACTTGCTTTTCCACAATATTTGTTGCGTGGTATTCTTTGAATTTCTCGGCAGTTATGGTTCTCTTCGGACATGCTTTTTTGAGGAATTCGTCTGGTTCAGTAGCGGAATGTAAATATAAACTTCTGGCTTCAACGCCTTGTTCGTCTTGTCTGGAGATATTGTTGTAGTTCCAGTTTGTCAAGCATTTTGGGGAGGTATCCGTCCTCTCTTGACTTGTAATCTCTGGCGATTCTTCTTGACGTTGTATCCTTTCAATTTATTTATTTATTTATTTTTGTTACCGTGCAGGGGTCCCATACTATGGCTCCATATTAAATTATAAGATCCATTCCTAAAGGTCTACATAGGCGGATCCGGGAGGGGGCTTTCGTGGGAAAATTTGGTTTGAATCACTGGAACCTGACTGAGCCCCTTTTAGGTCACTTATGAAAAGTGCTGGATCCGCCACTGGTCTAATCATTGTTCTAATCTGACACAAATTTCAATATCTGGAATGCCACCCAAGTTGAATATATGATGACCCACGATAACAGCATTATCACTATTGAAATTGTGTTTAACACCATGATGGTTCAATGTCATTAACTTAAATGGAGACAGATATTTCACCTCAAAGGTGGTGTGGGAGTGCAAAATCAAAATCCAAATGACTATGATATATGGTTAAAGAATGAATATCAATTATATGAGGGGGATAGGACCTTATCGGGACTCTAGGATCGGGTGTTTTTAATCTCGGGATTTCGGGATTGACCCTTTCGGGATCCGGGAATTCTTTTTTTCGAATTTCGGGATGTTGGGATTTAAATTTTTTTAAATTCGGACCTCAGGATTTCGTGTTTTTAAGCCCAGGATTTCGGGATCAGGCCCCCTCCTACCCTCCCCCTTATATGGGTCAAGGGCAGAGTTGTTATAAAATAACAATATGGCAGAGAAGTGGTTTCAAGTTTCATATAAAGCGACCTGACTGACATGAAATAAAAATCAGTATCCCTATTTGTCTAATCTTCAAGGTGAAATAAAACTAGTAAAACAATATTATACTATTGTCTAAATCTACAGAAATAGAATTTGCTTTAAGTAACAGAAATGACTAGGTCACTAGTAACTTATTTAATGAGTATGTGGGGTATAAGAGCTTGCTTACTACAGGCTCTTCATAATCATTTGGTTTGAAAAGGATACTAGTAGTCTGTATTCTTGATTTAGAAAATGTAATTGCAAGAAAAATCACATTACTTAAAATACTTTAGATCATTCAGGTGGTCTTTATTTATATACAAAAGAACAGCCAGTAGTCTAGATAATTCAAATAATCTTCCTGGTAGTCATTGGATATTGTAGATCATTCCGGTAGTCTTGACCTATTCATTTGTACAAAAAAAAAAAAAAAAAAACAGCCAGTAGTCATTGGATACTGTAGATCATTCAGGTAGTCTTGACCTATTCATTTGTACTAAAAATTGCCAGTTGTCCTTTGATAATTGTTGCAATGTTAAACTAATTGATGTGAAAATCAAGACTTGCATAAAAATATCCAGTGCGTCATTTTTCTCAGAGCTTTCAGCTCTTTGATTTTGCAATATTATGATTTGATGTACTTCCAGAATGGCGTTGTGGTGTTTGTTTCAAGTCCTTTGATAATTGTATCATTGATGTATGTATCCTGCTTTCCAAACTTGCATGTTTACTTCTTTTTGGAACTGTCTATAATTTGTCCACTTTTTTGGTTCGTTTAGCTTGTCGATATATAGGCTTTGTTTCTTTTTGAACAGCTTCCTTATTTTGTGGCTTATTCAGGGTAGATTGTTCATTTAGATGGTATGTGTTTGTCCATACCTTTTAAGAAATTTCAATTCATAACCCAAAACCTCACATTACAATTTTAATGTGTAATACAGGCATATATCCAGTTTTAACGAAACAATAGAAACGAATCTCTCTGTTATAGAAGTTGAAAACTTACATAACAAGTAGTAATTTTAATTCAGGTGTGCGAGACTCTACCCATTTGTCCTTAAAACCTTTAATAATCAACACACACAAATGGCAAATGATCTTCAAGTTTTGATTATTTCTTGATTGCTCATCCTGAATATGCTTGAGTGGCCTCGGTGGCCGAGTGATTAAGAAGTTCTACTACTGTATCACTAGCCTGTTAACACTGAGGTAGCGAGTTCGAGTCCCGCATGTGGCAGGTGCGTTCAACTCGCATCTTAATTGACTAAGATTTTCCCTCCGAAGGTCGGTGGTTCTCTCTGGGCACTCCAACTTCCTCTACCAATAAAACCCGGCTGCCACGAAATAGCCAATAGTGCTCAAAGTGGAGCGAAAACACCAAAAAACAGTCAATCAATCTGAATATGTTTGAAATATTGCCACTAAATGTGAAGCAGGCAACAATCAATCCCATCAGCGACATATTTGCACCAAATTCTGGCAGATGGAAGAAATATGCATGCTGTTTTGGCGGCTTCCACAATGGTTAAAACTTTGAGAGGTTACATAGGTAAAACAAATCTTAGTGTTTACATTTTGTAATATTTTAAGGCTTGATTTTGCTGTAGTGACATATTTAAAATTTACATTAGAACAACAAACGGTTTTAAAACCATAGACGATTTCATGCTGAAAAATTGAATATTTTCCAATTAAAAAGGGGGGAACATACGGCCTCTACGACTCCCCCTGAATCCGCCACTGTTTCCTATTCTCCATATGGCTTACTACTTCATTAGAAACTCATCATCTGACAGTCGGATGACTTTTACTTACTTATTATCTTTTATCTTTGTACGTTGGCCTTCAATTTAGAACACCATTGAGTTTTCATACCATAGATAGTTGTGTTGCGTACATGCTTATAAATGGTGCTGTCTTCTTTGCTTCTCTTATATCTTAAACATAATTCCAGACATTATGTGGCTTTCTGATATCTGTCTGGTAAACATCCAAGATAGTGAGTGTTGATTTTTCTCAGCAGTCTGCTTTTATAAAATTTGTACTATAAGAACCAACAGTCCAGTATAAAAAAAAAAATATTTATTATTTCACAAAATGAAGATGACCATTGCATGCTTAGATAATCTTTTGTTATATAGAAAATCTTGTTTGCGAACTTTGCTTAATATTGTCTGCACACCATATATGTACAAAGTTATTTTTCATTTACCTGTATATATTATGAAAACCGGTTTTTTCAAAAGTGATTATTTTCTAAGGGTTAAATATTTCGCGGTGGTGTATTGCCATGGCTTTATTTGGACTTGTTTGTTTGCTTTTTGGCCTTGAATGTTTGTCCCTAATATTTTATTAACTGTGTATTTACTTTCAGGTATCACAGATCGAATTTATTCGTTCATAGTGTGTTAATTTACGTTTTTGATTGAGTTAAGCCTTCCAATTGATGTTTTATCGTGTGTTTTTCTATGTTGTGATGTTATACTATTGTTTCAGAAAAGGGAGAAGGTTTGGTACCATTAAAACGTTTAATCCCGCTGCAAATGTTTGCACCTGTCCTAAGTCAGGAATCTGATGTACATTAGTTGTCGTTTGTTTATGTAATTTATACGTGTTTCTCGTTTCTCGTTTTTTATATAGACTAGACCGTTGGTTTTACCGTTTGAATGGTTTTACACTAGTACTTTTGGGGCCCTTTATAGCTTGTTGATCGGTGTGAGCCAAGGCTCCGTGTTATAAATTGTTATTTGGATGGAGAGTTGTCTCATTGGCACTCACACCACATCTTCCTATATCTATGTATTATTTAACTTACTTAGTATTTCTATTCAGTGTAGTAGATTCATTAAAACGTAACTTGTGGAGTTTGAAGTAGTTTGAGATACAGCAAAGAATAGCTTGATTGTTGGTTATTCCTTAATGTTCAGCAGGTATCATGACTTTGGTTAACAAGTGTGAAATCCAAACCCAAACAGCACTAATGCCATCACATCTATCATGTACATTCAACAAGACGTTTGTTGATTGAAGTTAATCATTCCAATTACTCACGATCCTGACCAGAGAAATATAAAATCCATCAAAGTGAACAAGATTCCGGTTTTTTTAAAAACATTTAGTTTTGGTCTACAGTAGTCATCAATGCAGGAATGAACAAGACTAATTGTGTATGTGAAACATCTTCCAGTGATACACAAATATCTGGTTATTCAAATAAAATGTTTTTTTAGTAGTAAAAATTGGTGAATGCCCAAAATAAATAAAAACCACATTTTAAAGTCTGAACAACATTAAAAGATTAAGCTAATCTTTAAATTGTATCAAAATGCCATCCATGTAAAATTAAAACTGCTCATAATTACGGTTTATATAGAACTATTCCCACAATCTTATTTTTTTTTGTAAGAAAGTTGAATAATCTAGGATCCTTGTATCTCACTTAAATGTGTCCTTGACTCAAAATTTTCATCTTGGATGCACCAAAAGGAGAAGGTGTGATAACGGACTTTTTTGGCCCAGTGAATTTAAAAATGATAAGTTTTATATATTAATTTGAATCAAGTGAATTAAGAGGTTCTTTCAAAGTATTTGAAAATTCGAAGACGAGTAATCTCAAGTATATTTTGAGTTCTTTGCAACCGGAATACAGATATAAAAAAAACTTGAATTTTAACACAAATATCAGAAGTTTATTGTTGAATTTGATTCTACGTACTGAAATATAATAAAAAGTAACATTTTACCACTAGCCACAGGGGTTTGTTTAGTGGGTCAGACGAAATTTTACTGTCAATAGCGGTCGCTATCCTATATAAAATACCATATAGGATAGCGACCGCCATTGACAGTGAAACATCGTCTGACCCACTAAACAAGCCTCTGTGCTCTAGTCTTTTAAATGATAATATCATTTATGAATTACACACCTTTAGATATTAATCTTTACGTCTTTCTTTTTGACCGAAAAAAAACTTTTTGATAAAGCTTATTATTTATCAACGGTCAAAATTAATCATTGCATCTGTTTTAGGTGTAATATAAAAAGTAAAATAACAAAAATACCGAACTCCAAGGGAAATTTAAAACGGAAAGTCGTTTATGAAATGGCAAAATAAAAAGCTCAAACACATCTAACGAATGGAAATTAGCTGTCATATTCCTGACTTGGTACAGGTATTTCCTTATGTAGAAAATGGTGGATTAAACCTGGTTTTATAGCTACCTAAACCTCTCACTTGTATGACAGTCGCATTGAATTCCATTATATTGACAACAATGCGTGAGCAAAACAAACAGACATAATAGGTAAAAACGTCAAAAATTGGGGTACAGCAGTCAACATTGTAATTTAATCTTAATCACTATAAAACAAATAACTGTTTCAACAAAGAAACACAAATTTGCGTAAAGACAAAGTACACAAGCAAAAATGAGAGACAAGAATTCAAAATTGACCATACCACAATAACACAATGGCGGGATGTATAAGTGCCGAGTCACGTCATAAGCATATAATCAAAAATGAACTAAACAGTAAAGGTTAAAAATATACAAGGACAAAAAGGGAACTTCAACACGTAATTAAGATGATAAACAACGTCAGTACTTAGAATCTATACTTCAAGACCATCATGTATTATTTGTGAAGTTCATACGGAATATTTATATATATGATATCTTCCAATGAACTTTTTTAGAAACAGGACGAGACGTTCTTTGACATAACTTTGGGTCATCAACTTTCTGCTCAGACACTGGTGACGTTTTTTAAAGTCTGAGTAGCAGCTGCAAGCTCTTGAATATCGAATGATTTGGGAAATGTATATCCCATATGCAGGTGAAGTTGGTTTATTGCTGCTAAGGTGGGGAAATTTATAATTTCAAAGTTAAAATCGTCTCGCTTGTCATAGATTCTGGTATTGAGATGACAGCTTATGTCAAATTCGAGGTATAAGTCTAAAAATGAGTCGAAGGAAGCTGTGTCTGTTGTTTCTTTGAAAAACGTTTCTTTTATTTATTTTTTCTGTATTAAGATTATGTAAAAAACACTGGTTGATAAAGCTTATTATTTATTAATGGTCAAACACTGCGTCTGTTTTTAGGTGTAATATAAAAACGTTTCTTTTGTCTATTTTTTCTGTTTTGAGATTATGTATTTATTTAAAGGTTCTTGCACTTATCTTGACGTTGCGGTAAGTTCTAAAATTCAATCAACATACAGTGAAGTATTGTACTTTTCCTCGAGCTTTTCGGCATGAATTCTATATCATCATGTTAAGATTTTTAGGTTGCTTTAGTAACTGCAAGTATTTTGTGAAACGGTATAAGTATTGTATTTATTGTTAATGTGCTTTTGTTGTCTAGTATGCAATATCATAGAGTTTAGTGTTTGTCTGATTTGGTTTTTATTGTACTTTTTCTATGTACTTTTTTTTGCAGATCGAGATTGAAAAAGGAGAGTTTATGTCGTCTATTGTTGTTGAATTTTGTTCTTGCGTGTTTCTGTCTGATAGCTGTGTAATTTCACACATAATTTCTTATCATATGATTTATTTTCCTTTTTTTAACTGAAGCTTGTCATTGCCTGAACAAAAACTACGTAATCAACGTCCAATTATATTTGCAAAATGTATATTTCCATTCTGGGTTCCAATCCACAAATCATCTTTTTCATCTACAGCAATACTCCTTGGTTCTTGAATCATTTCTAATTCGGATAAAACGCGCTTGAAGACGGCATCATATGACAAAAGGTGCAAACTGTTTGTTTCAATATCCACAACAATTATATCTCCATCCGAAGTGCAGCATACACCACGCGGTATGAAATCATCTGACAATTGTGGATTGCCTTCATAACATCCCACTTCTTCGTTGTCTTTGAAAACGAATACAGCAAGCTGTATCCAGTCCGATATAACAACAGACTGGTCTTTGTTGATGGCTATCCTTGCTGGGTATTGTACGCTTCTGCTTCTTAACGTAGTCCTTAGTTCTCTACCAGATGAAAAACTCGAAACATATCCGTCCGTGTTGTCGTTGATGTCGAAAAATGTTTCCTTGTGTACGAAACATATCAAACAGTTCCCTTCCTCGTCCAGGGCCAGACCTCTCGGACAGTTTTTAGTTCGTAAAAATGTCTTACCTTTACCTAGGCTGTTGATAGTAATTATCTTCTTTTGTGAGTTGCATGAAATAAATAGCGTGCCATCTTGTTTTCCAACAATATCATCCATTGGATAGTCAATGTTAGTTGATAATATAATTTCTCCATTCTGTTTTAAATGCTCTAAAATCTTATCATTTCCCATACAGACCCAAACTGTATTATCTGGCATGGGAAATAGCCCTGTGACAATGCTCCTTTTTGTTGAACAAACAAACGAATTTGCTACATTATATCGTTTACCACTGATCGATAACTTCGGAATTGTAGGGTTCACTTTTCCAAAAAGTCGTTCAATATCCGATATACAAACTTTATTAGAATCAAATTCAATGTCTGTTATGTTTTTGTGCGACATTTTCTTTTGTAAGGATTCTGAAAGGTATGCATTCAGTTCTGTGCCATGACAACTAATATCTATTTCATCAGCGTCTTTAAGAAATCTCTGTGCGAACTGAAATCTACTCTCTACAGATGTCTTAAACTTATCTAATTGTGTAGCCTCTTCTTCTAGTTGTACATTATTTTCATTTACTAAAGCCATAACTTCTGCACATAGTTCGTCTTCAATTTTCTTAACAAAATCATTCAACAATTCCGCACGGTCATTGATCAATAGAATAGCTTTGTTTTCAAATGCCTGCAGTCTATTTGTTTCATTTTCCATGTGTCTCGTTGCCTCATTGGTATTTGCCGAGCGTTCTGGGTGTTCCAATGTTTGTTTAAGGTTCAATCTAATTTCCTTTGCTAGAGAAGTAAAGTCTCGAGTGTCATGCAATTTATGTGCTGTCATGTTGCATATTTCGCATACTGCAGTTTGACATTTTAAACAGAACAGAAATAAGGACATTTCTGGGTGTATCTTACAGGTACGTTGTTGCATGAGATTTACGTCTTCTAGTGGATATGTGGTGTGGTCTTTTAGTACTTTAGACTTTGAATGAAGGGTATCACATGCTTTGCAGAAAGTCCGCTCGCATTTCTGGCAGGTAACGGCGCCAGAATCTTTTGTTTTGCATGCATCACAAGGAGGTTTAGCATTCCTATCAAGATTCTCAATGAAATTATTCTTTTTGAAACCTTTAGCTCCTACCACTGGAATATCTACAACTTTGTCACACAGAGGACATTTTATTTTGTCATTGTTATAATTGGACATTATATACTGACCCAAACACCAAGAACAAAATGAATGATAGCATGGCAACAACCTAGGATCCACGTAATCCTTTTTACATAAAAAGCAAACCATCAAGTCAGATTTGTTCTCATTTCGTGTCATCCTTTTGTAAACAAAATCCATTACTATTGGGTTGTTAATCTGATGAAGTTGGGTGTTTGATTTACTTGTGTCCCTCGTTTGTGTTGTTCTACAGACTGAGTTTACATTTTTATCGCTCTCTTCTCCTTCATGACTGGTAATATCATCACTGATTTGACTTCTTTTTTCTGTACAGTGCTTTTGATTAGAAGGTTCAATGTCGTCTTCTAACGACGCACTCTTTATTGTTTGTTCCTCTTTTGACAATGTTTCCGGTATATTCGCGTCGTATGAATCCTCCTCCTTGGATAAAATATCTGTAATCTCTTTATTGTCGCCATTGTATGTTGAATGCTCTGCCTGATAAGTGAGAAATTCCTCTTTACTTAGATTCGAGCTTGACAAGTTCTTGTGGTCATCTTCCTCTCCGTTATTTTTGTCATCTTCGACTTTAGTCTGCTGATCTGATAGAATTTTATCGCGCTGATCATTTAGGCCTCCAGTGTTTTCCAGTGATGTACCATAATCATCATGCCTTTCTATTTCACTATTATTTTCAAGTTTTTCATCATTACTACCACCGACAAATTTTCCAAGAGAAACAGTAGATTTATTTGTTTCACTGTTGTTATCCATGATATTTCCGTTGTCAGTCTTATTTAATAAATCGCTCTGATCATCTTCTGGTTTTGGTTTTTCCGTACCGATAGAAGACCCCATCTTATCCTTTTTTTAATATTATTACTCTGTCAAAAGACCGCTTTCAACAACCTTCTTATTCTATAAAAATTCACGCATGGTAAGTCTTAGTTGATATGAAATTCACTGAAAACTTACATAATGGACTTAAGCTGAATAATTAAAAGCTAATAATTTGAAAAAGATGAAAGTTTTTTGGTTTAAATCAGCTCACATTTTAAGTAGATATGTAATGCCTAAGTGTTATGCTGTCGATAATTCGATTCTCATATAATATTAAATGAACTGTATGCAGTTCAATTCTTTAACATCGTACACGCAAATATTACATTTACCGATCTTACTCAGCTGGATAAAGAAAATGTAAGTTAAAACATAACATACATGATGGAATTAGGATAGTCGTGCGTTTACTACTATTGACAAACTATTATTATTTTTGTTTAGATCGACCACATGTAACACTAAGCAACCACAGATACAAGAAAAATAATACACTGGTAATTTGTGGCAAAGTAACGTGCAAGCTATTGTTTTATTTTTCGTTCATCGTAAAATGGCCGTTTTATTTTCGTGCACATACCCTTTTTACGACCCTCATTATAAATTGATTCAAGTAAGATAATTGCATAACATTAACAATACTTTGACATAATTTTTAATTAGAAAAAAGGCCCTTGTATCTAAACTAGATTATACAATTCTCCATGGGTTTTTCAAAGTGAATTTCCAATTATTCCGAAATTCGGTAGCAATTTAATTTCATTCTTGAATAAAACAGTTACATTATTTACTAATTTTTTGCAAGTTGTCAATCTTATCAATGTTACCAATTTAGGATTATTCAGATGGAAATTTCAAGATTCCAATGTATAAAGCAAGCTGTTTCATCCGTGCAATACTGGTGTAAGGTTTAATAATTGCTTCATTATGTCTTGATGAAATTCAAATTAAACTGACTGCCTCGGTGGTTTCCTGCTTGTCTCGAGTGCGGGAGGAACCGGGGTGATCTTCGGTGCTCAGGAAGGGTAATCAGAGTCTGCTCCACATGTGGCATCCGTCGTGTTGCTCGATTCGTGTAAGAACAGATTAGTCGATAAGACTTAGTGACAGGTGTTCTTCACTCGTTCCGTTGATTGATAACGTTTAATTTTGTCAGTTTTTCTGGACTTCCCTTTTTGAATTGCCTTGGAGTTCGGTATTTTTGTTAAATGTTTTTTTCGGCGAAAATCATCTTTTAAAGGCAATATCCTACAAGATGTCGACTGACGATTTCGGCCATTCTGAGTTATTTGTAGATCTTGTCTTGGTTGTAATTTTTGCGGTTTAAGTTTCTCTCTATCTATTATAGTTTTCAAGATTGTAGAAAAAAAAAACCAAAATCGGTAAAATTCATCATTGATGGACAATAACTCCTGTAAATCTAGTCTACTCAACCTCAAAGATTTGTCATATGAAGAACGATTACAAACTCTGAAAATTCCTACATTAAAATGTCGGAGGTTAAGAGGCTACCTACAAGATAACAACAGGAGTATATGACCGAAGAGTAACAGAAGGCTTATTTGTGCGTAACACAAGCTCGAAAACAAGAGGAAACTCGATGAAATTGGTTAAATTGAACAGACGCACACTAGACATTAAAAATACTACTTCACGAACCAAGTATTGGAAGTGTGGAATAGCCTACCAGATACTGATATCACTGCAAAGAATGTAAAGACTTCTGAACATCGTTTAGACAAGCACTGGAAAGACCACCCAATGATGTATGACTTTACCACTGAATACACACACAACACAGGAAGTAGCACAGGTTTAATTAGTGAAGATAAAACAGGAGCTGACCTCCTGGAAACCCTTACTAGGTAGACCTGTAACATCATTAGTATGATAGTCCCAGGGTAGACTCTCGAGGACCTCCTGGAAACCCTCACTAGGTAGACCTGTAACATCATTAGTATGATAGTCCCAGGGTAGACTCTCGAGGACCTCCTGGAAACCCTTACTAGGTAGACCTGTAACATCATTAGTATGATAGTCCCAGGGTAGACTCTCGAGGACCTCCTGGAAACCCTTACTAGGTAGACCTGTAACATCATTAGTATGATAGTCCCAGGGTAGACTCTCGAGGACCTCCTGGAAACCCTTACTAGGTAGACCTGTAACATCATTAGTATGATAGTCCCAGGGTAGACTCTCGAGGATAGACATAGGTAGGTAGTAAGTAGTCAACAGATTTTAGTCATTTGATTAAGTTGAAGATCTCTTTTGTTGATAATTTTGCTATTTACCATTTCTCAACTATTTTCTATAGTTTTCACCAAAAACATGAATATGTGCATAATTTAATTGTACTAACTCCCATAAGGAGTCTTCTGAAGAATTCGGTCATTCTGACTTTTTAGTATTTTTTTGCTGATAATTTTTACTGTTTACAGTTTCTCTATATACATTATCTGGTTTCCGCCAAAAGCATAAAAAATGGATATGAAGTTGTCTTTAAAGGGTAAATATTCCTATAAAGGGTCAATTGATGATTTCAACTTTGATAACTTACTTGTAGATCTTATCTTGCAGTGTAAAGTTTCTACTATAGTTTCAAGATAAAAGGCAAAACACAAAAATATGGTAAACATTGTCATTTGAGGGCAATTACTCCTACATTGATCAAAAGTCATTTAACTAAGTTTTAGATTTTGTCTTGCTGGCCATTTTTGTACAATTTAAAGTTCTCTCTATATATTACAGTTAATAGAAGTCTGATCTGACAAGTTATAATTATACCAACAATTCTTTGAAATTCCAAGGTTATTGTGTAACTCCTGAATAATTAAAATTGCTGAAAATTTAACTCAAACTGAATTTGATAATTGTTCATAATGTCCCAAAGTATCAAAGCAAACTTATGATCTGAAATGAATAAATTTTTACGATTTTAACCATTAAAGCTGCAATTTGTAAAACTAATTTAAACTGTTTGAATATTGTATTTCCTAAAACAAATGTTTTTTTTATTCTAGGTAAAGAAAAGTAACTTTTACATTGAAAATAGCATGTTGACCTCTTGATGTTTATTTGGCATTATAATGTTGTTGGATTGCTGTCTTATTCATGTTTAGCCAATATATCTTTTATTCATAACATCAATACTGCAATTTGGGAATTTTGAGAAGCATTACTCCTAACTTATCATCAATACTACTCATGCTAAAGTAGGATATTAGATAAAGCCAAAGAAAGTTATCATCCAGAATTCTTTTGCGGTAAACAAACAGATGGACAAAAACAGCTGCATATTCTCCTCAAATTTGGTTTGGTGGCACAAAACTCACAGCAATAAATATTGCTCATTCTATGGACACAATCAACTCTTGTATTCTTATTCCAATTGTAAACATAGAAAATAACAATTATAAAACTGCAAAAAACATAGGTAATCTATGATTACACAATTTAACTTGTTCTGCTCAACATGTTAAATATTTTATTCCAGAAAGCATGGAATATTGGTACTACTTATGCCGAGATGCTGACCAACTCCCCTAGAAGCATCTCTCCACAAGTTTACATCTTACTTATTGTTCTTGAAATATTGACTTTGAAGTAATGATATCTAAGTCACAGTGATCTACTTCTGCACAGATGCAGACCTATTTCCCAAGATATTATTTTAAGTTTAAACAATTCTATTAATCCATATATTAAGTCAGAATTACAAAGTTAATGAAACATGAAATATATAGGTCACACATATGGTGAGTGACCTACTTTTGTCTGGATGTTGACCTACTTCCAAAAAAATACATTTACACAAGTTTAGATGATCCTATTACCTACAGTTACCTAGATATGAACTGAAACATCAAACTTAACCAAAGTCAATAAAGCCTATAATTTAGATCACAATGACTCAGTTTTGCCTGAATGCTGACCTACTCCCAAAAATGAATATTAATACAAGTTTAGATGATCTTATTACTTAATTAAATTCAACTTAGTATGAAATGTAGGTCACAGTGATCTCTTTGTCTGGCTTCTTACTTATTCCTTAAAATGTTTATTTACGAAAGTTTAGATGATCCTATGACTTAAAAATACAATGATACTCAGACTTAAATCTTCACTAAAGTCAATGAAGCATCAAATGTAAGTCACAGTAACTCATTTACCCTGAATGCTGATCTAATCACCAAAATAAATGACAGAAAAAATTGTGACTGTGCAAAGAAACAACTTAGAGAAAATCAAAGAGCTGATAGCTCTGAGGTGGAAGAAGATGTATAAAAGGTAACTTGAATTACCATGAAAGCAGCCCACACCAACCCAGCCTGCTCTGTCCCATTATTGCTTTTAACATATTTTTTTTTCTCCAAAATTAATATTCTTTAATAATACTCATGTTTCAACAAAAACTGACTATACTAAACATAAAAATCTACAAATACAGTTGATTCAAATTAAATTTTCTATAATTCCATACATTCGTCTCAGCATTATACCAGTATTTGATTAAGTTTCACTTGAAGGTTTTTCTGTCGAAGTTAGATAGTTCACTTTGGGTATTCCGACTTCTTCCGTATAAAAAACTAGAGGCTCTAAAAAGCCTGTGTCGCTCATCTTGGTCTTTATGCATATTCAAGAAAAAAATTGTTAAACATTGACTATAAAGGGCAATAACTCCTTAAGGGTTAATTGACAATTTTGGTCATGTTAACTTATTTGTAGATCTTACTTTGCTATACATTCTTGCTGTTTACAGTTTATCTCTGCTGTACATTATTGCTGTTTACAGTTTATCTCTATCTATAATAATATTGAAGATAACCAAAAACTGCAAAATTTTCTTAAAATTACCAATTCGGGGTAGCAACCCAACAACGGGTTGTCTGATTCGTCTGAAAATTTCAGGGCAGATTGATCTTGATCTGATGAACATTTTGTTCCAGGGCAGATTTGCTCTAAATGATTTGGTTTTAGAGATATAAGCTAAAATCTACAGTTTACCCTTATGATCTATTTTTAGCCATGGTGGCCATCTTGCTTGGCGAGTCGGGTCATCTGACATATTTTTAAACAAAGTGATACTGGCCACCATGATTTTAGTCAAGTGTGTTTAAAGAAGGGTTTAACAACAACATCAATCAGTTAATCATGAATTGTTATAGTTGTTCACAGTTACTTGTTTTTCTCATTATAAACATATATTGAAAAACACTAAATATCTCCAATGCAGATTTGTCTCATGTCAGGGATTGAATTTTGAGCACTTGTTAACATTTCAAACCCGTTCATTTTCTGTATGTGCTTGACCAAAATCGTGAATCACTGATTTGCTGTTGTTAATAATATTTGTTTTTATGCCCCACCTACGATAGTAGAGGGGCATAATGTTTTCTGGTCTGTCCGTCTGTTCGTTGGTTTGTTCGTTCGTCTGTTCGTTTGTTCGTCCGTCCGTCTGTCCGTCCATCCGTCCGTTCGTTCGTCCCGCTTCAGGTTAAAGTTTTTGGTCGAGGTAGTTTTTGATGAAGTTGAAGTCCAATCAACTTGAAACTTAGAATACATGTTCCCTATGATATGATCTTTCTAATTTAATGCCAAATTAGAGATTTTTCCCATTTTCACGGTCCACTGAACATAGAAAATGATAGTGTGAGTGGGGCATCCGTGTACTATGGACACATTCTTGTTCTTCTAATATTTTTACACAAAAGTACGAGGGTAGGAATGCCCTCTTCTGTCAGGCGTCAAATGGTCATTTTCTGAAATGTTCCATGAATGATTGACGGCAACAAATTATTGGTTCCGTACTCGATGGTCGTAATGGGGTACCTTCATGACTCATTACGGTAAAAAGATGGACTATTCATATGTTAGATTCCGTTTTTGATCACTTAAAACTTTGAAACGTAAGGCAATAAAGGTAATCATTGGGGACATTCCGACAATGATTGACATGAAAACTATGTACTTTCGATATGGATTCCGTCAACTGACATTAGTTCGTACATTGATATTTCTGTCAACTGACGGTGCATCGTTTGAAGCGTAAAGCACCAGCAGATTTATGTGTGCTTTTGACTCTTTATTATCGCAATAACATACTGAAATATTCTAACTTTCATTTTAAAAAACGCATGTTTTCTAGAACCGGAATGTGACTTGATTGCATTAAAGATCTGAACACAGACGGAACAACTAAATCCATGTATTTTTGTCAAGCATCATTGAAATTAACATAAGATGCATTGTTTGAATTAATGAAAATTCTGTTTATCATTATTTTGCAACTTTCTGATGCACAATTAAATTTCCCATTTTTGCACATGTGCAGATACGTAACCAACGTGGTTTGGATTAACCCCAATAATCCAGTTGTTTTATTCCGATTACTCCAACGAGTAGCCTGGCATCCTGACCCAATCTAATACTTCGTCGAGCAGTGAGCCAGGATCCCGGCCTATCCAACGAGAAACGGCAGTGGATAGATCACGCTGAATCATTCAACTTAGTTTCGGATTATGATTAAATTAACGCATGCGTACTGCCAAATCTACTTTAAAAACATCCAGTTACAAGTCAATAAATAACGTACATGTAAGATGAGATGAAATCTTATAATTGACATAATAAAAAGGTAGATATTAAAACATTTAAACATGAGAAATTATAACACTAACGATAGTGATTGGTTTTTTCAAGTCTAACTGTACATTTGTTTTATAAAATGATGCAGATGTTATTTGACAAACTTGAAACCGATCATGTGTTTAATACTAAAAGACCATTACATATGTGTTCAGATACAACGAACTTAAGATTAGACTATCGATCCCCTACCCATATTCATCTGGTTTTATTTTAGTCTTCCCAAACTAAGCAAGAGTTGTGTCCCTTGGTCTTTCAAACTTCCAGTATTCATTTGAGTCAAACTATGGGTTTCTCCAAATATTTTTCCTGTCTGAGTGACCTCCAGATAACAAGAATCAACAGTATATTTACACAAGTTTACATGATCTTATTACTTATTGTTACAGAGATATGAACTCTAACATAAAACTTAAAGGAAATCAATGAAGTATGAAATGTGGATCATAGTGGCCTTTTTTGCCTGGATGCAGACTTAAAAATATTTACCAAATGGATATGGAAGTGCACAAACATGTGCATATGGACGCTGAGAGTACTCCAAAGTTTAGATAGGTCTAACAAATTGACACTCCATGTCAAAAATTTAACAATCAATTAAACTGGTTACTGTATTGCAATATCAAATTAAGAACTCCCATATATTTAGATAAAATTATTTAATATAATTCTTTCACCATATTTAATAAAACTTTTCTTCACATACATTGTTCATAATTACAACTCG
This sequence comes from Mytilus coruscus, assembly GCA_017311375.1. Taxonomy (NCBI): domain Eukaryota; kingdom Metazoa; phylum Mollusca; class Bivalvia; order Mytilida; family Mytilidae; genus Mytilus; species Mytilus coruscus. The sequence goes on from CM029599.1 coordinate 72,655,784, forward strand.
AAATATATATACACGACTAGATATTCAGACAAATCATGTTCATACATCACATATTTAATTTCATTACTGTTCCATTAATTTGATCATGATTATTTTATTAGCAAAAGTGTTGATAAATAAATAAATACAATGTTTTGTAATAAGATCTAGTTCAAAAAAACTGAAATTTCTATGACCAGCTCTGAAAATAAACTTATCTAAGAAAAGGTTTGCCATTTTCAGCCAAGCACAAATGAAAATATTAGCCTACTTGAGTCCATCATTATTATTTTGTGTAAAAGTAGAATTCATCCTGCTTTAATTTTTAAGATATAACCAAAAACAGTCTGCACATTTTTGTATATGAAAGTCTCTTCAAAATAAATATTATTTCATTTACTTTAATTTTATGTTATTTTTTCCAAATATCTTTTCTGTTTCTCATTTTCTTCAAAATTTACAACAACAACAAAACAGATATGGTGCAGCATAATGGCAGAACTAAGTGTCATATTTCTCTCCAAATAACAAAACTTACTATTTTATCTGGATTTATGTAAAAATATCAACATGAGAAGCAAATAAAGTATGAAAATTATTGTGACATTGTCTATCCACCCTTTCCCACCAAGTTTAAAGCAAAGATCTAAAAAGAAAAGATGTTAGTCTAGGCATTCAGATAAACAGTAGCCAATGGAAGGGGAAGGGTATAGTAAAATGTTTACTCCTAAAAAATCATATTTTAAGATAAACAAATAAAAATTCTCACAATAAACATCAAATTCTCACAACCAATCTATTTTCACTGGTATATCATTGTACTTCAAAAATTTCTACAAAGCTACAAATAAATAAACAAATAAATATCAAAATAAACTCCTTAATCTATTTAAAACTATTTTACCATTTAATTACGGGTTTTTTTTGCACAACAATTATAGTACTTGATAATTTATTTCCATTTTTGTATATCATTTATTCTTAATAAACAAAGAGAAAAATGTCCTATAGTTTTGCTATAAAATCATAAAAATCACTGGTAAAAGATTTGGAAATAAATTGCTTCGCTGACTGCAGCTGGATACGACCACAGATGTCCAACCCTGAAAAGTTGGGGCCAAAATGGACACAATATTCACGCTTGATACAGGTCTGAATTTGGATTGTAATTAAATTTTTGACACATAATAGGTTTCTGACACAGAATAACTGTAGTCACAGAACTTCAAATTGGTTATATGATTTGAATTTATATTCAGTTTTTTGCTTTTGTGCAATACACTATGTGAATTGACCCCCCCCACCCCACCCCCCAAAAAAAATTTTACCCTGTTTTTTTGCGTTTGTGCAATACACTAAGCTGTAGAATATTAACCCCCCAAAAAAAAATATTTGAAGAAATCTTTTAATTTCTGAAATCTGAAATGAGAAAAATTGTCTCCCTCCAATTTTTTTCACCTCCCCCTTTCCCTTATTCAAAAAACAATTCTTTCCCTCAAGTTATGGTCAGTATCTCAGACAATCACCATTTCTTAATACATAATTTACAAGCAGTATAAGGAAGGTAATCAAACATTGTTATTTAAATTGATTTGGATTTTGATTTGGATTACCTCTCTTACACTGCTTTTGAATTGTCTCAATTGTCCTTTAACCAGAAAAACCCTTGTTTTTCCCCCTTTTTTGCCCCTAATTCCTAAATGGTTTGAGCCATAACCCTCCAAAGTCAATCCTAACTATCCCTTTGTAGTATGGAAACTTGTGGTATAATTTCAGAGAGATTCATACACTTTACCACAAGTTATTGTCTGGAAACTACAAAAATGCTTATTTGGGCCACTTTTTGGCCCCTTATTCCTAAACAGTTGGGACCATAACCCCCAAAATCAATCCAAACCTTCCTTTAGTGGTCATAAACCTTGTGTTAAAATTTGATTGATTTTTATTTACTTATACTAAAGTTATTATCCGGAAACCATCTGTCTTCGGATGACGCTGATGACGACGACAACGTGATACCAATATACGACCAAAAAATTTTTAATTTTTGCAGTCGTATAAAAAGTGATAAAACATTTGTCTACATGCAATAATATAATATTTCTATGAATTGAAAATGGAATGTTACAATGCTAACTGATATATATATATAAAAACTTTTGATTCCAAAACCATAGTAAAACATTGTTACATGGCTAAGTAAAGTCATTTTGATAAAATAGATAATTTATTTCATGATGAATTCTCAATGTTTAATCATCACCATTCAAATTATTTTTGTTACTTCACCACAGTATCTGATGATAATAAGATGCATTTTTAAAGCAAAACTTTCATTACTACCAGGAAATCATCTACAATATGCCATTTCAGTTTATTGCTTTAACCAATTTTAATAAATTATAATTCAGTTGTCACTCAAGTGAAAAATGTGTTCAACAAAAAGTATTTATTTTGTCACTTAAATAAATGAAAATTTCTCCCCATATTCAGATGTCATTAAGTATAGGAAGGTCTTTAATTTTTTTAGTTACATCAACTGTTGGTGAAAAGTTTGTTCCAGAAATACTCATCAAATTATATTGGGGTCTCAGCTCAAAATTAGGTTCTGTTGGGAAACCATTGTGACATCTTTTTTTATTTGACCTAAATACTTTTAAAAATTGATAGTACCTGCTGATTTGTACAATAAGCAACACAACAGGTACAACAGATGAGCAGGAACTGCTTACCCTTTTGACATACATAAGTTAACTCCTGGTTTTTTAGCAGGGTTCATGTATGATGTTGCTCATTTCTAAGTTTTCTGTGTAATGTTTTAGTGAATTGCTTTCTGTTTGAAATAAAAAAAAAATTTGACCAAACTGCATGATCTCTTCCTCTCTGACATGTGTCTCTTCCTCTCTGACATGTGATTTTGATTGCTCTTTGGTACCATTTTTTCTTATTATTGCTAATTCACATATTGATTTACAGGTTGAACTACTTGAGTGTGTACTTTGACAGTGTGTGCATCAAAGATTACTTGTTTGTTAGGGGAATCTTTATTAGCTACTGTGGATTCATTTATTTTTTGGGTACCCATTTTCGTGGATTGAGGAAACAATCGTACTTTAGTGGATATTGATTTCCCAGTTTTATCAAAGTCTGCATACAAGACTACAGAAAGTTTGACTTTGTTGAACATTTAATTTCATGGTTCACCATTATCTCTGAAAATTGGTATCCCACGAATAATGAATTCCCAGTATTGTATATATAGAAACAAATCAATATATTGATTTATGGTCCGTCTAACAAACAAGCAAACTTTACTTCATTTTACTATGTATACACTCAAGTATATATTATGTACAAATTATTTTTGAAGAGACATAGTCTATCATTTTTTTAAATAGAATATATAGAATCATACTACATCATGAATACACAAGTATCTCAGAAAAAATGAAATTATTTCAAATGTCAACTATATTTAAAGTAAAAAGCCATCTGGATGACATAAGTATATACAAACAATATACTATGATAATTCTAGGTTGCTTGATCTTTAAAATTTGTGTACAAATTGTTTTCAAATAACCTTTAACATTTGTCTTTATTTTATAGCTTAAGAGAGGAATTGGCATTTAACTGGACATTGGAACCAACAGACCAAATTTGCAAAACAAGGACTTCATCACTACTAATACAGATAGATCATATTTAAAATCATATTTGTTCAATGTTATATACCATTGATAAAATTTTTAATGTAAAAAAGTACCAATTCAATAATATGGGGTATTAACCATATTTTTTTTATGTATTTCAAAGCTAATATTCCATACTATTTGGAAGCTGTCAAAAGTTGTGATTTTGGCAGTTCAAATCCCTTTAAAACCAATCATTATGTTCTAATTATAGTTTTGGTAACTTCCATAATGTGTATTTGGTGTATTTCCACTGCTAGCATTAATCCCACCATACATCCTTGGAGTTCCATATGGGGTACCTTTAGGTGTTGCTCTAGGTGTCTGTCTGGGAGTGTGCCTAGTTTCGCTGTTTATTGACTGTGCATAACTATATTCATAGCTGGAATTACAAATCACAAATTTAAAAAATACTGTTGATCTCAGTGCTATACTTCTATTTGAAATATCATCATATTGCTATTTGTTTTACCCTTCATGATAAAAAAATAATTTTGTGACACTGGATTAATCAAAATATTACATGCTGCACTGGATTTTATAGCGGTTTCTATAGTAGATATGTGATAGTTTCTAGTAAATTTATTCATAACTTTTATATTGTACAGATATTTTTCAATTGTATGATGACCTTTAGATTTTTTTTGGTTATTTATGTCATTTTTATTATAGTTTTTTTTTATATCAATCACATATTAGTACTTAAGAAAATGACTCAGGTTTCTTCCTTTTTATCAAAGTTTGTTCTTTTCAATCTTAATTCTCATCATTTGTATAGTAGCATAGCCTGTGAAGATTTTGTTTAATATGGAGACAAATTTTGTGGAAAGCCTTTTTAAAAATAAACTATTACCTTCCTCTGAGAAGATCATTTCTTGATAAGTCATCATCACTGTCATATCGCCTTGGGTTGTCAAAGAAATAAGCTCTACTACCTTGACTGAATGTGGAAGCATCGCTTATAGATTGCTGAAAAATAATAAGATCAAATATATCTATTTATAAATTATCATATACCTGTACAAGCAATATAAAATTAGTTCAAAGACCACACAACTGCTTCAAAAATTTAACAGAACATTTTTTACTACTTTTATTTGAAAATATCCTTTGATATAATTTTAGATTCTTAGTATATATAAATATCCGTCAAATGAACACAATACTCTGCCATACAGTTTTGTCTAGATAATCACACAGAAATTTGCTAACAGTCTAAAGAAAGAATGGATAGCTTTTTAATGTAAAGTCAGTTATCTTTCAACCTTTTTTTTCAGGATGACATCATATTAATGTGAAATGACTCTGAACCCTGTTGTATACTAGACCAATATACTGAACTGAATTCTTTCCATGCTAGGTCACATTAGCATAAATCTTTGGAACTACAAGTTACTCATCTATTATTATTAAAGTCAAGCCTCGTTCTTACTCTACAGAAATACAAGTCACTCATCTATTATTCTGAAAGTCAAGTCTTTGTTCTTTTCTACAGAACTACAAGTCACTCTTCTATTATTCCAAAAGTCCAGTCTTTGTTCTTACTCTAATATGCTGCTTGCTTTTGGGAAAAGTAGCATATACACTAACAGAGAGCCTTTGGTTTGACCTGACCTACATCCTATTGCATTTAAGGCAAGCATGTTATCAGAAGACCATTGAGGCAGCTTTTTCACTTTAAGGTTTAGTTTTAATATATTGCTGTTCGGTGTGAGCCAATGCTCCGTGTTGAAGGCCGTACTTTGACCTATAATGGTTTACTTTTACAAATTGTGACTTGGATGGAGAGTTGTCTCATTGGCACTCATACCACATCTTCTTATTATAGACACAAGTTTTCAACTTAGTAACGTCTTCTCCACTTTAAGGTTATCATTGAACTATAATTTTAACCTTTAAGAAGTTGCATTCAGATACCACTGAAGCAATTTGATGGATAGCCATTATAAAACAAACAATGTATTGTATGTCTATGGTATAAAACCTGAAATTTGGGCCCCGTCAGAAAGTTCATATAAGAAATAGTTCATATCTTAACAAAGTAATTCCTACGCATAATCTGCAACATTGTAAAATGTTATTGTTTTAACTCAGTGAAGCAGCACTAAAAAGTTCAGGCCAAAATAATTCCTGTTTATTCAGTATTCTAATGCTTATACAATATAATTCCAAATAACAATTTCCAATTTTATAATATTCTTCATAAGCATACCTAATCAGATAAACTGCTTCGCTGAGCGCAGCTGGATACGCCTGCAGAGGTCCAACCCTGAACAGTTGGGGCAAAAAAGGACACAATATTCAAGCTTGATACAGGTCTGAATTTGGATTGTAATTAAATATTTGACATATTATAGGTTTCTAAATAAATGTAGTCAAAGAACTTGAAATTGGTTATATGAATTGAATTTATATTCAATTAAAGATTTCTTGCTGTTGTGCAATACTTAGTAAATCTGTTGTCAGACTATAAACAAATAAAGTTCAATTTCTTCTCAATGTCATATTTGAAATTTATGAAAATCAATAGGGAGATTACATCAATAGTTATAAATAATTCACCAAAGTTTCATGAGAACTGCTGAAAGCATTTTTGAGTTATTGTCCAAAAACTGGAACATCCCCCCTTTTTTAATGAATAAAACCCCATAACTCAAAAATGTAAACTCTAAAATTTATAAAATTCTAAAGGGAGCTTACATCAACAGATATAAACAATTCACCAAAGTTTCATGAGAACTGCTGAAAGCATATTTTAGTTATTGTCTGAAAACTGGAAAATCCCCCTTTTTTAATGAATAAAACCCTGTAACTCGAAAACGTTAAATCTAAAATTTATAAAAATCCAAAAGGGAGCTCATGTCAATAGATATAAACAATTCACCAAAATTTCTTGCAAGTTGGTGAAAGCATTCTTCAGTTATTGTCGGAAAACTGGAAAATCCCCTTTTCAACATGTTCAATGAATAAAACCCCAAAACTCGGAAACGGTAAATCTGAAATTTATAAAAAACGAAAGGGAGCTCACGTCAAAAGATACAAACAATTCACCAAAGTTTCATGCATATTGGATAAAGCTTTTTTGAGTTAATGTCCGACATGTTGACGACGGATGGACGGACAGACGGTCAATGGTATACCATAATACGTCCTGTAAACGGGCGTATAAAAAACGTAACATTGGATCAATGCTTTAATATCATAGTTGACAATGCCATACTTTCATATAAAATTAAGCATACCAGTAGATAAGGAGCAGAGTCACATGTCCTATTTGAATTAATATGCTAATGTAGCAGCATACTAAACATCAATGGACTAATGAAGGAACTTTTTTATAAACACAAATGTTTTGAGAGACTGACATGTGGACCATTACAAAGTCAATTTGAGTTACACAAATACTTAAGTAATTGTAAACCACCCAAAAAAGGTCTATAATAATTCATTATTCTGAAATGGACATAATCAGAAAAATTAAGCATTAAGGTATTGACAAGGTCAACAACAGTAGAAAAGTTTCATCATCGACGTACAACCTTTTTTCACAAGTATGATAAAATCACACTGCCATGTTTCTTTGTCAGGTCTGACATATTCATAAGAAACAGTGTAGTAAACTAGGCAAATAAATACTAGTATGTATGTCATGTATTTTTATTAAAGTGTAATTTATTACATTAATTTCTATGTTGTGTTTTGTGTACTATTGTTTGTCTGTTTATCTTTTTCTTTTTATACGCCCATTTACGGGACGTATTATGGTATACCGTTGTCCATCTGTCCGTCCGTCTGTCGTCAACATGTCTGACAATAACTCAAAAACGCTTTAACCAATTCGTATGAAACTTTGGTGAATTGTTTATATCTATTGACGTGAGCTCCCTTTCGTTTTTTATAAATTTAAGATTTTAAGTTTCCAAGTTTGGGGTTTTTTTTCATTAAAAAAAGGGGGATTTTCCAGTTTTCAAACAATAACTCAAAAAACACTTTCACCAATTTGCAAGAAACTTTGGTGAATTGTTTATAACTATTGCCATGAGCTCCCTTTCGATTTTTATAAATTTTAGATTTTACGTTTCCAAGTTATGGGGTTTTATTCATTAAAAAAAGGGGGGTTTTCCAGTTTTCAGACAATAACTCAAAAATGCTATCAGCAGTTTTCATGAAACTTTGGTGAATTGTTTATATCTATTGACGTAATCTCCCTTTCGATTTTTATAAAGTTTAGATTTTAAGTTTCAGAGTTATGTGATTGTATTCATAAAAAAGGGGGTATTTTTCAGTTTTCGGTCAATACTTTAAGCAGTTATCATGAAACTTTGGTGACTGGTTTATATCTATTAAGATAACCTCCCTTTAGTTTTTCATGAATTTCACATATGACATTGAGAAGTTATTGAACTCTATTCTTTGAAAAAGCAACGGGCGTATCATGCTCTCATGACGCAGCTGTTTTTTTATCCATGGCGTTGTCAGTTTATTTTTGTCAATGAGTCTGATACAATGTCAGCACTGAATAAAACGGTTAAGTAGCTAGTAAAAAAAAAGGAGTGTTACACATAAAACAATGTTTTTAAAAGCTATATTTATAAAATATTAAAAAATTTAAAGAGTAGATGTATCATCTACTTATAAAACCACTTTGTCCCACCATTCTGAGAAAAGTCTGGTATATTAATTATACATGGCATAGTAAACTTGGGAAATGAATAAAAGAGTTTTTTGCTCCTGACATCACTAATTTAAAAGGATATCTAGTACAAGAATAGACTCAAACAATGTTTTAAAGTTATATTTATGAATTATTAAATATACATTGAAATGCATTACTGCCATATATGTGAGTCCGATTCATGTATTAGTCCCAGCTGATTCTGATAAATTCTATGTTCTAAACAATTGATTGATTGGTTATTGGTGTTTAATGTCAATTTCAGAACTATTGGTTATATCACTGCAGTCAGTTTTATAAGTAGGAAACTGGAGGGCCTGGAGAGAACCATCAACCTTCTGAAGGAAAACTGTCCACAGTCTTAATTGCCTAGGATTGCCAATTAAGATTGGAGTCAAACACACCAGACCTATCCTGGGTTTGAACTATCAACCTCAGTGTTGACAGGCTAGTGATACATAGATGAAGTTCTTAGACCACAAAATAGTTATCAAACTGACTCAGCTGCACAGCTTGATCCTTTTTCTAGTGAGGCAAAAGATTTGAAACTTGAGAGTTAAAGCCTGACACATTTCAAAGACTGCAATATGGATGGAAAATGGACAGTTATGGCAAATCGACGAAGTCACGTCGCAAAAAAATGCAAAATTCGATTTTTATATAGGTTTGATTGTTAAGGGACAAATTTTTCATGCATATTCAAGACAAGAGACAATTAACCATATTCAACAGTATATGTTCTGCATAGTGTGTCCACCAGTATATGAGCACAAATTTTGACTGCCACCGGTAAAAGAGAGCATGTTCTAAAGACGAAGTACAGATATTTTGTCTTCAAAGAGGCTCCCTGTGGACCCCTGATAGATTTGTTTCAAAGGTTCTTCTCTATACTTTTGTATAGGGTCTAGTATAACGCCCTTTCCTTCAACAAGGGCTTTTCTGTGAGAAACTTAGATTGCAATGTTTCTATATCCTAATCCTATCATTATGCAGGTTCAAATAAGAAAACTAGATATTCATAAAAACAAAATTTTTATCTTTAAAACCCAGATTTGTGGATTTTTATCACGAAATAAAAGTATTTTAGATCATTTAATACATTTGAATAAAACTATTGATTGAAATTCTATTCTTGGTATTCAAAGCAAAACAGTGACTGAGCAAAACAAACATAACTGACACTATCTTTACCACCCATAAATTGCTTTTGTACATATTCGGTGATATTTAAGTTTAAGATCAACTATGTCTTGTAACTTTATAAGTTTGCGAGATGCATGGGAGGATATAATATAAATCCTGACTCATATGAATCAAGGAATATGTCCGTGGAAGGGTAGAACAATTGCTTCCCATGGGAATGCCGAGTGTCTGTTGAAAACCACATCTATTAGACGTAAACCAAAATCAAGCATCATGTCAGTTCCAGATCATTTCACAAAACAAAAGGTTTACCGGTACATTTTGTTTCTAAAACAAGAAATTTGTATCTACCTTGGTCATTTCAGGAAATATAATTAATTATTAGATTTTAAGTTGATTGGTGAATGCTCACTGAAAGGATAGAGAAGTCAAATGTTCTGAACCAGCTTAAATCTCAACTCTACTTTGGAATACACGTTACATATTTTATCTATCTTTATTTTCTCTATTTTTATGATAAAAAATTTGGTGAGGCAGTTGCCTCATTGCCTCAAGGGAAGCTATATCTCTGTGACTTAGGCAGAAAATTTAACAATTGTTGATGCATCCTATGCTGCAGGAAAAGCAACACCTATGTCTCGCTTTTGAAAGTCACAGGCGAGACAAAAACTAATAGAAGACAGTTTTCTCACAAGCAAAAACCACAACCAAGGGAACACGTTTCACTGCATCTAAACAGCACAAGCAGCATGCATTGTACTGTCTGTTGGTGCTATCTGTTTTATTTTATGTAACATGTACATGAATAGTAAATGTAATGTTAAATTAAGAAATCTCCTAAAAAGCATATCTGCCACATATAGACATTTCCCATTAATTATTTATAGCTATTGCTGTGAATTATGAAGGTAAAACATAATTATCTTTATGGTTTTCCAATACTTGGTTCAATAGACTGTACTCGTAACCATCACAGTTAGAAAACAATTCCAGTCGATTTCCACATTAAACTTTAATGAATTATTTTATATAAAATTCTCAACTGATGCTGAAATCCCCTTTGTCGTTTCAGGCCCACTTTCTAATCTTATTTTCTGTGCCTGTTTTTACTGGATGAAAACAGACGTTAACTGGTATCTATTGTAGCTCTCATAAATTGTCTCATAAACTTGATTTCAAGAATTAAAACAAATTTATTTTGATATCATAACTTATTTTACTTTCATTCATCACCTCAAATAGCACTAAGATGTCCCTCAAAATTTAATATTTATAAAGTATTAATGAAATAATGTGAAAGTGACATGCCATTATCTGTGCAAAAAAGAATGTGTGCCTATTTGTGCTCAGCATAGTTAAAATACATAATTCAAAGAATCAGAATACTGGAATTTTTCGATAGATCCAAAAAGCAGTCATACATTACAACTCATCACTGTCAAGCTGTTGACAAAAATAATGTTACCCTATTCAGTTGTTTTTAAGAAGAGTTTGACTAAAATGTTTGGTTTTATTCAAAGTATTAGATCCCAAAGGGAGGAAGTAGGTGTCCCACAGATCACAAAAGCTCTCACAACTTACAACTCATCATTGTCTACCTGATGACCAAAATTGAAGTCATTCTGTTTTGTAATATTGGAGAAATATGTGACAAAAATTCACACTCACACTTTAAAACTCATCACTGTCAAGCTGCTGAGCAATTATGAAGTTATTCTGGTCTCTAGTTCCTGAGAAAAGTGTGAAGAAAATATCTTTTGGATGGACAGATGGGTAGACAAGTTGATTGCAATATGGTTCCATTTTTAGAATTTTGGAATATTCAAGTTGCTAAATGTCATTCGAAAAAAAAGGATAACAGGAATCACCAAAATAATGGACAGTACAAAAGACTATGTCAATCACTAACACCCTACTCCTCTGAAAAAACCTAGATCTACAAACAGAGACAAACAACAACAAATAACTTATTGTACAGATTGTCTGACTTGGTATAGGCACAAAGTGTGGTCATCTAAACCAGTTTAAGTGCATACCTCCTCTTATGCCTATCTAGACCATATGTCATAAAACTAATTCACAAAAACACACAATAAAAAACTGTACAGTGCAGACCTTGTATGGCTGATCTCTTTTCACTGTTAAGGTGGACCATTGGCATATATTTTCTCAGAATTTTCTTATACTTTGCCAGAATGTAGATTTTTCCTCGCTTTTTTAAAAAATAATAAAAAGTTTGGGTGACCGTGCTATTTTTCAAGCTACAAGTCGTGCAAAATTACACAAATTTGCAAATATTGTTCATGAAAAAACACTTTTTTGTTAATAAAAAGAAATCTATGAGATAGAATTTAGAAACAAAATATGAGAAGATAGGTTTAAAAATATGCTTTAAGGTAATAAAAAGAAAAATGGTATCATGGACCTTGTTTTGTTGTTACCAGTAAAAATTTTACTATTTGAGTTATCTCCTTAAATGGCTAAGTTGACAATTTGATTCAAACAAAACAAATATTTGGTATTTGATAAATCAGTCTGGATAATGCAATTAATCACTTATTTTTCTTTATTCCAATTAACACTCTAACCCATTAATTGCCAATCAGTCTGAAAATTTGCAGATTTAAGCAAAGACCTAGATCTATTGTGAACTGCTATTTTACAATCCAAGATGGCGGTATACAGTTAATCTACCTTAAGGTTCATCATAACAAATGGACCAAAATGGCTGTATTTACACATAAAAAACTACTCTGAGTACAGACTTACCTGTCCAGATGGAAAAGTTTTAAGGCCTGGCATCCACTAGATATATAAAAGTTAAATGCATTTTGTGTTTCAGAAAGATATAATCTTCTTTGGATTTTGATGGGCATTTTAATTCCTTTCTGCAGAAGGTGTAAAAATAAACAAATACCTGAATTGCTTTGATACTGTCCACTCAGTTAAACCCTTTAACTCACCTACAGTTGTGTAGATACCTATCGTCTGTCTATTGTCCATGTCAATTAAGGACAATCAATACAATACAATAGCTGTTACCTGAGAGGGAGCACCTCAAAATTGTATCCCAACTTAGTTTAAATTTACACCTTAAGCTTTTGCATGAACGAAAAAAAAAATGCCCATCAAAATCCCAAAAAGATTTTATCTTTCTGAAACAGAAAATGCATTTAACTTTTATATACAGTCAACTCTCATTATCTCGAAGTCTGCTAGACCAGAGAAATGTTTCGAGATACCCCTAGTTCGATTCAAACGAAAACCGGTAGTTTGACAGACCAAGAGACACAACTCTTGCTTAGCTTGGTAAAGCTAAAATAAATCCGAATGAATATGGGTAGGGGATCGATATTCTGGTCTCAGATCGATGTATCTGTATGTTATGGTCTTTTATAAAACATTTTCATCTCTTATTTATTTTTTTGTACAGTTACAATTTTGTCTGGTGGTTTCTGAGTGGAAAGAGTAGTTTCCAATCGATCTAAGCGTTATTTAAAGTTGACAAAATTGTTCATTCTCGTATACAAGAGATTTAGAAAATTTAGATTTCTTTTCATTTTCTTTTATTTCAATCTTTTTCTGCAAGAGATAATACAAAAAGATTAAAGACGCCGATTGAGTAGTTTTGAGTTGATCAACAACGGAAGTCATATTTTATACACTTCATACTTTATACACAACACAGCTCATTAGTGTATGATTACAGTTAATTGTTTTTAAAACATTTTGAATAATTTTTCATAAACTATAACAAAGTATCACTAATTATTTATCATGGTGATCAAAGATAATCTTAGATAAACACTCGTGGATAAATCAATACAGTGGTCAGTGACCAGAAATGTAATTACACGTGTATTGTCAGATTAACTGTTCAATCCATTTAAATCCCCGGGGTCATGTTTTGACATATGTGTATTAGTTCGAGATAAATAATGAATTTTGAAGGCTTTTGTTAACCCTTGGACCGTAGTAAATTTAGTTCGAGTCAACCGAAATTTCGACTCATCCAATTTCGACTCATCAGGAGTCGAAATACATACATTTATATGGAACAAAGTTCGGGACCACGGGAAAACTTCGACTCATCCAAAATTTCGAGTCAACCGAGTTCGAGACAACGAGAGTTAACTGTATCTAGTCGATGCCAGGCCTTAAAACTTTTCCAACTGGACAAGTAAATCTGTACTCAGAGTAGTTTTTGAGGTGGAAATACAGCCATTTTTGTCCACTTGTTATGATGAACCTTAACAATTTTTGTCTATTAATAATAGTTAAAGATAATAGACAGAAACACTAAATTTGATTGAAATAAACTGTTAACACAGAGAAATGTCTCGCCTTTTTTATTTTTGACAATGCAAATGTTGAAATTAAAAGAGAAATTCTTTAACATGTAAGTTATGAATATATTCAAAGTCAATTAACCACGACAGAAGGTGCATGGCTAAACAATTGCCATGGAAATGAAATGTGCCAATGCTAATACAACTGCATATCAAATACCACTGACTTAATTATTATAAGTCGTTCCCTTTACACAAACCTAAACACAAACATTTTAAAATTGTAAACTATGTAAAAGTTTCAAAGTCAATGAACGATGATGAGGGGGTGGGGCTATATAATCTCCATGGAATTGAGACTTGCAAATGCCAATACATTCCCATACCAAATATCATTGACTTAACATTAGTGGATCTTCTTTAACTGATCTAATCACAAACTAATACATTTAAACTAAGCAACAGTTTCAAAGTCAATAGACCATGACTGAGGGTAAGGACCAAATAATCTCCATAGAAATGAGATATGCCAATGCTTATACAACTGCATATCAATGCCTACCACTAATGGTTCCTCTTAAACTGACCTAATCACAAACTAACACATGTAAACTAAGCAAAAGTTTCAAAGTCAATAGACCATGACTGAGGAGGAGGGGTCAAAAAATCTCCATGGAAATGAGATATGCCAATGCTTATACAACTGCATACCAAATATGATTGACCTACCACTAGTGGTTCCCCATAAACTGACCTAATCACAAACTAATACATATAAACAGAGCAAAAGTTTCAAAGTCAATAGACCATGACTGAGGAGGCAGGGCCAAAAAATCTCCATGGAAATGAGATGTGACAATGCTAATACAACTGCATACCAAATATCATTGACCTACCACTAGTGGTTTACCATAAACTAGACCTAATCACAAACTAATACATAGTTGTAGCCGCCGCGGATGTCTCACATTTTGACTCTGTCAAGGCGAGACAAAAAACTGTCAGTAAAGGGCAGTAATTTCAATTGGATCTGTTCTATCATTCTGGTATTAATTCATTGAATTAAAAATGTCAACCCCTGCTTGATTTTCTTTATCTATTTTTTTTTCAAGGACGAATAATTGTAATCTACAAGTGTTCTATTTTGATTAAAAACACTCATGTTGGTTGATTGGCAACAACACAAGGGACAAATCTGAAACTAAAAACCTTAGGATAATTATGACCACTTATGTTGTTAATTAGCCTAGCACTGGTGGATTCAGAGGACAAAATTTAACTTACAATAGTAGATGTCGGAGGTTTTCTCACTCTAAAGAATATCACAATAATAAATGTTGGCAGAAATTCCCACACAAATAAAACTATTCCAAAAGAAACATAGGCATATCCTTTATCTAATTCATGAATATCTGCCTGAAAATATAAATTAAAATTTACATTTAGTACATCTAACATTGAATATTTCAGGGATGTTATTACACAACAAATGTAAGATCATTGTTTTCTAGTCTTGTATAAATGATATGATTACAAGTTGGGTATTTGACCTTAAGTTTTAAGGTTTATATTGTACTTTAAATGAAGGTGAAGATACTTATTCAAATACTGATTCTGTTGCGTATAATAATATCAGTTTGAGATAGTTAATTTTTAAAACTTTAAACAAGTACAATGGAATATTTGGAGTATTGTGTGTTGATGGCAGATGTTTGATAGTCTGTTTAATTTATTTTAAAACATCTCTCTTAAGGATGTTTTCTTCTGACGTTTCAGTCTCCTTGAAATCTCGTTTTGGAATTATTTCCAAAACATGTGATACAAGTGGAAAATATCAATGAATTCAAAAAATATTATAATCCAACTTAACTCTGTGAAAAAATTGTGTATTTATAATAAGTAGTTTTTGAGAAAAAAATTTTCAAATTTTATAACAAATCATGTCAGTCTCATTAGCCAAAATGTTGGGAAAATGGGTGAGGGGTACAAGAAACATGTACATCCAATATCAATTTTTTCTTTTCAAATTTCTTTGATATGTATTTTTTCAATCATTTATAACAAAGAAATTGAAATTTTATGTTTTTTGTTCTAAAAAAAAGATAAAAATCCCAAATTTACAAATTGACAGCATGGTAAATTTGACACGAAAAAGCAACAAAATTTTATAAAACTTTCTTATATTAACATCTACCTATAGTTTTTTTAACTTAAATTTATTCAGATTGGTCCACTTCATCTTCAGTGAAAGTATGAAAAAAAGTTTAATTGTAAAACTGTGATTTTTTTCATGATAATAGCCCAAAAATGGGTAAATATTGATGAAAAATGGGAAAATCATACAAATTGGGTACTTTCAAATGGCCTTAGCAAAAAGGAAGTGCACCACCATATGATTTTTTCTTCACCAATTATTTTTTTACAGTCATATAAACCAAAAAATTAGGTTAAGAAAAAAAGTTTAATTCTAGAAATTTTTGGATCCTCAGAGGTGTACATCCTTAAACTCAGGACTATTTTAAAAGAGGTTGACATATTGTATAGACCCCTGTTCTATTGTTGAAGACTATATGTTTGATGGTTGTCTTGTGTCATTGGGTTGCTGTCTCATTGGTGTATATCCCAAATCTCATTTATTCATAACACCAGACATTGTTTACCAAAAAGTGTGCTAAATTTAAGCAAATAATAAAAGATAGTACAATATGAAATATAAGACTTGCAGTAAAAATGGTAAAATGTATTGAATAGATAAATAAACTGTTATCACAGAGATATATCTCGCTTTTTTGTAATTTTGATTATGCAAATGTCGAAATTAAAATAGCAATACTTTAACATGTTACATGAGTTATGCAAATATTCAAAGTCAATGAACCATGACTGAGGTCCATGGCTAAACAATCTCTCTGGAAATGAGATGTGCCAATGCTAATACCAAATATCATTGACCTATTATAAGTCATTCCCTTTACACAAACCTAAACACAAACATTAACTTGTACACTATGTAAAAGTTTCAAAGTCAATGAATCATGAAGAGGGGTGGGGCTATATTATCTCCATGGAAACTATACTTGCAAATGCCAATAAATTTGCATACCAAATATCATTGACTTAACATTAGCAGTTCATCTTAAACTGATCTAATCACAAACTAAAACATGTAAACTAAGCATAAGTTTCAAAGTCGATAGACCATGACTGAGGGGGCAGGCCAAAATATTCTCCATGGAAATGAGATGTGCTAATGCTTGTTCAACTGAATACCAATTAACATTGGCCTACCACTAATGGTTTCCCTTGAACTGACCTAATCACAAACTAATACATGTTAACTAAGCAAAATTTTCAAAGTCAATAGACCATGACTATGGGGGCAGAGCCAAATAATCTCCATGGAAATGAGATATGCCGATGCTTATACAACTGCATACTAAATATCATTGACCTACCACTAGTGGTTCCCCATAAACTGACCTAATCACAAACTAACACATGTAAAATAAGCAAAAGTTTCAAAGTCAATAGACCATGACTGAGGGGGCAGGGCCTAATATTCTCTATGGAAATGAGATGTGCTAATGCTTATACAACTGCATACCAAATATGATTGACCTACCACTTGTGGTTCACCATAAACTAGACCTAATTACAAACTAATACATTGTTGACGATGCCACCGCCGACGCTGGAAACAGCATACCTATGTCTCGATTTTTGACTCTGTCAAGGCGAGACAAAAATACATCTTTTTCTTCGAAAATTAACATAAAAGTGGCTTCAAGAATTATATTAAGAGATTTACCTGATCTGAAACATTAACCCAACCATATCCAAAAGATGGCAGTTTATCTTGAACATGCGGACAAATCACAAGGAAGTTGTATACAACACGTGATGTGAACAATAAAATTGTAATTATGCTAGTAGCAAGAGCTTGGCATAAAGTTGTTCCCTACAAAACAAGTAAACCATTATAAATAAATCACTATAATACTGTTCTTTAGACATAACACATATAATACTGATTTTCAAGAGTTAAGAGGACGAGTAATGACATTCGTTTTACCTGATCTGTTACAAATAAAATAAATTTTGTTACGCCATATCTCCCACATGTTTGAGTTAAGTCTAGTTTCAATATACATATATGCATCTTAAGTTAATCCAAAAGTATACACTTAAAATTTTCAACTTATTCAACCTATAAAAAACATGTACATGTACACTTATTTAAAATCAACTATAACACTTTTAAGGACAAATTTTGAAATACTTATAACCTGCCATGAGATCTTACACAACGATTTGCCAAGGTTTTTTTTTGGTGCAAACAGCTTGGCATTCTCTTAAAAAGTTTGTTTTCGGGTTTAAATCTAATATCAGATTTGTCGCGACTATGAATCTAGTCCAGAATTACTAAAAGGATGCAAAAGTAATTATCAGGTTCTTTCACATGCAGAATTTTTTTTCATTCTCTTACCAGTGTATGAGGGGGTAGACAGATGGTTCCTGATCCCCCAATTCACACTTCCCCCTCTACTCCCAATTTCCTCCCCTACTTAAACTTCCCTCCTCCCTTACTCACAGACGAAAATCTTTGAAATTTTTTTTTTCGCAGAATATCCTTATTTTCACTTCCCCTCTTCTACCGGTTCCTGTCCCCTCACTCCTACTTCCCACCCTCATTCCCATGTTTCCTTACCCCTGTCAATCCCCTCTTATATTGAAGTGCACCTTCCTAATCATACTGAAAATAACTGTGTACCAATAATTGTACATTACATACAGGCAAACAGGTGCTTTCCCTGGTGAATACTGACATGCGGGTAATCTGTTTTTAACACAGATGTCCAATCTTCAAAATCAACACATGATGTGATTCCAAGTAGGTGTAAATGCAAAACTTAGCAAAAGTGTCCTAGATGTGAAATAAAGGTCACAATAACCAAACAATGCCAGTTCTGTACTTATAATGAAGAAAACAATTTTGGAAAGTATACAAAAATATTATTGATTTATCATTCTGGTGTTATGCTATACTGAAACACCAAAGTTTGGTGTGGTTTCGAATAATGTCAAAAATATGGAAAAAGATGTCAGCAAAATAACAATGAAATGTTGGGTGTAGGTGATAAAAAGATGCTGAACTGTGTTACCAAACAAAAAAGGACTTAAAGATAGAGAAATATAAATGATACTCTGAAAAATAAACCTACTTTCTTGGTTGGGCATACTAAAAAACATTAGCTGCACCATGAGTGATTGATATATGCAGATCTCCTTATTTAAACCACTGAAGTACCTTAATTGTAGAACAACAAATGTAAAATTATTGAAAAAAGAGGTACCATTTACAGGTTGAGAGATTATGAAATTTCATAGGACAAGGTGATGCGGGGGGTGGGGGTGGGGTACTTGACAGGTCTGAATATACATCATATGAGCAGCGTCGGATAGAAATCGACCTTATGCAAAAATGAATATCAATATATCAGTTAACCTATTTTTGATTAAAAAAATCTCTATAGAAAGTTGGTATCTGTTTGAAAATTGAGTTGTTAAAAGAACCCTACAAAACAGACCAAAATTCATCTTTTAATTCGTATTTGAATGTTCCAAAATCTATCAAAATCTTAAACAATGTACATGTATACATGCACTTGCATAAGGTCGAATTCTATCCGACACAGCTCATATCATATCTAATTTTTGCATGGGATGGTACTTTATAATGTAACATTACAAGACTTATCACATGGTTTGAACTTACATGAGCAACATGATGGTGCCACATGTGGAGCAGGATCTGCTTACCCTTCTAGAGCACCTGAGATTACCCCCATTTTTGGTGGGGTATGTGTTTCTCAGTCTTTGGTTTTCTATGTTGTGTTTTGTGTACTGTTGTTTTTTTGTCTTTTTTTCTTTTTAGCCATGTCGTTGTCACTTTATTTTCGACTTGTGAGTTTGAATGTCCCTTTCATTTCCTTTGCCTCTCTTTTACAACAATTCCAATTATAAAATGTAAAATTACCTTGGCTTCTAAAACTACACTGGAAGCAGACATTTTGCTCATCTTGTAAATACAGAAAGACAACAATATAGCAGCTATCAGGAATAGGGTGTCATTTATAGATACTCGTATAATCAGGTACTCGATTGGCACGGAATGTTTTGTTTGTGCTTGGTTTTTCACTAGTATCGCAGAGGAAATGTTTGTCGCTAGAAATATAACAACAGACAGACACACTCCAATCCTTAATGGTTGTCTGTAAAAATAATGAAAACTTAAGTCTATAAAGCGTAAAGAATATTCTTAATTTGTTACAAAATTAAATGTTAGAAAGTTGAAACTTTCCAATTATAAAATTATACTATTTTTAAAACTATATAAACAAAGTTGTTCTCAGAAAATGTTATTATTTACAGGATAATTATATCTAACATTGTAAATAACTGAAACAGTTTAACCTCTTCTGACTGTTTTAATTAGCATACAACACTTATAATTAAACTATCAAGTCTCATATCTGCCAATAGTAGTTCAGTGTAGTTTTAATTTAAGGTTCACATTTAAAGAAAAAAGAAAAGCAAAAGAGTATGACATGCTTATGCTTATATTGTCATTTATTTAATAATGAACTTTGAATTATGTTTCTTACTTGTATCTGCTTGGTTCATATCTTGCTCTTGCTTTAAAAACAACCTGAAATTATATTCTTGTATCAATGATTTATCAGTAAGTTGTAAAAACAACCTGAAAATATATTATTGTATCAATGATTTATCAGTAAGTTGTGGCACTCAATCTCACAATATTGGTCCAGGCTTTTTAAACCCTTACTAAGAGAGCAAAGGGACATTACCTCTGTTGACAAGGCAGATTTCAATAATCTTAACACATTCATTAAAAATCAATTAAAACAACAAAAACATGAGAAATTTACCATACCACCAATAAAGATAAATGAGCTATTTGATGAGTTAATTAAACTTGATGTAAATAAATCATCAGGAACTGATAATATTGGACCCCAAATCCTTAAAATAAGTGCCCCATATATTGCCTTTCCTCTCACATATATATTCAACAGAATGATAGATACTGGTATATATCCTTCATTACTGAAAATGCTAAGGTAACACCAGTTTACAAAGATGGTGATAAGGTTTTAGCAACAAATTATAGACCAATTTCTGTACTTCCATCTCTATCAAAAGTATTAGAAAGGCATGTCTCAAATAACATGTACAAATACTTGTCTAAATTTAAACTTTTACATCCTACACAATCAGGTTTCAGGCCACATCATTCTTGTCAAACTGCACTTATTGATATCATTGACAAATGGCTGCAAGAAATGAATGATGGTAACTTAAACCTAGCAATACTGTTGGACTTCAAAAAAGCATTTGATCTTGTAGATCATGACATTCTTTGCTTAAAGCTTGCTATTTAAGGATTCAGTGAGTCTGCAGTAGGTTTTTTCAGGTCATATCTAAGTAATAGAACACAGCAAGTAAACATTTGCAATGTTAATTCTGATAAAAAAGATGTGAAATTTGGTGTCCCCCAAGGATCTATACTAGGTCCTCTATTATTTGTCTTATTTATAAATGACCTTCCCCTTTGCATTAAAAATTGTAAAACAGACTTGTATGCGGATGATACTACTCTTCATAAATCCGGGAAAAGCATAGAAAATTTACATGATGAGGTTCAAGAAGATTTATGCAGAGTTGAAGAATGGTGCAAAATGAACAATATGTTCATCAATACCAAAAAAACAAAATGTTTGGTTACTGGAACAAGAAGTTATCAACTCAATCTTTTCAACCAAATTTAGTAATAAATTCAGAAACACTACAAAATTCATCATGTGAGAAATTATTAGGTGTTAAAATTGACAGCACACTTAGCTGGACAAATCAAATCGATCAAATTTGTGCTAGCATTTCATCAAGAATATACCTTCTTTCTAAATTAAAGAAATTTTAGATATTAATGCCAGGAAAGCATATTATAATGGGTATATTCTGCCTCTCATCGATTACTGCTGTATTGTTTGGGAGATTGTAAAATGAAGGGATAGTAAGAATATTAAAACTTCAAAAAGAGCAGCAAGATTAATTCTTGATGCAGACCCATTATCCCCATCAGCCCCTTATTTAAAAACTTGGATGGATGACAGTAGAAAACAGAATCAAATACCACAAATATTTATTGCTATTTAAATGTATGCGGAAAGAAGCACCACAGTACCTACTTCAAAAGTTTCAACTTATATCTGTTAATAATCCTTATGCTTTAAGGGTGTTACTCATGGTAATTTGATAGTTCTGAAGCGAAAACTGAACTGTTTAAAAATCTTTTGCTTATTCTGGATCAGTTTTATGGAACGGACTACCATATGAAATGCGTAAAGTGCAAAACACTTATTCTTTTAAACAAATTATAAAACAATACTTGAGACAGTCCCAATATTCATTCTTGAAATGATTGCAACTATTACTCTTTTTAGAATGTATGATTTTGATTTGTATATTATATATATTTACTACATGCAATCTGTAACTGTTTTATATGTTTTAATTATGGTACATGTACATTGAACTATTATGTCTATACGAATTGTGTTAATATGTTGTATGTTTGCTTTTTTCTCTTATATTATTTTTTGTACTTGTATTGTATATGAGGGCCTCAGGAAGATTAGTAATTGTAACTAACTGTGTTTACCCTCTTTAAATAAAGAATTTATTATTATTATTATTATTATTATTATTATTATTATTACAGCACACATATACAATGTATAAATTACATTCAAATTTAAACTTTTAATATTTAGCACTAAAATATTAACATGATTAATTTAACTGTTGATGCTGTTTATAAGGCAATTATCACAAATCTAGGGAAAACTTATCATACAACAGTAATATCTTTTCAAATATTTTTAAACATGAATTCAACCTATTACATGGCTAAATGCTATCAAAATTTATTAATAATGTTTAATAGGAATGAACTGATAAAATGTATGATACCACAACTCAGAACTACATAATCATTTTAATTCACTATATTTTATTGCATTACTACTCATAATTTGTCTTTTGGATTTCTAGATTTATATCTTTTATAGGTGACAAATAGTAACTTTTAAATACATTATCATTAGATTAAACATTGTTTTGTAATTTGTTAATGTTTTGACTGTAGTTTATCTTGTTAATACTGGAGACATAGGCTTAGTATGTTGTCCAATCTGTTGTGTTCATTCATATCATACAATATTTACATTTAAACAGGGAAGATAACTCTTATCTTAGTTAACAGACACTTAATAATCTAGTGTGGTAAACCTATACATGTATAATAATCTGTTATCAGTTGGAAAATAATATTTGTCATGATAACTTGCAAGTCACACCTGAATGACGTGTCTATAAATTGTTTGGAACAAGTAAATTTGAAAGTATCAAGATGAGTCAATAGAAAATAGTGACAAGAGCCATTTATTAAGCAATATATTCTTAATTACACCAGACTATTTTTGGCTTAATTACAGCTATAGATAATAAAACTAATGAAAATGATCTTTAAACATGAAGCCTGTATAAGTAAGATTTTTGCATGTCAAATCAGTCAACTAAATTGGTATTCCTGTTGGATCCATAGTTTCACATTTTCAGTTGAATAATACTGTTAAGTTTGGAGGAAATCAATTCTGGAAAAACTGGAGTTAATGTAAATTGCCTTAAATCTAAGGGTCAAAGTTCTGTAACTCTGGAATGACAAATCCAAAAATAAAAAAAATAAAAAGGGAGCTTTCTTCATGAGATTTGGTTCATGAAAATTTGAGTTATCGTATGAAATGTTGAAGGACGGACAGACATTGGTATACAACAATACGTCTCGTCTTCGATAGGGGTTTAAAAAAAGATAGAACAGTTAATTTTAAATGAATGACAAGAGATGATGATACCACAAACAAGAATGTAGAAACACAATATAAGCTACTGAAGGTTAGGTATGGGCATTATGGTAGAATGTTCAGGTAACTGAAATTTCCAAATTTTATAATAAACCTTTGCTTAAGTCATGTCATAATTAAAACTCATAACAGCATTGAAAAGGGCTTTGCTTGTTTTATAGTTTGAATTGTTTCTCATTTTTTCATGTTTGGGCCTTCTTTGGCAATCATACCAAATCTCCTAATTTTTATTTTGCTTGACACAGCAAGTCAACAGGAGCGTCTTAAAAATCTATTTACCTTAAAAACTCACAACTCATAAGACAAAGAAAACAATTAAGATAATGAATCTGTATGACATCACATGAATATCAAACTAAAACAGAAAGCTACTATTTGGCCTTGAATGCAAACCAGGGAGCATAAAACAACATAACTTTAAGTGATCATATGTTCAAGAAATGTTGATCAATTTGCAATACAAAGGGGATGCATTTGATTACATTACTGATATATATAACTGTTTACATCTATAATATGGAACTTAATGTTAATTATAAAATTAAAATAAACTGTTGACACAGAGATATGTCTCGTCTGTGAGCATAAAATTCAGAAAAAGACAATCTGATGGACAGTAACATTGCTAATCAATTCAGTCGCTGGACCATTATCAAGTGGGCAGGGCCTCGAAATGGTCAACAAACTGAGATGTACAACAGTAATGTAACTTAGAAAAATATTGTTGTCTATTGTCAAATGATTGTAAGTAGTTCCTATCAAACTAACTTAAGCAGAAAACTTTACATTGAAAATTGCTAACTAATTCAAAGTCACTGGACCTTGACCTTGGGGGCAGGGCCTCAAAATAGTCATCAAATTGATATGTACTGATAGTAATGCAACTTCATACACAATATCATTGATCTATCACATGTGGTTCTTATCAAACTAACTTAATCAGAAAACTTAACAATTGTTGACACCGTCGCCTTCATCGTCGTTGGTTTATTCCCGATTGTCCCACTTTTAAAAATTTTAGAGTTCTGATTGTCCCACATGAAAAGTTCTGATTGTCCCACATTATTTTATTATGTAAAATGTTCTTAAATAAACAAGGTAGTTGTTGTTTGTTTTACTAAATAAACAAGAATTAATCATTGCATGTTCAAACTAATTATTTTATATCAATCTTATAACTGTATAAAATATGATTTTTAAATCATCAGATTAAATTAAGCACTTTTGATGAAATGATATAAAATTTCTGAGTTATAAATTATAATGTTACTCTTATTTGTAAAACAAATAACAGTATTGTATTTTAATTACATTTTTAAAAAGTTTTAAATAAATTAAAAAATACATGCAATTAAAAAAAGTCTTTACATATTAAGATTCTTTACATTACTAAAGACTGCTTGCACCCAACGTTCATTAAATGCAGACTTAAGTAAGATAAAATGTAGTGAATGATTCTAAATGCTCCTGCGGTTCTCCCGTTGAAGATGCCATCCATTACTTTCTAGAATGCAAATTATATTATAACCAAAGAATATCTCTGGTTAATGATCTTATAAATATGAACATACACATTGATATTGAAACGCTATTGTTTGGAAAAGATGCAGATATTTACGAAACTAACTCTAATTTTTTGATAATGTTCGTTATTTCATTAAACAGTCAAACAGATTTTAACGTTCTAAGTCAGCAGCTTTCTTTTTTTCTCTCTGTCCTATTTGCCTTTTTTGTTGCCATGCCAATGTGTGACTCCTTCCTCTATTTTCTATAACTGTCGCTATATTATGTATGTGTTTGCTGTCATCATATATGTGTATTGTATATGTAAGGAGAGGACTTAATATAAATTGTAATAACTTGTGTCCAATCCTATTGCTTGATTAATGCAATAAAATATTATTAAATTAGAATTAAATTAAAACGTCAGATTAACCTGAACCCAACAACTTTCTTCATTGATTACAAAGCTACTGTTCAGAATTCTGCCAGAGCATTCTTTACTGGAAAAACTATTGAAGGATATTTTTTTTTTCACTATACTTAGTGTATTTGGCGAAAAGTGCAGTAAACAAGACTCGTCTCTTAACTATAAAAGAGAATCAGACATTCATCAACTTATATGCTCGAACAGAAATAGACGACGTCTGGTTCCATGCACTTGAAGACCTGGAAAATTCGGACTCAACAGCAAATAGCACTTCGTTAACGGATAACGTCACAACATACTGGGTTGAAAGCAACAGGCAGCTATGGAACCATTACCAACCGAAGGACCAAGGACGACAAACCATCTCGATGGATGGCACAGCAGCTTCAAGAAGATGATCTAAGTACCACACCCAAACATATTATACAAGCTACTGAACTATCTTTAAGAAGAGCAGGCAGCAAACGAAATGACTATCATTCAGTACCAAGATTGGAGTGTAGGACCAACATATAGAACAAAATACAAACAAGTCAATCAATGCCTACAGGAACTCAGACCATCTTCAGAATAGCGAAGTTATTGTGTTTCAGTATGCTGACATTGCTTCTGACTTATTTGTTACATTTTGACTAAGTTTGTTGCAATTATATGATGTTGTTATATCTAAGTTATGAATCATGTGTGCTTTATTGTTGTACCTTATGCATTGTGTGTGCTTAATAGTATCTACTCTTCGTGTCATGTGTCATGTGTGTGCTTTAATGAATTAATTTGTTTATTGTGTGTACTTTTTGTTTATTGTGTGTACTTTATTGTATTTAGCTGTTTATTATGTGTGCTTAATTGAAACTTTTTTTATTATATATCAATGTAGAATTGAAAAGTGCTTGATATGTGCTATTTTATGACTAAATATTATAATCTATGTTTGATGATACTTTGTTGCTAATATGTGCAAAATAAAATATGTAAATATATTATTTGTTCATGTTTATTTCTTATTTTATAAGTTACATTGGTTAGTTACCTTTAATTACCTGCTACACACTATAAAAACAATTTAATTACTATCAAAATAATTCCGGATTCTCCCACTTTTAAACTTCCCAATTGTCCCACAAACATCTTCCCGATTGTCCCACAAAATTTCATTACTTTTTAACCTGTAATTTCAAAAAGTGGGACGGTCGGGAAGACACCTCGTCGTCACCAGAAAAGCGATACCTATGTCTCGCCTCCAACCACTATCGTCTCAGGCGAGACAAAATTGATCAAATATGAAATGAAGGTCATGATAACCCTTTATATAGTAGAACTGTTTTGTACCATTAAGTGAGTGCTTTTATTTGCAGAATTTGGGGATTTAGTCATCATGGAAAACAATGAATTTTGATATTCAGCCAATTATGAATTAAAGTTGAAGCAGGATATATGTCAATGAGATAGCACCCTAATGACACAAAAATTCATCTAGAGGTCAACAGACAGTCTTCAATGGTTTTAAACAAGAGACAGATGTCTATACAAATTATGTCAATGTCCAAATCATTCGGATGATACCAAGTCTAAATAAACTGTTCAGACATATGTCTCACCTATATGTAATTTTGATAGTATAAAGGAAATGTTAAAATTAAAATTGCAATACTTTAACATGTATTCTATGCAAAATATTCAAAGTTCAAAGGCCATGACTACTATGAGGGTGAGGCCAAATCATACTGTGAAAGTACTTTTATTCATGGGTACCAATTTTCGATGTTTGAACAAAAGTTACCTGTTTATGGGTTCTTAAATTCATGGATTTTAGATTTCTGAAGAAAAACAAATCAAGGGAAGAAGATGAAGCCATCAGAAACGAAGATGCTGGAAAATAATCAACTGTTGTTTTATAATGATTTGTGGGACATTGCAAAATAAGGTGTTCATTTTCATTACTTGTTCGTCTTTCATTACAGACAACATTTATTAGATTTTTGATAAAATAACTGCTTTTGGACATAAGCTATGATTACAAATTGTTTTGATTGAAGGAAATTGCAAAGTAAACATTTTAATTGTTGCACACGTGAACTCAGAAGTGATGACACTAATTATCCTTCATGATATGATTTGATTGATATAAAAATTAACAAGTATGATTTAAGATCACAGGAAACAGCAGTACTCCCAAGAGTCCGAACTACTAAGTATGGCTTAAGATCGTTTCGCTATAATGCTGCACAAATCTGGAATGAGCTGCCGAACCATTGTCGAATGGAAACATCTTTTGACCAATTCAAAAAATTGGTACAAACATGGGATCCAAGTAACAGCTCATGCCAGTGCAGTGCATGCATATAGTGTTATACCTGTGTTTATTTTATTTTGACTATTTAATTTGTGCAATCTTATTATTAACTTGTGCTATGTTTTAGTTGTACTATGCTTTTAACTTATATATGTCATTTATGGTATCTTACTATGCATTATATGTTTAAAATTGTATTGTTTCATAACCTTTGTATGTGTGTATTGTATTTTGTTATTAAGTCGATTTGAAAAGCTCACTAGAGCTTGTGTTTATGTAGTTTATGAAATATCGACTCTAAATAAAACTTTGAATTGAATTGAATTGAATCCTGAGATAAACAGATTAACGATCATCAAAGATGTTAACTGAGCAACAAAAACGGTTACATAACAACAAGCTGCCAATGTACTTTGAATTGTAGAATTTAATTCTTTTCAGATAAAAAAGCAAGCCCAATATGATTGTTTTTTCGTATGAGAATTATGAGGAGATAAAATAAACACTTTATCATCCGGGATATCATCTCCCGAAGTCTGACTCTCATCGATCAAAACTTATTATTTTTATGAGAATTAAAAGGTTTAAAAGTCGTACAGTTTACTGTTTAAAACTTTTTAAGAATTTCAAAATCCTGTCTGAAGTTGTATATATTGTTCATAGTGTGTTTGCTTATATTCGATGCATTCTAATGATTAATTCACTATGTCCATATCCATGTAGTCAAACCTACATGGGGATCTTTCCATCTATGTCTTGATTTAGACAACAGTTGTTATATTTCGTTGGACACTTAAATTCGTGGATGAAGCCATCCACGAAAACCACAAAAATTGGTACCCCACGAATAAAAGTACTTTCACAGTATATGGATATGAAATGTGCCAATACTAATACAACTGCATATCAAATATCATTAACTCCCCATAAACTGAACTAATCATTAACTATTACATGTAAACAATGCAAAAGTTCCTATGACTGAAAGGATGAGACAAATAATCTTCTTTGGAAATGAGATGTACTAATAATTACACAACTGCATATCAATTATCATAGACCTACCACTAATGGTTCCAAATAAACTGACCTACATGTAATCACAAACTAATACATGTAAACTATGCAAAGTATTTAAGTCAATTAACCATGACTGAGAGGGCAGGCCAAATTATCTCATAGGAAATCAGATGTACCAAAATTAATAAAACTGCATACCAAATATCATTGATCTACCACTAGTCACTAAGTGGTTCCCCATATACTTACAAAATCACAAACTAATATATTTTTGATGCAGAAGCCACAGCCTCCCGAAACAGCAGGCCTAGATCTTATTTATTGACTTTGTCAAGGCGAAACAAAAACTTGCAAACAAAACCCTTTTTCTTAACCTTCATATGACATGAAATGAGTTCTGCTTTGTAATACATGTAGACTTACATGGTTAGCCTGATTTTCAACCTACAACATGTACAAGATGCTCACAATGTACACATTTAAACCAGTTAACAGAAAAAAAAAGTCACCTAACTAAAGCACATCATTCTAGTCTGATAATGTTAGCCAACCAGTTTTGGTCTTACACTTAATTGCAGGGAAATATTAATTAATTTTGCAGCATTTAGATGAATCCATACTGGAGGTGAGCATGCTAAAATGAGACCACTGAGATGTATTAAAAGAAAAATAAATGATCTGCCATAAAACTGGAACTTGGTATCTATTACAGAATTTTGAATGAAATTGTGAAAAGAGGCCCTAATATGTATTTGTTTAAAGTGTTTCATCCTGTGCACCCACAAAACAATACATGATCTTATAATTTGATGCTTTTACTCAGAAAATTTGACATGATAATGCAGATATCTTTAAGTCACAATGTCCTATGATGCCTTACCTCCCAAATGACCCATGGTCAAAAGGGGCAATTTATTCATTAAGTCAAGATTGGAATCTTGTGTTTTAATTCAATCACAAATGGAATGCCTTTAATTTGACCATTAATTAATCACTGTTGATGGTCTATGTTGTGGTTATGACATTTGTGATTAAACGTTAAGAGACACTACAGTATGATATACACCAACCAAATTCATGAAAATCAATTAAAACTTATCAATGTTGATTTAAAAATTTTAGTATAAATATGGACTCTTTTTATTTTAGCATATATAAATTTATCTCACCTGTGCAAAAAACAAAACTAGAAGACATAATGTCACATACTGCAGACAAACAGGAAAGCTGTACAGCAACCATGAAAGTCCAATGGGTAATTTATTTGCCAACAAACAGTCTTTAAAATAAAAAGAAAATAAAGTGGTCCTCAATCCAGTCCATAGCAAACAAAGAAACAAAAACACTGTCTGATGACTCAGACGTTTATGTCTGTAGTACCATATCATCCATAACTGAAGGTATATTATAAGGAATAATATACCATATAGAGAAATGTAACATATTGTGAGCCAGAGCTCTGCCCCTGGGGGAAGTGCAGGGGCAAGAGTTGGAAAGCTCTGAAATCCAAAATTTGTTGTGGTTGTTTTTCTGTAAGATTCTTGAAAAAGAAGAAGATCACGTTCTAAACGTCTGTGCAAAGCATCTGGGAACACAAAGATTTCATCGCCATGTGTTGTCATTACTTGTTTTCATGTAAATGACAACAAATGTTCATTTTGAAAACAAAGTCCATTTATAGTTTCCTCCTGACCTTCACCTTTGATAAAATCCAGGGTATTCCGAAGTCTACTTTCATTTCACGAAAGTAACATTTCAAACTATTTCAACCATTTTAGATTCAAACAATATTAAGCAATTTTGGCGACAAGTATTTTTCTATTGTCTAAGCTTTCTTATCCTTTTAGATATATATTTTAAAAACGAAACAAATGTTCCGAATAACTTCAGTGCGGAATAACAAGATGGATGCGCCCATTGAAATCGAAACTATCTTGCGTTCGTCTGCTAGAATTGTACAAAAATGAATTTAATAACACTTTAACAGAGAAAAATGATTGCAAATGTATTTTCCAAATTGAAACCCACAAGAAGGCAGTTTATATGGGTCAGAGCAAAATCTAGAAAACAAGAATCAAGCAAAAAATACAGTTACACTTTAAACTTACCAAAAACAGATTTCCCTCTCAGTCTCCGTGATGGTGAAGCAAATAGACGAGAAGTCAAAATACAGAAGGTAATACTGTACAAGAAACAAGCATAAAAAGGAGCAAGTTATTTCATTTCTCACAAGAAAAAATTGCCTATTTTCATAAAGTCATATTTCACTATTTGCAAGTATCCATGACAACTGGCCCCATACCAACTTTCCTCAAATTTCTTCTAACTCGCCATACTTTTACATAAAGTTTCAATCCTGCTGTATTTAGGCATGCCAACTCACCCCACTTATGAAAAAGTTAAAGCCCAGCTAATGAAACATAGTGTAATATTCCTATGAATAGAAGTCTGCCAACTCACCCAACTTATGAAATGGAGTTTAAACCTGATGAATAAAGGACTGCCAACCTTGCCCGACTAATTAAAAGAAGTTTAAGTCCCACTGAATTCACACCTACCTACTCGCCTCACTAAGGAAAATAAAAATGATTATTCTTTAGTGTTTAGTTCAACTTAACTACTAGACAAAAGTTACCAATCCTTCAATTGCTATAAAAACAAATCACTGTTAAATTGGAATCCTTAAATTGTTTTTATAATATATCATATTATAATATAATTAACTGGTTTCTTTACCATTATTGTATGCAAATAAGTAAGCTCTTTGCACTGCAACATCAAGTACTGTTTTTTTAAATGTTCAAACTGATGAAAATAAAATCATTCCTAAATAAATACAACAATTACATAAGTGGGACGAGTTGGCAGGCCCAAATTTAGCAGAATAGAACTTCTTTTCAATCGTTGGATGAGTTGGCAGTCCTTTCATTCATCTGGATCATACTCTTTTAAATAGGTGGGGCGAGATTGCAGGTCTAAATTTAGCGGGATATGACTTCTTTTCTTTAATGGGGAGAGTTGGCAGGCCTAAATTCATTGGGATTTCAATAATGGTGCAAGTTGGTAAAAAAGAGTGGTGCAAGTTGGTCAACAAGAGTAGGGTGAGTTGGTAGAAAGTGGGGCGAGTTGGTGGAAAGTGGGGCGACTTTGCAGTGGGTTGAGTTGTCTTGCTTCCTATATGTAATATGAAGCAGGTGTTCCCTGTGAAAGAGGACGAGAGTGTAAAAATAATTCTTTTTATACTGAATGCTTTGCAAAATTAAAACTACAGAAAAATGTATAAAGGACAACATAAATTGTTTTTTTTATTTTGCAAATTATGACACTAAAAAATCTTTATAAAATCACTATAATTTAAAAAAACCATCCTTAATTATTGAGATGCCCTTTATCATTGGATTTATGACTGAAGGCTTGACAGTAAATACCTTTTTACCAAATTGCAAGAAAGTTATTCCCAGCATGATTTCTGTTGAAAAAGTAACTGAAATGTGGAAACTTATCTGATGTTGTCCTGTTGTTTGGAGTTTTATTTATGATGTCATTTTTATTGTAATCAAAGAAACACTATCTGCTTCAGGAAAAGTTTGTTTCATAATAAAGTATTATTTGATTAAAAGTATAATAATTTACACCTTAAACTACGAAAATACCATATCAGCTTACCATTATTCTTTGTGCATCTGATAGGGATTCAAAAATCTGCCTGATCAAGTGAATTTCCCCAACTCATTTTGTTCGCTTTAAATTGTATATTGAATAAGCACTAAATTCATTTTGTTACACACACATACAGTCTAAATCCAAAATATTTGTCCTCATATTATTGCCATTATTCTTTTTGGTAATCAGATATATACAAATTTGCGGGGAATCATATCACTTACAACATGACAGTAGCCAGGTAGCTGTCAACAGAACAGGAACAAGGTACATTTTGTAATGCCCAAGAGCAACTTTTAAAAAAAAAGTTAACAATTATGAGTTCATTAGTACATGTATATTGATCTATATTGATTTTTATATTGATTTTTCATTTATTGATTTTCTTATTGCCATTGGGCACTTCCTCCCCATATAAAATTTGTTTTCCATCAAACTGTATTTTCTTTGGTTTTTCTTGATATTC
This sequence comes from Mytilus coruscus, assembly GCA_017311375.1. Classification (NCBI taxonomy): domain Eukaryota; kingdom Metazoa; phylum Mollusca; class Bivalvia; order Mytilida; family Mytilidae; genus Mytilus; species Mytilus coruscus. The sequence goes on from CM029599.1 coordinate 72,688,938, forward strand.
TGATGGGTAGTCAAACACCCCATGGTCAGACACCTCTTAAATCTGACACCTAATTTGTCTTTTAAAGGTAAATCACTGTTGAAAATTATATGAGGCAGGTCTTGCCTGTGAAAGAGTATTAAGTCCATATTATTTTCTTGATCAGACATGTACAGATTTGTGTGAAATCTTATGTTTTACAGCATGGCAGCTTCAGTCAAAAATCAAAGTCTAGATCTGCGCCTGCTTTCCAATTATGGTAGGCTATAGGGAAAACATATATTTTGCATTTTTAAAGCTTGATATTACTTACATAATTTTGTCATTTTTGGCAGGAAAATACATCTCGAATAAGCTTTACTGGCACCTTATAAATGTACGACCATGAGTCAAGCTAATGCTGACTAGTACATTCAGTTCACTTGGCTATTTTTGAAAACAATCTACTAAATAAAAATTGCTAAAATTCAAAAAAGAATGTAAAAAAGGAAGAAATTAGTAACGATGATAAAATTTGTCGAATTCTTATTCTGTTCTGCATCTTAGTCAAATCTGTAGTTGTAAGAAATATGCTACATTATGAATATAAACCACGACACAATTCCTAATTGAAACATGAATGAAAACATTAATACATTGGCCTGCTGTTTTGTCACATGGTCATTTTGCAGCTGACATATTTATTATTAGGACAATAATTGTGACAATGCCTTATGTGACCAATTTATTTCAAATTTACTTCAACACAATTCTGTTCCTTGATTTTTTAGGTCATTTTGTTTAAAATAGAAAAAAATGTAGAAGGTTTATTTATTGCACTGACTGCTGGTTTTGCAGAACAAGCATTTATGAATTTCAATTCGCCATTTCAGAATCTAAAGGACAATGGGTAATTTTATTGTTCGTACCCCAATATGAAAACAACCTCACATCATTGGTTGAATTTCTATTGTTTAAGACGCTGTTAGCCAGTCACAAAGTTTTGGTGTATGCCTTTGAAAATATTAATCAGAATGCATTAGATTCTGAAACAGCGTATTGAATAGACCTTTAAATGGTTTTGTAAAGACTTCTGTTTTAATATTTTTAGTCTTCCTGTTTTGAGAAACTATATGAATGGCAACAAAATCAGCCTAGAGACAAAGAATTTATTTTGCATGATGGTCCCCCCTATGCTAATGGAAAACCTCATGTTGGACATGCTATAAATAAGGTAAGCTGGACTGTTTTTATAAAAGTTGTAATTATAGGTTTCATAACAAATGAGAAGAAGGCTCGTGTATCATTATATTGAAATTAAATAACTCTAGTCGATATCAAGCTATATTCAATTCTCACGAGTTGTTAAACCTATTTCTCTTACGGTCAACTTTTTCACTGTGTTAAATAACAAATTCTGTGAATTGTTGATGTAGTCTTTTGCACATACCAGTATGACGTTATGTGTCCTCTTCCCTCATCAAACTTTAACATACAAATCCTGCATACATTTATGTGGCCAGCCTTTCCCATATATCACAAATAAATAATAGGTAACATAGAATAATCTACTGTATATGTTCAACCTGAAGAATCATGAAGACCATGGGACTTTAAAATGTTGGGAAAGGTCTTAAAGTATAGATTTTTGACAATAAAACTTCAATTTTCTGGTTTTTCAAAATTTCATAAAAAATGGTTGAAATTATGATTTATGATTTTTGACTTTGACTGATTAAATTGCATTTCCTTATGTCTATTAGACTGGATCAATTATGATAACAAAGTCTACCTCCCCTCTTCCAAAAAAAAATCTAAGCCCCCCCCAAAAAAAAATAAGAAAAATGCATGACATCTACAATTTTCCTGATAAAAACAATTCCAAGGGTACAGCAACAGTAGGAAGTTGTTAAACAAAAGAGGAAATAAAACCAATGGAAAAAAAATGTATCATTTCCAATGATGAAAATATACTTTTTCCATCTAATTGAAAGTTCAAGAAGGTCTTGTAAATTCATTGTTCTATATAATACCATTCCTTGAAGGAATTGACTAAAAGAAAGATGAATGGATTGGGCTAGAAATTTAAACAAGTTGCAGAAATGAAGGATTGTATAAAAAAAGAAGATGTGGCATGATTGCCATGAGACAACTCTCCACCAGTGACCAAATGACGTAGAAGTTAGCAGCAACCCTTAGTATAGGTCACTGTATAGCCTTCAACAATGAACAAAACCAATACCACATAGCAATCTATAAAAGGCCCCGAAATGACAAAAGTAAAACAATTCAAAAGAGAAAACTAATGGCCTAACAAGTTACTTTACATTAAAATAATGTGGAAAATATTAGAAGTATTTTTTTTTTATATAAGAAGATTTAAACATCTAAAAAAATTACAACATAAATAAGGTTTTTGAGCATTATGATAAATGATAATTTTAGATATTAAAGGATATAACAAATCGGTACAGACTGATGAGAGGATACAGGATACACTACAAACCAGGCTGGGACTGCCATGGTCTACCTATAGAAATGAAAGCTGTTTCCTCTAAAGCCAAACTCACTCCTCTACAAATAAGAGATAAAGGTAAAAACATTCCTATAAAAAGGAAAACTGTGTCATCTAAAGCCAAACTCACTCCTCTACAAATGAAAGATAAAGGTTAAAGCATTCCTATATAAAGGAAAACTGTGTCATCTAAAGCCAAACTCGCTCCTCTTAAAAGTAAGAGATAAAGGTAAAAGCAGTCCCAAAATTAAATGAAAAACATTAATGTAAAGATTGTATTTTGACATGATTGAATGGTCGTGTTTAAAGCTTTATTTACATAATTTGTTAAAGTTGTTTCCAGTTGAAAGGATTATTTTTACAAATGTTTGTGGAAAGACCTTTTAGTTCTGATCTGTTAATACCACAGTTGATATTTTTACAGCTAAAAAGTTTGCCCGTGAAGCCATCACTGTCCAGATGGAAGCATTCAAAAGATGGGGAGTAATGGCTGACTGGGATAAACAGTGTTATTATACATTTGATCCTAAGTATGAAGCAAAACAGATGGAAGTGTTTTACCAAATGTATGAAAAGGTCAGTTACAAATGTTTGCTGTTTTGGGAAACATATATACTATTGATAAAAGTTTAATAACTTGTCAGTAAAAATTGATTTACACCTACTTAAACAGTTTTATTTTCATCTATACAGTCATCAGTGATACACTATCATTTGTAATGACAAAAAGTTAATACAATTAACATTTTTTCTCCAGAAAGTTAATAAAAACACACTGAGAAAAGGCAGAACGTTGTATGATAAGTTTTCATTGTTAGACACAATGATAAACTGGTAATACATCACATTTACTTCTTACTAAATTGATTACATTATGTCTGTCTCTTTTGGGGCCATTAAAGTGACCTAAATAGATAAAAGACCAAATACACTTATTGAATGCAAATTATATGAAAAATTTCATTGATTCATGCTTCAGAGAAATACCAACCACATTAAGGACTATACATTTATTTACTTGTTGGTAAAGTATCAAGATGGTATTAATATATTCCACACATCAAGTATACAATACAAGATGTTTCCTCTTCTTTGAAATACATCATTGAATTTATCCAAATAGTACTTTTATTAAGTAAGAGTAATTAATATGCAGGAAACACGATGTATATTTTGTGATTGTATTTTCAGGGTCTGATTTATCAAGACTTCATGCCTGTTTACTGGTCTCCATCTTCAGGGTAAGACTAATAAAACATTCTTCAATAAGTAGCGTTGCAGTTACAATCAGTCACTTAATACATTTACCAATAGAACTTATATTGAAGTCCTCAGACAATTTACAGGAATGTGTTGACCTCTGCAACCCCATAATAGGGAAAAATCAAAAATATCAACAGAATTTGAACCCATCAAAATAGATACTTTTCAGGAAGATTTGTAAAAGTTGAATTTAAGTCAAAATCTGAATTTGATAGTAAATAACTGTATATGTACAACAAAACAGTAACAAAAAATGTATGAAGTCAACTGTGCCAGAGGGAGATGTACTCTTTAGTTTTCCTACAATTGCATTCATGCCAGTTCTAAGGCATTAGCAGAGGGATTGAATGATACCCTTAGGAAGATAGAGGGATTGAATGATACCCTTAGGAAGTGATCTATGTAAGCTTTAAAGGATCATGACATCTCCAAATGTTAAATGAAAATGCTATCTATTTGCCACATCAGGGAAGTGAAAATCTGAAAGTTGCTTGATGTCAGTAAGACAGTAAAATATCTAATTGTCCCTTTTCATAGGCAGGTGAAATTTATACCAGCCCTTGTATGTTCTTGGTACTTATCTTTTATAATGTAGACACTTGACAGTTATGATAAACATGATATAGGACTGACCAGCAACAAGATTTTGTATCTGCATCACTAAGATGTTTTATGAAAAGAAAAAGTATATGTTCAATGTACTGAAAATAAACCAATCTTTCTATAGAATTAAATGCTTGACTTTACTTAAAGATATAGTCCCACCAGTGGTAATGACTAAGTGATAATAGAAACACTTAAATACTGATTACTGTAGGTGCAACCTTGAGACCAAATATTTATTGGAAGTAAAAATTATTAAACAGTCGGAGAGTAACACCAAAATAGCCTGACCAAAAGTAAAAAACCAGTCTTAGATCAACTCTGCCAAATGAACTGGAAATTTACAATGGAATTTACATTTAAATTTTTCTAGTACTACATCATTGGTTGCTGTATGGAAGGTACAATTGTATAATAAGTCACATTTATTTCGTCGATTTATGACAGGACAGCCTTAGCAGAATCAGAATTGGAATACAATCCAGATCATAAGAGTAAATCTGTATATGTTAGCTTTCCAGTCACCAAATCATCAGAACAACTTGAAAATGTCATTGGCTGTGAGTAATTCATTTGCTGTTTCTGTAAATTGTTTAAAAGTGTTTGATGTTTAATGAAGGTGAATGAAACCAAATCTCATCTTTTCTACATTAGAAACAATAAAATATAAGTCCTCAACCCTTCTGACAGGGATCTCACATCTTCAATATGGACTTGCTTATAATGTATTGATCCTAGAAAATTTCTGACATCTAATGACTTGGTAAATCAGTATCGAATATAATAAGCAATTCAGAAATCAGTCTTTATAAAGCAATGTGTGGATAAGTACAGTAACCTTAAAAGTTTCTTTGGTAGAAAACTAATTGCAACAAAACTATATAAAATTTGCACCAATTTTTATAAGGAAATATTTTGAATTTTTCAATAAAAATTTTGTTAAAAAGCTTTTTATGCTCATATTAGGGGCTGGAAGAGATGTGTATGCTGTAATATGGACAACCACACCATGGACTTTACCAGGAAACAAAGCAATATGTATTGGACCAGAACTCAGGTACCTAATTTTATATTTTCAGTGTTTTTTTTCTGTTAGGTACAGTACATGCAAATAAGTAGCTTTTATGTATTGTAAACATGGATTTGTTCATATCAATAAACCGTTTTTCTTTGCAAAAAACATTTGCTGTGGGGATTTTTTGGGGCATTTTTCGTGATCATAAAATAAGTGAAAAATAATCCCTGCAGAACAATTTTCTACAGTTCCTGTCAATAAAACTCAAATTTGATTTTACATGGAACCATAATTCTCTATTTGGTTTAATTGGTAATGCCTTTTTCTTAGTAGATTATTTCATAGTTCCAAGCTTTTTTTTCTTTCATGTGCCACTTTAATTTTTATCACATATGCAATCAACTACGTAAAAATGAGATAAATTTAATTTATAGAATGGACACATGGTGGTCACAAATTTAATTTATAGAATGGACACATGGTGTTCACAAATTTAATTTATAGAATGGACACATGGTGTTCACAAATTTAATTTATAGAATGGACACATGGTGTTCACAAAAAGATAATGCTCAAAAATAGTTTAACCCAGAAACATTCTCATCTGTCCCAAGTCTTTAGTCATTGTTAGAGACCATCTTTAGTTATATGTTGATATTTTCTTTGATATTTTTGGAAATTTCATGTTAATGGTAGATTTTTGATAATGTCTGTTAACTTTTCTTCACTACTTATCTCTCCTTTTGGGGATTTAGAAATTATTGTGTAGTCTATTGTCTAATGTTGAAGACTTAGTCTTATATAGTCTGACTATATGTCAACTTTTAGATTTCTTTTGTTTTTATTGCCTGATTTGTATATTGTCTTATTGACATATACCCAATATCTCTTTTATTTATATGTTAAGGGGGCATAATTGGAAATCTAAACATTCTTTATTTGAAATCATTTAAACAAAGCTCATAAAGAATCCAATTTTTGTTTGCAGATATGTTTGTGCAGAAGATCCAGAAAACAGCAATATTTATATTTGTGAAAAATCATTTGTTGATAAATTGTCAGAGTTACTTGGAAAATCCCTCAGAGTCCTAAATGATTTTCCTGGTAAGTTTGAAATGTCTAAAAAATTGTACTTCATATCATGCATATTGTTGGTATATTATTGAAATAAGTTGACATTGTTATATTAGGCAAATTTTTTAGCCCCTGAATTAAATATTTTTTGAAGTGGCTGATAGCTATTGAACTTTTTTGGATTACATTGCTACATTCCTTTTTTTATTTGAGAAAGCATTCATAGATAGTTTTAGCTCACCTGGCTCATGCGCGGGTAAACTTTAAAAAAAAATTTGTTGATAAAACAAAAGAGCAAAATTTGACCAAAAAAAAAGGGTTAGTTTAAACAGTATTTATTATTGAAAATTATAGCAACATATTAGTACAATTTTACAAAATAGTCAAATATGGGATTCCAAAACAAGTTTAGAAAAACTTTTATAAATCTGTCCCCTGAAAAAAATACAATTATATAGCTAACAATATGACATGCTAACAGTATATACAGTTAATGGTAACATATAATAAATGTCAATAATTACAAAAATTACAAAAAAAAAAGAATCAAAAAATTAAAAAGGATATGATTGTGATATAAGGAACACAACACATCTAGGCATACCTGGAACACAGTGTCTACTTACATTTAATACCTGGTATATGATATATGGTTCAATGAAGTCTGTTCCAGGAATAAATAAGTTGTGTATTTCCCAATATTCAGGTAGTGCCTTTGATGGTGCAAAGTATTCACACCCACTTACTGGTGAAGAGTTACCTTTCTTGGTTGGTAAGCATGTGACTATGGAAAAAGGAACAGGATTGGTTCATACAGCACCTGGTCATGGGCATGACGATTTTGTGATTGCTATCAATAATGGATTAAAAGTGGTAAATAATGAAATTTTAGTGTTCCTTTTTCCTGATTGATTAGTTAATATTAACTTGAGCGGGTCGATTAGATACTAACTTAGATTTGAATTCATGATTTTCTTATACCCACAGAATTCATGAAAATTGGTATTCCACGTATAATAAGGAATCCAAAGTAGTTAAGAATATTTGAAAATTAAAAAGAAATTCAAAAGGTTTAATTGATGTTTTTTATTTGATATATACAGTGCTGTTCAGTTGCATTTTCAATCGCTTATTATTTTTACAAAGAAAACATCTTTTTTTTTGCAAAGAGCATTATCACTCAATTATAAAAAAAATCTCTGCCAATTACAGCATATGAAAGAAATGCACAAAGTGGCCGTTTCTATGTTATTTTTAAGTTTTACAGGGCAGGTTTACTATATGTTCTGATTACAATGACACTGGAAAAAACATTAACAAAATATTGATATATATATGATACATAAACCACTTAAAAGTAACACGTTTTCCTTTTAAGTATTCATCACAGACACAATTTGGTGCTGATCTTTTCACAAATAATAATGTTGTAGAAAATGATAAAATTTGTGTTTTTTTTTATTAGACAAGTATAGTAGATGAGAAAGGACAATATGATTGGCATGCCGGTAAAGAACTAGAAGGTAGAACTATTGGTGTGGATGCTGAGGAGAAAGGTAAGTTGTACAGTTAAATCATATGCAGAGTAATACTGGTGCTGATGCTGGGTAGATCAGTAGCTAATGCAGTTGATAATAGGGAAAAGCAAATATATAAAATTCCAGGTATATTCTAAACATATATGTACAAACAAAACTTGATGGGTAATGAATTGCTATAGTATTGTTGTTGCTTATGAAATGAATTTTTGTTCATTTTTTAAGTGTTTGTTTAGATTGAATACTGCATAGAATATTTGTTTCAAGCAACAAATAAGTTAATATTAACATTAAGAATAGATAAATTTAATACAACTCTATAGGCTCCATATCTTTTGTTGAAGAAAAAGAGATTACCCAGCTGTTTTTGTTTTCAAGATTTCCACAGTTGACTGTGAAAGGACATTTCATTTTCTACATTGCCAGTTCAACTATTAGATCATAAATTATGACAATCCTACATTAATAGACTATGTGGTTGATTTAAACACAAAGATACAAATACAAAACAAACATTATGACAGTAATTAAGTGCTCAATTTATATACATTGACATTTAATTATAAGTTGGTTTTACTGTGTAAATTGTGTTGATATCAAACATTTAGAATACTCTTAGCTATCACCACCTGTAGTAGTAAGATTAAGATACAAGCAAATACTGTCTTTATACACTTATAATTTTCTTGTCATGTATATGATGTGTCATTGTCATACATTAAGCATGTTCCTAGACATCCTAATCAATAAGTAAGATACCAACACAACACACACTGTATTAATACAGCATGACATTCTTTTCAATATATAATATGTTGTTGACATTATCCTATGTTTGACCTTTGTAATATTCCTGAAAAAAACTAAAAATTATAGTTGATAAGGTACAAAAGAACTGCTATTTGCTTTATTTACTTTTCGATTCAAATGATAGCTGTTTTGTTTCAGTACTAGAACTTCTTGGTAACCATATAATAAAAGTAGAGGATTATGTGCATAAATATCCATATGACTGGAGAACCAAAAAACCTGTGATAATTAGGGCCAGTAAACAATGGTTTGTCAGTACAAACAAACTTAAAACTAAAGCTTTAGTAAGTACCAAGCATTATGTACAGTAACAATGCATATGATAAATACACATATAAATATACTTAAACAGACAATTTTTTTTATTTGGCATGTTTTCAATGAAGAGATCTGAAACTTTTGATTCAAATTTTTTTTAACAATATCAGATGAACTTGTAAGTGAAGTCTAGTTTTTAGTTGATTTATTTCATCTACTAGATATCAATCTTTAATATCAAGTTATTATACCCCACGCAACGAGTTGCGGAGGGTATAATGTTTTTGACCTGTCCATCCGTCCGTCCGTCAGTCCTGTTTTTTGTCATCGCAACTCCTCTCAAACCACACAACAGAATTTCACGAAACCTTTTTAGATAATAAGGACATACTATGTAGTTGTGCATATCGACAGGAAATTACGATTCAATTCTTTTTCTAGGAGTTAAGCCCCTTTGAACTTATTTACTTTAATGTACTACTGCAACAGTTTGTCATCGCAACTCCTCTCAAACCACACAACAGAATTTCATGAAACCTTTTCAGATAATAAGGACATACTACGTAGATGTGCATATCGACAGGAAATTACGATTCAATTTTTTTTCCAGGAGTTACGCCCCTTTGAACTTATTTGCTTCAATATACTACTGCAACCTTTTGTCATCGCTACTCCTCTCAAACAACACAACAGAATTTCACGAAACCTTTTTAGATAATAAGGACATACTATGTTGTTGTGCATATCGACAGGAAATTACGATTCAATTTTTTTTCCAGGAGTTATGCCCCTTTGAACTTATTTGCCCAATATACTACTGCAACCTTTTGTCATCGCAACTCCTCTCAAACCACACTACAGAATTTCATGAAACCTTTTCAGATAATAAGGACATACTAAGTAGATGTGCATATCGACAGGAAATTACGATTCAATTTTTTTTCCAGGAGTTACGCCCCTTTGAACTTATTTGCTTCAATGTACTTCTGCAACAGTTTGTCATCGCAACTCCTCTGAAACCACACAACAGAATTTCATGAAACTGTGTAGATAATAAGGACATACTATGTAGATGTGCATATTGACAGGAAATTATGATTCAATTTTTTTCTGATACAATTTTTTTTCTTACACTTATTTTATTTCTCCAATGACAATGTGGGAGCGTGGGGTATGTGAGCGCTCACTAAGGTTCTTTCATTTTATATAGATTTGATTTCTACTGGTTATACTGAAAACATTTATCAAATTTTATAGATTGGCAAAATTCTGATAGAATTCATGTTTTTCTGTTTCAAAACTTCAAAATTAAGGATCATTTAAATTTTTGGTACTATCTGCAACCTTAATGTCAGTAACCATATTTAGTTGACCTCTAGATGTTTATTTTATGTTGCTGTTTATAGTTTTGGTAATTTCATTAATATTTACCAAATAGCTCTTATTAATTCAGTTCTTCTGTTGTCTATATTGTAGGAATGTTTGGATGAAATCAATGTCTATCCAAAATCATCAGAACATTCCATGCAATCAATGTTAGGATCAAGACCATACTGGTGTATATCTCGACAGAGAGTCTGGGGTTTACCTATACCAGTCTTCTATCATAAACAGACCAAACAACCTCTTGTAAATAGGTAATTTCAAATTCTTTATCAACCTTTTCAGGCTACATATCAAGTTGCTTCCATACCAATTGAAAAACTTTTGGCAAATTTACTGTCCATTTTACTGTCAGAGAAAATTTCATCAAAATTGTACTTTTCCAGACTTTTTTGTAATGCCTGCAAATTTGGAGCTGATGTGTATAAAAAGTCTGTAGATCTGGGCATTCAGGTCATATTGAACCAAACTGGTTCAATATTATGACAAGTGATAGGGTTAAACATCCACTAATACAGCTTTACCTTTGCCTTCACCAATGCTGTAAATTACTGAAATTTGCAGATTTTTCTATTTAATATTTTGTTATGGATATTACTTTATTTGTTTGGAATGAAATGTCTGCTCATATAACCTCTTGTTTTCAGATTAAATGTATTAATCTGGATGAAATTCTGATAAAAAATTGTGTTAAATAGATGTTGAATCATATTTCTATGTGGAACTGTTTTGGTTGACTAAAACTAATGTCTTCCAAACATCTCTAGAAGTCAACCCAGGAAAGATAAAGAACCTACAATGTCTAGTACATGGATTGAAAAGATATTGTCATTACAAATAAGAATATTTATATATATGGTAAATGGTTGGGAGTCTTAGCTGTTTTCAATATACTTTAACAATTCATGGTATGAAGGTATGGAGCATAACCCCCAAACCCCAACATAGACAAATCTATGGTGCACTTAAAAGGCATTGTTATGGTAGTTTAAAGTATATTTGGTTAAGGGGTGGGTATCTGAACAGTTGTTGATATAAAAAACAATATGAGTTGGGGCATGTCCCCCAGGAAAAATTCAATGGTGTTTGAAAGCTTTTGTGACAATTAAGAATATATCTGGTTGCGGGTCGGGCTTATGAACCGTTTTAAAGCTATTTAACAGTAAATGACATGCAGGGGTGTGGCATATTCCCTGTGACAAAGATATGGTGAACTAAAAAGATCTTATTGAGACAAGTAAGAATATATATGGTTTTGGGTAGAACAAAGAAAATTCAATTATTTGACCTTGTAGGTCAAAGGTTAGAGTTCATCTTCCATGGTATGCAATACAGCATCTTGAGATGCTGCACCCATATGCCTAATATCTTAAGTACTGGTATATGCCAAAGGATAAAAAAGTTACTGGTTCTTTATGAAACTTATTACAAATATATTTTCAGAGCAACCATAGATCATTTGAAATCCCTTGTTTTAGAACATGGTAGTGATTGTTGGTGGAAGCTTTCTGAAGAAGAACTACTTCCAACAGATATGTTAACAAAGGTAATTTATTTGCATTTGTTGGCTTCTGATTTCCTTGAAATCATAGGATAAGAAAATCAAATAAAATCCTTTATCTGGTGCATCAAACTAACTGATTTAGTTAATGATTCATTTGAGTGTTTGTGTATCAATCTGGGTTGTATTTGTTTTTATACGACCGCAAAAAAAATTGCGGTCGTATATTGGTATCATGCCGTCGTCAGGGTCGTCCGAAGACAGTTGGTTTCCTGACAATAACTTTAGTATAATTAAATAGAAATCTATGAAATTCAAACACAAGATTTATAAGTCCCTAGTGTGGCCAGTGTATAAGGAATGTTGGGATTGATTTTGGGGTTATGGTCCTAACTGTTTAGGAATTAGCTGGGCTATAATTTTGATATTATTTGTCCTAAAGTAGGCGATTTTTTAATTTGAATTTATTGTCTAATAGGAAATGCCAAATAAGCAGGTTTTCTGGTTTATGATCCTAACAGACTAACTTGTGGAAGGGTGTATGGATCTCTCTAAAATTATACCACACGTTTCCATACCACAAAGGGATGGTTAGGATTTGCTTTGGGGGTTATGGCTCAAACCAGGAATTAGGGGCAAAAAAGGGGGAAAAACAAGGGTTTCCTGGTTAATGGACAATTACTTAAGACAATTTAAAAGCAGAGTAAGGGAGGTAATCCAAACACAACATTTTGATTACCTCCCTTACACTGCTTTTAAATTATGTATAAAAAAATGTTGTATTGTCGTGAGATGATTAGCTGTCAATTTGTTTTTAGAAGTTACTATTAAGGAATATTAATTTTAGCCATGATTATGTATGTCATTTTCTATTTTAAGACTTTTATGATGTATTTAAATGGGTAATTATGGTTGCAAACTCCACTGGAAATTTGAATTGAGATTATGACCATATCTTGAGGGAAAGAAATTTTTTTGGGGGAAAAGGGGGGAGGTGAAAAAAAATTGTGGGGGGGGGGGTCAATTTTTTCTCATTTCAGATTTCAGAAATTAAAAAAAAAAAATTCTTCAAATATTATCTTTTGGCAAAAAAAAGGGGGGTCAATATGCAACAGCATAGTGTATTGCACAAAAGCAAAAAAAAGGGGGTTCAATACGCAACAGCATAGTGTATTGCACAAAAGCAAAAAAAAAAGGGGGGTAATTTTTTTTTTTTTTTTTTTTGTGGGGAGAGGGGTCAATTCGCAACACAAAGTGTATTGCACAAAAGCAAAAAATTGAATATAAATTCGAATATTGTGTCCATTTTTGCCCCAACAGTTCAGGGTTGGACCTCTCCAGTTGTCTCCAATTGCGTTTGGCGAAGCAATTTATTTTCATTTATGTTACTGGTAATGGTTAAAACAATTACATCAATTATACATATGATATAATTTGATTTATGCACATTCTTTCATTCTTATCGTGTTTTTCTGCAGAGTGATACTGAGTACTGCAAATTCATAAATTATTGTGAGGTTTTATGAATGCGAATAATGCGACTGTGTGAGGATCGCAATAATAAGAACTCGTAGTCTGATATCTGATACAATTATCTGTATGGAAATTTTCTGAAATCACAATAATTGTCCATTCTTCAAAAATCGCAAAAATAGATGTAGCAATAATTTCTGAATTTATAGTACAATGTATTGAAGTCAGTTACTTTTGTACCTATTTCTATTTAATGTTTATTTCATTCTTTATCAGATGGGATTAGGAAAGGCATCAGATTATGTTAAGGGAGAAGATATATTAGATATATGGTTTGACAGTGGAATATCATGGGCTGCTGTTTTGTCAGGTACTGAATAATCTTATTAACAAGTTTGGATCCAGACCTTGAGCCATAAATTTAATGCTTTAATAGTAAACCACACATTTGTAATTTTCACATGGTGAAAACTGACATCAAAAATAAATTCAATGCATAGAGAGAATTGTCCTGTTTTGAATTTCAAGTTTTACCTGTAAGCAGCCAGCCTGTTTCCTCTCCATTTATTTGAACCATTGTCATAACTTGGCATCCATCTGTCTGCCAGAAATTTTTCTCTTATACTCTATGCTCAATGTGGACCAAGTTTTGCATCAATCTCCTATCAACATATCAAATGTCAATGTCAACAAAAGTAGTGGCAGTTATAACAGTAAATAGAAATTTTCTTTAACACGCCTATATTCATCTTTGATTGTATTCTCTGCAAGTATACTGCCTATTTGGAACATAAAAAATTTGAATTGCTCTTTTGGAGTTCTCTTGAATTTTAGGATATCGTCTACCAAAAAAAGATAACCACTGATGCAATTAAACAATATTCATCTATATTATTACTTGTATCTGACAGACTAATATTTTGTAAAAATCTGAAGAATACTATTCACACATGAGTATTTGACAAATAATATTACTTTTTGTGAATCAAAAAATGAACTAATATTACCTTCTTCTTTTTGGAAAAATGTATTTTAAAAATTCAGATAAAAATTGGTCCAACCAATTTGAAATGTACATTCATTCTATTTGAGCTCTGGTGGATAGTTCTCTCATTGTCAATAATGCTACATCTTCTTATTTTTATATGTATACTTTTCTGTGATGTTTCCATATGCACTTACATCTGATGATCCCATCAAAAGTCTGCAATGTCAGCTGACATATTTTACATTGTACCTTCTTGGAAATACATTGAAAAATCTTTTCTATACCAAAATCATTGAAAAATTTGATTTAATTCATCCTAAGGGTGTCTGATTTCATTAAATGATACCTTTAGTCACTGCAAAGGTTGAGTTTAATGTAAATAGAATACCTGGGTAAAAAAAATAACATTAACCATTGCTCTGCAATTATTTTACCTATTATAAACAAATCATCAATTGTGAATTGGGCTTTTGCCTATGGTATGGTATTTTGTAGTGACCAAAACAATCTTTCTGAGGCCCATGACTTGTTATTTAAGTTTCATTGTAGGAGAACAGAAGGCAGATTTATATTTAGAAGGCTTAGATCAGTTTGGTGGATGGTTCCAGTCTTCATTGCTAACCAGTGTAGCCTTAACTGGCAGTGCTCCTTACAAGTTTGTAAACTTTATATTATAAAATTGAGAATTGAAACTGGGAATGTATCAAAGAGACAACAACCTAACTAAAGAGCAGAAAACAGCCCAAGGCCACCAATGGGTCTTCAACGCAGTGAGAAAATCCCAAACCCAGAGGTGGGCTTCAGCTGGCCCTTAAACAATATTGAATACTAGTTCAGCAAAATAGGCACCACACTAAACTCCAAAACATATAAATGAACCAAAATTAAAAAACACACAAGACTAACAAAGGCTAGAGGTTCCTTACTTGGAACAGCTGCAAAAAAGTGGTGGGGTTAAACATGTTTTGTGAGATCTCAACCCTCCCCCTATACCTCTAGCCAATGTGGAATAAACAAATTCACAGCAATACTCACAGTAAAACTCAGTTTAAAAGAAGTCCTAGTTCAATGTTAGAATAGGTAACAGAAGAAACTAAGCAAAATGACCATGATTATTCCATGTTGTTTGATAATGTTTATTCCATATGATGTCCAATGATGTTTATTTCATATGATGTTCAATGATGTTTATTCCATATGATGTCCTATGGATGTCCAATGATGTTTATTCCATATGATGTCCAATGATGTTTATTCCATATGATGTCCAATGATGTTTATTCTATATGATGTTCAATGATGTTTATTCCATATGATGTCCAATGATGTTTATTTCATATGATGTCCAATGGATGTCCAATGATGTTTATTCCATATGATGTCCAATGATGTTTATTCAATATGATGTCCAGTGATGTTTATTTCATATGATTTTCAATGATGTTTATTCCATATGATGTCCAATGATGTTTATTCAATATGATGTCCAATGATGTTTATTCCATATGATGTTTCATGATGTTTATTCCATATGATGTCCAATGGATGTCCAATGATGTTTATTCCATATGATGTCCAATGATGTTTATTCAATATGATGTCCAATGATGTTTATTCCATATGATTTTCAATGATGTTTATTCTATATGATGTTCAATGATGTTTATTCCATATGATATCCAATGATGTTTATTCTATATGATGTTCAATGATGTTTATTCCATATGATGTCCAATGGATGTCCAATGATGTTTATTCTATATGATGTCCAATGATGTTTATTCTATATGATGTCCAGTGGATGTCCAATGATGTTTATTCTATATGATGTTCAATGATGTTTATTCCATATGATGTCCAATGGATGTCCAATGATGTTTATTCTATATGATGTCCAATGATGTTTATTCTATATGATGTCCAATGATGTTTATTCTATATGATGTTCAATGATGTTTATTCCATATGATGTCCAATGATGTTTATTTCATATGATGTCCAATGGATGTCCAATGATGTTTATTCCATATGATGTCAAATGATGTTTATTCAATATGATGTCCAATGATGTTTATTCCATATGATGTCCAATGGATGTCCAATGATGTTTATTCTATATGATGTTCAATGATGTTTATTCTATATGATGTTTAATGATGTTTATTCCATATGATGTCCAATGATGTTTATTCCATATGATGTCCAATGATGTTTATTCCATATTTCTGGTACTGTTTCGGTGTGAATTTAACCAAGTATTGTTTTTTTTTTGTACAAAATAAAGGTTGAAAAAATCTTGTTTTTAATTATCACATGATACTTTGAGTGTACTCCAGTATTTATTATTTTAGCTTGACAAATTTGTAGCAGAAAAATAAAATTTGAATAGTTATGGCTTATATGATATAGCTCAACTATAATAAGTTGAAGCTTACCTGCTAAATAAGAAAAAAAAACAACATTCCTGTTAAATATGCAATATTGGTTTTTGAATATTGATATTTGTTGCATTTTAGGTCTCTTCTTGTACATGGTTTTGCTGTAGATGAAGAAGGAAAGAAAATGTCCAAATCAGTAGGAAATGTAATAGATCCTGAAATAGTTATAAATGGAGGAAAGGTAATTTTAACAGGGGGGTTGTTTTGTATATGGCTGTCATGGATATACAAAAAAGCACAGATAATGCTAAAAAGGACACCTTAACCCAAGAAAATGATGCATTTGAAGAAAGTATAAAAAAAAATTCTGTACCTTGTATCAACATATATTTGAATAACTAAGACCTATAACTACTGTAAGGCATATTGATAATAAACATACATGAAATGTAGGCTCACAGAAATTTAATATAACAAATAAGAAATTGTATGAGCTTAAAATTTTTTGTCTTGCCTGCAAAACATAGGGATATTGATCTGGTGGCAGCAGCAATAGAATAAACTATTTTTATAAAGCTTTGGATTCGGAAGTTGGAAGACCTGGATACTGCATATCTTGTGTACAGATGCCTTATGTTCTGAAGTTTCTGTCTTGCATATGTCCACTGTCCTCGACCTCATTAACATGGTTCAGAAACTGCTTAAAAAAACTGTAAAGGTTTTTTATCATGTGATTTTCTCACATATTTTAAGAAATAGATCAACTTTATTTGGAACATTAAATCATTGTAAGGTCTACTTGTTTGTCTGATGGGACTGACCTGACTTTAAACTTTGAAATGTGTTTGATAAGCAATAAACTTTAAGATTTTGAGGTTAAATCAATTTCTTCAGATTCTACATAAAGCATTAGGTCAACTATAAATGTTTGAAATTACTGTAAGGTGTTCATGTCTGTCTGGCAGGGTTCATTTGACATTGACCTCATTTTCATGGTTCATCGGTCAATGTTCAGCTTTTGTGATCTGTTTCTCTCAAATAATTTAAGCAATACATCAACTATATTTGGTGTATGAAATGATTATAATATGTTCTTGTTCATCCTGTGGGGTTCATCTTACCTTGGCCACATTTACAAGGTTCATTGGTCAATGTTAAGTTTTCTTGGTTAGGTTCGTTTCTCAGCTACTATAACAATAGGTCAACTTTTGTGTTGTATGGAAATATTGTAAGCTGAACATGTCTGTCTGAAAGTTGACCTTGACTTTATTTTCATGGTTCATAGGGTAATGTTAAGTGTTAATGGTAAGGGCTGTTTCTCAGTTACAAATTGGTGTATGGAATAATTGTAAGGTATACATGTCCATATAGTAGGGTTCATATAACATAAACTTCAGTTTAATGGTGAACTAAAGTTTTTGTGGTTAGTTTAGTTTCACAGATACTGTAAGCAATAGATCAAGAATAATTGGTGTATGTAGATTTGAAGGTGTACATTGTTGTCTGTCTGGCAGGATTTTTCATAGCATGACCTCATGAGAATGTTATGTTTATGTGTGTGGTACCTGCAGTAAAGAATTTATCTGAAAGGCTATCAACATAAAATTGATCATTATCATTAAAACAGGTGAAACATTTCAGCTTGTTCACCCCTGGTTCCATTATGGCATGTACGTATGATAAGCAGAATAATCAGTGTCATATACTTTCAATCTTCAGGCTTCTTTAATATGTTTCATCTGTTTTAGTATAAAAACAAGGAGATGTGGTATAATTGCCAATGAGACAACTACCCACCAGAGTTCAAATGATGTGGATGTAATTAGCTTCCAACAATGAGCAAAACCCATACCATATAAACGTCTATAAACGACTTCTATATGACAAAAGTTGAAACAATTCAAACAGAATAAAAGCCTAATTTATAACAATACAATTTACAATTTAGTGTATGTATATTGTAAATTAATGAATCAATATTTATATAATTTTTAAACATGTCTGGTAATGCTTGTAAACAAAATTCCAACCCAAATTTAGGCAAAAGTATTCATTGATGCAATATTTGTCCATTTTCTTTGGCATGAATACAACTATTCCTTATTTGTAAATAAAGAGTAAATATGCAAAATTAAACCAAAATCATTTAGGATATCAAATGGAAATGACATATAAATGTTTTACTTATTTTCTAAAGGTATATATATATTAAGTATGAATATTTTTTGTTTTTATTTGGGTTAAATTTAATTAAAATGAAGAGGACAATATTAAAACACTAAGGAAAGATAGTTTGAATGATAATTTAGTAATTTTGTAAATTTTTTTATAATTTTCAGAATAAATCTAAAGAGCCATCTTATGGTGCAGATGTTTTAAGACTATGGTCAGCAGAGTGTAATTTACAATCAAATGTTATGATTGGTCCAACCATATTGGAAAAGTGCAATGAAGAAATGTATAAGGTATACAATTTGTATGTATGAGAATATCAATAATAACATTTCTATACAACCGCAAAATGTTTGCTGCCATATATTGGTATGGCGATGTCATCGTCGTCGTCTGAAGACAGTTGATTTCCGGACAATAACTTGAGTATAAGTGTAAGGATCTCTATGAAATTGTACCACAAAAGGAAAGTTGGGAGTGATTTTGGGGTTATTGTCCTAAATGTTTAGGAATTAGGGCCAAAACAAGCATTTTCTATTGTCAGGACAATAACTTGTGTATATATGTATGGATCTCTATGAAATTGTACCATAAGGCTCTATACCCTGCAGAGCATTTTATTGTAAATGATGCACCAATTTACAAAAAAAAGAATTACCATTTGTTGCCAGGATTTGTTTCTCATGAATCTAACATTAAGAAAAATTTTGCCAAACATTTTGATCTGACTCCATATTTCATTGAAGTCAATAAACTTGAGGCATAGCTTGTGAAAAGTCAGTGTGACAAACTTGCACACAAACCAACATGGTTTCATGTATAGATATTGATAGCAGAATGTGGTGCCTTAACAGGCTGAACAGTTTTTGGCCAGGTTGCATGGAAGGCAGATTGTATTATTGTATGTGAATGTCAGTAGGTAGATTGCTCTGGCCGGGTGATTAAGAGTACTGCATTTTGCAATCAAATACAGTTATTAACCGAGAAAATTCAATGGTCTGTATATCTTTATGGAGACATTTAGATAAACAAGCTTTAAAAAAGCTATAAACAGTCATGTTATGGAGACAAAACTTCTCAATTCAAGTAATAAAAGAATTTTTGTGTTTTTTTCACAGATAAGAAAAGTTCTGCGGTATTTGCTTGGTAATGTTCATGATTTTGACAACTTGTCATTATCAATGCATCAATTGTGGCCTCAAGACAGATACATGTTACATCTTCTTCACCAGTTTGGAAAACAGGTAAAAGTGAAGGAAAATGTAATTATTTAAAGATTATTATAATTTGAAGGTAGTTCAGCACTGTTCAACTGCATATAATTTTAATTCTAAGAAAACAGTGATAATAAACATCACTTTAAAACATGATAACAACTAATAAACTAAGTACTGTATCAAGACTAGGATCCAGTACTTAGTTTATTAGTTGTTATCATGTTTTAAAGTGATGTTTATTTATCACTGTTTTCTTAGAATTAAAATTATATGCAACACCTTATTTTGTTTCTATAGACATTGTTTACAAAACTTTTAAAGTACAGAATTATCAATGAATCAAAGAATCTATGATTTGGTCTGGGAATGCACCTTTTCCTGAAATGTACTTAGCTTTTATTCTATTTTGTAAAATGTGAAGCAGAAATTGGTACTTCATAATTAATGAAACTGAAACATCCTAATTATGTTTACCTTTAAAAAGGGGTGGTGATAATTTCACCTTTTGTATGAAAACTTCATAATAATTTCATAGAATTGTATGAAACACCTTAATACCACCTGAACCAGGAAAAGTAATCCCGAATTGCTTACTTTCTGATATTTTGTTTTGGAGATATTTGAATTTAATCGTAAATGTTTGATCCGTCACCACAGTCAAAACATTACAAAATGTGTTTAGTTTAGTTTCATACAATCACCATACTATTATGTATCTAGAATGTGTACATTTTATTTTTAGGTGTCCAGACATTATGATGATTATAGATATGGTAAAGTTATGCAAACTGTGGAAAAGTTTATCAATATTGAAGTTTCTAATTTTTATTGTAGTATTATCAAAGATAGGTTAGTATATGATAATATTTATTGATTGTACACAATGTATTTCTTAAAAAAAACATCCTCATTTAAATCAGTTAAATCCAAACTGTTAGCACCTTCCCAAACTCAACTCTAAAAGTACCTCAACTATTTAGAATTTCTCTCTTTGTTATGATACTATAATTATCATACTTGTGTAATAATAAATAAATGATAAATGGAACACCTTACTGGTCTCTTACAAGTCTTAGACAGACAAGTGTTTTATATGCTGGTGATACATACAATGTCATTTTGGTTTGATAACTGTCAGTTGAGTCATGACCAGGGCTTCCAAAACGGTCGTATTTTCTGGACATGACCGATAAATTACAAATATGACTTGTTGTGCCAAACCTGAAACGGACATTTAACGTGGGTTTGCCATTTTAACATAATTCAGAAAAAAAATGAAGTTTTTGCGATCTTTTTGACCCGACCGTTTGCCTTAAACAGCCACATTTCCAGTCATAAAAGTGACATGGTGAATAAGTACTATCAAAACAAACCCTACTTTAATACCCTCTCATTACAATCAAGGGTAATTAGTTGTCATACAGTTGAAATTTACCTGTTCAGGTAACAGGTAAACTAATATGTACCGGACATTGATCGGTCTATTTGAAGTTATTTTCATAAATTTCAGCGTTTTGCATCTAATTAATTTAATCAAAAGATTTAAATGATCAAAATATGCATATGAATATGATCAAATATGATTTGATGAACATTTTTAAAAGGTACCGTAGTTATGAAGGTTTTAAGCGAAAAATTGTCAGGACCATGTTGTTTGAACATAGTACACGCGCGCATATGTGCCCAGTTGTGAGATTTATTTATGCATCTGAATTCTTCAAAATACTAAAATTATCATTGATACCTTTATCTAACGTTCATTTCAAGTATTTTCTTGAAGAAATAACGTTGGAAAGAGCTACTTAAACTCGATTGTGCTTTGTAAACGGATTTTTCGTATCCGTCTCTGGTTCGTGTTTTACCATTATCAAATCAACATCCGTATCTTCAAAACGAAAGTAAAGATTTTGACAACGTAATTTTGCACAAACAAAGATTCTAAGGCAGATATAAGTATGCTAATGTTGCATACTTGAATGATGCACTGTCAATTTAACAGTTTACGCCAGTACATTGAATTTGTATCAAAAGTCAAGTTCAATATCGTTTTATGTCAATCATTCATTGTTTATATGATGCTCAACTGATTAGCATGATTGCCTTTTGTTACGTAGTCTTAAGGGATCAAAATCGGGATAAGACAAAAATGTCCGCTGGCACAAATTATTTTTGGAAGCCCTGGTCATGACACTGAATTTATTAGATACTTAACTTATTTGGTTACTTTTTAGTTACCAGTAATACTCTTTTTCTATTGTATATGTATTTTATAATTGATACTGTTTCAGGTTATATTGTTCTGATAAAGAATCTCTGAGACGTCAGTCTAGTCAGTTTGTGCAGTATCATATTATCAATGTTGTCACAAGAGCCCTAGCACCAATATTACCTCATTTTGCTGAAGAGTTATATCAGTATTATCCAAATTTAGAGCAACATAAAGGTAACCATAAAGTTGAAGTATTACTATTGGATGTCCTGCCCCAAAATGACAGGAGCATCACTTTGTTGATTTACTATAATTGTCTGTCCATCTACCAGTTAATTAAGTTTAGTGTGAAAGACCTTTTCTCAGAAATCAATTTTGGTATATGCATTAATATTTCACAAATTCAGCAACATTTGGGTCATCTGACCTTTAGATCAATTTTATAGTTACTGTGAAACTAGCAATCAATTCCATTTCTCATGAAATCGGATATTTCATCACAATAATTCTATACATATTACTTAATAGCTCTGTCACCATGACATACTTTGCTGTTAAAGTAATTACTTTTGATCAGAGAAACGAATGGGATTATTGTCTCACCTGTGAGGAAAGTCGCAGTATGCGAGACATAGGTATTACAATCCAGCAGCCGCAGCAGCAACTGCGTAAACTATTTGTTTAAAGCTTTATATTTCAGAAGGTAGAAAACCTGGATGCTTCATACCTTGTGTGCAGATACCTTATGTTACGAAGTTTCCGTCTCTCAAATGTCCATTGTCATTGACCTAATTTTCATGGTTCAGTGACTGCTTGAAAATAAATTACAGTTTTATGCCCCGACGTAGCGGAGGGGCATTAATTGTTACCCTTGTCTGTCCGTCCATCCGAAAAGTCCCTTACGTCCCGAACGTCCGTCCCAAAATTGGTTTCCATTCTCTAACTTTAGTTTGCCTAAAGCAAATGTTATAAAACTTATACACAATGCTTATTACCACAAAACACAGATCAAGTTCGAAATTGGGAAGTGTCACTTTTACCGTTCTTGCCCTCTAGTGTAGTTCTGCCCTTTATAAATGGAAATATTGCTAAATCTGTCATTTCCATTCTCTATCTTTAGTTTGCCTCTACCAAATGTTATGCACCTTATAAACAATGCTTATAATCACAAAACGGTCCTAACTACGTGAATCCTGCATCTGTATGTGGAAGTTGACATATGCATATTTACATGCGGGGCATCTTTGGCCCATAGACACATTCTCCATTTATTTTGTTAAGTGAAATACTCACTTATTATGAGTAATAAGATAACTATATTTGGTATATGGGTTCCTTGCAAGGTCTACATGTCCGTCAGGAAGGGTTCACCTCACCTCGACCTAATTCCATTGATCAGTGACCAAGGTTAAAGTTACGTTGTCAAGTCTGTATCTCAGATACTGTAATCAATAGGTCATCTATATTTGGTGTATGGAATGATTGTAAATGGTACATGTCTGACTGACAGGTTTCATCTGACCTTGACCTCAATTTCATGGTTCATTGAACGATGTTTGGTTTTGTGGTTTGGTCTATTTCTCAGATACTATAAGTAAAAGGGCCATTATATTTGGTGTATGGAATGATTGTCAGGTATACATGTCTGTATTGCACGGTTCATATGACCTTGACCTCATTTTCATGGTTCATTGGTCAATGTTAAGTTACGTGATACTTGTAGTAAAATCTTCATATTACAGACTTTCAACATAAATTCAATGATAAGTAAAAAGGCGAGTCATTTCAGTGTGTGCACTCTTGTGTATAATTTTTCGTTACTAAAACCCTCAAAATAAATCAGCACTGTTTATAATGTTACTTGGACAAACCATAGAATGCAATATGGTGGAATTTGTATTTAAAATAGGGTAAAATATGTAGTAACATTTTGTTTTGTTTTTTTACAGATGACAGTGTTTTTAAAGATGGTTGGTTCGACTTAGATCCTAACTGGTATGACAAATCATCAGCCAACCTTATCAAGCCTGTGTTAGATATCAAAGACCACTTAAACAGTGTCATTGTTTCTGAAAACCCTGTAGAGTTTGATGTCATAATTTATGCTAGCCATCTTTTATATGAAGTTTTAACAGTAAGTTTCAAAAATTTTAGGTCATGGCATTTCTATGTCAATATTGAAAAATCAAGTCATTAGATAGGTTCAGTGGCCATTGAATATTGTTGTACCTTTGTCTTTAATTTTATAATTCTGATATACAACAATTTTGAAGTAATATTTTTATTATGTATAAAAATAAGAAGATGTGGTATGAATGCCAAATGACACAGAAATCAACAACTATAGGTCACCGTACAGCCTTCACAAATGAGCAATCCCCATACTGCATAATCAGCTATAAAAGGCCCCAAAATGACAAATGTAAAAATTCTAACGAGAAAACTAACGGCCTAATTTATGTACAAAACAATGAACGAAAAACAAATATGTTACACGGAACAAATGACAACCACTGAATTACAGGCTCCTGACTTGGGACAGGCACATACAGAATGTGACGGTGTTAAACTCGTTTGAAGGTGCCAACCCTTCCTAACCTGGGACAGTGGTGTAACAGTACAACATAAGAACAAACTATAAGAATCAGTTGAAAAGGCTTAACTCATCAGATGGGTACAAATAGAAATACATCTAACAAAAACACAGAGTGGACGTGGACGGGTACTTCTACATCCACACAACAGAATGACCCTTAAAACAGATCTGAGAGTGCTCGCAGTTACTGACAGCTAGTTCAAAGCCAATAACAACTAATGAAAAATCATGCATCTAAGACTTAAATATCAATCAGTACACATCCATCATAAACAGTCAGAAAAACATGACATTGTGCAATGCCAAGATACAGGTATCGACAGATTGTAGAGCCATGAATGTGCATATGTATATACAAATAATGTTTAGTTTGATCTTGATTTACTGATAACAAAATCAATATTAATACCATAGATATTGAGCTGGAGAACTTTCATAGATACTCACTGAACTCATACCTGTCAACTAATACCATTAAGACGTGAACTACACTAGAGGCAAACCCGTAACAGTTTCGACACCAATACTTTTGTTGTTAATAAAAGCGATTAATTTACCTTTAACTTGTTTGTCATCGGCTATTTTACGCTGAAACAGTCAGGCCTTCCAGTGGGGATATCAATAATCACTTCTTTCACATTTCGATACATAAAATTACTCAGTAAACTTTCTTTCAACAAAATTTAAAAGGAATTTGTTTTAAACATTCTTTTTATCATCACACCCAAAAGTTTCATTTGAAATAACAATAAATGTGCAGAGCTTAAATCATTAAATTATAGAAAAATATATTAAATGGAAAACATGTCGATTTTTATTTAAAAAAAAAAAAACTTCAAGTTTATGGGGTTATTTCACCAAAAAAATATCTTACATAGAAAAAAATACTCCCACGTTGGTAACATTTTAGAATAACCTACCGTTTATTCAATGGAAAAGATTTGTTTGTGAAAAGAGCTCATGCAGGATAATGAAAAAAATCTTCCTATTTATCGCATGGCACATCATTTGAATCATTCAGTTATTTATAAGACTTGTACGGTCAGTTTGCTTTGGATATTCAAGTAAATTAGAGTATATTTCTAAAGGTATATCTGAATAACTAAAAGACTTTTCTATTTGTAAATTGAAATGAATGAATAAATTAAAATTTTAAAAAATGTATTATTTGTAAACAAACACTGATACATGTATTGGTGGAAGCATCAGATGCAGATCCAGGATTTTGAAAAGGAGAGGGCAAACTAGACAACATTAGAGTGGGACAAGTAAAAGTCAATGCATAAACCATATATGAAGCTCCATAAGGGGACAGCTCACACACACACCCCTCCCACTAAATCCCCTCTGGAAATGCCACGACCTGTTTAATGCAGCAGTTGAATCCCAACAATCTAATTAAGAATTGTACTTACATTTTTGTAATCTTTCCATTCATTAAATAATGTGTTCACAATATCTTGGTAGTAGAATAATTACCAAAATCCTCTACTAAACAGATTAATTGTTACACATAGGTTATAACACTGTTACAGGGTTTTGTTGGCATAATAAACTACTAATTGTCAGGTGTTACAAATCATCAGCTTTCCATTTGTTATTTTAATCTGTGCATACAACTTATGATTTATTCAACGTAGACACAAAAGAAGAAAAGTGAGTTGTAGGTCACTGAAAAACACGTGTTCTCGATAAAGTACGTAGTAGTCCATCATGCATTGCAACTTATTCAATGGATTGGTCAATTCTTTAAAGCAATACATATTGCTTATTATGCAAACAAATAATTATAAAAGCGGGAATGTTAGTATGCCAATGAATGATAGTGTACCCTACCTGATTAAATGTATTAATGTTTTCAAGGGATATATCTATTTTTAAGCGGTCCTCAATCATTCAGAAAAAAAGGTGAAAAAACTAATTAATTTCAATTTATATTTAGGGACAAAAAGAAATACGACACTGAGATTAAAAAAAATATAGTTCCTGTATGCTGTATGTTCATGAGAAACTAACCAATGTCCCCCTCCCCTCCACCCAAAATGAATTTAATTAAATTATGTGTGTAATCATGAATTCAGGAATACGGTTCTGCAACCAAGCATGGGTTTTCATCAAGTTAAGTTGTTAGCAAGATTCCAGATTCCCATTCATCAAACTATATTCTAATGCAACATCATTTGTAACATTCATTTTGATTGGATAATGTCACCATTGTCATGGCATCAATTCACAATTGATGCTATGAAAACGCACGATGCAAGCACAGATTTTAAATGTATTGTTTGGCGTTGGTCAGTTTCATTAGAATGGAGATAACATTGATGGTCGTAAATACCGTTTACTGGCTCCGCTAACGCGTTGCCAGTAAAGTTAATTCGACCATCAAATCACCAATTGATACCGTTGGAGCTTAAAATAAGATTGTCAGTCAGTAGAACGTTGGACCAACTAATTTGAATTCTAGCTTTCCAGTAAAACATTTATTCAACAATTATTTATATTCCGATATTGGATTTAAAGATACCTATTTCATAAAGTAAATGCAAATTGTATTAAGCTTGGTCCAAATACATGTAGCTTTTACTGTCCGATATTTTGCAAGTCGAAAAGACCGTTTAAAGTATATTTTTCAATTTTTTAATTGCATCACGATTTAAAGTTTACCATGCATGCGTTCTAAAAATAAATACTTTTAGACAAGATAAAAGTTGAAAGATACGAAGAGCCAGTACAAAAATCGCTTTGAATTCGAAAAGTTTATTGCTTACACATTCATTGCTACTTTAAAATTTTGAAGCTAGTGAAACTTTATTTTAATGTTTAAAGAATTTACAATATGATAAATAATTTGAATGTCAGTGAAGATTGTCAAAATATTCAATGTTATTCAATATGCCTGTAGTACTTTTTTCGGGCATTGAGAAACCTTTAAATGTCCCTTGTAAAACAACGTATTAAGTAGGCGTAACAGACAAACGTTTACCTGATCTGACCCAGTCAGTTGGAGAACTGAGCGCACCAACGAATGGTGTCGTCAACACTGTTATGAATTTGATAATATTTTAACGTCTTGCCCCAAATGCAAGATCACAGTCTTGTAAAAGCCCCAAAACACAATTTTGTAAAATGTTCACAAAATTTGTTATTTTATGATTTTGTACTTTTCCCAGGAGACTATTGTTAGCATTGATAATTAGCCATCAAAAGCAGTTTTAATTGAGATCATGCTGTCTCTTGATTAATGGCAACATAGTAAACAATTAAATGTTGATGCCTGTGTTTAATACAAAGTTGTTTTACCTGATCTTGTGTGTTACAATTATAAAATCATGATCATGGTGGATGAATTATCACTTCCTAAATGGGTATTGTGCTTTGTAAGAGGAGGTAGCATGTTGCTTAGTGTTGGTACCTAAAAACATTGCAAACCAATATGGATGTTAAATTCAGTGGCTGGATGACAAAATCAGTGCAAAGGATATGACATTCCTGCTGCCATAGAGAATCAGAAATGACTGGTATCCTGGATGATGTTTCAAAGCAGTACTGTTCTTTTGTAAGAATCCTTCCAGTTTCAGAACAATTTGAAGCCTGTTTGTAACTTCTTCTAAATATCAAGATTACGAACATACATTATATTCTCAATGGAAAAGAAGATACAGATAGACATTAATTCAACCTTAATTTTCTCCTTACTCAGAAAAACAGCAACAATAACAGGTGATACAGCTTCTTTCCCTCGAAACAACTCAAGACAGCAGAGCAAGCTTGTTACAGCAAATTTAGAAAATTTCATTTGACATTTCAGTGTTACTGATCCTTATATTGTTGTCATTTTATCCCTCCCTCAGTCATGGTCTATTGATACTTGCATAGCTTACATGTTAAAGTTTGTGATTAGGTCCGTTTAAGGCAAATGTTGATATTTTGTACGCAGTTGTATAAGCATTGTCATATCTCATTTTTTAAGAGATTACAGATTATTGCCCCCTGAGTTGTAGTTAATCAACATTGATAACAAAAACATACAAAAAATGCCACAGAAATTTTAAAATTTTTAAAGTTGGCACTTGGTAGTATGTGAACTTAATTTTTTTGTGCTTTGGCGTTTTGACCATTATAAGAAATGGTTATTGTCAAAATTACAGAAAGCCAAAGAAGTATGAAGAATTTGGAGGAAAAAATTAAAGCAGAACTATTTGCTGGAGTCGGGAAGAACCTTTATTTCTAAATATATTGTTGATTGTCAGAAAACTACTGCCATAAGACCCATTTTCTGTCAAATGTAAGATGTATGTTTAATATTTACAATGCCTGAATCATAAATGACCATTGATCTGTCAACTGCTGATGTGCACAATGTAGAAATTTATATCTTCTATGCAGTTGCACTGAGGTTTACAAAAGCTTTGGTGTCTCCTTTTTATTGCGCTGATCATAAATCAATTTAGGTTACGAAAATGTTTTACATTTTCATGGTTTTGAATGTTTTCATTATTTGAATAGTTACAGATGTAGCATTTTGTTTAAATTGTCAAGAATTTGGAAATATGTTTTATAGAATTTCCAAATGGAAGAGACTTCTTGTTCATCGCCATTGACTGAAATAATGCAGACTTCTTATACTGTGATAACTAAAAAGCCATTACCCACAATTCCTGAGGATGTTTCAGCAGAAGATGGAGTATGTAATGTTTATGTACAAGGTATGATATTAGAATTACAAATATTTTCACTATTTTACTGATGAAAACCTGTGAATTTTAACATTTTGTGATTATAACTAATTTGTCTTCGAAACATCTTGAAAAATTATAAGTGATTTTTTTTCTTCTTTCAATTTGCAACATTATTAATTATAAGTACCTTTACAACTGATTTTCTGAAATTTTGCTCCATTATTTAAAAGGACTTTGTAGTAAATACACTTATATACATAGGTTTATCAGTGGCAGTAAGTTATTTAACTTGATGTGTAAACAAATACATTGGAACATGTTCAAATTTGTCAATTTTAGGGTACCACATGAGGTTCTCATTAAAGTGTCAAATTATATTATATTGGTCAAAATGATGTTATTTGATATGCAAACAGGGAGCTCACAGGCAATGCATAAATTGACGTTATCGGACTTGTTATAATGTTTTATTCCAGAGACCTAAGCAGCAAAAATTCTGGAAATGCCAAGTTAACTTTATACAAAAAAAAGCTTGCAACATAATGAAAAACTCATGGCAATATTATGGCTGGTTACCCACAGTTTAGGACTGTGGCTATTGTGAAACAATCTGATAGCTCTGCAGTTGAGGTTTATCAGAAGGAATTGAAAAATATAGGCATGTGTACACTACAAAATTTTCTCTGAATACAGACAAACCTGTGCACCTAGAAAAGTTTTAAGGCATGGCAGGAACTAGGTAAATAAAATTTGAATGCATTTTATGTTTCAGAAGATTAAACATTTACCTGGAATTTGAGATTCCTTTTTTTAAGCCTGCAGAAGGTAATAAAATAAACAAACACCTGAGTTTCATTTGCTATGGTCCACTCATTTACACAGTTCAAATCACCTATTGTTGTGCTGTCACCGTATATTTGTTCCGCCTAACAGAATTTGTTATAAACAATGTCTTAATATCTTTTCCTGTTGGAACAAATATTCTTTACCATTTATTCCGCTAGGAACATATACTGTAATATTTATTCCTGTGGAAATAATATTCCAGAACATTTTTTCCTTTTGGAACTTATATTATAAAGGAACTTCTGTTCTGTGACAGTGCAGATATCAATTGTCCAGTTAATCAATACAACTCAGTACAATTATTCACATAAGGGATCATCTCAAACATTTTTCCAAAATTTTAGTTTATTTTGGCACCTTCTGTGGGAAAGAAAAAAAAGGAATCTAAAAATCCATAAAAGCTTATAATTTTCTGAAACATAAAATGCAATTAAAATTCAATAATCTAGTTCCTGCCCTGCCTTAAAACTTTTCCAGGTGCACAGGTTTGTCTGTACTTCAAGTAAAATTTGTGGTTAAATACGGCCATATTTGTCAAAAGGTTATGATGAACCTTAACCTTCCATTGAGAAAGAATGCAAGACAAAAACATTCAGGAATATGAGCTTATGAATTAAGATTAACTAATCAAATGACATTAAATACTAAAGCTAAGCCCATAATATACATAAAATAGCAGTAATAAAACATACAACATCAAAAATACAAAGCAACACAATGATATAGTAAAGTGATATATTGATATAATATTACATTTTTGTCCTCTTTATTGTAGAAGATATAAAACAACCAGAACAGTATATGTTAATTATATCAGCAGCAATACAGAATATGTGTGAACGTTGTAGAAGATATACCTCAGATTCAGCTAAAACACCATGTGAAAGATGCCTTAATGTCATGGCAGGGGATTGGAAATGAACAAGTGTTTATAAATGACTATATTACACATGTCATTGTTCAAAATGGGCAAAATTCAATTGTGTTTACAGAAATGATGGATAAGTGTGTTCAAATACCTAAGAGCTCTTTATTGCTACACATATCATTATTGCTAGTTTTGCATTTTGTGTTTGTCAATGGCTGTTTGGTATGTTATGATGATGAGTATTGTTTTGAAACATTTAGATAGGGTTGAAAATAGTTGTTGAGGTAAGGTATACATCTTTTCGTTTGTTGTATGTTGCAATCTCTCACTCCTGATTGAGTTTGCTCTGGGCACCTAACATGACCAATATATTTTGAGTTGAATAAAGCCTTACATATTCACAGCTATTTAAGGTTATGTTTGAACAAAAATAGCAATGTTGCATATAAGTACATACTTTCAGTGTTTTATTCTGCTAATCAGAGAAGCTCACAAATGTATTTAATTTCAGGGCCAATTTTGGCAAATTGTACCCATTTTATTAGCTCACCGGGCCCAAAGGGCCCCATGTGAGCTTATGCCATCACTTGGCGTCCGTCGTTGTCTGTCGTCGTCGTCGTTGTAAACTATTTCAAAAATCTTCTCCTCTGAAACTACTGGGCCAAATACCTTCAAACTTTAACTAAATGTTCCTTAGGGTATCTAGTTTATATATTGTATCCAAAGTTTTGATCCATCTACAAACATGGCCACCATGGCTAAAAATAGATCATAGGGTCAAATGCAGTTTTGGCTTATATCTTAAAAACTAAAGCTTTTAGAGCAAATCTGACATGGGGTAAAATTGTTCAATTGGTCAAAATTTATCAGCCCTGAAATTATCAGACGAATTGAACAACCCATTGTTGGGTTGCTGCCACTACATTGGTAGTTTTAAGGAAATTTTGCAGTTTTTGGAAAAATGACGCTATCAGCGGCATGTTTCTGATACCATTGACCAGCAGAACTAACGAAGTCGATTATGCCTCCGCCTACCGCACTTTTCGGTTTCATATTTACTATTTTACATACTAACTGGAATCTGCTTGTAGTCGAACGGGAACCAGTTTACATACTTTATTTTATTTACCAAAAAATTTCGAACGTCTCTAGTTTTTAGATCGTAAGTCACGATAAACTCAAACTGAAAGTAAACAGTTGTTTGTACGACGCAGTTTTATTTACTCACCATAAACAAGCTGAAACGTTCAGTATGGCATATATTTTAGGTTAAAGACGGTCCCATTCATTTGAAAAGCATTTTGAAAGTAGACGATGGAATTATTTCAGCTTTGGGGAACGAGTAAATTATCACAAAGTTCATTTCTTGACGACCTCATAATTTCATCATGTCGATGGTACAAATCGATTTTACTGTTTACTTTCGCTTCTCATGTTTTGTAAACGGTCTTTTATTTTTAAACCCGAACCAGGCATATGCATTCTGTAATTGCGCAAATCTTCGTTCTTTGGTCAATTGGCTTATGGATAGTTGTATCAATTTCAACTCTTACATTATCTTTTTTAAAAATATATTTGCATTACACATGTAATGGCAGTACCTTTCAATTACTATTTATGTGTTGTGTCTAAATTAAAGTTGTAACACTTTATAGTGACTGGAAAGGGTAGAAAAATTCATCAGATGAGAAAAGGCTGAAGATACATGGAAACGGCACCAAATCATTAGATATTGCATCTTATAAAAAGAAACTGAGATTTGGATAGTTCCACTTCAAGGTAAAATGTTTATCTCTTGTGAAATGAAATAAAAAATATTGTAACACTGTAGTTAATCAATAAAGATACTATTACATGTATTTCTGTATTGGCCTTATTGTTGGTCCTTGGCCAGCAGTATTGGCCTTCGCCGCCTCAGGCCAATAACAAGGACAATACAGAAGTACTTACTAATAATATTATAGAATGACAGTATGGTTCAATAGCGGAATCAGCCCTCAACTACTTTTTACATAAATATTAACTTCTGGCTTCAACTCCTTGTTCGTCTTGTCTGGAGATCTTGTTGTAGTTCCAGTTAGGCAAGCATTTTAGAGACGTATCCGTCCATCCTCTCTTGACTTGTAATTTCTGGTGATAGATTTTGCCGCTTGACGTATCCTTTCAATAGATATAAGAAGATGTGGTATGAGTGCCAATGAGACAACTCTCCATCCAAGTCAAAATTTATAAATGTAAACCATTATAGGTCAAAAGCACGGTCTTCAACACGGAGCCTAGGCTCACACCGAACAGTAAGCTATAAAGGGCCCCAAAATTACTAGTGTAAAACCATTCAAACGGGAAAACCAACGGTCTAATCTATATAAAACGAGAAACGAGAAACACTTATGAACCACATCAACAAACGACAACTACTGAACATCAGACTCCTGACTTAGGACAGGTGCAAACAAATGCAGCGGGTTTAAACGTTTTAATGGTACCAAACCTTCACCCTTTTTCTGAAACAATAGTGTAACATCACAACATAGAAAGACACACTATAAAATATCAACTGAAATAGCTTAACTCAATCAAAGGACATAGTAACACCATTGAACATACACTGAACAAATAAATTTGACCTATGATACAATGTAAATTCAAAAACTAAGGAAGAATAATAAAAGTAACATGTTATATCGGTATGAAATGTTAAACAATTTAAGAAAAACAATATGCTCGAACAAAATATCAGCCATTTGAAATAACTTTAAACACAGGTAAATAAAATAATTTTGTTGTTAGGTATACGTATACAGTTACAATAGAGAAAGGAAATATTTTAACAAAATAAATAATTTTGATGTTCATAGTACGAAGTGGAAATTTATATTAGTACCAAACACTTATCAAAGCTGGTATATAGACCAGATATAACCCTGAATAACATTAAATAACAAAAAAGCATTACAATTAGTATCAACAGGTCAAATAAACAAGAAAGTACGATTTGAGAGTACTGCAGTTACTGACAGCTAGTTAAAAGCCAAAACAATTAATAATAAAATTCATGCATCAGAGACTAAAATCAACTAAAACACATCCCAGGGATTTAGTATTTTAACGTCATGGACAGTCAAAGAAGACATGAATAGTGCAATGCCAAAATAAATGTATCGACAGACAGTAGGATAGTTAGGAGTTTAACCTCTTTATAGATCAAAATGAACGTGGGTGTGTCTTTAAACATCCCGTTAGAAAAGAATACAAATTTAGTTATGTTTTAATTTGCTGATGACAAAATCGATATTAGTGCCAATGTAAACTATATTCAAAGATCTAATTACAACATTGGTAAGATAACCTGAACTAATAAGTTTATTTAAAGGTTCGATGAGTTTACACGGATCATATAGTGATTTCCGCACTTTAAGTACAATATTACCGTAAAATTTAGGATGTGAAATACCGTTTTAATCAGTTTTCTACAGGTACAGCCAAATTTACTAATCAAATCTTTGTATCTATGAAAGAACTTAGCAAAAGTTTTACGTAATTTATGGTAACGAAATCCCTGACTTAATAATTTACTAGTGATGCATTGATTACGTTCATTAAAATCTATGACATCACTACACACACGGGCATAACGAGCGAGTTAGGATATATACACACCGTATGATGGAGCCAAAGGAACATCGCCGTCTAAAAAGGAAAATTAACAATAGGGAATGAAAAATCGTCTCTTTTGTCGTAAATTTTCGTATGGAGTTTTCCTTTAGAGATTGAAATGTCCAAGTCCAGAAAAGGACAACTACTGCTGTTTATGTTAGATTTAGTTTAAAGCTTGTTTTTTTGTTACCGTGTAGGGGTCCCATACTATGGCTCCATATTAAATTGTAAGATCCATTCCTAAAGGTCTAGATCATTGTTCTAATCTGACACAAATTTCAATAACTGGAATGCTACCCAAGTTGAATATAT
Organism: Mytilus coruscus; assembly: GCA_017311375.1. Classification (NCBI taxonomy): domain Eukaryota; kingdom Metazoa; phylum Mollusca; class Bivalvia; order Mytilida; family Mytilidae; genus Mytilus; species Mytilus coruscus. The sequence goes on from CM029599.1 coordinate 72,724,254, forward strand.
GGTGACCTACATGTACTAGAACAGCATTATCACTATTGAAATTGTGTTTAATACCATGATTGTTCAATGTCATTAACTTAAACGGAGACAGACATTTGACCTGAAAGGTGGTGTGGGAGTGCAAAGTCAAAAACTAACTGACTATGATATATGGTTAAAGAATGAATATCAATTACATGGGTCAACATGGTCAAGGGCAGTGTTGTTATGAAATAACAATATGGCAGAGAAGTGGTTTCAAGTTTCATATAAAGCGACCTGACTAACATGAAATAAAAAATCAAAGGAGTATCCCCATTTGTCTAATCTTCAAGGTGAAATAAAACTAGTAAAACAATATTATACTATTGTCTAAATCTACAGAAATATAATTTGCTTCAAGTAACAGAAATAACTAGGTCACTAGTAACTTATTTAATGAGTATGTGGGGTATAAGAGCTTGATAACAACAGGCTCTTCATAATCATTTGGTTTGAAAAGGATACTAGTAGTCTATATTCTTGATTTAGAAAATGTAATTGCAAGACAAAATCACATTACTTAGAATACTTTAGATCATTCATGTAGTCTTTATTTATATGTACAAAAGAACAGCCAGTAGTCATTGGATATTGTAGATCATTCAAATAGTCTTGACCTATTTATTAGTACAAAAGAACAGCCAGTAGTCATTGGATATTGTAGATCATTCTGGTAGTCTTGACCTATTTATTTATAGAAAAAAACAGCCAGTAGTCATTGGATACTGTAGATGATTCAGGTAGTCTTGACCTATACATTTGTACTAAAAACAGCCAGTTGTCATCTTCACATAACACACACATATATACAAATATCAATTATATGCTTACGAGACATGTTGGAATGTTAAACTAATTACGATATGTGAAAATCAAGACTTGCATAAAAATATCACAATATTAGAGACAGTGGCGTCATTTTTCCTCAGAGCTTTCAGCTCTTTGATTGTTATCTTGAATATTATTATAGATAGATATAAACAGTAAACAGCAATAATGTTCAGCAAAGTAAGATCTACAAAAAGTTAATAAAACCATAATTGTCAATTGACCCCTAAAGGAGTTATTGCCCTTTAAAGACAATTTTACACAATTTGTTCAAGTTTGCTAACATTTAAAAATCTTCTCCTCTGAAACTACTGGGCCAATTACCTTCAAACTTTAACGAAATGTTTCTTAGGGTAACTTGTTTATAATATATATCCAAGTTTTGATCCATTGACAAACATGGCCGCCATGGCTAAAAATAGAACATAAGGGTCAAATGCAGTTTTGGCTTATATCTCAAAACTAAAGCTTTTAGAGCAAATCTGACAGGGTAAAATTGTTCAATTGGTCAAGATCTATCGGCCCTGAAATTATCAGACTAATCGAACAACCCATTGTTGGGTTTCTGCCACCAAATTGGTAGTTTTAACAAAATTTTGCAGTTTTTGTTATTATCTTGAATATTATTATAGATAGATATAAACTGTAAGCTGCAATAATGTTCAGTAAAGTAAGATCTACAAAAGTTAATCTGACCAAAATTGTCAATTGACCCTTAAGGAATTATTGCCCTTTAAAGACAATTTTACACAATTTGTTCATCAAGTTTGCTAACATTTAAAAATCTTCTCCTCTGAAATACAGGTGAGCGATTCAGGCTCTTGAGAGCCTCTTGTTTATAAAGATGTAGGGTTTAGTATTTTTAAACATTCTTTTATGAGTGTAAAACTCTGCTGATATTAGGATTTTGACTTTAAAGCTAATAAGAAAATAGCTGACAATAATTACACTAATTCCCAAAGAACTGAATGCTGTTTTTGCATAAACTAGAAACTTGTATTGAATTAGAGGCCTGAAAAAAGCAAAGACTCTTTTAGTTTTAACAGTATTTTCAACTGTGACGATAATTTCCATATTTTTACAAGAGTTGTTCTGAATTTATAATATATGTGCCATCATGAATTAAAACTATTTACAAAATATGTATTAATGTATAAAATTGAAAATGGAAATGGGGAATGTGTCAAAGAGACAACAACCCGACCAAAGAGCAGATAACAGCGAAGGCCACCAATGGGTCTTCAACGCAGCGAGAAAATACCGCACCGGAGGTGGTCCTCAGCTGGCCCCTAAATAAAATTGTGTACTGGTTCAGGAAAATGGACGTCACACTAAACTCCAAAACATATAAAGGAACTAAACTGCCCTTTCATACTATTTTAAACTGCTAGGTTTTCTTACATATATTTCGATGTGCCCGTGCTGTCTATCATTTGTTGTTTAATTTTATATGTATTGTCTATCATTTGTTGTTTCGAAATTATTGGTCTTTTGTTGGGCAATGTATGACAAATATATGTTCAAAAACCTTGCCCGTAATTATAAATTATGTAATTCATTGACCGCTCCCGACATGTGTAACTTCAAGGCATATTTTAGCGGCGATCGATGTCTTTCAAAATTACTTTATTTTTATCAATAGTACCGCTTAAGTCGACGCTAGGGGCCGTCTTGACCTTGTTGTAGGGTATGAATGATTTGTTCATTGTTGAAGACCCTACATCAACTGTCAAGATGAAGAACAGGAATAAAAGCCCTGTTCATTGATAATTTTCTATGTTTTCTATGTATTGTGTGCGATTTTGTCCCATGTACATTTACTCCATATCCTTTCATTTTCTATTAAAAAACATACAAGACTAACAAAGGCCAGAGGCTCCTGACTTGGGACAGGCGCAAAAATGCGGTGAGGTTAAACATGTTTTGTGAGATCTTATTTACAAAATATATGATATATTTGTACTAGTGGGTTGAAGTTCTCAGAAAAATTAAAATATACATGTAAATGTGGTTGTCATTTAAAATAGGGCCTACCCAATGAAACACCATAATGTTATATATTGCTTTAACAAATGAACCATGTACAATGATTATATGTCTTTGAACAAAAATAGATACTGTAAATTCAGAAACTCTTGTGATGTTTTTATTATTGCCAAAATTGCGACATGACAGGTTTCCCAAAATTAAAAACTGGCATTTTGAATTTGATAGCATTATTTGTATGTAAACTTTCCTGAAATCACATTTCTGTCCATTTTTCAACAATCTAAAAAAATTTCTGGATTTACAGTAGGCTTTTTTTTTTGCATTCATGGAATTACTGTACATGTATTTTAGGTGTAATACCACCAAATCATAGTACGTCACATCCGGTTGCATATGAAAAAAGGTGGAAAAAAAATATTCCCTTGAATTTGACAGTTGTAGGAAATTAATCCTACATTTCATTGCAGTAAAAAATTTCTGAGTTATAAACATATACATGTATCTTGGGTGTTTCAAAGCACCATTATTTTTTTATTTGGTGTTTCTATAGAATATTTTGGAAACTTGAGTTTACATGGTTACTAAAGCTTGTACACGGAAAAAAAAGGGGTGAAAATTTGATTGGTTAACTTCCAGTAATGGTTATTTTCTTATATGCAATGAAACGTTATGTGAAATTTTGTCTATAGTACTGGACAGGATAAAACTTTACTCATGCCAAGTATTTCATTATTTGAAACAAAGATAAATTCTGTTCAATTTTTTGAAAAGTGCAAATTTAACAAAGACTAATAGGAGAAAATCAATGGTGGTATTACACCTACTTCTCCCATATTTCATTGAAATTCATAATCATTCCTTTGGCACAATAGTTTAAATATTGAAAGCACGGCCACTTATAGGAGTTAAGTTTATGATAAGTTGACATAGATGAGACATATCTCTGTGCCAAAAGTTTCTGTATTTTAAAAAGTATATAATTTCAAGTTAGACTTGGTGATATGTTAAAACATTTTGTTATCATACATAAACTATATTGTTGAACTTTTCTTGTCAAGACTAATGAAACAGACTTGACTGATAGTCTGTAATTGCAAAAAAAAGAGGTATAAAAATAACCACAAAAATTGTGATAATGGGTCTAGATCACAAATATGAAATTATTATAAAATTATTAATTTCAACAACTGACTTAACTAATTTGCATCTTTTTGACCTTTTACAAAACATTTTTTCCAGAAAGTGTTTTACAATGGAAAAGAATCTTCAAATGTCATCACCCTCCACACAAATGGTAACATTTGTTCCAAATAGCTTTTACAGTATTAAGATTTAGGTTCAAACAAAAAGCATGTACTATAGGAAATATTACCTTGGAAAATCTGCATCATAAGCTGTATCAACCCAAAAGGTCAATATCAGGCAGAGGCCGATAGGCCAAGTGTTGATATGAATAGAGGTTTGCAGCAGAATGTGATACAGATTTAACAATCTTATTGATCAATTTATCATATATATATATAAGTACATCTGAACCAGTGACAACTCTACAACAGATTTATCCATCGGATCACCAGCAGTGATGGTGATACATGGCTGTGTACATTCTGTATATACAACTCGTCTAAACATCAGTCCAACAATGTTAGATCTGTAAATTTGCTTTCAAAAAACATATTTCAAGAATCATTTCATTATTTCAACTAGAGGCCCCCAAGAGCCAGAATCACTCACTTGGTTGTAATTTGTTTATTTAAAAAAAAGATGGCTTTTTATTAAAACCAAAGTGAAAGTACCTTTGGCAAGGGTTTTACTGGCTGTCAGAAGAAAACCAAGGGATTACCATATTTCTATACCCCAGTCAATCCTTGGTTTGTATATATGAAAGAATTTTCTTAATTATAGCACAAATTCCCTGAATTACAACAAAAACCCTGAACAAATCTTTACTGAGTTTGGCCATTGAACTGTAATTCCTAACAAAGCAGGAACAAGTCTGTTATTAATGGGGTGCAATAAGTACCCATTGGAATCCAATAACCTGTCGATATACTTTATTACAGAAATGTACATAGATTTTGTGAGGTAAACTAACAGCTTTAATCACCTCATCACCGTTCCAGTAAGTGTATACAGCTTATTTACCCTTTTTTAACCTAAACAGAAAGACATTCATAGAAACACATCTTGCAAGTTAAGTTTGAATCAGTTGATTTCTTTGAGGAAGAAGGTATTTTGAAAATCAGGCCAGTTTCTCCTTATTTTATTTTCCTTTGGCGCCAATCTGGACGATATAGGACCAAAATAACAACACTTGCCAAAGTTTTTTTTTTACTTTCATTGCATCTATTCTTGAAAAGATTGGTGGACTGTTTCATAGGTGTTGAGGACAGGATCCTGTTATGAGCCCCATAGTCCCTCCCTTATTATCATAAATCTCAGATTTTTAATATATATCACTTATTTGTACCATATATACTAATATACCATATTTTTACTCTAAATATGCATGTTTACTATCAATGTGAATCTCGACTATAGAGCGCTATAGTCGAGATTCACATTGATAGTAAACATGCATATTTAAGTAAAATATGGTATATTATTATATATATGGTACAAATAAGTGATATATTAAAAATCTGAGATTTATGATAATAAGGAGGAGGACTATGGGGCTCATAACAGATCCTGTCCTCACACCTATGGCCACTGAGGGTTCCTCACAACCTCAGTGTTTGTTGATAGGCTAGTGATACAGTAGATGAACTACTTGGACCACTCAGCCAAGGCCCCTTCTTGAAAAGAAAAAGAGTAATTTCCCATAGGGTTTACATGTAAACTTTTGATTTCTAATTTTAGCCAAGCAGAAATTAGAAAAGCTCATTGTGGTCATGTTTGTTTGCCGTATTATCACAAAAGAAAGCATAACGGACGGAGAACTGACGCCAACTGTTGGCAGAAGCCCAAACTGTATGCAACATAGAATATGTGATAAAGGTTAAAAAAAAATGTATGTTATAATCTTGTTTGGTTACCAGAAATTCAAAACAGGCATGGATTCTGAAACATGTCTTCAATTTTTTACCCTTCTAATCTGTGAGACATTGAATTTTTTCAGTAGTTTATAATAATTTTTTACAATGACTATATAATCAGGTATATCTAGTATGAATAAGAATGTAAGTAAAGACACCAAAATAACAATCCCTAAACAACCAATTCCTTTAGCTATAGTTCTTTCCTCATATACGCTAATCTTGCTTCTTTTTGCCTCTGAAAAAGTTAAAAATTATGTTCAAATAGTTTGCTGGAATCTTTGGCGCGAACGATACAATGTTACAGTAGTAATATATATGCACAGTGAGTACTCTAGCATTTGAAGACCTCCAAAATTGTATTGTTCTTTAGATAAACAGTTCCTCTCTGGTATTTTTATACAATTATTTGAAGAAGTGGATATAATGTTTTATAAACCTCAGAGATGTGATATTAACCCCTGGGTTGATGAATAATTGTTCTAACTGATATCAAAAGTCAGAAATTGTTTTATTATGTGACTTTTTGATCCATCTCCAAATTTCTAGTATTTGCTCAAGATTTAACCACCCCTCGTTTTTGTCGAGCATGCGACTTTTGTCGCAAAAGCGAGACATAGCGATCCTACATTCCGTCGTCGTCGTCGGTGGCGGCGGCGTCCACAAATATTCACTCTGTGGTTAAAGTTTTTGAAATTTTAATAACTTTCTTAAACTATCCTGGATTTTTACCAAACTTGGAAAGAAGCTTGTTTATGATCATAAGATAGTTTCCAGAAGTAAATTTTGTAAAAAAATCATTTTTCAGTATTTTACTTATAAATGGACTTAGTTTTTCTGCCAGTTAACATTACATTCACTCTGTGGTTAAAGTTTTAAAATTTTAACAACTTTCTTAAACTATCTTGGATTTGTACCAAACTTGGACAGAAGCTTGTTTATGATTAAAAGCTAGTATCTAGAAGGAAATTTAAAAAAAAATCCTGTTTGTCCGTATTTTACTTATAAATGGACTTAGTTTTTCTGCCAGTTAACATTACATTCACTCTGTTGTTCAAGTTTTAAAATTTTAACAACTTTCTTAAACTATCTTGGATTTGTACCAAACTTGGACAGAAGCTTGTTTATGATCGTAAGATAGTATCCAGAAGTAAATTTTGTAAAAAAATCCTGTTTGTCCGTAGTTTACTTATAAATGGACTTAGTTTTTCTGCCAGTTAACATTTCATTCACTCTGTTGTTAAAGTTTTAATAATTTTAATAACTTTCTTAAACTATCCTGGATTTGTACCAAACTCGGACAGAAGCTTGTTTATGATCAAAAGCTAGTATCTAAAAGGAAATTTTGTAAAATTTATTTCCTGTTTTTCCGTATATTACTTATAAATGGACTTAGTTTTATTCCAGTTAACATTACATACAGTCTGCAGTTAAAGTTTTAAAACATTTATTAGATTCATAAACCATCCTGGATTTTACCAAACTTGGACAGAAGCTTCTTACAATCAAAAGATAGTATCTAGAGGAAAATTTTAGTAATTTTCCCCATTTTTGTTGAGCCTGCGACTAACAGCAAAAGTAGGCGAGACACTGGGTTCCGCGGAACCCTTACGAATTTTATACTGGTAAAGTATATAATACCATGGTTTCACAGGCACTTGTCTCTGAATATCTACTTACCGTAATTTTTAAGGTATATAGGTAAAAAATCAGAGACAAGTGCCTGTGGCTTTTAACCAATGAGAAAACAGAAAATCGTTAGTCATATGATAAATCGGATTATTCTCTGAAACAAACCTAGTCTGGACAATTTGTCATGCTTATAGGAAATCAGTGATATATGTTTGTTATGGTGGTTTTTTTTATTTTTGTAAAGAAAGACTATCAAAGATCTTAGTGCTATCGACACTAAATTCCCGAAAGGACAATAACCATTAAAATATAAATGATAAAATTGAGAATGGAAATTGGGAATGTGTAAAAAGAGAACAACCCGACCAAAGCTATCAAGAATGCAATAAAAAAAGCAAGGATGTTGCTCTCATGGGACGGTAAACAATTTAGTAGTATTGCCCCACATATGACCCTTTGCCATTTGTTGTTTTATTGTGCAATATCCGAATGATTGTTTACAATTCGGTGATCAAATTATCTTTTGAAAATAGTTTTTCAAACATCTGATTATAAATATAGTTTGGCGCAACCCAGAGCCCGATGCCCAATGTAGGTTTTCTGCAGTCTACGGTTTTAACATGTAAACTTAGATAACATGTATTACTATAACGACTATAAATGTAGTTAAACAGAAATCATGGCTTTTCTGGTTATTTAATCTTCCATATTATCGTTTTCGTTGCAGAATCCTTTCAGGTAAGAGTTTATTATCATGCACGGCTTAATTCTTCGTTCGTCTCTTAATGCTGAATGGTCTGTAGTTTTGTCAGAGACAAACAATATCTTTAAGGCTCTAGTTTTGAGACTTCAGTCATTGGCTGTATTTTTACTATTTGACCAAAAGAATATCATAAACGTAATTGTATATTTTAAACCGCAACTGTGGAGAGGACGTGGCGATCATTTAGCCTAGCTTAAATACTACACATTTAATCTTACTATTTGTCTGAAGCTTTGGTATAGTCAGATTTTTCTTTAACTCCAACAATCTTTCATTAAACCGTGGTGTATTTATTTGTAGTCTTGGTATATTATTACATTTGCAGTGACATTGGAACTTTGATCTGTATAGTAATTATAAAAAAAATAATTGCTCTAACTGATATCAAAAGTCAAAAATTGTTTTATTATGTGTTTTTGATCCATCTCCAAATTTCTAGTATTTGCTCAAGATTTAACTACTCCTCGTTTTTGTAGAGCCTGCGACTTTTGTCGCAAAAGCGAGACATAGCAATCCTACATCCCATCGTCGTCGTCGTCGGCGTCCACAAATATTCACTCTGTGGTTAAAGTTTTGAAATTTTAATAACTTTCTTAAACTATCCTGGATTTCTACCAAACTTGGAAAGAAGCTTGTTTATGATCATAAGATAGTTTCCAGAAGTAAATTTGTAAAAAAATCATTTTTCAGTATTTTACTTATAAATGGACTTAGTTTTTCTGCCAGTTAACATTACATTCACTCTGTGGTTAAAGTTTTAAAATTTTAACAACTTTCTTAAACTATCTTGGATTTGTACCAAACTTGGACAGAAGCTTGTTTATGATTAAAAGCTAGTATCTAGAAGGAAATTTAAAAAAAAAATCCTGTTTGTCCGTATTTTACTTATAAATGGACTTAGTTTTTCTGCCAGTTAACATTACATTCACTCTGTTGTTCAAGTTTTAAAATTTTAACAACTTTCTTAAACTATCTTGGATTTGTACCAAACTTGGACAGAAGCTTGTTTATGATCGTAAGATAGTATCCAGAAGTAAATTTTGTAAAAAATCCTGTTTGTCCGTAGTTTACTTATAAATGGACTTAGTTTTTCTGCCAGTTAACATTTCATTCACTCTGTGGTTAAAGTTTTAAAAATTTTAATAACTTTCTTAAACTATCCTGGATTTGTACCAAACTTGGACAGAAGCTTGTTTGTGATCAAAAGCTAGTATCGAGAAGGAAATTTGGTAAAATTTATTTCCTGTTTTTCCGTATATTACTTATAAATGGACTTACTTTTTATTCCAGTTAACATTACATACAGTCTGCAGTTAACAAAAGTTCTTAAAACATTTATTACTTTCATAAACCATTCTGGATTTTACCAAACTTGGACAGAAGCTTCTTACAATCAAAAGATAGTATCTAGAGGAAAATTTTAATAATTTTTTCCCCATTTTTGTTGAGCCTGCGACTAACAGCAAAAGTAGGCAAGACACTGAGTTTCGCGGAACCCTTACGAATTTTTATACTGGTTAAGTATATAATACCATGGTTTCACAGGCACTTACTTGTCTCTGAATATCTATTTACCGTAGTTTTTTAAGGTATATAGGTAAAAAAAAATCAGAGACAAGTGCCTCTGGCTTTTAGCCAATGAGAAAATAGAAAATCTTTAGTCATATGATAAATCGGATTATTCTCTCTCAAACAAACCTAGTCTGGATAAGTTATCATGCTTATAGGAAATCAGTGATATATGTTTGTTATGGTGGTTTTTTTATTTTTGTAAAGAAAGACTATCAAAGATCTTAGTGCTATCGACACTAAATTCCCGAAAGGTCAATAACCATTAAAATATAAATGATAAAATTGAGAATGGAAATTGGAACGTGTAAAAGAGAGAACAACCCAACAAAAGCTATCAAGAATGCAATAAAAAAAGCAAGGATGTTGCTCTCATGGGACGGTAAACAATTTAGTAGTATTGCCCCACATATGACCCTTTTGCCATTTGTTGTTTTATTGTGCAATATCCGAATGATTGTTTACAATTCGGTGATCAAATTATCTTTTGAAAATAGTTTTTCAAACATCTGATTATAAATATAGTTTGCGCAACCCAGAGCCGATGCCCAATGTAAGTTTTCTACATTCTACGGTTTTAACATGTAAACTTATTAAGAAGGGATATAGTTACGATACTGTTGTCAGGTCATTAAAGATTGCATATTTTGGCTTTAATATTAATTCACTTACAGGGTCTTTGCATCGGAATTAAACACATTTATTCTAAAACCAGTTGTTGGCATGACACGGGTTATGTTCTTCTCATATATTTTATGACGGTATAATACTAAACCCCTAACAGGAGGGATTGTGCCTGATATTCATATGATGAAGACATAATCTTCTAATCAGTTTAATTGAGGTCTGGAGCTGGTATGTCAGTAACTGCTAGTAGTCTGTTGTTATTTATGTATTGTCATTTTGTTTATTTTCTTTGTTTCCTATTCTGACATCGGACTCGGACTTCTTATGCTGAGTTTTACTGTACGTACTGTTGTGCGTTTGTTTTTTCTATAAACTTTACTCAAGGTCATTGCATGATAGGGTCAAAATGACCTTTTAACCAAGATGCAAATCCACTCAACTGCATGACTACTTTCTGTAAAGTTCATAAGCATGATCATACACGTTGGCCCAGGCACATCAGGTATGTGGCAGAGTTAAATCAGAGACAACAGTAGTTTACCAATGTTAAAATCTCATAAATCCATAAAGAACATACAAATCAGTGTAAAAAATATATGAGGGTCTCTGGTATAGATAACAACATTCAAATATTTTTTTAAATTGATATCCTTTATGAGTACGTTTATTAAAAGGACTGATAACTTAAGTTGAAAATGATGAAAAGAACAATTTCTGCAATATGGATAATTCATCATTAATTAAAGCAAAAACTTTAGCAAGATAAGGGAAGGTGTTATAATGTTTGGCCTTGAACTGTTACTCATAGCAATACACTAAAAATGTTTTAGTAAAGGGGGTGCAATTGGTGCTCACAGAAATACCTATAAACTACCGATAACATGTATTACTATAACGACTATAAATGTAGTTAAACAGAAATCATGGCTTTTCTGGTTATTTAATCTTCCATATTATCGTTTTCGTTGCAGAATCCTTTCAGGTAAGAGTTTATTATCATGCACGGCTTAATTCTTCGTTCGTCTCTTAATGCTGAATGGTCTGTAGTTTTGTCAGAGACAAACAATATCTTTAAGGCTCTAGTTTTGAGACTTCAGTCATTGGCTGTATTTTTACTATTTGACCAAAAGAATATCATAAACGTAATTGTATATTTTAAACCGCAACTGTGGAGAGGACGTGGCGATCATTTAGCCTAGCTTAAATACTACACATTTAATCTTACTATTTGTCTGAAGCTTTGGTATAGTCAGATTTTTCTTTAACTCCAACAATCTTTCATTAAACCGTGGTGTATTTATTTGTAGTCTTGGTATATTATTACATTTGCAGTGACATTGGAACTTCTGATCTGTATAGTAATTATAAAAAAAAAACACTACAAATATACTATAAATCAACTCATTCAATATTTAGGCTTTTTTTTTATTAAAATATGCTGATCATGCTACTTGGAAAGAAAATAACAAGACGAGTTGCAAAGCGTGTCTTACAAGCATTGATCAATGTGTGTTTAGTTGATCAAAATGAAACATTCACAACCGGTTTCGGTATAGTTTATGTTCCCAATACATGATTTTCTGTACACTGTTGTGTGGGCTATTGTTCGTCGTCATGGCTTTCATCGAAAATCGGTAAACTACTGTCGCCTTAATTCCTTCAACTTATGGTTTTTAATTCCCCATAAATATTTCCTTCTGTTTTTGCAAAGTCTTACTTTTAGAGTTGTAACTATTTCTTAAATTCTACCCATATACAGTCAGATTCTACATCGTCAAAATTATCTCCCCATTACGCCAGCTAATTTTTACAATCGAAAAAAATGGAAGCCATTGTAGGGATGACGCGCTTCCAATATAGCTCTTGAAAACCGATACATTTATCCACATAGCACCATTTCGATCTTTATATGCCAGTTGTATTGTAAAAAGACAAATGTATCTACTAGCTATTGAGCATCATTTAATGTACTTTTCTGCATCTAGTCAACTTAAATCTATTGCCTGATCGGTAGTTACGACCCTGAGATCCACTTGTAAAGTCTGTCGTCAAGTACGTTTAGTAAACATTTGTTATTCGAACACACCTACTCTGTTGTTATGACTCATTAGAAAGGTATTTCACTTGACCCATATATTTATTTTTTTAGTACTGTGAATTTTTAATGTTATTAAATCAACCTGTAGCCTAAATATATAAAAATAATAGAATCTGAAGCGAGATGATGTATCAAATATTTTTGCTTTATACGTTTTGAAGACAGAATAGTACTCAAACACGCCCGAACATAAAAAGGTGCACTTGACTTTCTCTTTTCGATGAAATTATTGCCCATGTTTTATGGAAATTTGTCTATAATTTAAAAGTTAACAAATATCTCGAATGTTCATACTATAATTTAAGTAAAACACGTATATAAGATGCATTAAATCCTTAATTATGCACCTTTATTAAACTTTTAAAGCCCATAGAAACAGATGTAAACAATTCAAATATACCAATTTGGCTTTTTAACATTCTCTAACAAAGAGTTCCATTTCTTCTGTTTAATTTCAACTGGGTATCCGCATATCTAAAATTCAAAATTGTATATGTATATATACAAGTTTATGTTACGGCGGAAATATATCTGACAGAGTATTTGTACTTTGTTAAAGTAATCAATATATTTAAACTTCCTGATGATCTTGAATTAACAACAAATAAATATATTGTTGTTCTTGTAATTTATATCTAATTACTATCATGATTAATAAAATAACTAAATTAGTAACAATATTCAAAAGAAGAAGAATAACTAAACAAAGGGTGTTATCTTGGGGGCTTATGTCAGAGAGGTGCATTTATTCTGCTCCCAGTGATTTGCTTTCATTGTATACACACTTGTCTAATGTTGAAGTTGAAGATTTTCCTCTGCCCGGAAGACGCTATCAGTATATTACGATTAAACAACTCACCATATACGGTATTGTTAAACTTTATGTTAGTAAGACAGCTGCATGCACATCTGTAGCCTGAAATAAGAAAATATGCCTTTAAACAATAAAATTGGACCAAAGTCTCAAATGGCCGGGTTGCAATATTTGTGACTTTTCAATGTAAAATATCTACTATGGAACAATTACATGAAGTTTGAAAATTATGCTTGAAAATCGCTAAGTTCCAAGTCCGGAAAAAATTTTAAATCTTCAAACAATTCCATAATAGTAGGTGCACAACTTCAACATGTGTACAATCTTTCTGTGAAGTCTAAGGGAACTTGGTTGAAAACTGTAGGAGAAGTCGAATACTTGTACCCTCTTTCATTAATTTTGCTAAAAAAATGACTAAGTTCCAAAGTCTGGAAAAAAAAAGGAACAAATTCCTCAAACAATACATGCAACCTTCCTGGGATCTGAGTTTTATAACACAAATTAGGTACCCACTTTTCTCCGCCGGCCCGACATCACCATACTGAAAGCCCGACAGTTCTAGACTTCGTCCAACTAGTCTAAAAATATTAGTTTCAAGAGTTTTTACAGAAATTTAAGGATCGATGAGCTGGCGAACTTATATCTTAATTGATACCTTATGTAAAATTTAGCATTTGATGGCTTTGTATTTCAATAATTCCCATATTGTTCAAAACATTTAATCTCTACGATCAACTACGGTAATTTTGGGGTAAAGTTTATGAAAATTTACCAATTCGGCGAAAGATTGACCTGTTTATCATCCCATCGGAACCAAATGTCGGTCGAATGTAAAAGATCTTCGATAAATATTCTTAAAGTCTAGTATTACAGAGAAGAGGATGGAAATGTGAAGAGTATACGGATGGCGACCAATACCCGGCAATTAACAGCAATATCTCACATGGGCCAGGTAAAACGGAATTACAAGTATATTGAAGAATATAGGAGTCGAGTATGTCAGTCAATATTTAGTTGATTTTCTGCCTAATGTCATCATCTAGTATCCGATTAAAGAGATGTTTAAAACAATCACTCGAAAGAGAAAATTGATGAACAATTGATTTAATTGGAAATAATTTCCCCGAAGGCTTTATTTTGCATAATTTTAAATGTGTGCTTCAATCTTATTAAAATCAGATTGACTTACCTATATCTGTAGAGTTTTCAATAGTAGATAAAAGTGCAGTGTATGGCATATATTCCAACTGAAGTGACTTGCTGATGATGTATAATGAACCTGGGAAAACATTAAAATACAAAAATATGAAGATTGAAGATTAAATGAGCTCACGAGGTTCCTGCCTTCCTCACTTGGAAAACTAAGCACAAACGAAATGCATACATGTATATCAGAATAACTACAAATTGTCAATAGTTATACTGAAATTGTTGAAATTATAAGAGTTGAGTATTATAGATATTCATTCGACAAATAAGAGTCTTGTTAAGACTAATGAAACTATTATTGCCCAATAGGTGGATGAAATACTTGAAGTTTATAAATCTGACCGCTTGTACAAGTATTTTTGTAAACATTTTACTTAAAATCTAACACTAGTAAACCAATTTTGATCTGAAACGGTCATTTTGATCTGAACAGCTCTTAAAAGACCGATCAATAAATTATTACTTCATTTTTACAGCGGTAAATTCAGTACTGTTCAGTCATTTTGTTCGCAGTCAATTAAGATCTGTCCAGTCTATGGTCAGACTGTTCAGTAGCTTTTATTTACTTGTACACAACAACATCATAGTAAATTGTCTGAAATGCTACTGAAAAGTACTGAATTGACTGCAAGCAAACTGTCTGAACAGTACTGAATTTACCACAGTGGATAAATCTGAAAATAAACTGAAAAGTTGAACATGACTAAATAATATATTTGTCAGACTTTTCAGATCCTGTTAAGATCAATGTGACTCTTTCAGACTAAACTTCATTCACCAGTGTAATTTGTTCATTTAGTCTATGTGATTTGAATTGTGATTTGAATAAATGTAGATATCAAATTTACCATAATAAAACCGATCAAAATGAAAACCCGAAAGCTCAGCTCATTTTGTAGTAGTACAAAAAGGAGCATTTTAAAAGCTACACCAAGAAACATGTTAAATGCATTGTATAGGCAGACTCGGCGGATTTTACAATTTGTTATGGATTTGAAAACTCCCACTTTGTGTGAAAGGCTTTAAATGTCTTTTTGATCGAGTTAAGCCATTTCAATTGATATTTTATAGCGTGTCTTTTTATGTTGAAATGTTACACTACTGTATCAGGTTAGGGTGAAGGCTGGCGCCTGTTAAAACGTTTAAACCCGCTGCATTTTTATGCACCTGTCCTAAGTCAGGAGCCTGTTGTTCGGTGGTTGTCGTTTGTTGGTGTGGTTCATAAATGTTTCTCGTTTCTCTTTTTTTATATAGATTAGACCGTTGGTTTTCCTATTTAAATTGTTTTACACTAGTCATTTTGGGATCCTTTATTTCTTGCTGTTCGGTGTGAGCCAAGGCTCCGTGTTAAGGCCGTACTTTGACCTATAAATGTTTACTTTTTATACATTATGACTTGGATGGAGAGTTGTCTCATTGGCACTCATACCACATCTTCTTATTTATATTAAAACCGATATGTATCAATTCAATAAAAACCGATGCAAATCAAATCAGCTTGATAAAATTGAATGTCTACTTTATATTCTTGCTCGTTGAATCAAATATCCTTTTACTTCAAAACAAAATCATTTTTCTTACCCTGAATCAAGATAAACAGCACATATTTACTGAACCACATTTCGAAGACTATATACCAATTCAAGTCACGCAACATATAATTCTTATGTTTCAAAGCAGAACATGTATCAAAATCAATGGTCTTTATACAATATATTAATTATCTTATTGCAAATTTTTACGGTACTAGGCATGTTGTGCATCGTTTATATAAATAAAATTAATTTTCAGATTAATTCTTGAACGTTTAATTCATTTCACATGAAAGTTCGATTTTTTTTCAATCAATTCTTTAATAAACGAACAATGCTTCCTGATACTTGTATATTTTCAAGCTCTGCAGAAGCATCCTATTAGATTTATCCGGATTTCACGAAGTTACCTAGATACCGCAAATTTAAATAACCTTTAATTAGATAATACTCGCTGATACGGAAAAAAATGTTTTGTTATGAATCGCAGTTTATGTGCAAACTCAGTAAAGACCCATCTTAATTCCATTTAATGGATAAATTCAACAATTTTACAGCACTGGGTCGATACCTCTGCTGGTGGACTATCAGTTCCCGAGTGTATCATCAGCTCAGTAGTCAGTACTTCGGTACTAACATGATATATAACAAACCTTTCATAATTTGTCCGTTTATAAATTTTGAAATTATAAAGAAACTAAGGTTTCAACTCCCTCAGGCAAAGTTGACCTTAAATGGATTTGGCTATTTTTTAGGTATATTTTTTTTTGTGATAGCTCTTGAAATTGTTTCGGTACTTATACATTCTCGGCTTTCATATATTCGGCTCTGGGCGTTCCTGATGAAGGTAAATTCAGAAAAGCGCTTCGGACGCATGAAATTATGTAACGTGTTTCCATTTTTTACCGTTATCTTGATGATATTTATTTTGTTGAATAATTAGGAATCTTCTAAATATACTGCCGAAATATACCCAAAGGAACTTCCTTTAAATAAATCCAATATAAACAGCAATAACTGTCCTTTCCTAGATTTAGACATTTCAGTTTTACACGGGAAACTCTACACAAAAATTTACGACAAAAGGGACGATTTTTCGTTCTTATTGTTAATTTTCTTTTTTTTTTTTTTTTTGGACGGTGATATTCATTTGGTTCCATCTTACAGTGTTTATATATCACAACTCGTTCGCTATGCCCGTGTCTGAAGGGACGTTTTGGACTTCAATGAACGTAATTAATCTATGTATTACTGGTAAACTAGCAGTGCGTGAACTGGTGACAAAATATTACCTCCCCTGTAAACAGTACGCTCTTCTGACTAGAGGCGATCGGTAAAGAAAAACGGATGATACTGTAATTGTTTTGATGGTTTGAAATGAGCTAGCACAGACGAACTAAGACGTGTCAACATAATGTGAATATGATAATGAATCAGGTAAATTATTAATTGTTAAGTTTATCACCTCATCGTATCTTCATATGATAGGTAAATGCGTGAATTTTCGATTTTCAGTGTCGTCAGGGTTCAAACTTGTAATCATGCCATCCTTTCATTATTTTTTTTTAATACTATCCAGTGGTTGGAACACCTTGATTTTCTCCCAATATGTAAAGTTGATTATGTTGCATGATATATATTTTTATCGGGGGAAAAATTTGATATGCAGCAAAGATTGTCAGTTTTTTATTTGCGTTGCTACGTGAAATAAAGGGAGGTAAATTAAAGTAAAAGAAGGCGCGCTTTTTCAAATAGTAAACAATTTAATTCAGATGCATGGTATTTTGTCAAATGATAAAGAATATCGTAGAAAATTACTAGAAATTCATCTCATTTCATTAAATTTTCATTAAAGATACACAATATGACATACTGATAGCCGAAAAGGGTAAAACCACCATACTTTGAACAAATTAGGGGGATGTCGGGTAAAATATTACGAAATTTAGATTATTTTATTTGTGGTAACAACCATTTGATTTTCAGGGAGTAGCTAAATACTGGAATTCCAAATACCGGTTTAAAATTTTAGTTAGAGCCAATGATCTAATCAACATTTACTTTTAACTGAAACAAAAGATAAAGGGACATGCAACTAAATAGTTTTTCTATTTCATAAAATGGCATTTTGGGGGCTTTTCTCTGTTCAAACATTGGTCTAATATTTTCAGGTTCTCTTTGGATTGCCAAATAATATTATTATCACCTGATTGAATGTTCAAATTATTTTGCAGCTATATTCTGTATGGAAGGAAGACTGTCATAAAATCCAACAGTTCCGGAGTGGCCTTTAAAATAACTGTGTAACATCAAGATCGATGTAAGATTCA
Organism: Mytilus coruscus; assembly: GCA_017311375.1. NCBI lineage: Eukaryota > Metazoa > Mollusca > Bivalvia > Mytilida > Mytilidae > Mytilus > Mytilus coruscus. The sequence continues at coordinate 72,742,704 of CM029599.1, forward strand.
AGTGCCTGATCCATTGCAAGTTGTAGCCAGTTTTTCCTTGTAATTGTGGCAGAAAACCACTAGCTCTCAGCTGGGAATAGACAGTTTCTGGCATTGCATGAAAGGATATCAAACGCATGTTTTATGAAATGGTTCTCAAGTACATATGAAGATCATATGCATAGAAAAGTAGAGCTAGTCTCTTTCATGCAGCAATTTGTAATTCCCAATTTAAACTCTGAAAAGACAAGAGCAAAGAAATGTACATAAATGAGAAACACTCTCTGTGAATAAAATCATTCCAAAACTTAAATGTGTCATAAGTTTTGCATTATTTATCAGTAGAGATAATTAGATTACAGTAAGATTGCCCAACTGAAGGCTTTTGTCGGTAATGTTTTGTAAATCTTGAAGATTTTTAAATCTATATTGTTGCCTCCATTGTCAGTAAAATCACGTCTTTCAATATTTTGTTTGTGGTTTGTTTACATGTAAATTCTGAATGTTCATGTTTTAAATTTCTATTGAAAAAGAAACTGAGCAACTGAGCTTTTTAGAAAGATGTTAAGATGAAATAAATGAGTTTTCCTAAAGTTTGTGCATTGTGTTGGACTGTTAAGAGGCCATCTTCTTTGTGTCTTAATTTGGTATTTTTTTCAATCCAGTATCGATCGAAGTAAGTTTTCAAAAGAACTGGCTAGGTGATTTTTTAGAAAATGCTAGTCACTGAGGGAAAGGAAAAACCCACGAAAGTTTATCTGTGTATTCAATTTTGAACATTAGCATATCATATGTTTTGGCATCAACGACAGTTAAAATAAGGCCGCAGTTTAAATTTTAGCCTAAATTTTCATGACTTTTTTAAGCTATATTGGGACATATTTGACAAGTGTCCGACCTTCTCTTTTTTTGTGGAGGACCCTGGGGTTTGACACATTTGCATTCTAAAGAAATGTTAAAACTGGGACAGAGACGGTCCAAGAATCATAAGCTATGATTGTCTTGTTACCAACTTAAAAAAACTCCACTGGCTAGTTCATATTATAATACGATTTGTTTGCCGTCTTAATTCCATATTTGGCACACTTGACATTTTTATCAAGGATGGGCTTTTGGTTTCAGTTTGCATGACATTGTACTTCATAAAGTTTGTGACAAAATAAAGATTTAATTTGTTTATTAATACATGCCAAGTTATAGTCCGAGATTACCCTGAAGTCCAACGGCTGTTTTGCCAGACATGCTGGGCCGTGCTTGTCTGGGAAAACAGTCGTTGGAAGTCAGAGAACTAGCCAAGTTATTCTAAAAATAGCTCCTCGCATGCTACCCGCCTGATTTACAAACTTTCATCAGAGTCTGAATAGAGGGACAGGGTGCCCGGCCGCCCCTTTTAGTGTGAGACAAATTTGGTTAATTATATACGAAATCACTGAAGCAGTACTGGAGCGGACCCTCTTTTATGCAGTCAGTGGGCATCCCCTTAGGTTTCAACCATTTAACTTCAAAACGGGGGGAGGGGGTATGTTTTTGTCCGAGTCAAATATTTTCATATATTAATAAATTCATTTAACATATACTTTCATAATTTTTTATATGTAGTGTTTGTATAAACATATTACCAACAACATTCATCAAATTGGGGATCATAATATTTTTAAAGAAAAACCCATACCCTGTTTTTAATAAGTTAAATGGTCGTTCCTTAGGAAAATTTCTGAACTGCCACTTTATACTTTATGCACGTTAAAGATTTCACATGCGGCCTTCTAAATCAACACCTGCAAAAGTTGTTCAATTTACACAAAGAAAAATTAATGCATTTTAATTTGACTCGGATGGATATTTTATTTTCACACACTCCAACATATTACATGAACTGACAATAAACATAAATCAAAGTTAGAGAAATAAGCATATTCATATCAAAGAAATACCAAATAAAAATACTCATGATTTTTGAACAAAGACAAAACTATTGCGTAGTGTGTAAGTATTTCAATTTTTCATTTTTTTAACAGATTTGAATATGGAAGATGCGCATACCTGTACATCATAAAAGTGCAAAGTCTGTTCTTTAACACACGTGGTTAATTTGGATCACATGTTTTGTAGTCCTATATTATAAAATTCAAGGTTCATATCATTTAAATTCAACTTTTTATGGGATTTGTTTTACTATCAATATTAATGTTGAACCTCGAGGTAACATTGATAGTAAAAAAAATCCGATAAAAACGTTGAATGTAAATGATATGAACCTTAAAGTCTTATATTATAGGACTCATGTTTTCAAACATATTATGTTCATCATTTATATTATGATGATTTCAATACACTTCACATTAGGTAATTTGTCACGTATATTGATTACATTATATCGAGTTGTCCCAACGATACACTTATCGGTGTGCTCGATCATACGAATTTACCGACATTCATATAGACAAAATGACCCAACTTTGAAAAATTCTTGTGGCGAAACTACATTTTGGAACACGTTAAAAATTGGATCCTCATTAAGCTACATTATTAAGGTTTGATATATATTTAAAAAAAAAAAAGAAAAATATGCAGTCAAGATTGGCAGTTTTTTATACACCCTATGTTGAGCAATAAATTGTTCAATTAACAGCATATTTGGCAACTAAAAAATCATATATCAACAAATTCAGCTTTAAAATATACTTTACTTACAGTGCTTGTATAAAAGTTATATAATGGTTTTGTGTTTTAAGAGATATTCATCCCTATGCATATCGAGTTTTATGTGTTGTCTTTCCTTTTTTTTTTTTTTTTTGACCATTTCTATCTCTTTCATAAGAAGAGTCACTTTTCTATTGTTCTAGTGTCACTGGAAATCCCACTGCTAGTAGGTCAATTTTGTATTTTAAGAATTGTGTGCCATACCTAGGTTTAATGATCGAACACGACTGAAAACCAAGGCTGAATTTGCAGTATGCACACGTGGATAACGGTTAACCAATTACTAATATATGGGACAACTTGGAAAGAACAGAGCACTCTCTTTTTCATGTCAGATTCTACTGGATGGGAATTGACAAAGCATGTAAAAGTTGGATTGTAGGATGTAGCAGATGTAGCAGATTTAAAAACAAACAAGAAAAAATGCCACTCAGCAGTCCCAGCGCTAGTTATCAGCATAACAATAGTTTTTCTTGAAGCAATTCAGTTCTGGCTCTTACCTTTCAGCAGTGTGAAAGTTGATATTATTGCTGCCAGTCAGTAGATCGACTACAGAGCGATAGCCATTCGCTTTAACTCACGACGATGCTATACTAGTTAGGTTTGCAAATGTAACCTTATATTTTTATATTTTGATTGTTTGTTTTAGCTATGCTTATATTTATTTATGACGCCTCCTTTACTTAATACTTAAGTATTTAATGTCTTCTCGTATTAATATTCGTATTGTTAATTATTTGTGAGGAAAGCAATTGAATGTTCGCTATCTGTCTTTAAATCCGGGTTACTGATTTAATTATTTAAACTTATGATATTCCTATCTATATGAAATTAAAGATCCAGTCTTGTGTGTTCAAAGATCCAGTGTTGTGTGTCCAAAGATCCTTGAACACTAACATTGGAACATCGCTACTTGAAACAAGTACACAACATATTTGCAAGTCACATATATAACTGTTCTTTCCATGTTGGAATAGACAGAATAGGAAAATTTAAAAGTTTGGATAAGCCAGAAGACACCTTTTGTCATATGCACACCTGACATTTCCCAATTATAAATGAGACACCCTGGCAAGAAGAAAGCTTTTACTCTTACCTTAACTTATTTGACACAACTTTTAAGAATTTTCAGTTTGTCATGTTCTTCAACTTTGTAAATGGCCTTCCAAATATTTTGATTCGAGTGTCACTGATCAGTCTTATTCGGATGAAACACGCGTCGGTCATACAAAATTGGACATCAAAGTGACTACCATGCTTAGAGATTGGCACACCGTTTAAACCAAATTCACCCAACCACTTGTACATGTACTAAGTCAATACTATAAGATTCAATCGTCATTGTGTCAATGAACACATTTTCCCCGACAGTATAGTTGCCCTTTCCTATCCTGTCAATTAAAAAGAGGCGGAATTAAGATACTTAGGGGGCATTTAAAACTCGTAAGTCTGACAACGCCATGACAAAAAAACGAAAGATCAAATTGTCTACAAAATAGTTAATACTAACAAATGATTGGACATCAAGAACTCCGCCAAAAAGTAGAGGTAATCTCAGGTGCTCTGGCATAGTAAAAAATGATAACATATTAAAGTTATGGACCAAATAATTAGTGCACATTGTGAATTCTAGTTTGGCAAAGTATTAACAAATGAATAACTGGTGAAATATTAAATATATCACATCAACAGCAAGTCGGTAATTTGATATCTTGTTTGAAGTTTGGATAGATTTTTCCATTCAGTGGACTGATAATGTTCCTTAATGATTTTGTAACGTATGCAGACTGACGACAGAAACAGTAAAACCCTAACGGGAGGGATTGTTCTTGATTTTCATATGATGAAGACATAATCAGTTTAATTGAGGTGTCGAGCTGGCATGTCAGTAACTGCCAGTAGTCCTTTGTTAATTTATGTATCATTATCATTTTGCTTAGTTTCTTCTTTTACCTATTCTAACATCGGACTCGGACTTCTTTTAAACCGAGTTTTACTGTGCGTATTGCTGTGTGTTTGTTTATTCTACATTGACTAGAGGTATAGGGTAAACATAGGTAAACATGTTTAACCCCTGCCGCATTTTTGCGCCTGTCCCAAGTCAGGAACCTCTGGCCTTTGTTAGTCTTGTATGTTTTCTTGATTTTGGTTCATTATATATTTCGGAGATAAGTATGACGTCCATTTCCGATGAACTAGTACACATTTTTGTTTAGGGGCCAGCTGAAGCCCGCCTCCGGGTGCGGGATTTTCACGCTGTGTTGAATAAAATAATGATTTTTATAAAACGTTTGGTCAAGTTTTAAAAACAAAATGCTAATTAAAAAAAATTATTCTAGATCATTTTATTGCGAAAGAAAATTGATAAAAACAAAATGAAATAGCAATCTGGTATTGATGTAAAAAAATTTATCCAAAGGATTTTTAAAAACAACTTCTGAATATATGGCATTTCGGAACATTTTTTAAAAATGTTTTGAATATAGATTCTGTCAATACCAAAAACAAAAAAAGAGTGGGTTTGTATCGGTATACTATGTTTATTAAAGAAGTACAATTGATGCATTTTGGAATAGCAATTAATATGTGAAATTGGAAATACTTCATCATAAAAGGCCTGTTTAAGAAGTTGTTGTTGGGACTAACATAGTTTTGGTTTTTTCGATGAAAAATATTGGCTCTTTCAACTATTCCAGTAAAATTTAATGTTATAATTATTGCTTTTCCAAAGAAATATACGGTTGTCTTTGAATGTTAACACTCTAATAGAAGATACCATACATTGTGTGTCCTGAAATGAGGGTCTGGATTAGGAGTCCTTTAATTAGGTTTTATTTCGTCTATTTTTCTCATCTTTAATTTTTAGCCATTTATTCTGCACTTTTTGTCCATTTTCTCTATTCTGTAAACCCCACTCAGACCCTTTTAAATGACGTAATTCAAAATCCCTGGAGTAAATGAGACTTTTTCTTTACACATGCCAACATTATTCATGGTATAAAGAACCCTTTTCTTTGTTCTTTTTTGAATGGGTTTTGATTGCATTTTTGTTCTCAAATAGTGAGTGCCCAAAGAAAAACTTGGTATTGCGAATTCCTATCCGACTTTGATATACTATTCCCAAAATATCCATATTAATAATTGTATGTAACACGAGCGTATTTCAGGAGTATTATTTGAAAAAAAAACCAAAATAATCAACTCATATAAGAAAACTGTTCACAATGATTAAGATAGGATTTTATTGAATAGCAATGGTTTAGAACAGAATGTCAGAATAACTAGATAACTCTTATTTACACTTCGGTAGGTACGCGATACAGGCGCATATGAATCGATGTTGTTATTGTTTATGTACTGTACTTATAATTTTCTATCACATATATTAAGCCCTTCTTAAAGCTTTCTTTGTCTTTCTTTTCATCCGACGCTTTACAGTTCTACAATTACCAATATCTAGGAGAAATATTGATAACGCACAGAGGGTCAGTATCATCACAGCAAATGATCCCATCACTACAGCTTCTGGTCTTTGATCAGAGATGCTCGTCTTACTTCGATAGTAAGCTAATCAATAGACAGAATAGAATATCAAGAAACACATGTGTAATGTTTTATAATTATTGCATTTTCTGTCGTTTTCTGATCGTTAAATAAAACAAAATTAAAATAAATAATCAAAGCAGGAAAAAATTGAAATATTGATTCGATTATTTTTTTCCCATTTTTTGCAAAGGTTGTGCGTAAAGAAAATTGTATTTATAAATTTTGTATGCATTTGTTATTTTACATTTTTTAGTACAACTCATTTTTTTTTTTATTTCGAAAATTGTAGAATTACTAGTATGCTTTCTATTATATATTAATTCATATTTTCATAGCCAAATATGTGTACTTTAAGGTGTTAACAATACCTTGGCTTATTTCTAAACATGTTATCAAATCATAAATACCATTAGAATTCCAAAACCTGCAATTTTTCAGTATTTCTACAGGAAGGAACCAAAATACTGTTAGAAGTAAAGCTATGTATTGTCTCTCGGAGACAAATTAATTCATTGTGGATAGCGATGTCTTTCGATGCAAAATTTGACAAATACATGTAAAATTTGCAATTTTAATTCAAAATGCCTTTAACAGCAATATGTAGCGCCGAAGAACTTTTTGATTTTATGGAAATATGTGAAATTGTGAAACACTATTTAAGTATATAATTTAGACACTTTAGCATTCAACTTCCTCAGGATTTGACAACTTTTAGATTTTGATCATGTGAGTGAAACAAATACAGGGGAAATTGGAACTAGAGCAATTGGCCATGTATGCAGTGATCTGAACTTGCACGAATTTACTACATTTTAACTATCAGATTTCAATTTATAAATAATGTGATAAACTAAGGTTGCAAGTTATCTTCGGCAAAGTTGATCTTAGACGGGTTTTGGCTGTTCTGTATAGTCATTTTGTTCTTTGTGGTTCTTTTAAGTGTAAATTTTAATACCTACCTGTTAAAGAAGGTTTTGGAACAGATAATGATTTTTTAAAATCAAAAATAATCTTATTCAGGTCTGACGAACCAATGGCTGGGAATACAACGGAATATACGTCGCAAATACAGTCACAGGGTAACCTTAACTGAGATTCATCTGGAATAAATAGCAAAAATGTTATGTTACAGTCTATAGTATCTACTTTAAAAGTGTTTCTTAGTGCTAAATGACACATGAAAATACTTCTAGGTATGTAATTCAATTTAATAATATATACACATATATATGATTAAAGGACAAGTTTACGACAGGCAACTAGATGTTACAAACTATTTGTTTTGGCATTCAACGACGTACGTAGCATTGGTTTGTCGCACGTGTCGCATGAACACCCAAAATTGTTTTGATGGAATATCGTAGCTTTTTTCATTATGTTTACTGTTTGTTGTTGCAATCTTCAGATAAGTTCAGTAACCACCATTTCGATTTTATCGAGGTTCAATGCTTTTCTCAAAGAAACAAATTGACTATTCGAGGGTATCATCAACTCAGTGTTCAGTGCTTCTGTCCGGACATCATTTGTAACATCTTCTAAATTCTTCGTTAATAAATTTATAAATTATTAATAAACTAGGGTTCCAACTCCTTCAGGCAAAGTTGATCATAGATGGATTTGGCTATTCTTTATAGATCATCTTTTGGCCATACATGTATATAGCTCTTCATGTGTTCATATACTTATATACATCTTTGGATATCAAACTTTTAGGTTTTAGAGTTCCTGATGATGGCAAACCAAGAAACGCTTCGGACGCACGAAATTTATAAAGTTTATTTTCATATTTATTGAAGAGTTATAGTTCTTGAGGAAAGGGCTTATCATGCATGTGATTTATTCTAAGGCCTCAATTTATCTTTCATCATTCTAACAGTTTGACGCACTTTTTTCGGTCTTTAGTGACTGCATAATTAGACTTGCTATTTGGTTGAATTCGCGGTACAATGCATTTACACAATCATTTGATACAGTTGTTTGTAAGTTGTAATTATTTTTTTGTACTTAAGTTTTCCTGTACGGTGTACGGTGAACATGTAAGATTGTTACATTGTTATACTTTCACAAATCTGTTTTCTTTGATGATAATTATAAATAAGAAGATGTGGTATGAGTGCCAATGAGACAACTATCCATCAAAGTCACAATGTGTAAAAGTAAACAATTATAGGTCAAAGTACGGCCTTCAACACGGAGCCTTGGCTCACACCGAACAGCAAGTTTAGAACATTTTGAAAATTGTAGTTTTTTTGTCATGAATGCAGATTTCTAGAGCCGGTTTTTTAAAGACCTGATTTTGCAATGTTATGTCATAATTAAATGCATATTATTTGCACTGCATCATTTTTATGTTCTGAATGCAGCCGATTATCCCAGCTTTGTAGACAAATATTTTTTCTTGTACAGTGATTCTGAATACATTTAGATTTTTGGTAAACTTACTGATGCTTTTGTTCACAGTTGCTGACGTATCTTTACAATCACAGGTACAAACATATTCTAATAATGAAAATAAATAGTTTATACATATACAAGAGCTGATGTCGGATCTCTGTTTGTCTCTAATGAAACCATTCATAACTTATCTAAACTAATGACGATTAAGTTTGTGTGGTTACTTTTGTTGAAATTGTGACGAAGGGTTGCGGTCACAGCGATGTTTATCCGGCTCATATCTTCTATATAAAATGAGCTAGTATTGTAAATAAATTTGCTTTGCTCCTGGTAAAATTCGATTTTCACGTGTAGCAAGCAAATTACATGCAACAAAGAAAATTGATTTTTTAATGTTGTTTTTATATACCAAATCATAGATTAAATTCTTTAAGCAAAGTGAGTAGAAGTAGGTTTTGTCTATATTTTGTGTCCGCTTCTGAATGTTTGTTTGTTTCTTGCTTTTAAAATTTTCACAAGTGTTGGCCTCTCAAACTTTTGCCATTGGGCGTCTATGGTGAATTTTATTTCTAAAACTTAATGCTTAGTATACAGTAGATTAAACTAATTTGACCTTTAGATCCAGATACCCGTTAGATTCCGTATAAAAGTTCTTCTTCCTTTCTGTTATATGTCCAATTAGTAATCATTTTAAATCATTAGTTTACTTGCTTGCTTCGAGCCCTTTCCAAATAGTCACATTAGTGTAGAACTGTTCTGATTGCAGATTCAATCTGGTACAGGGATTTGGTACGGGGTCTTTGGCAGTAGTATTGAGTGGAATTCCTGGTTGAAAAAATAAGCTTAGGTAATCAAATGCACAAAAAATATCAAAAGAATGCATTGGTATGTATGAATAAAAGGGGATGCGGTTATGTATCAATGAAAAAGCAACCAAATGTGTATTTTATACGCGCTGTCTGGTCGTCCGTTTATATTAAGCAGGATCACCTTGTTAATGTCTATAAACTTTCTTTTGTTCATTACTTTTGTCTTAGTTATTTGCAAATCAATATTAACTTATTCCATGTTTCTAAAATGGCACCATGATTTCATTGGCAATTTTACCATGCTGTTTATTTCTAAGATACCTTTCTTTTAAAATCATTTTTATTTAAATTTCTCACTTTTCGTCAGAATAGACACAACAACTGAATACTCACTTTTCGTCAGAATAGACACAACAACTGAATCTGGATATTCATTCGAATTTATATTTCCTGAAACATAAAAATCGTATCTTGCTTTATCCAGGTTTGAATTATCGTTTTTTAAAGTGGATATGATAGGGGAAAGGAATTTTAGGGTTTATATATATTTGCTGTGCAGTTAGATATTTTATCGTATCTTATGATATTGAAATACAAGTGCCACTCTGAGAAGTTAAGAAAATATTCTTAAATAGAACTCTTTTAAACGGGGTAAACATATTAAGTTAGAAATTATAAATGTCAAAGAAACTGAAATCGTTAACAATAAAAAAAAATACGTAAAAAGTTAGCTTACGGCCTGGGAACATCTATATTTTAGTTTGAAGCTATAAATGCTTTGCCAGAACATCCACAAAAGACAATGACATTCTCTGAGACTGAATGGCAAGAGTACTAAAGTGACCCGAATTCTTATCCTGAAATAACCAATAAGCTCTACAATTTAAAATTATGAAGACCCTATATTTACGAAGACTCTGTCATACATTTATGACAAATATTCATTTGACAAGATTCCTTATAATCTATAACGATAAATGCGTAGACCTGTTTTGTGCTTCTCTAACACCTAGACTGAATGAATCAGTTTGTGCTTGATTAACAGTAGTTTATTATTCTCTTTTTTCATTGATTTTTTGTGTTATCTGGGAAACAATTTTGAAAGAAATAAAGTATCGATTTTTTTACCTAAAATCTTCACTTAAAAAAATACATAGAGCCGCATATATATTCTTTAGATTGTTTTCTGCTTTAAACTGCATGGGATGTTCAAACAAGCACGCTTTTTTTGTTTTTCAATTGAACTACATAGATAGGGTATGATTACTAATGAGACAACTATCCACCAGAAACCAAATGTCAAAGATGTTTACAAGTATAGATCCCCTTACTGCCTTCAACAATGAGCAAAACCCAAACCGTATAGTTAGCTATAAAGGGGATGGCATGACAAAATGGGAAGCAATTCAAACGAGTATACCAACTGCCTGATTTATATTAAAACAATTAACAAAAATATATATGGTAGACAGTAACCAAAGACAACCACTGAATGTATTTCATGAGCAGCCTTAGAATGTTAAGGGAATGCCTTATTCATTTATTCATTTTGGTATTTTTGCAGTGTAAGTGATTACCGTAATTTTCGCATGATAAGTCGGTATTTTTTTTTTTCAGACAGTTGACAGGGTCGTCTTATATTCCAGTTAAAGACTTTTTTTTCTGAAATCCAGTTCAAATCAAATTTATAAAAAAATCTCGGATTTTTGTCAGTTTTAACAACGATATATATTTTATATTTGCAGGTTTGGGGGAAAGCAGAAGAATGTTTATTGTTCATTAATAAATTAGATTGTACTAGTAATAAAATATATAATTCACGATAGCTTGTTTTTGCAGGTAAAATTTTGTCATTGAAGTATTTCTCTCAGCTTGGGTACGGGTCTCTTTTCTTTCTAGCAGGCCAGGGATGATTTTCTCTGAAAAATCTTACTAGAGCTTTTTAATGTTGAACACTAGCACGACAAGTACAAGTGCTTGTCAAACAATTTTAAACTTTCACGGATCAGAGTTTGCTGATTCATCATGTTTGTTTATTTTTTAACACTGGCACTTCATATAGGCATCAATTTTTAACATGCAATGCACAGGAACCCTAACACTGGCTATTAACAATTGACAAATATAAACATAGACAGGATGGATTCGACGGAAATAGGCGATAGCATACAAAGATTCTGATTGGTTGATATCGTAAAAGTGACTATATTTATCACGAAGAATTTTCTATTACGCATACGAGGGTTTTGCATCTGTGACATACATGTAATATATTGACTAGTTATTCCAAGTTTGAATGTTATATAATTAAGATCTAACACTTTTCAAAGTTTACTCAAAAGTTTTTTTTTCGATTCACGTCGGACTTGTCATCACCGGTTATGTATTATAGTTTTCGATAGTCCGGTAACCGTAAGGTATTTGACAAGCATACTGAATATTGTGCACAGGGTTAGATGAGACGAATTTGGGTACATTTTAGGAAACGATTAATATTATGCATTATGGCTAACCCGAATAGATTATTCTTAGCACTCTTGCAACAAATCTCTAATGAATCCGTATAGATGGAATTTTCCAGTGGCAGTCCAAATGTTTCACCCTTCCTCCCATCGACCTACCTTGCAGAAGCTATCTATTATATAATTATAGTAATTTATTCTGACTAAAGCCAGTCCCACTATCTATGGCAAGCCGTTCTCGTCAAAACTAAGTTTAAACCACTTTTCAAAAAATTTACACGCTGAGATTAAAAAAAAACCCACTGATATTAAAAATCTCAACACACACTTGAATTGAAAATTACACACAGAGATTTAAAACATACACAAAAATACAAACTGAGATAAAATAATCTGAAAAACACACACTGAGAATTGAAATTACACACTGAGATTTCAAAATATACACTGAAACTATATACACATAACTAATGAATATTCATGACATGAATAATTCAATAGATTAATATCTTGGTCATCTGAACTCTTGTAACATAAAAATATACATCGGAACACCTCGCGTGACTTTCGTACCTCACCTCGGTGTCCCGATTGATCTGTTGGAACGCTCACGTTTTCCTGATTATGTCGTTCAACGATACAGAAGATTTAGGGGAATTTTTCAATGGCGGATTCAGATGGGGCGTACCCCCGTTTAAATAGAAAATATATGATTTTCTTTAGAATAAAATCGTCCCAAAAATTTTCGACTCGCTCTGATAAGCACTAATTAGTTTCACATATTGGCTTATAGAAATCCATGACCCGCCCCTGTTCTTAACATTTTTATTGAATGTTCAAATGAAAATACTAAATAATAACTTTAATGCACGTTTCTGGATTTATTTAATTGAAATAATTAATATATAGATTTCTTGACGCTATATTTGTTTTCTTGTCGCTTTTGTGCGCACTTATCTCAGTGTGTAATTTTTATTAACGGTGTGTGTTTTTTTCAGTTTATTTAATCTCATCAAGTTTTTTTTCGGTTTATTTAATCTCAGTGTGTGTTTTTCATATTTTTAATCTCAGTGAGTGTTTTTTTTTATGTTTTTAATCTCAGTATGTCTTTTTCGAAATCTAAATGTGTAATTTTAATTCTCAGTTTTTTTTTTTTTTTTTTTTTATTTTTCGAAAAACGGCTTAAACATAGTTTTAACGAGAACGGCTTGCCATAACTATAAACTTGCCTTTGGACAAACGCATGTGGATAGTGGGGCTGGCTTTAGTCGGACTGATTTGTTTTCGTCCTGATTTTCATAAAAAATTGCCAATAGACGTTAAGCAAGCAATAATCAATCAACCAATATGACTGTATAATTTGCTGTCAGTGGTTGTCTTGATGTCATATGCCCAATTCCCGTCCTTTTATTTTGTTTAGTTGCTTCTTTGGTGGGATAGATGTCGTCTTCAGTTTTCCGTTTTTTATTTCATAAATCAATTAAGTAGAAGGAATGATAAAATATGTATGGTGGCCGGTTAAGGCCATTTCGCGTTTTCGCGTTTTCGCCTTTCATATTCTATAGGTCGAAAACGCGAAAACGCGAAATCGCGAAGTCGAAAACGCGAAAAGGCGAAGTCGAAAACGCGAAAACGCGAAAAGGCGAAGTCGAAAACGCGAAAACGCGAAGTCGAAAACGCGAAAACGCGAAAACGCGAAGTCGAAAACGCGAAATCGATTTCGCGTTTTCGACTTCGCGTTTTCGCGTTTTCGACTTCGCCTTTCGCGTTTTCGCGTTTTCGACTTCGCGTTTTCGCGTTTTCGACTTCGCGATTTCGCGTTTTCGCGTTTTCGACCCATAGAATATGAAAGGCGAAAACGCGAAAACGCGAAATGGCCTTAACCGGCCACCATAAATATGTCATTTGGCGCTTGAAATTGCAAAAATAGTCAAACTGATTTCAAGCCTTTCAAATTAATACTACTTTTATTGATAACCGAACAGGTTAATATAATCGAGCAACAGCTTTACCCAGCAAGATATTTTAAACATACTAACATCTTCATCTTTGCAAAATACATTTTGTAGCAAACTATCTTTTGGAGTAAAGCTGTCACCGTGTAAAGAGGTTGAAGCCCTAATGCCAACATGTAAGACAGAAAAAAATTAATACTGATGTACGACAGATTAATGTCTCACGAACATTTGAAGGATGTTATTTGGTACATTTATAACGCTTTTTGATTTTCTATTTCAGGTGGCTAAAAAAGAAGCCTCATCGTATAGCTTTTCCTTTCTATTGTTTGTAATCTAATAGAAAAACAAAGGATATGGGGTAGTCTACTTAGACAAAATACTTCCGAAAATATAAAGATCATTATAAAGAATGAATATATAAACAAACTCTGGATAAATGATAAATTACTATTTGGCGTTGATGGACTTCGCGTTGATATTTCATGCCGACGCATTGAGCATTTGAGGAACGAACGTCGAATAGAGCCCGGATGCCGATCAGAGTCTTCCATATATAGCGGCTTTTACGGTTCTTATTATTACATCATCACAGTCACGTCTCAGTTCTTACAGATGAACGGACGTGCTGGATCAGCTACTGATTATCCGCAAACTACAACATGTTATGCTTAACGTTTGGTTCAACGACACACTACTCCGTGTCTACAGCAATCTAGGTTAGTCCCCTCCGTAAAATATTCAGTATGCCTTCGGAATATATACAAATATTATAATGTCAAACTTGACAAATAACGGTCTGGTACCAGTCTAACAGCAATCTAACTCAACGTTGTACACAGGGGCGGATCCAGCCATTTTAAAAGGCGGGTTCCAACCCAGGATAATGGGGGTGGGGGGTGGAGGAGGTTCCAACCATATGTCCCCATTCAAAAGCATTGATCGTAAAAAAACAATAAAAATGGTCCGCATCAGCTTGCACTCCAAAACTCATTGTGGATGTGGGAGTGTTAAGCCTAGTTATCCGTGATATCAAGCTACCACACTGATCCTAAACAGGCTTCCTGTAGATATTTATTACTGTGTCCACGACTCATCCACCAGTAAATCATCGACGTGGTTAGTGGGCTGCCCAGATGATCAACCTGGCCCTGGAAAAAAGCCATTGTGAAGGCAGTACTTCAAACCAAACCAAAATAGTCAACAAACCAAATCGATCCACGCAAAACCAAAATGGCCGCCTTTTTCCAACTTTACGACAACAACATTCTAATGTTCACCAAACGCCTTAGGGCACCGAGCCGACCGTGCGAGGGATTAACAGCCAGTCAAGTTCGTTGAAAACCACCCTAGTAGTCTTATTATGAGAACTAGAATTTTCCCTTATGTACGTGATATATACATGTACGGACGTTTTTGTGAAAAATTGTGGGCTATTCTGTGTCTTTATTTTGGTTGTCTCTGTCTGTCATCGCCTGATGGGTTTCAGATATTCCGATTTTTCATTTTCCTGTTTATACAGTTGATTTGTCACTGACTTGCCAGATTAAGTATCAATTAACTATTTGTTTCATTTTACCACTCACCCAAATCGTCTTGACTGATAAAAGATAAACTTGAAGTTCCAAATAATACACAGAAAATATGATTCTGTCCATTGATTCCGTTGGGTACTATTAACATGTTGGATAACACACACCAACTATGGTGATTCCTAGAACAGGAAAAAAGCGATTATCAAAGAAATTTACAGAATTTACCCATCATGTAATTATACGAGTTATTGTGAAAATAATGATATCCAATTTTTGTCGAGCCTGCGACATTTATGTCGCAAAAGCGAGACATGGCGATCCTAGATTTCGTCCTCGGCGTCGGCGGCGTCAACATTTAGGTTCAGTCTGTGGTTTTATCTAGACATCAGTAATTTTGTCAAATCTGCTTGGAATTTTTGAAAATTTGGACAGGAGCTTGTTTATGACCAAAATACAGTATATAGAGCAAAATTTTGAAAAATGTTTATTTTCATTTTCCCGTATTTTACTGATGAATGGACTTTTTTACAGTTAACAATCAATTCAATCTGGGGTTAAATTTTTTACACATCAAATACTTGTCAAACCTTCATTGAATTTTGTGAAACTTTGGCAGAAGCTTTTTTATGATTAAGAAATAATATCTGAAGCAAACTTTTGAAAATATATTTTCATTTTCAGTATTTTTCTGATAGATGGACTTAAGATAGTTAACATTTACAGACAGTCTGTGAATACATTTTTTTTACACGATAAGTTTGTAAACCTTCATGGATTGTTATAAATCTTCAAGACCAAGAAATAGCATCTAAAGAAAACAAGAGGCTCATGAGAGCCTGATATCGCTCACCTATAATTTCACTTTCAGGCATTTGACTTAGTTGTAGATCTTACTTTGCTGAACGATTTTGTCATTTACAATTTCTCTCTTTCTATAATAATATTAAAGATAATACATAACCCAAAACTGTAAAATTTCCGAAAAATTAACTATTTTTGGGCAGTAACCCAACAATAAGTTGTCCTATTGGTCTGAAGATTACTTGACAGGTAGATCTAAACCTGTTTAACACTTTCATCTATGTCAGTTTTGCTCTTACTGCTTTAGTTTTCGAGATGAAAGCCAAAAACTTCATTTGACCCCTATGTTCTATTTTTAGAAACTGCCGCCATGTTTTTAAATGGATCAAATCCCCGAATACAATCTATAAACTAGATACAATAAGGAACATTCAATTAAAGTTTTTAAGTATTTGGCCATGTAGTTTCAGAGAAAAGATTTTTGAAAAAGTAATTAGACTTTCACCAAAAATGTAAAAAAAAAAAATGTTTTAAGGGCAATAACTCCTTAAGGGGCCAATTGACTATTTTGATCATGCTGACTTATTTGTAGATCTTACTTAGCTGAACATTCATTGCCATTTATACTTTCTCTCTATCTATTATAATATTAAAGATAATAATCAAAAAAAGTAAAATTTGATAAAAATAAACTATTTCCAACAGTAACCCAACAATGGGTTGTCAAACTTGTCTGAAAATTTCATAACAGATAGATGATGGCCCATTTTTCACTTTAATTTCCTTTCACTTTTGCTCTAACTGCTGTAGTCTTTTAAATATAAGCCAAAAACTGCTTTTGTTCCCTATGTTTTATGTTTAGCCATGGCGGCCATGTTTGTTAATGGATCAAAACTTCGGATATATACAAATTACAAACTAGATACCCTACGGAACATTCAGTTATAGTTTAGAAGTATTAGGCCCAGTAGTTTCAGAGGAGAAGATTCTTGAAATAGTTTACGACGACAGACGACGGACGACGATGGTCGCCAAGTGATGACATAAGCTCACATGGGGCCCTTCGGGCCCGGTGAGCTTAAAATTGATTTTTTTTTTAAATTTTGTATTTTACTGATAAATGGACTCACTTTTAAAGTCAACATTACACTTTTACACTGACAGCAACAATCGTAGGCGAGCCTCAGGATTCCGCGAAACCCCTTACGAATTTTTTGTTATTCTTTAAACTTTATCTTTGCATATATGTGCAAACTATTTTCTTAGAAAATTGTTGCAGTTTTCCAAACTTATAAAAATGTTTATATACCTCGTGTTATTTTGAAGTGAATGTGCTAGTCCTCGACGAGATTCACGAAGCAGTTTATCTGAGTGAAATGTGGCAACCTTGGTCGCACTTTTTTGAAAAACATAGACCTGCTTCACTTTCTCCTGTCTGAAGAATGTCACATTTACCTGAAATTCAAAGCTTCTTTGTAGTATTTTGAAAACATTCTCTCAACTATTGAAAATAAAATCTATTCTCATACTGTATTCTTTTAAACAAAAGGAAGAGATCTAAGGTAAACAACAATTTAAAAGCCCCAAAAATTAAAAAAGGGTTTTAAAGACACCCAAACCATTTTAAAATGTATTACGGTACCATCACGAATTGGCTGACAAATACGATATATCCTTGTCTCACCTTACTATCGACATGTTTTCGCAGTCTAAGATCTTTTATATATACCATGATAGTCGCCTTATCTGTAATGTAATAGATTATTTGCTATTCCCGATTGTGACATTTTGACTCAGTGTGGATTCGCATGGTTTGTAAGTCCAATTTGCCAAGGGGAGTTACAACTGTTCCTCGTCGGCTTTGTCTAGGGTTGTAACACAGTACATGATGTATAGTAGCAAGGAGATGGTGTACCTTTCAGATTATATATATCATGTTAGATCTTCAAATTTGCGTAAGAAAATTTTGGTTCTTCCCTCATCGGGATTCGAACCCTTGCGTCTGTGACATCGTGGAAACACCGCCTGCACCGTGTCAAGCGCTCTAGACCACTCCACCACCTAGGCTACATAATAATATAGCTTTCAGTGGTCGATGTATTAGTAATGCATTTCCTCGTCGGCTTTTTTTAGGGTTGTAACACAGTACATGATGTATAGTGGCAAGTAGATGGTGTACCTTTCAGATTATATATATAATGTTAGATCTTCAAATTTGCGTTTGCAAATTTTTGTTCTTCCCTCAGCGGGATTCGAACCCTTGCGTATGTGACATCGTGGCAACACCACCTGCGCAGTGTCCAGCGCCCTAGACCACTCGACAACCTAGGCTACATAATAATATAGCTTTGGTAGTTCGATGTAATGTCTTTCTTCGTCGGCTTTATCTAGGGTTGTAATATAGTACATGATGTATAGTGGCAAGTAGATGGTGTACCTTTCAGATCAGCTATTTGTCTGTCGTAATGGATGATAATGTTAATTACCATGCCGCCACATCAAATTTTTATTTTATTATACACGTCTACACATGTGACAACTTTATGACAGACATGTCTTAAAATGTATTACAGTACCATCACGAATTGGCTGACAAATACGATATATCTTTGTCTCACCTCACTATCGACATGTTTTCTCAGTCTAAGATCTTTTATGTATCATGATAGTCGCCTTATCTGTAATTAAATAGATTATTTGCTATTCCCGATTGTGACATTTTGACTCAGTGTGGATTCGCATGGTTTGTAAGTCCAATTTGCCATGGGGAGTTACAACTGTTAAAGAAAGAAAGTTTATTGTAATTTTAAAACTACGGATTCGAACCCTTGCGTCAGTGAAATCGTGGAAACACCGCCTGCACCGTGTCCAGCGCCCTAGACCACTCCACCACCTAGGCTACATAATAATATAGCTTTCGGTGGTCGATGTAATGCCTTTTCTCGTCGGCTTTATCTAGGGTTTTAACACAGTACATGATGTAGCAAGAAGATGGTGTACCTTTCAGATTATATATATTATGTTAGATCTTCAAATTTGCGTAAGAAAATTTTGGATCTTCCCTCAGCGGGATTCGAACCCTTGCGTCTGTGACATCGTGGCAACACCACCTGCACCGTGTCCACCGCCCTATACCACTTGACCAATTAGACTACATAATAATATAGCTTTCGGTGGTCGATGTAATGCCTTTCCTCGTCGGCTTTATCTACGGTTGTAACACAGTACATGATGTATAGTGGCAAGTAGATGGTGTACCTTTCAGATCAGCTATTTTGTCTGTCGTAAAGGCTGATAATGTTAATTACCATGCTGCCACATCAAATTAAAACTTTTATTATACATGTCTAAACATGTGACAACTGTATGACAGGTATGTATTAAAATGTATTACGGTACTATCACGAATTGGCTGACAAATACGATATATCTTTGTCTCGCCTCATTATCGACATGTTTTCTCAGTCTAAGATCTTTTATATACCATGATAGTCGCCTAATCTGTAATGTTATAGATTATTTGCTATTCCCGATTGTGACATTTTGACTCAGTGTGGATTCGCATGGTTTGTAAGTCCAATTTGCCAAGCGGAGTTACAACTGTTCCTCGTCGGCTTTGTCTAGGGTTGTAACACAGTATATGATGTATAGTAGCAAGGAGATGGTGTACCTTTCAGTCCAATTTGCCATGGGGAGTTACAACTGTTAAAAAAAGAAAGTTTATTGTAATTTTAAAACTACGGATTCGAACCCTTGCGTCTGTGACATCGTGGAAACACCGCCTGCACCGTGTCAAGCGCCCTAGACCACTCCACCACCTAGGCTACATAATAATATAGCTTTCAGTGGTCGATGTAATGCCTTTCCTCGTCGGCTTTATCTAGGGTTGTAACACAATACATGGTGTATAGTGGCAAGTTGATGGTTTTCCTTTCAGATTATATATATAATATTAGATCTTCAAATTTGCGTTTGCAAATTTTTGTTCTTCCCTCAGCGCGATTCGAACCCTTGCGTCTGTGACATCGTGGCAACACCACCTGCGCCGTGTCCAGTCTAAATTGAAAACAACTTTCATACCTATGATTGCGTTGGATAAAAACCGCAATATTTATACGTGTGCATGCACAACAAATTTCTTGGTAGAGAGGTCTAAATACAGCACAAACAACATTTTCCAAAAGACCAAAAAAGTGAAAAAGTATATTTAAACAAAACGCATTTGACTAACAGGTCGAAAAACGGATGCTCTTAAACCTGCTGACTGCCATTGGCAATTGCCAAATAAAAGGATCACAAGAAGTAACAAAATGGATCTTAATTATTAATTTTATACCAAACAGAAAACAATAACCTTGCGTAAAAGATGGTAAACAGCAAACATGAGGTGCAAAAATTTGTACACCATATCCGGATTTCGACAATTAATGTCGCTTCAGTGATGTTAGGAATCGAAACGGAATTTGGAAGGCCATATAATTTACCTCAATTTAGGATAGACTCTTGAATTTTGAAGAGTCGAAATAGGATGAACGGATCATATAAACCCGAAGGCAAATATAATACAAACCCAAACGAAAAAATATAAATAAGTCTTAATTGAAAACAACTTTCAAACCTAATATGATTGCGTTGGATAAAAACCGCAATTTTTATACGTGAACATGCAAAACAAATTTCTTGTTAGAGGGGTCTAAATACAACACAAACAACATTTTCCAAAAGACCAAAAAAGTGATATATATATGACATTTTGTAAATGACTTAATTTTCAGGCAATTTATAAAATAAAAAAACCTTGATTATATAAAATGACTAAAAATACCTAGTCATTTTGTAAAATGACTGAAATTTTTAAACAAAATTCGATAAACGTCCTGTTAAGTTTCTGATAATTTGTTTTAAAAATGATATCATAGAGATGCATATGATAAAAAAACAAATAATATTCTGCAAAGAAAATAACTAATGGCAATCTAATTAAAATGTAGACCTCTGATTTCGTTATATACGAGCACGCGAGTTGTTATAGATTTTAATTTTAATCAGATTGAACAAATGGTTCGGGTAAAATTAATTTTATTCTTCAAAAACCAGTTGGGAAGTTTTGTATGTCTATAATAGGTTCTTTTTAATGAAACTAAGTTAAGTATGTACTCAATCTGTATTTTAGATAGTAATTTTATTATCTTCTTGTCACGATGGCGAAGGACAAATTGTTCTTACAATAGAACAAAATTCACAAACGATTTTTTTTTTTAAATTTAGATTCAAAATACAAGTGTGTAATTTGAAGGAGAGAAAAAAGGATGTATTTGCCTGATTGTTGTTTGTTTGCATTCGGTAGCAAATATTTCATGCATATATAAGACGAGAAACAAATAGATAATGCATAAGTAGGTAAGTTCTGCAATGGATGGAACCGGACAAAGGATAGGGACAGAAAATTTGCATTCCAACAGGCCACCTACAGAACGGCCAAAAGAGTTCTTAAAATGCAGAGAGTATTGCACTTTCCTAACATGCGGCATCATAATGATGAAACAATTCGAATTTATACATCTGAACAGCCAAACAGATTCACCTCTATAGCATGGATTTCGCCATACATGTCCGTGTTTAGTTGTGGTGCAAAGATATAAGTATCTTCATCTTCACTGCCTCAAGGGAATTCTTGGGTCTTCACAATCTGATGATTTTATGCGACAGTAGTAAACCGTTGTTAAAATCTTGAAATCTTCCAAGAAGAGACAAATGAAGGTGCATCGACAGGGTAAGCGTCTCCTTCTATGGATGCATCCCCAGCCACGCGTAAATCTGATTCAGCCTGTTAAAAGGCCCTGATAAGCCAAAAGATGTAATTATAAAAATAAGAAGATGTGGTATAATTGCCAATTAGATAACTCTCCATCAGAGACCAACTGACATAGAAGTTAACAACTATAGACCTTCAGCAATGAGCAAAACCCACACCGCATAGTCAGTTATAAAAGGCCTTGACATGACAAATGTAAAACAATTCAAACGAGAAAACTAGTGGTCTCATTTATGTACGAAAACAATGAACGAAAAATAAATATGATATATAGCAACAAACGACAACCACTGAATTACAGGTTCTTGACTCGGGACAGGCACATACAGAATGTGGCGGGGTTAAACATGTTTGCGGGCGTCCAAACCTCCCCCTAACCTAGGACAACCTTATCATGCTAATGTGACTTTATAAATGTTGGGAACACATGAAAAAGAAGATATGCATGTGCTTGCTTTTTGCAAAACCTATTGTTGGTCGAACGTTAAGTGTTTTATCTTAAGTATTGACAAAGCTGAATAGGTGATGGTCCGGGTTTCACCAAATGTGGCTGAAGTGCTAAGTCCAGATTTTACACCAAACAGTGTATTTTCAGAAAAAATCTAGACAAATGAGTAGCAGAACCTGTCACTCAAACATTTTATGGAATAACAAATAATTGTCGACTTTGGTGCTTGTGGAAAATTAAATAAGTCAGTAGAATTTATTTTTATTAAGACGAAAGCTTTGAAATTCAGAGATTATCATCGATAAAACTCCTCTGTTCAATACTTTCAATTGCTAAGTTTTTGTGAACCTTTCGTTGTATGAAATAATTTCAGACATTTTGTAAAACGCCTTTCAATTTTTCCAGGCATTTTTAAAAACGACTGAAAAAAAGTGAGTCAATAGATAAAATGCCTGAATCTTACAGGCATTTTAGAAAATGCATAAAATTTTCAAGCATTATACAAAGTGACTAAATTTAGAAAATGCCTGTAACATATATCGTCTACATAATAGTCAAACATTTTTATTACGAAGGGTTTGGGTTATTTTGAGAAAAAAACGATACTATACACAATAGATAAATTGAATATATGCAATACAAGTATACAATAATACAAAAATTAAAAAACGAAAAGGTAAATACATATATCAATAAATTATATTTCGGATAACAAATATCCTTCATCAGTATGATGTAAAGTTAATATTATCGATCTATACTGATTTTCCTCAGGAAATATTAAACGTAATACAAATTAAAAACAGAAACACGGTTCTAAGATCTCATGCAAATTAAGTATTTATACAATGGAGGCTGTGTATGTATGCATCAAAAATTAAAATACCACACCC
Organism: Mytilus coruscus; assembly: GCA_017311375.1. NCBI lineage: Eukaryota > Metazoa > Mollusca > Bivalvia > Mytilida > Mytilidae > Mytilus > Mytilus coruscus. The sequence goes on from CM029599.1 coordinate 72,766,044, forward strand.
TGCTGCCGTTGTGTGGCACTACACCTTTTCATTGATCCCATTTGGTGCCAACGTTTTATATACAAGTATAGCATTAAAGGAGGGTTTAACTCATAGCATCGGCTTTCCCATGGACAGAAAAAAAAAGTGCCTATGGTTTAACTTATTGCTCGGACTTACCAGGTAAACATGCTTACGTTTCCAGCTTCTCCAGGTATGTGTTGTATATTCTTGAACATCACGGATAGGTATTCCTTCGGGTTGTATAATACCGCTGTCTGACATATTAAAAATGCCTTGAATAGATCTACTTGATTTGTATATAGCTTCCCACCTAGCAACTATATATATATATATAGAATATGATGAATTTATTTAAAAGAGAATGCATGAGGGGTAAAAGTTGAACAAAATTTTATACGTGTATCTTTAAGATGAAACGCACACTATATTTTGTTAATTACATTGGACCTTGACAGATTCATTATAAATTTATGAAAAATATCGTGCAAACATGTCAATATTATATGTCTGGATGGATAATTTTGTGACAGTCCCTTAATGTGAACTCGGCAATAGTAATTTAAAGAAAAAGATTAATTTTAATCTATTCTTCGCAAAAGCTCAATCTGATACAGCACTAGTACATCATATGTATTTTTCAAGGATTTATTTTTGATCGTCGACCAACAGTAGTTAATTATGTCCTATTATAATATATTCAAATGAAAATAGAAACTTACAGAGAATCTTCCACAAAATTCAACTAATCATAAAAAAGTGAAACGCCTTATTTTGCTGTTTTGTTTCAGTCCTACCTGTACACTGAAATTTGAAAGGTATGTTATGTTCACATGTATTGTTTACAATACACTCTTGAAGACCTTCACAAAATCTGTAAACGGACTGTGGTGTCCTGTTACAGACAGTTACATTCTTGGATATACGGAGATATTCATCAGTCCCACATACAATCTTCGTAGAAGTACCATTTTCAATGTGTATTATGGTACCATTTACTAAAAATGAATGAATAAACTTTGAAACAGCATTAGTTAAAAATACCATTATGGATAAATAATTTTGGTAATTTTTGTTCACGAAAAAGTTACTTAAAATTAAAAGAACCCGTTGTTCTGAACACTTTTTATGAAAATTCAAAACACATTAGTCTGGGAAAACATGATTTATTTATTTATATTTGTAATTGGCTTCGACAAACTTTCAGTATGAGTACTGTGAGTACTCTTATATCGGTGCGTTGTGACAACTGTTTTTATGTTAATTTTTTATACAGATTTTCAATAACGGTCATGATGGTGTCCACTTTAAAGTGGTTAAATCATTTCCTTGTAAGCCGCAACGCTTTATTCAAGTCATTTGATACCTTAAATTTAACAAAAAGGTCTAATATGTTTTAATACTTTTAATGGTAAAGCTTTACTATAAAACACGTGTACAAAGATTTTCTTTGAAAAGTTAATCCTTTATTGTATCCAAATCTTCAAAATGTACTGCCATGTAATTATTGTCTTCCCGTACTCTAATTTACCGACAGCTTTTCCGTATGCAGTGATCCATAACTATAACACCTTCCGTTAGAAATTCGGCAAAAACAGGGCGTAAGTGAGAAGGAAAAAAACGCAATAAAAGAGTAATGATGTCAGTTTCGGAGAACTTTTTGTTTGAAGCAGAGTAACTTTTTAAAATGCAAAAAAAAAACACTTTATAAATTTGTTGCTTCCGAAGCGTTATTCTGTATTTACCGTCATCAGGAAAGTTCATGCCAAAAACAGCCATGATGTATAAGTACGTAAACACACGAGGAACCATATGAACAAAGGAGGCATATAATAATAACCAAATAAGGTAAATTTTGACTAATGGAGTTGAAACCTGATATAGTTGTTTACAGTATGAAAAGGATTATCCCTATTCTTGCATCTAAGAATAAATGAAAATATATTTAGAGGTTACTGATATTTATATTTAATTAAGACGCCAATTTAGGGGTCTCGTGAATCTTAATCGTTACGAAATTTCACTTCAAAATAAAAAATATTGAATATTAGATAATTATTGTTACGAACACAAAACTACAGAAACAAATTTTAAGTTGATTCGTATATTTTTTTATATTATTTCTAATTTGCTAAACAGTTAAATATATCTTATGCAAGCAGTCAATATTCAGCCAATGCCAAACACTAATGTTTAAAATGAATGATACAAAATTATACTCACCGTAAACAAAGTATGTATGGAGAAGTCCGAAAAATATTTCACGTAAGAACATTTCGGTACTCTCTGTTTTATCAAAACGTTATTGCAGAACCAAGTTGAATTTAATGTTTTAACATGTATTCCGCAGTTGAACACATAATCTGCACTCCTAGCAGTAAAGCAGTAAAGTTTAACAAATTCTTATCATGTTTTACTTGGAAATGGGCAAAAATTCTTTTCGATAATTGTGTAAACAAAATGAAAATTACGAAGAAAATTATTGGTTTATCCAGAATTTAAAAAGTAAAATTAGCCATTTGATATTTACATCTTTCTGTAATATCCTGTCCATTACACAGTTAATGATGTTCTCTCTGTGTTCAAGGAATGCAAAAGGGGCTATTTAAGTATGCCACCATAATTAAGTTAGGATCAATAGATATGAATTAAATATCTTGACTACACGAATCGAATGTAAATTGGCCCATAGTGATCCTCCTTAATAATATCATTTAAATTGGATATATCAACGTTCAAAAAAGTTTCTACACTTTGTCGCATTGATGTAGATTTACAAGGTGATCGTTCAATACGACAATCTGTCCTTTATATTCTTATAATGCAAATGAAAAATGATCTAAAGATTATCAAGGCAAATCACAGAAAAATAAGAACCAGAAATTTATATAAAGGTTATAAAAGAGAGATAAAAACACTTCATTTGGAGTATTTCCTTCGACAAAATGTTAAAATTTGTAACAGGCTGGTGTCATTTGTCTGTAACAATGTGTGGTTTTTACAAGTTTTTCTGATGTGTGTAATTTGAAAAAAAAACATTTTCATTTCCAACCAAAAAGTCAAAGGCAGAAGGTAAGTGATGTTTAATGAGTATAGTTCATGTTATATGTACATGTAGATGCAGTTTCCTGGGCTCTGGATCGAAACTATTTCCTCAAAATCCGAATTATCGCCAAATTACGTATACTTTGCAATTTAAAAAGGCGGAAGATACCAAGGGAATATTCATAATTCATAAGTCGAAGAGAAACTGACAGCACCATGGCAAACAACGAACGAAGACGAAACGATAGACAAGTCCACAACACGCTTCAGAAAAAAACTAGACTAAGCAACATAACCTTGCTAAACTGGTGCCACAGCATATGGACTTTCTATTTGATTGGCATTTCTGTTTTTGCTCTGTTTTGACTTCTGCACAGATTTGACATTTTCCGAAAGTTTCAACTGAATTGTAATAAGAATATTAAAGAGATTCTTGCTATCTTGCACCTACCTTTTGTTCTCATTTTCTTTACCTTCAAAGCACTCTTGCAGCTTTTCAGCCTGGCCTTCAATGTTGTGCTTTTGGACTTTTCTCTCTAGCTCTCTGACCTCCTTCAATTTACTGCAACTACTAACTTTATTTTTGTTCCCCGAAAATTCTATCTGATACACTAAGTCATCGCGAAGCATGTAATCAAAATATACAACTGCGTTTTCATTGCTGCTAAGACCTCGTAATAGTTTACAATATGTTCCCTCTTTTTAACTTCTGTAATTTGAGGTTTGAAAAGTTTACTGTAACCACTGCTTCATCAAATATATAACTTAATCCTCGTTCTATTCCAGTTTATTTAGTATAAGCACTTAAGCCTGTACTGTGTCAAGATATTGAGTCAAAATGTTTTTTAGCTCACTTCAATTAAATGACAGAGTAAAATTCCATCATTCAATCACTGTTGTCCGTCATTCGTCGAACGAGTTCTTCTCTAACACTCTGCTTATTCTAATGTTTGTTGCATAAATGCCAATTTTTGATTGTATGCAGCGAAAGAGGAGCATGGAGGGCAATTCCAGTCGGATTTTAAAAAAATGTAAAAGCAATCGAATGCACTGTCTAAAAATGACAGTTAAGAGTTGAAATAAATTTGCTACTGGATTGCGACTTCTCCTTTGGTTTGCTAGTGATGGATCGTGTGTATGTGTGTGCGTGTTCGAGAACGTGGTTATCTTATGTCACCACGGTGTTCGGTAGCATTATGAAAATTAGCAACATGGGACACATTGTCATTTCGGTAAAAAGAATTACTACAAAAAAAAGTATACTAAAAAACAGCTAAAAAACAGTATGAAGTCTACCAACAGCAAGTACTGGCTGATATTTTGTGTTTAAAGTTTTATTTTCATATTAAAATGTTCATAACATATATATTTTGTTTCGAAAATCTGTAAATAGGAAAATCGATTGCTGTTTTGTATAAGTGACGATCACAGTTTTAGCAAGAAGCGCTTCTGCACTTCGTGCTTAATCTGATCGCCACTTGCTTTTATTTCGTAAGAATTAAAAAAAATACTGTATTCAATTTTATGATATATCATTGCTTTACGTTTTAACCCAAGACTGATATAGGTCTTACAACTAGTTACAATGAAAATGAAACAATATCGGTCATATTGATCATGACCAAGGTATTGCAAAGAAATGAATACAATTAGCATTAACAAAATTTAATATATGTGCTTTGTAAATCAGAAAGATACAATTTGAATATCTTATATATGATTATTTCATTGATTATGTGTATTAACAGTTTTTTAATATGTCCTTCAGTAGTTGTACTGTATTTGAATGTTCCATTTCGCTAGCAGCATCAATTGGCGTTTTGCCTTCATTGTTTTTTATATTCAAATCAGCTCCATTGTAAACTAACCTTTGTATTACGTTTCGGTATCCAAATTTTGAAGCTGCAAAAAGAGCAGTCTCGCCATCTTTGCTTTTGAGGTTAACATCGGTATTTCTGTTTTCCAGAAGCAATTCTACCGTCTTCAAATGATGCTCTTTAGCTGCCCTGTATAAAGGTGTTCCGAAGTATTTACTCCATAAATTGGGATCTGCTCCGTTATCTAATAATACCTGTACCACCTCATGCTTGTTTTTCCATGCTGCTTTATAAAGAGGAGTTCTGCCATCTCTACATGCTTGATCTACCTTAGCTCCGTTCTCGAGCAACATTTTCACAATCTCTAAATGACCACATCGTGCTGCTTTGTAAAGTGGAGACTCATTGTATTCGCTTATTTTGTTTGGATCTGCCTTGTTTTTCAATAATATTTCTACAGCTTCTTTATAGCCATTCCATGCAGCCTTACATAATGGGGATCTTCCATCTTTACCACATTTATCTAGATCAGCTTTATTTTTAATTAAGAGTTTCACTGCTTCGGTTTTACCATTGAGTGATGCGATATATAATGGTGATTCTATATGATTTGTGCTCAAATTTGGATCGGCACCTTTCTCTAATAATAACTGCATGATGTCAGTAAAGTTTTCTTTTGAAGAAATATGCAAAGGGGATCCGATGTATTCATCAAATATTGTGGGGTCTGCTTTATTTTGCAAAAGCAATTTAGTCATACTGGTATGTCCCTCTCGAGAAGCTACATAAAGCGTAGTCTCCCCAGTACTGTTTTTCAAATTAACTTCAACATTCTTTTCTAACAGCTTTCTGGCAACGTTTGTGTAGCCCCTCTCAACTGCCTTAAACAAAGGCGATTGTGCGCTTTTATTAAGACGATTTGGATCTGCCCCATTTTTTAAAAGTAAATCCAATGATCCAATATGACCGAAAGCTGCTGCCTTGTGAAGTGGTGTGTCTCCATTTTCGTCAAAAACATTGACATCTAAATGCATTTTAATTAACATGTTTAATATGTCATCATAGCCCTGAGCAGCAACTTCAAGCAGCGGTGATGTTGCTTTGTATGAGAGAAGTAATATATGTTTCTTTAATTCTTCATTTTTAGTGCAATACTTCATAAATTTGTCTCGGTATGTCTGATATTGTAGTTGTCTGTTTGCAAAAGCAGTGAATGTAATTTCATTGTTGAATATTTCCCTGTTTGTATCCACAAATAATCTTTTGAAATACTGTTCCTCTTTTTCTTCTGGTACTTTTATCGGAAAAGCGATTTCACATTCTTCATTTATGGACTTAAAATGAAACCTGTCACGAATGATATCACTATGTGCTATGTCAAGTATTACTCCAAAAAGATCTTCGCCGTAAAATGATACAACGGCATCAAATATTTTATCATGAAATATTTTATAATTGTTCCCAGATACTTTTGTGAAATACTTCTGTAGTTTGATGAAAAGGGGCCTGATGTCATCCTCTGAAAAATTTGGAATATTACAATAATGAGCAATTATCCTACACTTGTCTTTAAAATGTTTTGTTCCGAATACCTGTTTTTCTAATACATTGTTGCATACAAGGAAAAGTGACATAAGAGCATATATTTCTTTGTTGGACGATTTTATATGTTGAAATACCTTCCAAAGTACTTCAAACGGTGTTTTGAAAAAATCATCAACTTTTACATGTTCATCCATTTCTAGCAACTTGCTTAGTGATTCGCATAAGAGTGGGAAAATGTCTATGTATTTTATTTCACTTGGCTCGATGCACATGATTATTTTGACATCTTTATCTTTGAGATATTTATTGGCTAGTTCTTCTTGTTTTGCGGGACTGAGCGGAAAGTCACGCATATTACATGTACAAGAAACTGAAGAAATTAGTTTAAGTTTTTGGAAATGGGGATGATTTGTTATATGCGATCTACAAGAAAACATCATTATCAAATTTTCATGATCAAGATAAGATTTCATATCATGCATGAACAAAATCCATTCATCTACTGTATGTAAATCTATAGCATATTTTCCAAACACATCGTCAAAAACAAAAATTTGCTTTTTTGAACGGTCAAAATGTTGCCTGACGTCTTCTGGGGAAAAAGAAGGAAATATTTCATAGCTTTCTTTCTCGGCGTGCAATGCTAGTGCAATATGGCGCAAAACAGTTGACTTCCCACTGCCCGATCGACCTACTACTGTCACACAATTTGACGATTGCAAAATGTCCCTCACTTTTGCCATAGCGTCTGTTTCTACTATCTTTGTATCTTTTGTTTTCCATTCGTCTAAAACAGTGGGAGCTGTAAAATAAATAATTATTGCTATATAAGTCATATGTTTAAAAAATAGTTATCTTAGAAAAAATCCAGCAGAAGTGAACCTACATGATTATGAATCCGTCTATTAATCCTTCTTTTTAACAAATTACCTTCGTTTGATCTCGCTTTAGTTTTGCCATAAGATTAAATTCAAACTAATAAATGGAAGAACGACAGACAAAACCATGAACAAACAAAACAGACACGAAAAAATAAACAGTAGCACACAACAAGAGCAAACAACAATCAATTAATTTGTGTTTTTTTTTTAATCACGTCTCCTTCACTGATCATGCAATCTCTTTTCACAACGGGCACATTCAGTACTCAATTATTCTGTTATTTGTTCTTATATCATATTTTATGTACAAATACGTAGAAGACTTAGATTTTTGCGTTTATATGAAGTTAATTGATGCTTCCTCTTCTTTAATTCCTATCTATTATATTCTTTAGTTGGTTTGTTTCTTTTAAAAGTTGTTGGGTGAGTGAGCATTGACAGTGTTGTTATGGCTTTCAAACAAATTTCAAATGAGCTTGTGTCATAATAATATTCTTTCCAAATAAAGTGATACTTACCAGGAAAAATCATAAAATTCACACTTGTTTCACTGGAAATCCTGGAATAATTTGTTACTACACATTTAAAGACGCCCTCGTCTTTTTTCTGTGGATCTCTTATAAACAAAGTAAGTTTCGGTACATCAAGAGAAGGGGTATAGTTTTTTTCGGACACTATTATCCCGTCTTTGAACCACTCCACAGACCTGATAAGAGATGGCCCTGTTACTGTACACTCAATCTTTGTGTCATTGTCTTCATGAAATAGCACAATATTGTCGGAGTGAAGACGAATTGGACCTTTATATAAATATAAATAAAAAAATATTAAAATATGGAACATTTAACTTTAAATTCCACATCTAAAAAATTATATTTCAAACTTTCTCAGTAGAATACATAACAGTATTATTAAGTATTGTTTAAAAAAGAGGCAAAAGATACCAAATTGACATTCAAACTAAAAAAAATGACAATGCCATGGCTAAAATAGAGTGTTTATTGGGCTGATTTTGGTATGTGAGTTAACCATTATGAGTTTCAGATCAAGTTTAAGTTTCGTTCTGCTCTGCTAATTTTGCCGAAATTACGGACTTTGAACTTTGACAAATTGTTGAAAATCTAGGTCATACGGACTTTTTTTCTGAACGACTTCAGATATTGGGCTGATTTTGGTGTGTGAGTTAACCATGATGAGTTACAGATCAAGTTTAAGTTTCGTTCTGCTCTGCTAATTTTCCCGAAACTACGGACTTTGAACTTTGACAAATTGTTGAAAATCTCGGTCATACGGACTTTTTCTAAACGCCTTCAGATATTGGGCTAATTTTTGGTATGTGAGTTAACCATGATGAGTTACAGATTAAGTTTAAGTTTCGTTCCGCTCTGCAAATTTTTGCTGAAATTACGGGCTTTGGATTTTGATAAATTGTTGAAAATCACAAGTATACGGAGTTTTTCCATACGCCTTCAGATATTTGGCTGATTTTTGGTATATGAGGTAACCATGTTCATCAAACTAGTATTGGTCTTGAGAGCTGGATACTATCCATGCATGTTTGTGTCAACATGTGTTGTTGAAATTGCAGATTTTTCATCTTTTGAGACAGGGCCATTCGTGTCGTTCCGACACATTTAGTTTGTTTTCTCTTTATTGTATTCCTGGTTCGCTGTATAAGTAAGGTATACCCATTTCTGTATTTATTCATACATATTATTCAAAATGTATTCTGATATTTTGATGTCAAACTGTATATATGAATATAATTTTATATGCATAATTAGCAATCCTTTATTGCGATTGGCTACTAGCGCTTTTGGGGTAATATTTGTGACATGTTTTTGAAAGACCGTGTTCATCGGACTTCTTTCGCAACCAATATTTAAAAAATGCGTCTCAAAATTATGTTACACATACAAAACATGTATATTTAAACATAAGGAGATGTGGTTTGATTGTCAATGAGACAAATATCCACCATAGACCAAAGGACAAGGATGTAAACAATAAGAGGTCACAGTACGGTCTTTAACCCATACATGTACCGTATAGAATGCTATAAAGACCAACGTGAAACAACCCGAAAGTGAAACCAACGGCCTGATTTATTTTAAAAACAACAAAATGAAAGCAGTTATGTCAGACGACATCCAACGGCAACCACTTAATTACAGACTCCTGACTCAGAACAAGCACATAAAGAAGGTTAAACATGTTTGTGATTGCTAAACTTTACCCATAAACTAGGACAGTGATGTAACAGTATATAATAAGAACAAACGGTAAAAATCAGTTTGGAAGGAGTTGACTCATTAAATAAATACCAAGCACAAAACAGCATACAAAAATAAAACAATGGACACAAATTACAGATGTAAAATTACTCGCGGTTTCAAAGTCCAATTTAACCTAATAGATAAACCATGTTTTCATAGATTAAAATATAAATCAGTACACCTCAAATTGACTAAGTGTAAAAGTGTATGAGCATGCAGTCTAAGAAAAGCATGCCATTGTGCAATGCCAAAATATAAGTACCTACAGGCTGTAGAATCATAAGTATTCATAAAATGATAGCAATACATGTTAAGTTATGTATTCACTATTGACAATAAGAGAACAACGATCCTACGCCCCGCCGATGCATAAATTTTATCTGTCTAAGGGCAATAACTCGAATTAAAAATTTGGATCACTTTTACTTTTCATAAATATCCTACAAGTTGGTGTGAAATTAAGGCAACCGATGTTCAAATCTGATAAAAATCAGAAGACAAATCAAGGTGACAAACAAAAACTGAAGGAATCGCAAGATCTCCGAGACTGGGTGCGACGACCGGGTAAGCGTCTCCTGCTATGAAAATAAGAAGATGTGGTATAATTGCCAATGAGACAACTATCCACCTAACCTGGGACAGTGTTGTAACAGTACAGCATATGAACAAACTATAAAAATTAGTTGAAAAGGGCTTAACTCATCAGATCGATACAAAGCAGAAAACAAGTAACAAAAACACAAACCGGACGTGGCAGGGTATGTATACATCCCTACAACAAAAAAGACACTAAGTACAGATCTGAGAGTACTCACAGTTACTGACAGCTAGTTCAAAGCCAATAACAACTAATAAAAATCATGTATCTAAGACTAAAGTATCAATCAGTACACATCCAACATCCAATGGATTTAGTGTAAAGACGTCATTAACAGTCAGAGAAAAACATGACCTTGTGCAATGCCAAAATACAGGTATCGACAGATTGTAGAACCGTGAATGTGTATATATATGTATATAACAATAATATTAGTTTGGTTTTAATTTACTGATAATAAAATCAATATTTATACCAATGAAAACAATACTGTATTTAAAGATTTAATTACAGTGTCGAATTGGTAACCTTTTAGCAAAAGTGTGTTTAAAGGATCGATAAGTTTACCCGGATCGTATCTAAATTTCTGGGCTCGGTAAACAACACCCCGTAAAATTAGGATGTGCTATCCCGTTTGAAATAAGTTTTCCACAGGTGCAGCCAAACTTACAAACCAAATCTTTGTATCTATATGGAAGAATTTAGTAAAGGTTTTAATTAATTAGTGGTAACGAAATCCTTGACTTTATAATTTACCAGTAGTACATAGATAACGTTCATGGAAATCCAAAACGTCACTACAGACACAGGCATAGCGAACGAGTTGTGATATATAAACACCGTAAGATGGTGCCAATGGAACATCACCGTCCAAATAAGGAAATTTACAATGGGAAAGAAAAATCATCCCTTTCGTCGTAAATTTTAGTGTAGAATTTCCGTGTAAAACTAAAATATCTAAATCTGGGAAAGGGCAGTTATTATTGTTTATATTTGATTTATTTAAAGTAAGTTCCTTTGGGTAAATTTCGGCAGTATATTTAGAAAATACTTGACTATTTATGAAATAATATCATCAAGATAACGATATCTTGATGATAATCATAAGTGTTGCTGAATTTGTCAATTAAATGCAATTTAGGCGGGTCTTTACTGAGTTTGGTCATAAACTGTGATTCTCATTAGAGATATACATGCATCACCCATCATGGGAATCCGGACCGAGTCAAAAGTCACAATCGGGAATAGGAGACAATCGGTAAATTGTAGATTAGACAACTATTCTTGTATCTTAAGATCTAAGACTGAGAAAACATGTCATTAGTAAGTTGACGGTAATGGTGATCATAAAACTTAATTTATGTCGATTTCAGTCGTTCTTTCTTATTACTCTGTTATAGCAGTTTTGTGTAAGGAGCACACCCTGGTAATGAAGTCAAGATAGTATGACATACACGAGGCTTGATAACGCTTACGATGCAATTTCCTATTGGATTAATATTTCCAAGAGACATACCTCCTGTAGAAATAATTAATTAGCGCTGATTTTTTAACTCGTCCAAGACATTACTGTATAAACCTTTGATATAAATCTCATGAGATTCCTACAAGAAATGTAGGCTTGAGAGTGTTTAAAATGCAATTTTCAAATAATTTATAATTTCAAGAGACGTAACTCCCTTACAAAATAGTTGATCGGCACTGATTTTCAAAATCGTCAAGGTCATTACTGATATAAACCTTTGATATCTGGTAAGAATTGTACATATGATAAGACTTACAAGACAGGACGGACGGACGGACGCCAGATATTTCTATATCCCCGCACCGCCGAAAGCAAAACGCTGTCTAAAGTACGTGCTTGTCATATGCTCACAAAGGTGTCATGAATGGTAGCAGTGTCGATTTAGATCTATACCGTTTATTGGTAATGAAAGACCTTCAACAACATTGCGACGACAAAATGCCGGTCGAAAAACTCCGATTTTCGTTTCTTTTCATGTTTTCCCGTCAAACATGAAAAAGAACATACGATTTCCGCATTTAAAGATCATTATACCTTACTAAATTTCAGAAGGCGAAGCGCACGACAGGAAATTATAGTTTTAAAGTAACAGTCAAGTAATTATGCATTAATATAACAGCGCACCAACCCTTTCCGTATAAAATCATCTACGAACCCTAGGATTAACCGGGATTTAAGAATATGGTTATCTAGACTTCTCCCGTCCGGTATTAGACCAGTACTTAGGGGCGTCCGTTTTGCTGTGTGGGATTAAGACGTTCAGCAACGTCCGATCAGAATGAGGACGTTAAATTCGATAATTCAAGTTGGGAATACTAAGGCTTTTCTACCTCAGGAATAGATTACCTTAGCTGTAATTGGCGAAACTTTTAGGAACTTTTGGTCCTCTGTGCTCTTCAACTTCTTACTTTATTTGGCCTTTTAAACTTTTTTGATTCGATCGTCACTGATGAGTCTTTTGTAGACAAAACGCGCGTCTGGCGTAAATACTAAATTTCAATCCTGGTATCTATGATGAGTTTATTTACAACCACTGGGTCGATGCCACTGCTGGTGGAGTTTTAATTCCCCGAGGGTATCACCAGCCCAGTAGTCAGCACTTCTGTGTTGACTTGAATTGTCATTGATATGGTCATAATTATAAATTAACTGTTTACAATACTTTGAATTTATTGAAATACTAAGGCTTTTCTACCTCAGGAATAGATTACCTTAGCTGTATTTGGCAAAACTTTTAGGAACTTTTGGTCCTCTATGCTCTTCAACTTCGTACTTTATTTGGCCTTTTAAACTTTTTTGATTCGAGCGTCACTGATGAGTCTTTTGTAGACGAAACGCGCGTCTGGCGTAAATACTAAATTTCAATCCTGGTATCTATGATGAGTTTATATATATAGCTACGCCAAAAAAATGAACAAATAAATAAATATACAAGATTGCTTTATTCAACCTCATGACAAATGTTTACCATGAGTCATTACTTTGAAAGGCTCAATAGAGAAATTGTGAAGGGTAAAATTATCATCTATAAAACAGGGATGGCCACGATTACTGACAAATGTAATCGATTAATAATCGATTGCTTTGATTTTTGTATGTAATCGATTGCAATCGATTACTTTATCAAAAGTAATTACATTACTTTTAGATTACTGTCAATTACATGCTACAAAATTACAAAATAATAATAAAGGAAGTTAAAACAATTATGTTGCTCAGCGTATGTTTAGTGGAAATTTGGAACTTAACAAAACAGCATTTAAAGCATTGTTTCCAAATTTTATGTTGACAGTTTTCTAAATGGAAGCTCTTACTGAAGATCCGAAGACAATTATAGTGTAAAATATAACGCTTATCGCACACAACTAAGTTTTCATTTTCGTAAATTTCCTTTAATGACATTAATATTAGGATATAAAAAGGATTATACTATGATCCATTACATTTCTTGACATTCATATATCCCATTTCAGTGAAAGTTCCTTGAATATTTCCTGAAAAACTAATTGATTAACATCAACATGGTGTGTAGATAAAAGAAGAAAAAAAGAAAAAGAAAAGATTACTTACATACGAATAAGATGAAACCTAAAAAAACAATGACATTTTTTTAAATCTCAGAAAAAATACAATTGCTCGAGTATAGAATAGCAAGGATTTGTATATACACTATACAAATCCTTGAGAATAGTTATGCCTACGAAAAGTAAAAAATCTTGGCTTTTGTTTGCATTATACCTCTCTGTTTATTCATTGTCTACTTTGTAGTTTAAGTTTTTGTTTTTTAAATCTTCTGACTTATCGATTGGAAGAAGAAAGTAAACGTATTATACCAATTACAGTGTGAACGACACGTGTTTCTAGAATACTTTTCTTTGGGTATGATCGAGACCAGACGTTTAGGAGGCAATTACATAAAACCTTTACAGCATCACATTCAAAATAACTTTCAAAAAATGTCAAAACCGTCTTTGGATAATTTTCCCTGAGGGTGGTGTAACCTTAGTTATACTAATAAAGATTCGGGTCATTCAGCAGGTTCTTATATGACATGAGCACCTGTTCATCGATATTGTATTTGTTGTTACAGTTCATTATTGCGTTGCTGACTCACTGAATTTGCTGCATGTTTGTTATCTGATCAGATCCTAATTTTTGGGAAAATGTATTACTGTGATATAAATATCTTAGCTTACCAATAAATGCTCCGCTATTAAAACCATTAAAACGATGTATAAACCAGTCTTCTTGTTACCTATAAAGATTAAAATATTTGATATAAAAAATTACATGTATTATGTATTCTTCCTATATATAACAATGTTAGACTGATCTTTTTTCTTAATGTTCAGTGGCAAATATGTTATACATAACAATACATGATTTATGGATGATCTGTGGGTTAACACAGAAAATTATGAATTGTGTAATGAGTTATTTGAAGATAATCTGCTTTCATATAACTCTTTCATCTCTAAGAGAATAAAAACCACACACACACTTGTTATAGTTTCCAAACTTGTGCATCAAATGAGTTTTCTTTCGATTTAATGTAAATGCTTACCGTAAGCTAATAAAATTACACCATATTCTCAACTACAAAAGTTTAAAGTAGAAAAATCAGCTATGGGGCTAATTCTTTCTCACATGCCTAAGTAATAAAGATTGTCTTTTATGTATTATTTACCAACACCTATCTTTACTGTATAATTTGAAGTTTTATCTTGCTAACGGAAAAAATACTTATGACCTGTGGTTGTTAACATCCTCATTTGGCCTTTGATGGGTGATTGTCTCATAAGCAATCATCCTTATCTATTGATTTTTAAATTATACACCTAGCATGGTCGTATTTGTATTTTTCTATCATGCAGTGGTATTAACTTTAGGATATCTGCAATGATTATTTCATCAGTTATTTTTGTAATTCTCCATACATTAATCCTACGGTCGTCTCTTTTCATGCAGACTGTACATTGATCCAAAATCCACACATTATACATTTTATAAACTTTTTTTACTCTTACTTCTTTCCCTTTCTTATTTTTAGTTTAACACCACTTCCGAACCGACTCTATATTATTTATTTTTAATACAGGATAAAACACAGCTTAAGATAAGTTATGGAGTCTTCTCCGTTTTACAATGTAACCATATAATAATAATAGTCTTTGATATGTTTGGTAAAAATTTAAGATATCCAAAAGAACGAAAAATTGTTAATATATTTCCCAAACACGACCTTTATAAAACTTACTAGTATTAGATACTTTGTTGTAGTTGATATTACTGTATACTTCATTTATCAAAGTGCGCACTTCCAAAATGTTTACGATCCTAAAAAGAATATAGCATTAATATTATAAAATACTACAGACAAAGGGTAATAGAAATTACCAAAAATATTGGACAGAAAAACAGATCACATCAACCTCAAACACATGACTCATCCGAAAAAAATAGAGTTACAAACAAAGACAAACAACAACGAACAACACATGGTCCAGATAGCCTGACTTTATACAGGAACACAATCTGGTAGGGTAAACCAGTTTTACCACCCTCCCTCCCAACACACACTGCGTTTCAGCTACCAACAGGATGACCATCAACTTGAATAAGGAAATGAAAGATTGCACATAATTTGGAAAGCAAAATGTACTCGCTACTATATACAGGAGCTTTATAAAGTTTATAGCTTTACTGAAGTGCTTTTTACTTTACGTCCTTTTATGTCCCCTTTTTATTCCGCTGATCTATGTATGTTTGGTTTGTGATAAAACTTTAAAACATTAAACATTCATATATAAAAACAAATAGACATTTCATATAAGGTATGGCTAGTTTTAATAGCTACAGTAAGTCATATCATTGATGTTCAATTAAAATGTAATTTTGATAAAATTATACTAGACAAATTATAACTATTCAAATTTTGGGTTAATTCCGATCTTTTGAAGTTCATTCTCTACAGACATTTTAACGAAAGTTCGCCAACATCTTATAAATAATTTGTCCAATTAACAGTTTGCTATTTTGTAGTGTACGATTCAGGTTTAAACTACTGTAAAAATATCATTAATGTTATAGCAGCATAAAAAAATTGATCCGAGCTGGAAAACTATGGACAACAGTAGATACGATAAAGAAAGATGTGCACTGTACTTGTTTCCTTAACTTGTAATTTGCTTCACAGAAATATTGACTTTCCTCGAGAAGAAATACCGACTGATCGTATCAATTCTGATATCATAACTGTTGGCAGGTATGATGAGTTTGTAAAAAGTTGTTTAGTTGCGATCCAAATAGAAGACATAAGCTATCGAATGAAGTGAAGTTGTAACAAAAATTTGTTCCGGCGTGACATTTGTTCCACCGGAACAAATGTCATAAAATATTTACAGAAAATATGTTCCATCACTGTAAAATTTGTTCCGGAACTAATTTTTTTACCAAATGTGAAATAAGTTCCGGAACAAAATTTACAGCTCCATGAGTTTTGTTCCAATGTTAAAAGTTTTAAAAAGTGAAATAATGAGGTACATTTGCAATTGAAGGCATGACTATAAGTATAGGATGAAGAAAAGAAAAAAGCATCGGAAATATATCATAATTTGTTTTAATGTTTTATGTGGTATTCCTTCTTACTTCCTGTAAATTTAACTGTCATGGGTGTTCTAGTCATTCATGTACTTATGTCATGGCACATGTACAGTTGCAAAAGCGTGTCTTTTGTTTCTTCATGGCTTTTAATATAATTGATTAGTCACTTTGTCCTTTTTAAATTAGTAAAATTCATCTTTAACTATACTTTTTATGCCCCGTTTATGGGCATTATGTTTTCTGGTCTGTGCGTCCGTTCGTTCGTCCGTTCGTCCGTCCCGCTTCAGGTTAAAGTTTTTGGTCGAGGTAGTTTTGATGAAGTTGAAGTCCAATCAACTTGAAACTTAGCACACATGTTCCCTATGATATGATCTTTCTAATTTTAATGCCAAATTAGAGTTTTCACCCATTTCACGGTCCACTGAACATAGAAAATGATAGTGCGGATGGGGCATCCGTGTACTATGGACACATTCTTGTTTTCTGAATTTTCTGAATGATTTTTCTTATTCTACTCTTTTCTGGTTCTTAAGTGTCATTTTGATATTTTATTAAACATTTGCTATACTTCACAGGATCCAAATTGGATTTTACACTTTTGATTTATTACATTATCAATATATATAATACATGTTTTATACAGTACTTGAATGATAACTTTAAACTCACTGGTGACAAATGCTCAGTATATAAGATAACTTGTTTAATCAGTGGAACATATTTCACATACAAGGAACTTATTTCACCAGGTGAGGAACAAATCTCACAAACCAAGAACTTATTTCACCAGGTAAGGAACAAATCTCACAAACCCGGAACTTATTTCACTAGGTGAAGAACAAATTTCACCAAATCCAGAACTTATTTCACCAGGTAAAGTGTGGAACTTATTATATCAGTTGCATTAACTGACCTTTAATTTGAGAAATTGGTTTAGATATACATAGAGGGTATATAAAAGTATCGAAAAAGGATTAGTCCTCACGTTGAAGCGTCCTTCCGGTTTAACAAAAAATACCAAAGTTGCTTCCGTTATTTTCCAGCGTTTACCCACAACCATAATGAACAGAATTAAAATGCATTTAGCACACCTTATAAACATTGCTCTTACTTCAGGCTCTCGTTTTACAAAACAAACTTACGACCAAAATTGATCGAATTCATGAACAATTCAGTATACTTACGATAAATTTTAAGGAAAAAAACTTGTTAGAAGAGATCTACTGATCTCTAGCGTATCATATCATAACCTGTTAAAGATACTTACCTTTTTGATTTAACTACACCCTTCAAACTTTCGACTATTCCTGGTATACATATGTATTCTAAAAAAAATAGAATAATTGTTATACACACGTTTTGAAATGTTTGTATTGACTACTTAAATGGCCATTTAATTAGATAATCAAAGGAGAAGGTATGATACGGCCACTTTTTGGCCAACGAAGGCCACTTTTTGGACCTTGAAATAACAAATCTTAAAGTATTATAATCTACAAAATAACATCTGTTGTATGTCTATAAGACATTAGTCTCATAGATATCCGTATTTATAATATTGTCTTATATGTTTGCATTTAGGCTTTTTAATTTTTGAACTGCGAAAACTACCGATATAGTTTCGTAATGAGCAAGGGTTTACCACCAAAAGATATTTTGCTACAAAATGTATTTTACAAAGTGATTAAATTATCTTTTGGGGCGAAACATTAGTTCATATTTATTTGATATAAATATGTGTGTAAAATGGCCAGTTTTTTGTCAAATATGTTTATATCAACATGTCTATAATGTGACATCACAAGTGACCTTTCTGCGGTAAAGTGTCCAGATTATATTAATCTGTTGATTTATTAAATAAAAATAACATATTTTTAAAAGTCTTAAAATGTTTTATTACTTTTTTTGCAATTCAGGGGGACCAAAATAATGGCGTTCTCATTTGTGATTTTGTACTGAGACAGTTTTTTTATACATCATTCAATGTCATTTTTTTAATGATTATATTTCTTTAGATAAAACAATACATAACCTGTGTTTGAAAAAGCGGAATTTTCAGGACAAATCTTTTTATAACAAGTACAGTCTTCTTTTGATGGAACACAGTGTGTTTTATTTGATGTTTTATTCACAAATGCATATCCATTCTCAAAATCGCAGAAACAGGATCTGTCCTCATATATAGAACCATTACTATATATTTTTTGACCCTCTTCAATGCATGTAGATTTTTCATAGATACACTGGAAGGTTAGGTTTGACTCTATGAAAAATGGCTGATATCTATCCATACTACAATGACCTTGATTCAGCCCACCTTCCCTTGTTGGTCTAAATCCTATTGATGAAAATAAAATTTATGATAGGCAATCGTAATAAAACTATATGATATATTATCAGATACTTTCTACACAGATATGAGCGGTTTGTCTTAAAATGAAGTTGTGTTGTCTCAATAGGAAGTGCTGCATTTAGAATAACTGAAGATGCTTCAAAATGCAGAAATCCCTTAAAACATATTCTGGCACCAGACAATCATATCATTTACACGTCTTATTTTAAGGTCGCTTCTAAATATTCGAAGGTTCCTACCATGTAGATTGGCTACCTAACTTACACAAAAAAACGTCAAATATCGTTTTATTTTGCCTTCTCGTAAGTGTTCTACATCTAATCTTTCTATCATTTTAATTAGTTTCTTGGCTACAATTAAACAACTTATTACGAAATTTTGTAATAAAGCATGTGAAAATAGGAATTCTGGAGTGTAAAAAACTCTTTGAATGTTTTAGATCAATTGCATGCTTTTGATGGTCCCTTCAATTCGGTTGACAGTTATGACTTTTCGACTCTACACTACACTTCCACTTAATCAAATTGTCATATTAAAAATCTGAATACAAATTTACTTGTTGCAACTTATATAAAAACCTACTTCTGTAATAAAAATGGTAAATATGCTAAATATACTTTCTGGAACTGTGATGAGAAGATTAAAGCTGAAATGTGTTTCCCCAACAACATTTATGTACGTTTTGTCAATAAAGTTTATATTAAGTTCGTATATTGCTTTAAGCAAAAATAGTTTTATTTTTTAATTCTTTTACATTTTGTCATGTCGGTGCCCTTTATAGCTTACTACACTATATATTTTTTGATCATTGTTGAAAGCCATACAGTACGGTAACTTTTAGTTCTTTACGTCCTCGTCTTTTTCGTCTCTGATGGATAGTTGTCTCATTGGCAATCATACTAAATCTCTTATTTTTTTAAAGTCAGGCTTTTTTTCTTCTTAATTTTGAATTGCAAATACTAGATCTTTTTATATACAATGGTATGTTGTCGCTTTCACAATTTGTAGCTGGTTGACACAGACATATAAATGCAAATTAAATCTTCAAACCTGGATAAAGGGCTATAGGCTTTGCACAAATTTCTCCGTATTCTTCTTCTTGTAGATCCCAAGCACAATGATACCTCTCCGAGCTGTTACATGTTCTACGACTTTGGTGAAATCGTTCAAAATGAGTTAGGTTACTGCAGTTCAGAAACGATGATGGAGGATTTTCAAGTACATAATTAACACATTCTTTGTTTATCAGACAGGAACAGTCAATGCCAGAGGAAAGTGCAATTCTTGAAGCCCAACAAATCTTTATAAAAAAGGTAAAAATAATATCAACATAAAAAAAAATCAGTTTCTTTGTAATATATTTCTTTTACCTTCCAATAGATTGCATATTCTTAACTAGAACTTTGTGTATGCTATGCAAAAAATCTTGAGAACTAATTCCGCATTAAATTTGACAATTCAGTGTGTTTGCCTTGACCCAATGGTCTTAACCTTTAAGAATGCACCTTTGTGGATAATAGCAAACCTTTAACTACAAAATATGACTTTAATCATATAACTCACTGTTTGTTAGAATAAACCAGAAAATGCTACCAAGTTGTCAAAGGGCAGACAACCCCATGTTCGAAAAAAAAGACGAAAAGACAAATAACAGTGAATAAGACAGTAAGAGCCTACATATATAGGAATTAAGCAATACGAACCTACTCAAAACTGGGGGATTAGTCGGTTCTTGATCCATCTCATACTTTTAACTTGAGATATTACAAAAATTTCGTATGTTGTCTCTTTTGTATCATCTCTCTCAAACAAATTTACAAATTAGTCTTATCACTTTTGTGTAGCCTCGTGTTGCATCCTTACTTAGTAATTATTCTTTCGGACAATCGAATATAGTAGTATCAAAATGGAATAATGCTAAAAACTTGCAGGACTTACCAAAAGAAAGCAAAATCTGTACATCTTTACACATGAATCTACAACGCAATACAATTCAATGATTATCAGTTGATATGTTATAGTTCACTTTGATTTCAGTTACAGCACATGGACTTGAGTGGTATCTTTGGTTAGCTTGCTTGCTAGCTGAACCATGAAATCATTATTAGCCAAGTCCTACCTTCATTTGCAAACCAGTTTTACAAGTCAGTTAAAATAATATGTTTTCAATATAAATTAAAAATATAGTTATGAGCTAATCAATTATGAGTTAATTCACATAGTTGGGCAGCTTACCACAAAAATCATGCAAATGGTGATACAAGCATGAAACTTTGTAAGAACATGCCTTTAGGTGTATGTTATCATATAGGGGGGTAGCCACGAAAAAAATCCATCCGATCATGGCGGCCATCTTGGATTTTCAAAATGACGTCTATCCAGGGAAAAGACATCAAATGTATGATCCCTTTTGCTTGTATTGTATCCAAAATGTTACAAGATGGAGTAAATGAAGATAAAACATCACTTCCGGTTTTATAAATATCCCATATATGACTGTTTTATAACCCGAATAATGTCAGTCGTTATATTCCGCCGATCTCCGACTAATCTCCGATTGCTACATTAGGTTCGATAGGCTATAGGCCGCTAGAGGGCGCAGAATTATTCGAGTTAACTGTTTTACTGAGTGTGAATTCGCATTGTTATAAGACGTGTCTCGGTATTTGTCTATCCACCGTTCATGTATTTAGTTACGAAGTTTTATTTGTAATTCTGATCGGATATTGATTTGAAGGAATTCTATCCCTATTACTAACACAATTCTATAATAATATTGTTGTAATTGTTATAAAATACATCAAATAACATAATTAGAAAACTAATCTTGAATTATATCCAATTTCTAGAAATTTACCTGTGACGTTACTCTTTGTTGCGTAGATCCATTCATGTTACAGACACACACTTCGTGCACTTCTCTTATAGTTGATGTGTTTCACTCGGTTTTAGTTTGTAACCCGCGGATTTCTACTGTTGCATTTATTTATTACTCAGATAATATTTGCGTTATTGTTCTATTATTGCATTGTTGATTACTTTTGTTTATTTATATAATAGTTATTTAGTTTTTGAAATGGCGAAAAGAATTCGCTTATCAGCTTCCTCAGCAGATAGTTGGGAAACTGATTGGACAAAATGTTGTTTGTGTCAGGAAGTCACAACAGACCTACTGAAATCGTCAGATGAAGGATATACAATGTTGGGCAAAATATCCTCTTTTCATGAATTAAATTCACTCCCTATCCCTCTAGATATTCGGCGATTAAACCACGGAGAGGGTATTGAAAGCACAATGAAAAAGGAAAATGCCAAGTACCATAATTTGTGCAGAATAAAGTTCAACAATACAAAACTGGAGAGAGCCCAGAAACGCCATATGTCACCGATGCCATCTGGAAGTTCGAGTGAATGTAAGTCTCCTAAACTTTTTAGGTGTACTCCTCGTTCTAAAGACCAACAACCAGATCCAGTTGAAAATGTGCATAAATGTTTCATTTGTGATAAAGAGTCGCCTTTATCTGTCTTAAGAGAGGCAATGACAATGAAACTGAACTAACGACTAGTGGATTGTGCAACAGTTCTTCAGGATAAACAACTGTTGGCAAAGCTGAGTAGTGGTGATGTTATAGCACAAGAGATGAAGTATCATCCGTCTTGTCTCGCAGCTGTATACAACAGAGAGAGGTCAAAGAAGAGACAAACAGAGATCGAAAGCAGTTGTACACAGGAGGAAAATATAATGAAAGAAACTGCATTAGCTGAGCTGGTTACATACATCTTTGAAACTCAAAGAAACTCTGAAGAGTCGGTGGTGTTTCGATTAGCAGACCTGGCAAACCTATACGAAGAAAGATTGACACAGCTTGGTTCTTCTTCTGCACAGGTACATTCTACTCGCCTGAAGGACAAGCTTTTGCAGAAGATGCCAGAACTAGAAGCACACACAAAAGGCAGAGATGTACTTTTGATGTTTGAAAAAGATATAGGACCAGCTATCGCGTTTGCTTGTGATTATAATGACACCATGCATATGGCAAAGACGGCCGAAATGATTCGCTGCCAGTTAGCTACTAAGAAGACAACATTTTCTGGATCCTTGGTCTCTGAAGATATCGATGATAGCATACCCCCTACTTTGTTACAGTTGGTGAAAATGATAGAGCATGGACCTGATATTAAATCGCAGTTAGACAACGTTTCTACAAAGTCTGACTTAGCTCTGGCCCAACTTTTAATGTTTAATTATCATCCAAACAGCCAAAAGGTTACAGTACAACAAAGACATTCAGCTGATCGTGAGACACCATTTTGTGTGTATCTTGGACTGTTACTCTTTGCAAAAACCAGGAAGAGAGGAGATAATAGATACATTATTTCAACATGGGTTATGTATCTCTTACGATCGGGTACTGGAAATATCAACTCAACTAGGTGAAGCTGTTGTTGAACGTTATTTAAATGAAGGTGTGGTATGCCCGCCTTTATTAAAGGGAAAAGTGTTTACCACAGCTGCAGTCGACAACATAGACCACAACCTAAGCTCAACAACATCAAAATCATCTTTTCATGGGACCGGAATCTCTATTTTTCAACATCCAATGAAAGATAATATTGGCGTTAGAAGGGATCAGTTAATATTACCTACAAATAAACCAAAATCTAAAAAGGTACCTGAACTCCCTGCTGCTTATATGAATATGAAACCTGCATATCTTAAAACAAAACCAGAACCACTCATTCTGCCTGACGATGTAACTAATATACTTAACCACGACTATCTATTCATGAGTTTGCAAAATGAGTATGAGTGGTTAAATACGGTGAGGTTAACGAGTGAAGATATTACGTCCGAAAATATTTCATGGTCATCATTTCATTCTTCAGAGAGACGTGGACCAACTGTTGAAGTGAGTCTTACCTGCTTAATGCCATTATTTCAAGAACAAGCTCACTCAGTTGCTACCATAAAACATTCGATGGATAAGGTCAGGGATGTTGTGTCGTTTTTGAATCCTGGTCAAACTCCAGTGATTACAGCAGACCAACCGCTATTTGTTTTGGCAAAGCAAATTCAATGGGAATGGCCAAATGAATACGGTGAAAACAAATTTGTTGTTATGTTCGGTGGATTACATATTGAGATGGCATGTTTTAAGGTTTTGGGTGATCTATTGCGGGATAGCGGTTGGATAGAGGCTTTGTCAGAAGCAGATGTTGCGTCCTCTGGGACTGCAGAATCGTTCTTGTCAAGTTCTAATACCCCCAAAACTAGACTAGCGCATCAAGTAACCGCATGTGTATTGTTTGATTTACTAATGTCTGCTTATGAAAGTTCTAATAACGAAAATCCTGATGAATCAATAGAATTTGATAATTTTATACAATGGTGTGAAGAAAGAAAAGTAGGTAGACCTCATTTTGAATTTTGGTATTCGGTTCTTGAAATTCAGCTGTTGGTTTTTTCGTACATTCGATCATTACGGGAAGCAGATTTTGCGCTTTACAAACAAACGTTGTCTTCCTTGATCCCATACTTTTTTGGACTAGATCATATCAACTATGCTAGATGGCTTCCTATTCACCTTCGCGATATGGCTTCATTGGAAACAAAAAACCCAGATATTTACAGAGAATTTATAAAAGGGCATTTCACTGTGAAAAAATCAAATCGTGTTTTCTCAAACATGGCGATAGACCAGGCTCATGAACAGAATAACGCTATTGTTAAAGGTGATGGTGGTGCTGTAGGGCTGACCGAGGATCCCGCTGCCTTGAGACGGTGGATGGTAGCCGGGCCAGAAATCAGTAGACTGATAAGCCAGTTCGAAGAATGTTCGTCTAGTAGAAAGAACGCAGATGACAGGCATCATGACAATTCTATGTCTATGCAACAAGATTTCATTGACAAAGTGAGAAGTCTTAAGACTGTCATGAATGATTATGGAAATCCATTTCTTGAGGATTCTGAAGATATCTACAAGATAGACAGTAAAGATATTGTACAAGCAGGCACAGGAAAACTGTCACAAATTAAACAAACTGGATTCAATCAGTATGCTGACTACAGAACCCGAATGCAGAACACGGCAAGCATTTATGAACCTATCAAGAAAAACAAGTTTCTGTTGTTCAGTCGCCAACCAAAGAAAAGTTCATGTGAAACAAAAAGCAAGCTTGACCTCGCCCGAGAAGATTGCAGTCTGTTTTCAAGGCTTTTCATATCCTGTCAAAGCAGACAATGCGACTTGGAAGAGTTTTTCAGTCACGAAAATCAGAAATTTCCTCCTTCTTTGTCTCAAAGTGGAAAAATCAATATTGGCGTTAAGTCACAGCTTATGGAAGTTCTAGAAGCTAAGGGAGATTTACAAAGAGAAGAACCTCAGACAGACATGGTAGTAGTTGATGGTGCGGCAATGGTCAATTCGAGACCACCGCGTGGAACATACACTTTTGATGAATACGCAAAAGATGTGATTTTGCCGTACATTATCCACCTTACTTCAAAACATTCAAGAGTAGACGTTATCTATGATATTTACATAGAAAACAGTCTTAAAGCACAAACACGTAAAGCGAGGGTGCTGGAACCAGGCGGAAAGTTGTCGGCACCAGTAAGACTCCGAAAGCTTGGTCAAGCTTCCTTCGAGTGGACGAAAACAAGACGGAATTGTTTCATTTCCTTGCCGACAAAATTTGCTCGATTCATTCTGGCAAAATGATTGTTGTGACAAAAGGCGAAAATGTTATGACAAATTCTTATGATGACCATAATGATCTCAGTCCTTGTAATCACGAGGAAGCAGACACAAAGATATTTGTTCATATCAAAAGTGCAGCTGAAAAGGGATGTAAGTCTTCACTGATAATCAGCTCAGACACTGATGTAGTGGTTTTGGCGGTGTCTCTTTTCAAAACACTACAAGTAGAAAAACTTTGGGTTGCATTTGGAAAAGGAAAAGATCTGCGATGGCTTCCGATTCACGAATCATGCTCTTGGTCCTAAATCAGAAGCTTTGCCATTTTTTATGCTTTCACTGGATGTGACACTATCGCCGCTTTTAATGGATAGGAAAGAAATCGGCATGGGAAATTTTAATGATGTAACCGAGGTGTTTGGGCGATTGAGTAAGAAACCTGTATTGGTCAGTGAAGCTGATATGGAGTTGATAGAGGCATTTGTTGTGGTTATGTACGACAGAACTACAACATTTGACATCAACGAATCCAGGCTTGAACCGTTTGCACGCAAACAAAGACAGTATGACACAATTGCTGCATCTTGCCAGGAGTTACAAAATGTGGCTGCAAGAAAACTTGTTCTGGTAGATGTAAGTGTTACAAAGCTGGCTTGACCTGTACAACATTGTGTTCCTGTAGCTGTTAAAACGGAATACATCGGAAAATATGGTAGATTATTACATTGATCAATCCTCCAGCATGTCTTACATAATTACCGATATATCAAACGGACATTTTATCGCATATCCTTACCACTATTATTTCACTCGAGTGTATGAACTTTTACGACCCTAACCGGAAGTGGTGATTTATTTTTACAATTGCTGTCTGTTTGACATATTTTCATGTCATTTTATTGTATTTCAAATAGTTGTCTTGACCTATATCACGTTGAAAATGGTTAGGATATTTTTTCAATCTCCACTATTGAGCAAAATGATGTCAGTTTTTAATTCAAGATGGCCGCCGTGAAAAAAATCAAAAACATGTTGGCTACCCCTCTAATATGATAAAGTACACCCTAAAGAACGTCTGTGCCAAATCCTATGCTTGTATCACCATTTGCATGATTTTGTCAAATTTCGGTACTAAGCCGCCCCACTAACAAGCATGCTATATGTGTGTTTGATTTGTCAATTTCATTTCAATCAATTACCTCTGTTCATTTATAACTAGCTTATTTACATGTGTAATTTTATACTGTAAGCAATAGTTAACAATGATTTAATCGATTTAAAAAACTTTTCATTTCCTTTTTATATTGTTACGCCAGAAAATCGCCGTTTAATTGTAGCCAACAAAAGACACAAATCAATAATAAAATTTAACAAGATTTATTATACACTAGCTTACAAGAAGTTTTACACAAAAAGAAATGTCAACTTAACTGTCAAAATATATGTCCAATCTTTTATCTTTTCTTTATCCGGAAATCTTCTCGGAATCCACAGAATATTATATCCAATTGGTCACAATCTAGTATGATGTAGTTTGTAAATAAAAGTGTCAATCCAACTGCTGAGATTGTTGATGTCTATCGATGTCTAAGTCTATCTATGTCTATGTCTTTAGGGTCTGCATACTTATATATATACTCAAACGGAAACTTCTAGACAACGCTAGAAATTTAAATTACGCATCTTTTGTTATGGTCATTCTGGAAACGT
Source organism: Mytilus coruscus (assembly GCA_017311375.1). Lineage (NCBI taxonomy): Eukaryota > Metazoa > Mollusca > Bivalvia > Mytilida > Mytilidae > Mytilus > Mytilus coruscus. Next base: position 72,793,595 of record CM029599.1, read on the forward strand.
TATGTAGGTGAAATAGAAAGTTCTTATCATTCCATGAGTATCAATGATTGTTCCAGTGATTTCTAAACTGCATAGTTGTTACACAATGTGTTTTATTTTGTACACAATGTAAAACATATAATAGGCCACACAAAACAAATAAGGCCAACTAAATAAATATAATAGTTACAATATCATAACATCTCCCCTTAAAAAAGTTTGAGTGTAACAAAAACTTTTCATGAATAATATGTATAAAAATATAGTACATAGTATATACATAGTATATACATAGTGTTTTAATAAGTTCTAGATAAAGCATCTGCTATTACATTATCTTTACCTTTAATATGTTTTACAATAACATCATATTCCTGTAACAATAAATTCCACCTAGTCAATCTCTGGTTCTTGTTTCTCATTTTATGTATGAAGGTGAGAGGATTATGGTCAGTATAAACAAGAATAGGATGGACAGTGGGATTTAAATATACATCAAAATGTTGAAGTGCAGACAACAGTGCAAAACACTCTATTTCAATAGTTGAATAATTTTTCTGATGTTTATCTAATTTCTTAGAAAAATATGATATAGGTTTTCAACATTATCATCTGTTTTCTGATATAAAACAGCTCCAACTCCTACATCGCTTGCATCAACGGCAAGTTTAAATTGTTTTCAAAGTCTGGAGTGATCAGAACTGGACTATTAATTAAAAGTGATTTGCTATTTTCAAAAGCGTTTTGACAATTTTCACTCCAGATGAATTTAGAATCTTTCCGTAAAAGATGAGTCAATGGTTGAACAACAGTAGCAAAATTTGAACAGAATTTCCTGTAAAATCCAATCATGCCTAAATATCTCATAAGTTGTTTTTATTTGTAGGAGGAGGAAATTTGGTAATTGCATCCACTTTAGCCATAATAGGTTTCACTTGACCTTGGCCAACTGTATGCCCTAAATAATCAACAGTGGCCTGGCAAAATTCACTTTTACCAAGATTAACAGTCAAATTTGATTGTGACAATCTATCAAAAGTATCATATAAATGTGTTAAATGCACTTCCCAGCTATCACTACATACAATAAGATCATCAATATAAGCATAACAACAGTCTAAATTTTTATAACATTATTGATCATTCTTTGAAATGTAGCTAGAGCACTTTTCATGCCAAACGGCATTACAGTATATTGAAATAAGCCATCTGGTGTGACAAAAGCTGATATTTCTCGAGCTCTCTATGTCAATGGGACTTGCCAGTAACCTTTCAAAAATCAAATTTGCTCACAAATTTTGCTTGTCCAATGTTATCAATGCAGTCATCTATCCTTGGAATCGGATAGGAATTAGATTTTGAAACAGAATTTACTTTTCTGAAATCAGTTACGAAACGAAAGGTTTTATCTGGTTTGGGCACAAGGAGACAAGGAGAGCTCCATTCACTTTTACTCGGCTCAATAATATCATTGTCAAGCATATATTTAATTTCTTGTCTCATAAATTCAAGTTTGAGTGGATTGAGCCGGTAAGGATGTTGCTTAATTGGAGAAGCATCACCTACATCGACATCATGACATACAGCAGTGGTTTTGTTTGGCACATCTGGAAAAAAATTTTAAAAGAAAATACCAAAGATTTTAATTTTTCTCTACGATCAAAAGACAGATGTGCAAGTTTTGAATCTAAATTTGACAAAATTTCTGAGTTTTTCAATCTGTCTCTTCCATAGTTTTAGAACTAAAAGGTGGTTCAATTACATCTGGTTTGTCATGATTGTTCTCCAATTTAACCATGGCTAAAGTGGCAACTGGTTTACTCTCACCTTCATTAGTACGCTCAAAATATGGTTTTAACATATTAATGTGACACACTCTATTTTGTTTACGCCGACCTGGTGTTTTACAATATAATTCAAATCATTAATTTTACTCTCTATGGTATAAGGACCACAATATTTAGCTTGTAATGGATGTCCAGGGACTGGCAAAATACAAGTACCTTATCACCAGGCTCAAAAATCTGTCCCTGGTATCTTTATCATATCATATTTTCATCTTATTCTGATCAGTTTTAAATTGTTCTGAGCAATTTGACAAGCAGTATACAATTTTTCTTTAAATCTAGATACATAGTCTAGAAGATTCAAGTCAGTGTGTTCAGTAAGCCACTTTTCCTTTATCAATTTTAAAGGTCCCCTTACAGTATGACCAAATACCAACTCAAAGGGACTAAAACCAAGGGATTCTTGAACAGCCTCTCGGACCGCAAAAGTAAAAGTGAACACCATCATCCCAATCCCTGTCAAATTGAAGACAAAAAGTTCTGATCATGTTCTTCAATGTTTGATGAAAACGTTCTAAGGCACCTTGAGATTCTGGATGATAAGCACTTGACCTATACTGAGCAATCCCTAACTGGTACACGACTTGCTGAAATAAACCTGACATGAAATTTGAACCCTGGTCGGACTGTATAGACTTTGGAAGTCCTACTAGCGTGAAAAATTTGATCAGAGCTTTGACAATAGTAGGTGTCTTGATATTCCTTAACGGAATAGCCTCAGGAAAGCGAGTGGAGGTACACATGATTGTCAATAAATACGCATTTCCGGTCTTGGTCTTCGGTAAAGGTCCAACGCAATCAATGAGTACTCGGCTGAAAGGTTCTTCAAAGGCTGGAATAGGCAGAAGTGGTGCTGGTGGTATTTTCTGGTTAGGCTTACCAACAACCTGGCATATATGGCATGATTTACAATATTCTGCGACATCATTTCTAAGTCTTGGCCAGTAGAAATGCTGCAAGATCTTAAGGCATGTCTTCCTTATACCTAAGTGTCCAGCCAAGGGGGTGTCATGAGCAAGACCAATAATGTCTTGCCTATAGACTTTAGGCACCACCACTTGGTATACCACTCTCCATTCCTCCTCTGGGGTAGCATCAGGGGGTCTCCACTTTCTCATTAAAATGCCGTCTTGATGGTAATAGCATTCGGCCACTTTGTCTGCTTCCTCCTGTGGTTGAGCCCTCTTGCGGAGCTGAAGAACCTCAGGGTCTTTACTTTGTTCTTCGGCAAATTTCCATTGGTCTAATGAATGGCTGTTTACGTCTGGCCATGGCATAATTACATTCTTGCTAATACTAGGTGGTCTTATGACGGCCTTCTCTGAGCTACCGGGACCTTCAATGTCGGCTAGAAAGGTGTCAGAAAGGTCCATGTAATCAAACTGGTCTTCTTGCAAATCCTCATTTTGTTGTTTTCTAGCCATCGCCCTAGTAACGACACAAGCTGGATACAGTTCAGCATCATCTTCAGGTGATTTAACATCCACCACCGGTTCACTGGTAACAATTGGTTCAGCAACCACTTTGTTCCTAGCTAGATCATTTCCTAGCAATAATGAAACACCCTCAACAGGGAGATTAGGACGAACACCCACAACAACTGGTCCAGTTATCAAATCTGACTTCAGATAAATACGATGGAGGGGAATATCTATACAACCTAACTCCACACCTTGTAACAAAACGGAGGCACCAACAGAAGTCTCCTCGGACAAAGGCAACACACCTTCTAACAATAAAGTCTGAGAAGCTCCAGTGTCCCGTAAAATCTTAATAGGCTGAGGAGTAGTATTATCAACAATAGAAACAAACCCATCAGACATAAAGGGTTTATAATCCTCCATGTAATCACAAAAACTGGACTTAAAAGCCTGACTCGCAGGACATTCCAACGTATTGGTAACACGGGGTGTCGTACAAGCACTGGTCTTGGGCTTATTATCTCTTTCATTCTTCTTCTGGAGTCTAAAACAATCAGCCATCAGGTGACCATTCTTCTTACAATAAGCACAAGTCAGTGACTTCTTCTCAAAAGTATCAAATTTTGGACTAGACATATTATAACTAGACTGACTCTTATTCTTTGCAACAGGCTTGCTATCAGTACGCTCAGTGCTTTGATTCTTGTAATTTCCACTCGAAGTATTAAAATTTTGACCTTTGAAACTTCTCTTATGTGAAAGGGTATAATTATCGGAAATAACAGCTGCATCTTGTAATGTCTCGACAGTTTTGTCATCTAAATGTATTTTAAGTCTAAATGAACACACTGCTTGAACTCTTCTAACATCAATTGTCTTAAGTTATCAACATTTTATCTATTTTCTTTGACGTAAGCCATTTATCAAATAGATCTTCTTTTTCCTAGCAAATTCAACATAGGTTTGTGAATCAAACTTTTATAAGACCTAAACTTCTGTCTATATGCTTCTGGCACTAGCTCATAAGCTTTTAAAACTTCCTTTTTAACAGTGTCATAATCAGAACTTCTTTCTGGTGAAAGTGCTGAGTAAATTTCAGCGGCCTTGCCCTCAAAAACACTTTGCAGCATTGTAGTCCAAAAAGGCTTCGGCCATTTCAAATTTTGAGCAATTTTCTCAAACTGTGGAAAAAATTTCACAAAATTTGGGAACCAAACGTATATTTTTGCTGCATCAAAATTAAAATGTCAGATTTTGATTGGAATTTAGTGTTGCTTTCTTCTTTTGCCATTTCAATTTTCATTTTCTCAATCTCTATCCTTTCCCTCATTTCAAGTTCTGCCTGTTTTAATTTCAATTCATCTTGTTTTAATTTAAATTCATCTTCTTTTTGCCTTTTTCTCCATTTCTAACCTTTCTTCTTTTTCTTTTTTCTCCATCTCTAACCTTTCCTTCATTTCAAGTTCTGCCTGCCTTTCATCTTTTCTTTTCCAATTGTTTTAATTTAACTTCGTTTTCCAGTTGTTTTAATTTAAGTTCATGTTCTAATTCAAGCTGTTTTAATTTGATAGCGTCAACATTTTCGACCTTAAGTTCAAGAGCCTCTTCACCTAAAATTTCTGCGTCAACGAATTTGTCAATTACCAAATTTTTATAATTTGTTTTCTCATAGATACTCTAAAGTCTAATTTCAGATGTTTAGCAAGCAACACTAATTCCTCTTTCTTTAAATTATCAAACCCTTCCAGGTCTGGCGTTTTCAAAATTTACCGGCATCAAATGCCATTTTGTAGAATTTTATTGGCTAATTCTAATAAAATATATTGAAAAATTTTCAATGAGATATTTACGTTATCCCGGACGAGCCCCCAAGTTCTGTTACGCCAGAAAATCGCCTTTAATTGTAGCCAACAAAAGACACAAATCAATAATAAAATTTAACAAGATTTATTATACACTAGTTTACAAGAAGTATTACACAAAAGAAATGTCAACTTAACTGTCAAAATATATGTCCAATCTTTTATCTTTTCTTTATCCGGAAATCTTCTCGGAATCCACAGAACATTATATCCAATTGGTCACAATCTAGTATGATGTAGTTTGTAAATAAAAGTGTCAATCCAACTGCTGAGAATGTTGATGTCTATCGATGTCTAAGTCTATCTATGTCTATGTCTTTAGGGTCTGCATACTTATATATATATATATATATACTCAAACGGAAACTTCTAGACAACGCTAGAAATTTAAATTACGCATCTTTTGTTATGATCATTCTGGAAACGTTATGTAAGTGAAATAGAAAGTTCTAATCATTCCATGACTATCAATGATTGTTCCAGTGATTTCTAAAGTGCATAGTTGTAACACAATGTGTTTTATTTTGTACACAATGTAAAACATATAATAGGCCACACAAAACAAATAAGGCCAACTAAATAAATATAATAGTTACAATATCATAACAATATATATTTTTTATATAAGGATATCATTATCTTTATTTTGATATGTATTTTAGGGGATTGGTTCTCTGCTTAACAATTGGACTACGCCCAAAGGAATGTACTACCTTAGGTAATAATGATTTCATGGTTCAGCAAACAAGCAAGCTAACCAAAGATACCACATTTACCTACACACTCAAGTCCATGTGCTGTAAAGACACAAAATTCCTCGTAATGTCTACCTTTAACAGATAAAGTTCACATCATATCATATGTCCAGTCACAAATAAACATGTAGGTGCAAACAGTCGGAATCGAATGAACACCAAATAAAAGGGGGTGACACAAGAAGCGTCTATGCGGTCACCAAATTGTTTTTCGTTTCTTTTTTTATATCCAAGATTTAACAATTGTTTGTTTGATTGTTTGATTGTTTCTGAAAAAACAATTGTTATACATTTTTATTGGTGGAGTAAACCAGAGTGTCCGAGTTATAGAGAACTAACATTCCGAATTAAATTAGGCTCAATTATTATTATCATTCATTATGGAAGAAAAAAATCATTCCACCTGCAGGAATTTAAAAGTTGTATATCACACCCAAATTTTACAGAAATATTATTTAGAACGCAAACCAGTTGTGGAATTGCAATTGAGATCTTTCTTAGTAGCGTAATATTCATATCTAAAAAGCTTGTAATTATACTGTTGTACAATTGATCAATGAAACAGTACTTAAAATTTCTTTATTTGTATGCATTGATATTTTGTAAAAGGTCTAAGAATTGCGCTGTTTATTACAATGATGTATGAAATCTGATCCGAAATGCAGCAGCCGATATTAGGATCATACATAACACAAACTAAAACAAACCCGCGACATGTCGGGTCCGAGATTCAATTAAAATACCTACTATTTATAGCCTGGATTTTTATAATTTGTATTTGTATTTTCATCTGATAAAGTCATGTTGATGTTAAGGTGCACAATTTTCTCTGCTTTCAAAATGTTTCTACTTGAACCCGTCCTGCTTTTCTTATTACAACTGAAACTACATGTGACATATATCAGGATTAAACCGAAATTATATATATTTATAAATAATTCACTTGCGCGACTAATAGGTGTAAATAGTATTCAATTACGGTTTTAACATTTCTGTATATTTTAGGACAATAATATTTTATGAAGGAATGTATATATCTTTTTGTTTTAGTATTTTAATTTTTAATTTTGATTTTTACATCGAATGACCGTGAGGGCATTCCGGTGTATTGTTGCCACAGAGATTTCTACTTATGTAACTTTCGTTTTTGACTAGTAACCGATCGTATAAATACGCGGACATTATCTAGTGCAAAATAACTTTCCTTATCGCTTGTAATTTCATCAATAAATATTCATGAAAATAATTTTACGAACATAGATAAATGATATGACAATGTTTTTTCGTGAGAAATATATGTATCAGTAACAAATGAATACCGAAACTTTGTGTTAACGCATGCGGAAGAATATCTCGGGACCGTTTTGCAACAAAAGCGGGAAAATATGAATGAGTACTCAAATATACAGATGGATGAAAATTGTCCTGTAGAGTTATTAAGATTATCTGCTATATATAAAACTGCTATACACATGTTAATATAATACTGAGATCTATATAACAACAAACCAGGGTATACTGATAACAAATGATTATATCACTACAATGTAATAGTTATTACGGTGAGGTTGAATTCCTGTCATTTATTCATAATCCACACAGGAACTTGTCTCAGAAAAAATATATCTATGTACCTTAACTCAACTTTCAGGTAAAGAGCTATGATTTGTTTTCTGATGCAATTGGTTGTGATCCACCAGAATTTGCGGTCATTTGATGTTCAGTACTTCAGTACTTTGATTAAATAAGTAGTATCAAAATTAAGGACTTTGAAGGCCGTGTGACACGGGTGGTTCGATAACGGAGGAATTTACTAAGAGAAGAAGAAGACATATACTTTTGGTATCGGTAACGGATTCGATCTGGAACTTGTTAATTATTGGTAATACAAGTAATAGCTTTTCTCAAAATCTTTTATAGCTTATCATGTTGAAAATTGTTTTTTTTTATTTGTAGTATCATCCATTCATAATATTACTCTGTATATAAATTGTATTGAGTAAAAAGTGGAACATTGGAAAGACCAATATTGTATTTTAGGGTTACAATTTTCTTTTGTGTGTTGCATTTTTCACCCCTGGAATGAGCTTAATTTCTAAATCACTTGTGATTTTGCCGGTACTTATTTCGGTAAACTTTTATGAATAAATTTTCAGAAGAACTGTCATTTATTTACTCTCTATTTATTTGTTTGCGTTGAGAAAAAAAGTGTGATCAAAATCTTTCATTAATTGTCCTGTGCGATAAACCAACTCACAAACGTTTTAGATCCCACCGAATCTTTATTATATCGGAACTAATTGTCCTACTTGAACAGGTCCTATTAGTGTATAAGGGTACATAGTTCCTGCGAAAATGTTTAAGAGTAAATCGGTTTAAAGTCGGTTATATAGGTCTTCTGGTTATTTTATTTTTAGCTTTGTATCAATCTGATGAGTTAACCCCTTTTCAACTGGTTTTTACAATAAGTTCTTACATAATAAAAAAAAAAAAAAGGATAAGGGTATCCATCCATAACACAAAATCAGTTCATTCACAGCAAAACACAAAAGCAAAGGAACAGCGCTGTTATTGATGTTTTGTTTCGCTTTAACATCAAAGTCCCAGATTAGGGTGGGTTAATTGCCAGCAAACGATGGTGGTTAACCCTGCCAAGTAGGATGTGTGACTGTGGTGTGGTAATATCATAAGCCTTGATATCATTGGTTGTCGTTTGTTGTTGTGTATTATATTTGCTTTTTAATTGTTTTGTACTTAAATCAATGACATGCCTTGGTATGAGTTTTTCTCATCGTTAAATGCCGTAGGTTAACATATATTTTCATCAACGTCATTTTGTCTCTGGTGGATATTTACCTCATTGGTAATCATGCATACCACATCTTCTTATTATGTTATAAATATTTGACTGTCTAATTTTCTGGACCATGGCAAAAATATTTACTAAAACTATGGTTTCGAACATTCGCCAGCACTATTCACATACATCGATCAAAGTTTATAACTATATACCATTTGTTGTCAGAGCATTATAATACAAACATGTACATGAATCTGTGATTATTGTTTTCTCAGATGTTAGCAAACGGAGTTCGTTCATGTTCATTGTCTTAAGGTCTCCTAAATCTGTGTATTTTAATTTTGCTATTTACGGATTTTGTATTTAGTGATATTTTTGGAAGTCTTTGTTAAATTATCCACAATTATCTATTTTTTAAATTTAGAGCTTGACATATTGTAAAGACATGTATCCATTGAAGAAACCAAAGTGTTGACCTTGCTTAGCTGAAGCGTTAATTTGGTTGCTGTCTCATCTATAGTACACCTTTAATTCAAACAAATAACTCTGACAACGCTTTGAATATTTTTACATGTTTTATATATACCTGCTTTTAAAACACCTTACGGGAGTGACAAAACAATCCACCGGACCTTTAGCGACGCATTAGTGTGTAAAATATCCTCCTTCCAGAAAATTTACCTGTATTAATCGTATCAAGACTTATTATTTTCCTTTGAAGTTGACCTTAGAAGTAGAATTCTAAGGTCAACTAGAAGTTGAATTCTAAGGTCAACTTTCCAAGGGAAAATTATAAGAATTTGTTTTGTCATCAGAACTTCACTGTATTGGCTGGATGTTAGCGTGATCAGGAATTTGACGCATGTCTACATCATCCACCCAATCTTCTATATTATTCTCGCTATAGACCCGGGATAAAAGAACATTAAAATTAATAGAAAATAAGTCTTGAACCTAAAATTTTGCTATTTAAGGATTTTGTATTTAGTGATATTTTTGGAAGTTTTGTTAAATTATCCTCAATTATCTTTTTTTTAAATTTAGAGCTTGAAATATTGTAAAGACATATATCCATTAAAGAAACCAGAGTGTTGACCTTGCTTAGCTTTAGCGTTAATTTGGTTGCTGTCTTATCTTTAATCAGGAAAATATATATTGATATATTGTTCCCAGCTATAATACACCTTTATTCAAATAAATAACTCTGGCAACGCTTTGAATATTTTACATGTTTTATACATATACCTGCTTTTAAAACACCTTACGGACTGACAAAAACAAGCCACCGGACCTTTACCGACGCATTAATATGTAAAATCTTTAATTTTGCTTACTACAGACAGAAGCATACGCGATCCTCCATATATTTACATGTTTTTTATGAACGTAACATTTGTAAATGGCTCTTCACAATCACGACAGCAGCAGTGTGTTATTCTTGATATAGCGTTAATTAGTATATATCTCACAATTGATACGATATTCCAGGGCTTGTATTTCCTATCATGATTTCCTTGATAGAGGATTGCTGCTCACAAGGAAGCTATTAAACCTAGAGTTCCAAGTGGTGAAGTTGAAATCATCCTTCGTAAATTTTACGGACGCCATCACGAGTTGGTTGACCGTTATGGAATAACCGTTTCACAGATGATATCGGATATGTTCCTTCTGTCGTAACTACAATACCTCCCTTTTCACGAATGTGACCTACCGAATTAGACTATTTACCGGATTTGTAATAACATAAGCAACACGACGGGTGCCACATGTGGAGCAGGATCTGCTTACCCTTCCGGAGCACCTGAGATCACCCCAGTTTTTGGTGGGGTTCGTGTTGCTTAGTCTTTAGTTTTCTATGTTGTGTCTTCTGTACTACTATTTGTCTGTTTGTCTTTTATATTTAGCCATGGCGTTGTCAGTTTGTTTTCAATCTATGAGTTTGACTGTCCCTCTGGTATCTTTTGTAACTCTTTAGTCAAATCACGACGTGTGCATTTTATACACCTTTAACAAAATCCTGTTTCGACTATTTATAGATAAGTGTGTCATATAATTATCCTGTATAAGACCCCCACACCCACCCTCGTATAACGATACACATTAGTGATAATTGTAACTTTATTGATGATTTGAAACTCAGGAACTGACCTAAAATACACTAACAAATTAGTTATGAATACGAAAGTTAACATAATATTCATATCTGATGCAAACACAATTAATTTGAATCACTTTTGGGTTTGACCTTGCGTCATTTAAATATTGATTCAACACTTAACTATCAATTTAACTGAACACTTCGCTGTCTTTTTTATGACATACTATCATGATTTTTTTCCGGCTTCACTTACGGATATGCTCACATATAATAGATGCACCCCAATATTAACCAATCAAACGGTAAGAAAGCCTTTACTTCATACGGAACTGCATAATTGAAAAGTTTTTGTAGAATTGTCTACTAGTATTTGGAAGCCTCGTATGGTTCTCCGTTAGCCTTATTTTTGTACACTTCTAATATCAGACAAACAGTTGCAGGCTAACTTGATAGTGATGATGATTGAAATGACTTAGAAGGTTAATGGATTGAATGCATGCTGTATGATTATTTTAAATGATTCACATAGATTCTGAAAAAATTCTCTTCAAAATCGGTGCTACAAAAATAATAAACAAAAGTATTTTTCAATTTCTTTTATATGATGTGTCAGTAAGGAAATGACTATTTAACTTGAAAGGGGGTGCTTTTTTCAATGTAAACGTTTTAAACTAACAGGTAACAGGAGAAAAAAAATGGTTGTTCTGAACACATCTGTTAGCGTGCGTAAATGAAAAAGCACCTTTTCTGCCCCCAGTAAAAAAAAAACGTAATTAATTAGATAAATGGTTTTATCCTATCACCACGCAAAGATTAAGCAAGGTAAAACTAATTAGCGTACAATTTGTTTTGAGACCACCTGTATGATTTGTAGTCTTACTCGAACTCAGACTCCGAGTCCGACAGTTTTTGTAAACTCTATAATGAAAGTATGCTTGATGATATCCGTCATGTTAGTGATGAAGTTCTGCCATTTTGGATAAAGAAGACACTACGCATTTCGATTTTTTTTTTTCGTTTATGCAGATTGTGTTCACAACTAAACCATGTAAGTATATTTGTCACGAAGTAGAAGTTCCTTCATAATATTAGTTCCAAATGGAATAAAAATTCTGGAATATTATTTCCGCTGGAATAAATATTACAGTATATGTTCCTAACGGAATAAATGGTATAGAATATTTGTTCCATCAGGAACAGATATTATGACATTGTTTATAACAAAGTTTCCAGTGTAACTTCTGTTAGGTGGAACAAATATACGTTGACATATTCAGACGACACTTTCATCAATTCTAATGATTGTAGTGCATATACTGTGTTGAAAATACGAGAGTTATCAAATACAGACAAACATATAATCGATTCCTTATGCTTCACCTGATTTTACCGTAGAACTCGTAGGGTCTACAGAACTTTTCGGAAAACATGGAATCTGCGAATAAATTTACAATTTTATGATACTATATTACTCCCAAATGATTTATTGGCAAAATAAAACTGGTTTCATTAAATTTAATCCAAAATTGTTTTCTAAAACTATCAACAAAGGTGACGACCTATAAATGTGTTTCTGCTCTTTTAAAAACGAATTTATATTACTATAGATATAGGAAGATGTGGTGTGAGTGCCAATGAGACAACTCTCCATCCAAATAACAATTTATAAAAGTAAACCATTATAGGTCAATGTACGGCCTTCAACACGGAGCCTTGGCTCACACCGAACAACAAGCTATAAAGGGCCCCTAAATTACTAGTGTAAAACCATTCAAACGGGAAAACCAACGGTCTGGTCTATATAAAAAACGAGAAACGAGAAACACGTATAAATTACATAAACAAACGACAACTACTGTACATCAGATTCCTGACTTAGGACAGGTGCAAACATTTGCAGCGGGATTAAACGTTTTAATGGTACCAAACCTTCTCCCTTTTTCTGAAACAATAGTATAACATCACAACATAGAAAAACACACGATAAAATATCAATTGAAAGCTTAACTCAAAAACGTAAATTAATATGTTCGTTTTACTTAGTCCGGTTTTTATGAAAGAAAAACAATGTAGTGGTAAAATAAAGGTGGTTTTATTGATTTTTCCTTTTTTTTAAATAAAAAATAATGTCAAAGTTGAGGCATCAATTTCATATTGAATGAAAGAAACACACACAGCCAGCTATGCTTGTACCTTAGTGCTCTTCTATTTCATATTTATGTACAAAACAATGAAAAAAAAAGATATTCAGCAACAACTGAATTACAGGCTCCGGACTTGGGACAGGCACATACAGAATGTGGCGGGGCACATAATTAAAGGCACATACCAGAAAGTGCAATAAAAACTAGTAGCCAAAAACACTTCAATCTATAATACCGCTATAACAGTTACTGGACACAGACCCAAAGTGCTCTACATTTGAAATGAACGAAATCAAGTATGTCTTTTTTAGAGTGTAGAGGATCAACAAAGATATCAGGCTTATAATTATAGGACGGTTCAATTTTGAAATAATAGTGGTCGCAGTTGCAACACATATCTATTGTCCATATAACTTCAATCTGAAAACAGAGATCTTGTGGAAGCTCACATTCAAGTTAAGACTTTGACAAATAATAATTTTAAACTAAAAATTTTCATAAAATCTTCACCAAACTTATAAAGCCAAATATAAGTAAGTGAATTTGATATCAATAATCAACATATCAGTTCAATAGAGTCCACTTTAAATTTTGAGTTTGAAAATGTTTCTCTGAAATAAAGTAAAAATATCTCGGATAAAAGCAAAATAAAGCATGAAAAAGCTTCTGGCGGCGTGGGCAGACCCCCTCCCTGCCTATTGAAATGCCTCCTATAAAACCGTTTCTAATTTACGGCCCTGCTAGATGGAAAATGTTGGGTATTATTTACTTAGTCATGCTCCTATCACAGAAAGCACAATCAACTCAAAGTATGATCATAGTATAACTGAATTTCTTTGCGTTGTTGTCATATAGTTTATTCGTACATCATATATGACCTTGACTGAAATACGAATAGCAATTGGTCGGCGTAAAACACTGAAATTAATTGTTGAAATGAGATTTTTTAAGTTTCTAGGCACAGTAAGAAAAGGCAAATGAATTAAAATAAATTACTTCAATTTCTATAAACACAATAATTGAAAATAACATTATTTTTATAATTTGTACTTACTGCGTTTCAATAATATACTGTCAATATATCCGTTATCGATTTACTATTTACAGTTTTTATTATTAAAATCCCCACGGTTAAATATAGTAACGGATCGTTCTTCAGTGAAATTTATATTAGATTTATGTCAAAAGACCGCGAGACGTTTGACTTGTATTCCATGTTCTTTTTTTGGGATGTTTAGGCCTCCCAAACTCTTTATCCTCAGTGTTCATGTGGTCTGATGAAGGCTATTTTGATAACCATCTACATAAAGAAGTAAAATTGTTAAGTGGATCTTCCATGTTGGTTATGTAATAATTACAGAGTCTTTATCGATTGAATATTTTATCACCAATAGACCATACCTGTTTAAAATAAAAGTATTCCCACTGTTATGATGCATTGCGAGAAAACATTTTTTTTGAAAATGTACGAATTTTTCCCCGAGTATTCTGAAAAAAATCCAGTACATAAGATATAGACAATATAGCAATATATTTGCTTTTTAACTACCCCTCCCCCGCAAACAAAGTTTGGGGGTATATAGGAATCACCATGCCCGTCTGTTTGTCCGTCCGTCTGTCCGTCCGTCCCACCTCGTGTCCGACGCATAACTTTTGTTTTGGAAAACTTGAATTAACCAAACTTAGTATGCAGTTGCATCTGGGGCTGGGGTGTGTTGAATACCAAAGTTAGGTCAATATTTCCTTGACTTTGACCTTTGATCCCTAAGATAGTAAAATCTCGTCCAATTCGTGTCCAGTGCATACCTTTTGTACCGTACAACTTAGGTTAACCAAACTTGGTATACAGTTGCATCATGGGCTGGGATTTTCACATACTAAAGTCAGGTTACTCTGACCTTGACTCTGACCTTGACCATTATGATAGTAAAACCTTATCCAATTTGTGTCTGGCTCATAACCTTTGTACCTTAAAACTTAGGTTAATCAAACTTGGTATGCAGTTGCATCCTGGGCCTGGGTGTGTCATATGCACAAGGCAGATCACTCTGACCTTGACTATGACCTTTGAACCCTATGGTAGTAAAATCTATCCAAATTGGCTCATATCTTTTGAACCGTACAACTTAAGTATTCAGTTGCATCATGGGCTTGGGTGTGTTAAATACCAAATTCAGGTCACTTTGACCTTTGATTCCTTCTATAAGTAAATCGTGTCTGACTTGTGTCCTGCTTTTAACTTTTGTTTCATAGAACTTAGGTTGACCAAACCGGCTTGGTATGCGGATACGCCATGGGATGGGTGGTGTCATATATTAAAGTCAGGTCACTCTGACCTTGATTTTGACCTTTAACCCCTTTAATAGTAAAACATTGTCTGATTTGTGTTTGGTGCATATCTTTTGTACTGTAGAACTTAGATTGACAAAACTTTGTATGCAGAAGCATCTTACTGAACTTTACCTTGGCTTTTAGTTTTAACTTCTGAATTTACAGTATACGAATCTCAGACTTTGTTCCTGGATCAGTACAATTTTTTCAGATATTTCATGGACTCTGCTATATTCTTCTTTTCTTATTGGTACATTTTTTCTCTCAAATACTCAAGCAGACATTTTTAAGACCATATATCAAAAACCTGGTTGTTCATCTCTAGGTTTAATTTAAACCCTTCGTTTATTTCTGTTGTTCATTATTTGGTTAAAATTAACTCTTTGTTTAATCCTTGATTAAATGATTCAGAAATAACCTTGATGTGGACCTGGGTATACATTTAAAACAAAGAATATTGTTGTCTAATAGTACGATTCCCTGCTCATTAAGGGAGAATACGGATAGAGGGGCAAAATATAAAAAACACTTTTATTGTTATTTCGTAATGATATGAACAAGAACGCATTAAATAAGGGAAATAAATTAATATTAAACAAAGAAAGAATGTGTCTGAGGACACGAATGCCCCGCTCAAGCATTGCAATTTTCCAAGTTAAAAAGGGGCATAACTCTAGAACGGTAAATGACTCACTACCCAAATTTGAACTCTGTCTGCGTGTTGTGGTTTTAGCATTGAGTATCGATTTGGATGGAAAACTATAGCTAGAGTGCAGAAATGAAAAAAATTGCAATTTTCCAAGTTATAAATGAGCATTTAACTCTAGAACGGTAATTTTTAAGTGACTCACTGCCCAAATTCGAACTCTGTCTGCGAGTTTTGGTTCTTAGCATTGTGTATGAGTTTCATAAAATTTGCATGAGGCAAACTTAAGTTAGAGTGCGGAAACGAAAATTGGACGGACGGAAAGACGGACGGTCAAGGGTAACACTTAATGCCCCCGTTGTCTACGGCAGGGGCATAAAAAGTTGAACGCCCCCATCCCCAAAAAAGGGGTCCATACACTAAGCACCTGTGATAGTTTTGTCAATTTCTCTCGACTTTTAAGTTTTGAATGTCTCCTTGGTATCTTCCCCCTGTAAGTTCCATGGACACACTTCGAAAATATAACATTATTTTTATAAATTGTACTTATGTGTTTTTACACATATCCTGTCGACAAATACGTCCCTTTTCGATTTTGTATTTTCTGTATTATCACAAATCCCCGTGGTGTAACAAAGACTTAGAAATGGATCGTTTTACAGTTGAATTATCAATATTATATTTTAACCTACTTTGACATTGAATTTTAGGATGCAATTTATTATATAATATATAAAAACTTATTTGATATTTTAACATTATTTAGCTTCCTTGTGTGCTTTTAAGATAATCTAAAAGTGATTTTTAGATTATCTTGAAAACTATAAACGATAGAGAGAAACTGTTCACCGCAAAAATGATCAGCAAGCTAAAGACTTACAAATAAGTAAAATACTCGAAATTGTCGATTAACTTTATGTAGGAGTTATTACCCTTAAATGACGATTTTTTACCCATTATTGCGTTCTTTAAAATTATCCTATGTTATTATTAAATTAAATAGATAGTAAATGTTCACAGAGAAAAGGACCAGCATGGCAAGATCTACATGAAAATCTAGTAGCGGGATTGAATATTGACCCCTAATATGGGTTATAATCTTGATATAGTTCTACCGTTATTTTTTTTAATAGTCTCCCAGTGGATCTGTATCGAACATGGTCATAATCTTACTTATACATATATAGTGTTTAAAAGATAACCACCACTGTTGCTAATAAATTTAATGTTGCATAGTGATTCAGGTTCCTTAGGGCCTCTAGTTTTTATAAGAAATTGTGGAATTTCCCCCCGAGCATTCTGATTTTTTCTGACACTTTTTTAACAGTGCACACGAATAGCAATATATATTGGGTTTTTTTGTGTGATTTTTTCTTTTTGATACTTCCTTTTACTCTAAGCTCGTTCGTGAAAATGTTGTCTGTCTTTCATTCACCTTTTTAAACAGTTTTGTTTGTATTCTGCCCTGTACTGTAAAACTTTTGCACGTATTAGAAGCAATGACAAGGTATTGGTTATTTTTTAAATCTGTAAAATTTGTGGTATTCTAATCACACTACTACTACGAGGGTGTTTAAAAACCATGACTACCCATGATCATGATGAGGGTCACACAAGGTCGATTCTAATAACAGATACATATTTCAAATCTATTTTATCACCAAATGATACAATGTACGTATAGTCACGAGGATCTGAATTGTATTGCCTCCAATATTGTGTACGGTATTGTATATACTCTTTGTTGACTGATATATGTCTGTGAAATGTGATAAAGACTGAAAACTTAACCAGCCTGATCATTCTATAGTTTCTGTGAAAGTCAGGATTATACAGGAAATTTATCATTCAAGAAATGATCCAATATTGAGTATACCATATCGATTAAAAAGAACAAATTAGGAACATGACGACAAAATTGATGGTGTAGTATTTTGCAATGTGCCAAGCGTAGTGATATCAATAATGTAATATTATTTAACACCTCTGGTAGCCAGTAGGAATGACGGTCATCGAAAATATACCCCACCTGCGGTTCATACCGTGTCTTTTGATGGTATGTTTTTCGTTAGTTGTAAAACTTCTACTAATTACAGAATAGTCACAATACATATGGATATTGTTGAATTTTATCCGTCTTCCAAAGATGATGTAAACCGAGGACCTTGATGTCGTAAACAGCCACAGATCAGAAATAACCAATTTCTCAGCCCATCAACCGGAAAAAGAATTTCAGGTTATTTTAGGATATAGTTTAGGACTATCCCAGAAAATAGATAAAGCACGAGCCATCTAAACCTAAACTGGACACTTTATCTGAATAACTCAAGGCTGTCCTGCAATGCATCCAGACTAGAGCCCATAAACTGGAAAAAGAATTTCAGGTTATTTTAGGATATAGTTTAGGACTATCCCAGAAAATAGATAAAGCACGAGCCATCTAAACCTAAACTGGACACTTTATCTGAATAGATCAAGGCTGTCCTGCCATGCATTCAGACGAGAGCCCATCAACTGGAGAAAGAATTTTAGGTTATTGAAGGATATAGTTGAGGACTATCCCAGAAAATAGATAAAGCACGAGCTATCTAAACCTAGACTGGACGCTTTATCTGAAGAGATCAAGGCTATCCTGCCATGCATTCAGTTGAGAGCCCATCAACTGGAGAAAGAATTTCAGGCTATTGAAGGATATAGTTGAGGATTATCCCAGAAAACAGGTAAAGCACGAGCCATCTAAACCTAAACTGGACAATTTATCTGAATAACTAAAGGCTGTCCTGTCATGCATTCAGACGAGAGTTACAGTCATGAGCATGCGGCTTTTTAAACCCTAACATGAAGCCTGAGGTTGTGGATGCTTCATCCTTCTTCTAGACAAATATGTTGATTGTTGCAGCAGACAAAGCCTTAAATTATATTAGTTCTATATGCAAAAATAATTATTATGATTGCAATAAAATTTACTGGCTGCAAATCTGGGAATCCGACTTTTGCATCAACGTCATTCACAAAAGAGGAGATCTAAAATATTACAAATCAGTCTTTCTATTTCTTGGTATTGACATAAAAAAAAAGGAGACAACAATCTTCGTTCTTTACACTTCACAAAAATCCTTATAAAGAACGATATATAGCCGTTTTTTTCTAGATGTTTAACTTTCATTCGTTTCTACAACAAATTTAAAGATGGCCTTCATAAATATTTATTTAGTACATACTCAACCAGCCCTTCTATCAGGTGTGGATTCTTAAAGATTCTAAGAATACTTAAAGATCTACTCCAAAATATTCAATAATAATCATTGCCATTTTGCAAAAATGACAAAACTTTAGATTATTTTACGCTCTTCACTACTTTTCCCTATGTTTAATTGAAAAAATGACATCTTCTCAGTACCTTTTCTTTCAAAATGGGAATCGTAGAACAAATTTCTTGTTTAAGGGTCATGATAAAAAATTAATTTTTTTGGAAGAACCACGCTTATTATAAAACTGAATACATCGAAGACGATATAAACAAGAGCCTCCCTGAATTGCTCACCCAATACTTAATGATTGACAATATCATAGAAATAAGTAATCTTGTTTCTCTCTAACCACTATAGTTTCTTTTAAATGTTACACATTGTTAACACAGAGATATGTCTCGCTTTTTTGTAATTTTCATAGTATAATGCAAATGTTGAGATGAAAAAGAGAGGCGAAAGTCGAAAATAAACGCAACGCAAAAAAAAGAAAAACGCTAAAAGACTAAAAGACAAACAGTATACAAGACACAACCAAAAACCGGGAGTAATCTTAGGTGCCCTGGATGGGTAAGTAGATCCTGCTTCACATGTGGTACCCGTCGTGTTGATCATGTAAGTACAAACCTGTTGATAAGTTAAATTCAATAGGTCACATTCGGGGAAAAGGCGGACGGGATTGTGATACGAAGATTGGAACATATCCGTCGTCATCCGTGAAACAGATATTCCATAACGGTCAACCAACTCGTGCATGATGATGGCGTCCTTAAAATTTTCGAAAAGATGATTTCAACTTCACCACTTGGAACTCTTGGTTTGATAGCTTCCTTGTAAGCAGCAACCCTTTATCAAGGAAATCATGATACGAAAAACAAGCCCTGGAATATTGTATCAACTGGGAAATATATACTCCATATGCAGGTGCTGCTGGAATGTTGCTACATAGAAATGAAAAGTTGACAATTGGGAAGCTGAAATCGTCTCTTTTGTCGTAAAGTTTTGTTCTCAACCGACCGCTATTTTCCATTTCTAGATGTAAGTCAAGATATGAGGCAGACTTAACTGTATCTGTTGTTGATTATTTCAAGTTTGATGGGATAAATGCCTTCAACATTATCACCAAACTTTGAATTATTTAAGGATAGGACATCATCTATATAGTGGAAAGTGAAGTTAAAGTGTAATGCTAGCTTCTTTAATTCTTCCTAAGCTCCTGCATGACGTCAGCCTCATATGAATGAAGGATCAAGTCGGCAAGAAGAGGAGCACAGTTGTTTCCCATGGGAATGCCGATTGATTGTTGAAAATGGCAATAATTGAACATGTAAACTATGCAAAACAAAGTTAATGAATCATGACTGAAGGTGCAGGGCCAAATAACCTCTATGGAAATGAGAAATGCCAATGCTTATAAAATTCCATACAAAATACCATTGACTTATCATAAGCGATGCCCTTTAAACTAACCTGAACATAAAACTTGTAATGTTAAGTATGCAAAAAGTTTCAAAGTCAATGAGACATGATGAGGGGGCGGGACCATATAATCTCTATGGAAATGAGACTTGAAAATGCTTATACAACTGCATACCAAATATCATTGACTTAACATTAGTTGTTCATCTTAAACTGATCTAATCACAAACTTTAATATGTAATTAATGCAAAACATGCAAAACATTCAGTCAATAGACCATGACTAAGGGGCGGAGCCAAATAATCTCCATGGAAATGAGATGTACCAATGCTAATACATCTGCATACCAAATATCATTAACCTGCATGTACCACTTATAGTTTTCCCTAAAATGACCTTATCACAAACTAGTACATGTAAACTAAGCAAAAGTTTCGGAGTCAATAGACCATGTCAGTTTTGCTATTTACTGTTCCTTTCTATCTGCTATAGTTTCTTAAAAAAAACGCAAAAAATGGGGAAAATCATCTTTCTAGGGCAATAACCCCTCTAAGGATAAATTACCATATTTCAACCATGTTGACTTATTTGTAGATCTCATTTTGCTGAACATTTGACGCCCTAAGCCTTATATACCACAATGTCAACTTTTGAGCAAATGTTTTTAAATTTGGATGGAAATCCTTTAAGGTCAATGGTACATTGCAATCCTCAATAACAAGTGTCTTGTCGTCAGACGGAAATGAATAGTTTTTAACATCTTTGACGATGTTGTGAAAGCCTTTAGATTGATCACTTTTGCTGAGGAACACGTTTGCAGTGACAATGGTGCAAGGAACTGGTGTCAATAGATAGGACATGATCTACTGTGAAGATTAATCTTTGTTTTATTGGTGCGTTCGCACGAAATTTATAAATTTTTTATATCATTCACCGCTGCTGGTGGACTGTTAGTCCTTGAGGGTATCATCAGCTCAGTAGTCAATGCCTCGATACTGACATGATTTATAACATATGCTAATTTAAAATTCCCTGTTCATAAATTAGTAAGAAACTAAGGTTCCAACTCACTTAGGTAAAGTTGACCGTAAAGGAATTTGGCTAAATGTTTCTGTTTTTTGTTTATATACTATAGTTCCTTATGTATTAAAGCATCCTGGTTTTCAAATGTTTTGGTTTGAGCGTTTCTGATGTAGATTATTCCGGCGCTTTCTTAGCCACATTTGACTTCAAATGAACGCAAATCGCACTGATGATCGCCACTCGTTGTACCTGCAAACATTTCAGCGATCTCCAAAGTACAGAGAACAAATTGTTCCGTCTCATGTTTTGCACAAGTCCACCTTTGGTATGAATCGTAGTTGCCGAGCAACCCTGTCAGGTCTGTACTGCTGCCACCTGCGCCACCGTGTGATTTTTAATGTTTCATGAAGGTTTCTTCTATTGTTTTATCCACCGGACATCTATTTTCTGAAAAGAAGGACCTTTTGAGACTCATAGCTCCATGCGACAACACGTATGATGCATTGGGGTGAGACACTTCAACATTTACTCAAAATACTGAAAAGAATGCACTAGTAAGATACCTATCATAATTTTAACCAACGAAACTTAAGAGCAAACCACACATCAGGAAAAGACATCTGGCATGACATTTTTTTTTGTCTTTATAGCTATTATAAGCTGCAAAACAAGTCGTGTCAAAAAGAGAATTATTAATGCAAGTTGTTCATCAGTAAGATTTCAAGGGAATTGTTATTCCCATATTAAGAATTTGAATTCTTCTCTCAAATGCTTTAAACAATGCTTTGTGTCAGTCTATGGTCCTGCTTTTATGTTTGTCATTCTTAACTCCGTTTTCAGAACCCGAACCTATCAAACCTGCTTTTTAAATGATATCAGTCAATCAAATTCCATTTCTTGTCGACCATTTTCAAATAGGCGCACACGGCATGGAAAGTTCCTTTCATTACTACATGATTTTCATATTTAAGTGGATGAATTCATGCACAAGGATCAATTGTTGTTACAACGTACGCCTAGTAATTTTCGTTTGCCCTACTCTGAATAATTTAAATATTATTTGACCGCATAGTTGTCAGTGATAGGATGGTTGGTGGTAGAATAATAGTCAATGGACGTTCACCTCGGAGAACTGTCCCAAAGAATTGATTTAAAACCAATAAAACCGGAGAGCATGATTCTGGTAATTCTTTAGTAATGAAGGCTACCTTGCCTTTATCCACAGGCATTGTTCTCACATTCAAATAATCTGTCAGATTCAGGGACTACCCACTATTTAACAGGATATGACAGACTTTTACTTTTCCTAGATAGCAGTCTAGTAACACTTCCCGTCTTTCTAACTGTAAGGAACGAATTCTCCTAAATGATGATCTACCTTTTATACAAGAGCCGTTGGGAATGAATCACATCCGCACTAAACTATATATTTACTACCATTTTCACAACTTTATTTTTTTTATTAAAATATGTTTTGAAACTCCTGTCATAAACCTCCATTCTAATCAAAACTAAGTTACAGTAGTCATCTTGAATATTGCTCATCACAGACTTTATAGACCTGTTTGCATAAGAAAAGATAAAACGGTGAAACCATTCTTTCTTACACTTTCTTATGCTAACAAAAGGTTTTGGGGCCATCAATATATCCTTAAACTAAATTTGGTGATACCTGAAATATTTCTATATTTCAAAAATCAGTCTTTTCAAATCACCTCTTATACCTATACCACACTATTTGCGACCCATTGCGACCAAACCTGTGTTGCAGAATCTCAGTAGTGACGACTTTTAATCTAAACCATCTGATTCCATCAGTAGAAGTTTAAAATTCATTTATAATCTGCTGATTCCATTATAACTGGCCGTAACATTGTAACTTGATACAGGCATTATGTAGAAAATGCGAACAACACCTCTCTACGAACCGTATTAGAAGGAGCCGAAATACCATGAACCAAATTTCATAAACTGAAACAAATACTTACGGATTTAAACGAGGATTATGCCAGACAATGGACAAGACGTGAACAAGAAGAAGTAGATAGTTTTTTCATAAATGGGTTAAGGCTGCCAAATTTTGCAAAGCACATGTCCTACCTGCATGATAAAGCACTACAAAAATCGTTTTTTATTTGTAAATCCCATTATATTGACTGCTTGATAAAAAAGTAGATGTTCACCTGAATACTAATGAGATACTTCCACGATTCTTACAGAAGAGAAAATCCTGAAAACCCACTAGTCGATTTTATGCTCCTTTGGAATATCATCCAAAGGAGGAACTGGATCTCCTTTCACTCTGCTGGATATCCAAATTATATAAGTGTTCTTACAAACAAAGTTATGTTGCTGGATCTGCCAAAATGCTCTTTTTAAAACTATTAGCATCAATCAAAACCGAACTTCAGTAAGACTGTCTACTCTAGGGGTGGTGTGAATTGGATGTGCTTTCTTAAAAGTTTAAAAGATATGTTAAGAACTTACAATCAAAGTCCCTCTCGTACAATCGTATATCTTCATTTGACTTCTCTACTCTTTACACTTTGATTTCTTATTTTAAACGTGAAGAAAGATTAAAAGAATTCGTCTCGTTTTGTTGCATAAAAAGAATGGCAACAGCAGATAAAAATATCTTGTTTTAGGAAGAGATAAATCATTATTTGAAAAAAAAACACACTGATTCGAGAAAAAAATTTCAATGAAATCATCAGAATGCTGGATTTTATAATGACAACATAACTGTTACGTTTGGAGGACGCGTTTTTCAACAGACATTCGGCATTCCCATGACAACCAACTGAGTCTCTCTGTTTGCTTTATTCCTGTCAGATTTCACACAGAAGCTTCAACAGAAAATTGAAAAGAATTTAGCCTTTACTTTACCTTCGGCTTTATAGACAATGTCCTTTCACGGAATTATTCAGTATAGTGACTATGTTGATTGAATCTATCCTCGTGTTAAGACTTACATCCAGAAATTAAAAATGAGGGTCAGTTAAGAATTTAACTTTACGACAATTATTGATTTCAATATCCCAATTGTGAACTTTGCATTTATGTGTAGCAATATTCCAACAGCACCTGTAAATGGAGTTTATATCTCTCAGTTGATACGATGTGCCAGAGCTTGTGCTTCCTGTAGTGATTGTCTTGATAGATGGTTACTGCTAACAAGGAAACTGTTACATTATAGGTTCCAAGTGGTAAAATTGAAGTTCCGTCGACAGTTTTACGGACGATCATAATTTGTTTGCCCATTATGGAATATTTTTTGTGACAGATTGCCACGAATATATTCCACTTGTCGTAAACACAATGGGCCTCGGTGGCCGAGTGGTCTAAGTAGTTGAACTACTGTATCACTAGCCTGTCAACACTGAGGTTGTGAGTTCGAATCCCGCACGTGGCAGGTGCACTCGACTCAATCTTAATTGACTAGGATTGTCAGTTTTCCTACCGAAGGTCTGTGGTTCTCTCCGGGCACTCCGGCTTCCTCCACCAATAAAAACTGACCGCCACGAATTAGCACAATAGTGTTGAAAGTGGCGTTAAGCATCAATCAATCAGTCAATCAATCGTAAACACAATCCTGTCCTCTATTTTTATTGTTACATACCGAATGTGACATATCACCAGATTGTATGTGCATGAGCAACACGACGGATGCTTCATGTGAAGCAGGAACTTCTTACCCTTTGGAGCCCATGATTTGCCTTTGTTCTATGTTTCGTATTATTCAATCCTTAGTTATTTGTGTAGTGTTTTGTTATTATTTTTTGTCTTTTCGTCGTTTTTCATTTTTGTTCATGGGGTTATCTGTTTTAAATGAACTTAGGATTTTCGATTGTCCCTTTGGGTTTTCTCTTCCTTTTTATTTATCGCAACAGTATATTAAAAAGCATAATCAAATGATTTGTATGAAAAGATGTCATTACACAGATACAATTTAACAGTTGATCCTTATTGTCAAAATCGGAGTGACAAAAAACGAATGATACATTTGAATGTCTAACAAGAGAGGCGAAAGATAGCAAAGGGACATTCAAACTCAAGTCAAAAATAAACTGACAACGCCATGGCTGAAAAAGAAAAAAGACCAACAGACAAACAACAGTACACAAAACACAACATAGAAAACTAAAGACTGAACAACATGAACCCCACCAAAAACTGGGGGGTCATCTCAGGTGCTCCGGAAAATATGCATTTACAACAAGGTGGGAGGGTTTTCTATTGCGGCGTTAAGCTCCAGTGAAAATGAATATCGACGAAGGAGGTATGATATGAGCCATTATTTGGCACCTGAAATTGCAAAAATAGTACACTTATTAATAGTTGTACAAGTTAATATAATCTGTACACTTAAGAGCGGAAAGGTCACATGTGATGTCAATATGACGTCATTAACAGTCGAAATTTAAGTAGTCTACCTTAAACGGCCATTTTACGCATGGTTTCTGTTCAATATATATACAATAAACAGCTTTCCACAAAAGGATATTTTACACACATAAACATCTTTGTAAAATCTGTTTGGTAGTTTATACTGTTTTGCACTAAATATAAGAAGTGTGAATCCCTAATGTCAATATGTTAGACAAAATTCAGAAATGTAAATATAGATGTCCGACAGACTAATGTATTAGGTAGATTTATAATACTTTTTTGTTTTGAATTCAAGGTGCCAAAAAATATGGCCTTATCATACCTTCTCATTCGTCAATGCTTCCAATGTCATAGGTATGTCGTATCGTAGATTTGATATATTAATATTTAATATTTACAAGGTTTTGAACTAAGCTTTAGATTTTCGACCCAGTAAACAGGGCTAGCCAAGTCGGTAGTTGTCAATTCTGACAACACATGTCCTTCGAAACGCCAAGCTTTTTTTCTTCTTCAGAAAAACTTCTATCAATGATTATTTGTATCTTCTCAAATGACATTTTACAAACAGCTTCCTTTTCAGCCTATTATGTATATTTTCCTTCGTCTTTACTTCTCCATTTCTCTTGGTCAATAATGCATTTATTTCGACAGCTGCTGTGGAACCTAGGCAAAAAGGTCTTTTATATGAGTTTAAAGCTCTTCATCTTTTTTCTATTCTTCAGAACTGTCATCCCAACGCCAAACTCGAACTTAGTTGTAGGTTCTGTTGTCAAAGTATCTCTTTTCTTTACGATTTTTCTGTCTTCCATTCTGCAAATGATGCAGTATGGATTGAAAAGCACATGCTCTTGTTCCTTGGATTTCATGTGGCGGTTGCTAACAGAGGCAGCATCCGCAGGCGAAGGAGTTTCTGTTTTCTTTGCCCTTAGAATGTTCATACTCGTCGTAAACCGTTAGTTACAGTCTAAATGGCACCAACAATCAGCAGAAACAGAATTGGGGGAACTTGAAACAAATTTCTGTCACCAGAAACGGAGATTCCTCAAGCGTTGGATTCATATAGCTTCAAACTTTTGGAAAAATTGTAATGAGCACATCCTGAAGTGCTTATTATTTGATTTATCCGAATGAACTATACATAATGGATCACTTCTTGTACCTGCAAATTGAACAAATACGCATATGTAATATATAGAACAAATACACTTAACTACATTAATTGAATAAAAATGATTTACCCGAAAAAGGGAGGCGAAAGATACCAAAGGGACATTCAAACTCATAAGTCTAAAATAAACTGACAACGCCATGGCTAAAATAGAAAAAAGACCAACAGACAAAGTTAACAACAGTACACAAAACACAACATAGAAAAACTAAAGACTGGGCAACACAAACCCCAACTAACACTGGTTGTAATCCCAGGTGCTCTGAAAGGGTAAGCAGATCCTGCTCCATATATGATACCCGTCGTGTTGCTCATGTATGTACAAACCCGGTGATAAGTTTAATTCGGTAGATCACATTCGGGGAAAAAGCGGACGGCATTGTGATACCGACGAATGAAACATATCCATCTTCATCTGTGAAACAGATATTCAATAACGGTCAACCAACTCGTGATGGCGTCCGTAACATTTACGAAGGGATGATTTCAACTTCACCATTTGGAACTCTTGGTTTAATAGCTTCCTTGTGGGCAGTAACCCCCTATAAAGGAAATCATGATAGGAAATATAAGCCCTGGAATATCGTATCAACTTGGAGATATATACTCCGTATGCTGGCGCTGCTATGATTTTGCTACATAGAAATAGAAAGTTCACAATTGGGAAGCTGAAATCATCTCTTTTGTCGTAAAGTTTTGTTTTCAACGGACCCTCATTGTCAATTTCTAGATGTAAGTCAAGATATGAGACAGACTTAACTGTATCTTTATTTCAAGAAACTTCAAATTAAACAAATAACTAAATGTACAAATGTACATATGTACAAATGCTTAAATATCAGTGAACGACAGATTATTTGTTCAATCAAGGCGTGATGGCATTGTCTATCAGTAGCAGTTTTCAAGAAAATAAGGAGATATGCTGAAATTGGTTAAAAAATTGTTGTTATTCGAGGACAATAACTTCCATAAGAGAACAATCAAATGTTTCCGTCACATACATGTTTTTCTGTAAATCTTTTAACGGTGATAATGTTTGGTGTTTACTTACTAACTTATTTATCTTCTTCATCCCGAATGGGACATAAGGCTACCATAAGCTTCTTCTGTGTCTTCCATGTCCCTTAGCACATGCTGAGCTTGTCCCCAGGTAAAGACAATCTCATGTAGCTCGGCCGCAACAGTTCTCCTCCAAGTGATACGAGGCCAGCCTGGTTTTCTCCTTATTTGTGTTCAATTGAAAGCTACTTTTAGTGTTCTTCCAATTGACGCCCTCAGAACGCGACCTAGCCATCTAAAACGTCGTTGTTTTATCTCATCTGTGATGTTCTTAAAATAACATCTTTCCGGTATATTTTTATTGCTGGTCCCTTTTGGCCAAAAGATTAAAGATATTTTGCGGGGACATTTGTTATGGAATTATTCTACTTTCTGCACTTTGTATAATTCGCAAGCATTCAGATCCATACAACAGAACTGATTTTATCTTGCTCTTAAATAGTTTTAGCTTAGTCTTATAGCTGATATTTTTTAGATTTCCAGATGTGTTGTAGTCTTGCAAATGCTGAAAGTTCTTTCAAAGGTCTGGATCGGATGTCTTTCTTTGTTCCATTAACAGTACTTATTATGATATATTTGAAATTGTCAACAT